>OZ005652.1:316575151-317297651 GCA_963930645.1 Salticus scenicus | reverse complement strand
CTTCCTGTGAATACATCACTGAATTTTTGCAAGTTTTGCCTTTCATTCTCGGACAACTTACGGACCCCCAAGTACGCAACAATATGTATTTTTAATAAACGACGGTCTTATATTATTTCCCTAAAATTCATAAATACCAAATTTCATAACTACCAAATATCATACAAAAAAATTACATAGCATATCGGAAATATTTTGCGTAACCTTTAAACTAATTTCCAATTCTATGCCCACAATTATCAACAAGAAAACATGCTTTTAAAATTCTAACAAAATTTCATTATATTTGATGGGGTGTAACCATGTTAAAATAAACTTTTAAGAAATATCGACTATAGACCGTAATAGTACGAAATTATTTTTGTATCCCGGAAAAGTAGCCACAGTCATTATAAACGCCAATAATACGAATAAACCTAATTAATTATAACTCATTAATTTTTCAAACTAATTTGACATCATTTGGATGATTACAGTACATACTCGGAATAATTTTGTGTGGTCCCATAAATTATTTAGTCTATACATAACCTTTTTTAAGAGTAAACATAATTTTAAGCATCTTTATAATGTATGTTAATTTTATTAAGTTCAATTCAGCATAAATGCATTAAAGCGCGCGATTAAATAAAAGTTTGTCCATAGGCTCTAATGCTGCAAAATTCTTTTGCGTGTCTCTGTAAACAAACCATAAACATTGTATACACCAGTAAACTATTCAGCTTACTTTGCGTTTAAAATTAATAATTGTTCCAAATTGAACATCGTTTGGATGACTACGTGACATTGTCAGAACACTTTTGTTAGGTTCATTAATTAGAAAGCTTAAGAGCACATATTTTCTTCAAACAACATAAGTTTAAACATCTTACTCACTTACGCTAGTTTAATTTTCTTGATTTCAAAGTAAAGATATTAAAATGCGTTTAAACGCAATTCACCTCATACGCCGTAATGTGAAGTATTTTGGCGTGTCCCTGTATACAAGCCATAAAAAGTATAGACCTAAGAAAATAAATAGCTATTTCTATACCGAGCCTGAATATATGTGTCAATTTGCAAGTCAATCGGAGAATTTTTGCGGCCGCTATTGTGGTACATACAAATTCATCCCATAGGCCGTAATAATAAAAAAAAACTTTGGCGTGTCCCTGTACACGAACTACAAATGGAATGCACACCCAAAACTATACAGCTAATTTCGTGGGGATCATGAACATGTGTACCGAATTTCAAGTCAATAGCATGATATTTGCGGCCGCTATCGCACGACAGACAGGCGGACAGACGGAACACGAAATCCTTTTGAGTCTCAACAGAGGGCCTCCACTGACGTTTCGGCAAAAATTGGAAATCAATAGCTTGATTTTTGCGGTAGCTATCGCGGTACATACAGATTCTTCCCATAGGCCGTAATGATAGAAAAACTTTGGCGTGTCCCTGTACACGAACTACAAATGGAATACACACCTAAAACTAATACAGCTAATTCCGTTGGGCTCATGAATATGTGTACCAAATTGCAAGTCAATAGCGTGATTTTTGTGGCCGCTATCGCGATACATGCAAATTCCTCCCTTAGGCCGTAATGATAAGAAATATTTTGGCGTGTCCCTGTATACGAACTACAAATGGAAATACATACCAAAAACTATACAGCTGATTTCGTGGGGCTCATGAACATGTGTACCAAATTTCAAGTCAATAGCGCTATTTTTGCGGCCACTACCACGATACATACAAATTCCTCCCATAGGCCGTAATGATAAGAAAAACTTTGGCGTGTTCCTGTATACGAACTACAAATGGAATAAATACCAAAAACTATACAGCTGATTTCGTGGGGCTCATGAACATGTGTACCAAATTTCAAGTCAATAGCGCGATTTTTGCGGCCGCTATCGCGCGACAGACAGACACACAGACACAGCCCAAAACCGTTTTGAGTCTCAACAGAGGGCCTCCACTGACGTTTCGGCAACTAAGCATGAAGTATATATCTGTACTGAGAAGTATAAAGGATGTAAGTCCAAAAATGTCGATTTTGAGTTAAGTACATAATCAGATTCAGAAAAAAATTCTCTATCGATTGGTATAAAGGATTTAAGTCTATGTCATTTAGTCTTTGAGAAAATCCATTGGTAAAGAAACGTTCAAGTTAGAAATTTACCATTCATGTATGGTATAAAATATTTAATTCAATTTTTTCCCATTATTAACTGAAGTGTGACAATCACTGAATGGTATAAAGGGTATAAGTCAAAGAAATCCCCTTTTCCTAATCGATTCTTCTGATTTGTTTTTAATTAGTTTAACTTTATTTTCCGTCTCCTGAAAAATCAAGAATATGGACTTAAATCCTTTATACTTATCAGTACAGATATAATAACAAAATAAAAATATACAGACACGACATTATTTCATTACTTAAAACATGAAAATCTGACATTGACAGATTTTAATTTAGTGCCAGAGGCCTGCTGCTAAACTTGTTAATATCGACAAATTCTTCTTTAGTTAATTCGTGACGATCTAAATTCCATGATAAAGTTTTCATTAAATCAAACCAATGTGTTTCAGCTGCAGATAGTAACAAATAACGTTGGAAGTCCAAACTGTCTTATAGCCGCAAAACAATGTTTTTTCTCTTTTTCCCAATGAGGGGGAGGTATGCCTTGGGGGGGGGACTCATGTCAAAGGTGTGCCTTGGTGGGGGACTCATGTCAAAGTTGTACCTTGGGGGGGACTCATGTCAAAGTTGTACCTTGGGGGGACTCATGTCAAAGTTGGGCCTGGGGGGGGACTCATGTCAAAGTTGTACCTTGGGGGGACTCATGTCAAAGTTGTACCTTGGGGGAGACTCATGTCAAAGTTGGGCCTGGGGGGGGACTCTTGTCAAAGGTGTGCCTTTGGGGGGGACTCATGTCAAAGTTGTACCTTGGGGGGACTCATGTCAAAGTTGTACCTTGGGGGGGGACTCATGTCAAAGTTGGGCCTGAGGGGGGACTCATGTCAAAGTTGGGCCTTGGGGGGACTCATGTCAAAGTTGTGCCTTGGGGGGACTTCATTCAATAAATCCCCATTTAATAAACCGACTGAAATAGGCCCTTAGCACTATTAAGAGTGTATTATAAAAATTCGACAACGCTGTACCGACTGAAATAGGGGTACCTTGGGGGGGATTCATGTGAAAGTTGGGCCTGGGGGGGGACTCATGTCAAAGTTGTGCCTTGGGGGGACTTCATTCAATAAATCCCCATTCAATAAACCGACTGAAATAGGCCCTTAGCACTATTAAGAGTGTATTATAAAAATTCGACAACGCTGTACCGACTGAAATAGGGGTACCTTGGGGGGGGACTCATGTCAAAGTTGTGCCTTGGGGGGACTTCATTCAATAAATCCCCATTCAATAAACCGACTGAAATAGGCCCTTAGCACTATTAAGAGTGTATTATAAAAATTCGACAACGCTGTACCGACTGAAATAGGGGTACCTTGGGGGGGGACTCATGTCAAAGTTGGGCCTGGGGGGGGGGACTCATGTCAAAGTTGTGCCTTGGGGGGACTTCATTCAATAAATCCCCATTCAATAAACCGACTGAAATAGGCCTCTAGCACTAATTAAGAGTGTATAATAAAAATTCGACAACTGTACCGACTGAAATAGGCCTCTAGCACTAATAATTAATATATATAATGACCCTCATCTGTCATTCACGATTTCGGTTTGCACCGCTTCAAAACAGAGACTTTCGGCAGCCCTTTTTTTTCCCGTTTGTTCAATTCATCAACTTACGAAAACATACATATCATTTTCATACATGTTTTGTATCGCACATACTGTTATTTATTCCCTCTAAAACCTTGAAAAACTATTCAATTGTAATGTTTAAATGTTTAAAAATATATAACGGATCACTGGCTATTATAAACATGAACCTATAAATAGAATTATGTAACTTCATGATTATAAACAACGCAATGCCAAATAAAAACAAACCAAAACTGTTGCCATTCAGAAAATACAAATTCCAAATGGACAACTCTTTAATTGCGAATGGACGACTCTTTGACTGTTTCATTAAAAAAAAAAAACGCTTAAAATATGTCTAAAACATATTAAAGCCTTAAAAATCTTAAAATATTTGTAAAAACATATTAAAGTCTTTAAATATTTTTATCAAGCTTCATTATATGTTTACATTGTAAGGTATGATTGGCGTCGAGTTCAGTACGTAAATGTCGCCAGTTGATTTTAGTTTTGAAATTAGTGTAAAGTTATAATTGGGATAGAATGTTTGGGGGGGACTTCATGTCAAACTTGTGCCTTGGGGGGACTTCATTCAATAAATCCCCATTCAATAAACCGACTGAAATAGGCCCTTAGCACTATTAAGAGTGTATTATAAAAATTCGACAACGCTGTACCGACTGAAATAGGGGTACCTTGGGGGGGGGACTCATGTCAAAGTTTGGCCTGGGGGGGGGGAATCATGTCAAAGTTTTGCCTTGGGGGGACTTCATTCAATAAATCCCCATTCAATAAACCGACTGAAATAGGCCTCTAGCACTAATTAAGAGTGTATTATAAAAATTCGACAACTGTACCGACTGAAATAGGCCTCTAGCACTAATAATTAATATATATAATGACCCTCATCTGTCATTCACGATTTCGGTTTGCACCGCTTCAAAACAGAGACTTTCGGCAGCCATTTTTTTTCCCGTTTGTTCAATTCATCAACTTACGAAAACATACATATCATTTTCATACATGTTTTGTATCGCACACACTGTTATTTATTACCTCTAAAACCTTGAAAAACTATTCAATTGTAATGTTTAAATGTTTAAAAATATATAACGGATCACTGGCTATTATAAACATGAACCTATAAATAGAATTATGTAACTTCATGATTATAAACAACGCAATGCCAAATAAAAACAAACCAAAACTGTTGCCATTCAGAAAATACAAATTCCAAATGGACAACTCTTTAATTGCGAATGAACGACTCTTTGACTGTTTCATTAAAAAAAAAAAAACGCTTAAAATATGTCTAAAACATATTAAAGCCTTAAAAATCTTAAAATATTTGTAAAAACATATTAAAGTCTTTAAATATTTTTATCAAGCTTCATTATATGTTTACATTGTAAGGTATGATTGGCGTCGAGTTCAGTACGTAAATGTCGCCAGTTGATTTTAGTTTTGAAATTAGTGTAAAGTTATAATTGGGATAGAATGTTTGGTTGGGCAAGTAAAGGTCACCAGTTGAAATGAGTATTGAAAGTAGGGTAGTCTAAGGTGATAATGTCGAGTCAAGATAAAATGTTCCGTTGAGAATGAGAAAGTCCCTAGCTGGATCATGGATATTTTGGCGATATTGTGGGGGAGATAGCTGGTTGGGAGTATAGAATAGAGGTGAATTTGGGTTAGCATGGAGTGTCTGTAATTATTAGATAGTTAGAAAATACGCAAGCAAAGTGATGACGTCACTGGACGTCAGTGGATGCAAGAAAAAGATTTCCTATGTTAATAGCCCATTCAATTTTTTGTAAAAAAAATTATTAAAAATTGAGGAAAATTATTTTCCGATTTTAATTCCCATATTTCGGTATAGATATTTTTCGTTATCGTGTGCATACGTTAGATTAAGTTGTTTTTGCTGTAAAATTGATAAAATTTAAATTTTAAATTTCAAAACTTTAGAAAAATAAAATAGCAAACTTCCATATTCGATTGAAAACATAAACATTTCATTTCAAAGGATGATATTTACACAATAAATATCCAACTAATATACTAATTAAAAGGAAAATGATAAATATTCTATCATAATATGAAGTCAAATTTCTTTTCAAATGTCTAAATAAAGTGTCTGATATACTCATATGTTGCAGCGGAATAGATTTAATATATCTGTCATCCTTGGCGGAAAAAATATATCGCCAAATTATTTGGCGAACATATTTCATTCCTTTCAAAAATCATGGTTATTTTAACAACTTATATTAAGAGAGCGATGAATTATATGAAACAATATTTCGTACAATACATATTACGAAAATAAACATCTGGCATGTATATTTTCGTAGTATGTTTTTAATCGCCAAATACAAAAAACGCCAAAGATGACACAGTTTTGAAAATTAAAATTTTGTCAATTTGACAGCAAAATAATTCAATCTAACACCTGAATACGATAGCATATCTATACCCAAATACGGGTATTAAAATCGGGAAATAATTTTCCTCGATTTTTAATAATTTTTTACAAAAAATACAATGGGCGTTTAACATAGGGAATCTTTTTCTTGCATAAACGGACGGTCAGTGACGTCACACTTAGCTTATGTATTTGGAAACAGGATCTTCGATAGTCTTACAAAAAAGTATTTTGGTAAAATGAAGTGAATCGTTATTTACTTCCTCTTACCCATAGGGTCGAGAAAGTATTGTTTTAGGGTCAAATTTTCGAACGTGAGTTTTTGTTATACTTACATGTTCTGAGGTCCCCTGAATACGAAAATCACGTTTTTAGCGAATGGTCTCTGTGTCTGTCTGTGTGTCTGTTATCAGCATATCTCAAGAACAAATAGTAGCAGAAATTCCAAACTCGGTATTCTAAATGTGTATCATATAGGGATGCTACAGTAAGCTTTTCGTTAAGATGAAGCAAATGGTTCGTGTACAGGGACATTCAAAAGTATTCAAATACATTACGTCTATGGGGGAAATTGCAGGTAAGTAGAATTTAACATCTATAGACTGCACTAAACCAAATGAAACGAATACATATTTTTTGTAATAGAGATAGTCAATTGGGAAATTTTTTTTTGTGTATGTAGGAGCCTCCCCTTCCCCTCTGGGGTAGATGTCCTCCCTCGAGTGGAGTAAATTTTCATGATGGGTATCTTTCAAAAGAGCTCGCCAATACCTTTAAAACGAATGGTTGAACCATCGATCTATGGTAATTTAAAATAAAGTTATTGATTTCTTTCATTTTTAACATTTTTTTTTTTTTTTTTTTTACTTTAATATTGAGAATAAATTCAACTTTTTTTTTTATATTTAGTGTTATACTATTTCTCTAATATGGAAATCGTCTGTATTATCATACAAGATAACTTTTTTAAATAATAATATTAATAAATTATTTTTTTTAACTGGATTATTTTTTAATAACCGAGTTAAATTCTATATAAATGTTGGTGCATTAATGAAACGGGGGGTTGAGGGGGGCCAGAACTAATCTTCATATAAAACTCTTCCGAAGCCTAATTTGAATTGTTTAACATAGGTTTACATAACAGTACTCTTTATCTTACCTCTTAATCTCCAACCTGTACTTATAGCATTAAATTTCAGGGTAAGAGAAAGTCGTGTGAGTGACACACTAGATTATTCTTATTATGAGGACTTTAAATAGAGCACTTAACGGAACACTGGGATGTGTTATTGCTGTTGTGTTTTCGGGCCTATATTTTTTGTCAACCAGCAGTTTTTTTATTGTCATTCATATTTATTGATCGGGTAGAATTTTTTTAATTTCAGAACTAAAATTATAAAATATCGAAACACATTTGATTTATAAACAAAAACTGAAAATACATTTAAATGATCACGTGTTAATCTTCATGATCTAAACATTGTTTTCAAGATTTATCGTGCACATTCCGTCATTTTTGACGGGGTTATATACTAGTAACAATAATAATAATAATAATTGTCTCATGCGATAGACGTAGTCGATCATAGCATATTGTAATATTATTAGTTCCCCATCATACTATAGGTATGGGGAACTTAGGTAATCGTGAAAATTTTCGACCTCGGTTTTTTGACTTTTCTACACGTTTTCAGGTGTGAGGAATACGAAAATGACAAAATTTCTATGGTGTCTGTCTGTAGGGTGTCTGTTAGTGTGTCAGTGTGTCAGTGTGTCAGTCCGTTAGTGTGTTAGTCCGTTAGTTTGTTAGTCTGTTAACACGATATCTTACGAACAAATGATCGCAGAGAGGTCAGATCAGTTTTAAAATATTACTTTCGACACTGGCAAGAACCCTATTCATTTGCAACATTCGAATTTAAAAACTTCGTAATTTATTAGAAATTTGCGATTTTCTTAACATGGGAGAATAGGACAAAAATTCACTTAAACGTGCATTTAATGGAAACTTTTTACTGTAAAAATGTCAGACCAGTTTTAAAATATCAGTTTTGATACCGGAATGAACATCAGTAACGATAAATATGCTACTTTGGAAATTTCGCAAGTTATTGGAAATTTACGAATTTTTTAACATGGCAGTATAGAGCAAAATTTCACATAAACGTCAATTTTGAGAGATATTTTCATCGTAAAGATGTCAGACTACTTTTGAAATATTATTTAGGACACTGGCATGATTGTTAATGACTATGAATTTTCCAATATAAAGATTTCGTAAGTTATTGGAAATTTACGAATTTCTTAACATGGCTGAATAGAGCAAAATTTCACATAAACGTCAATCTTGAGGGATATTTTCATCGTAAAGATGTCAAACCACTTTCGAAATATTATTTAGGATACTGGCATGAATATCATAGACTACGATTTTTCCAATTTAAAAATTTGGTAAGTTATTTGGAATTTACGATTACTTAATATGTCAGAATAAGGCAAAATTGAGCATAAATTTCCATTTTGAGGATCGTAAATACATTAGACAACTTCAAAATTACATTTATGATATTTGTTTGAACACGATTGAATACAAATATTCTAATAGGAAAATTTCGTAAATCATTCGTAATTTACGATTTTATCAACATAGCGAAATTGTAAATTTTTCATATAAATCTGAATTTTGAGGATTATTGCATTGTAAATAGTAGGATGAAAACTAAACAACGGAATTGACCCTGATAAAATAAATTAATAGATTAGAATAAGATATATATATCGAAGTGAACGGTGGATAGCCTATTAGGCGGGGATTTCATTCTGTCATAATATCAAGCTTTGGTCAAATTCATTTCTTTTAACATGATTATAATATGTCTCGCACTAGAAATTTATGAGAACATAAATATGATGGGGAACTGAGCAGAGTCCACCTATGCCAACTAGTATTCGGCTTGAAATTGCTGTTATTTTATGGTTGATCGATTAAATCAAATAAATATAGGAAATAACGTGAAAGCAAATATTATGTACTACATCTCGTATAATGTTGTTCATATTTAACTGGGATTCAAATATAAAAGGGCTACTTCAAATTTTTCGACGGCGGGAACACAAAGCGAGCTTTTGAGTTTTTTCTTTTTCTTTTTTTCATGAAGCTATGTAGAAAAGAGTTTCCTATAAATATAGTGACCAGCAAAGTGGGCAAAGCCTGCTAGTATATATATATATATATATATATATATATATATATGTTACCGTTAAAGTATAGACATTCAGTAAAGACATAGTTTAGACATTCAGTTATTTCATAGAATAACTAGGTATTTAATGAAATAACTAGACAAGTCAGTTAAAGTATATAATAGATAAAAAATTTTTCATACTTTACATAGTTATTCTATGAAATAACTAATGACAGACGGTTAAGGTATAAAATAAACAATTTCAAAATTATTTTATAAATTAATTGATCATAAATTCATGTACGCAAAGCGTACAGAAGTTCTCAATACTGGCTGTTGCAGTACAAAATTGCGCATATGTTTCCGATTCATGCATTTTGAGATAGGGGTATCCAGTGATGTTTTTTTTTTTTTTTTGGTTTTCATGTACGCAAAGCGTACAGACGTTCGCAATGCTGCCTTCTGCAGTAAAAAATTGCGCATATGTTTCAGATTCATGCATTTTGAGATAAGGGTATCCAGTGTTTTTTTTTTTTTTTTGGTTTTCATGTACGCAAAACGTACGAATGCAAACAATACGAATGCTGCAGTACAAAATTGTCCATATGTTTCAGATTCATGCATTTTGAGATAGGGGTATCCAGTGATGTTTTTTTTTTTTTTGGTTTTCATGTACGCAAAGCGTACAGACGTTCGAAATACTGGCTGCTGCAGTACAAAATTGTGCATTTGTTTCAGAATCATGCATTTTGAGATAGGGGTTTCCAATGACTTTTTTTTTTTTTTTTTGGTCTTTCACGTACGCAAAACGTACAGACGCGCGTGATACTGGCTGCTACAGTACAAAAATTTACTTAAAATGCATGAAATTCAAAAATATGCAAAATTTTGTACTGCAGCAGCCAGTATCACGCACGTCTGTACGCTTTGCGTACATGTAAACCCCAAAAAACATCACTGGATACCCTATCTCAAAATGCATGATTCTGAAACATATGCACAATTTTGTACTGCAGCAGCCAGTATTTCGAACGTCTGTACGCTTTGCGTACATAAAAAATATCACTGTGGGTACTCCTATCTCAAAGTTCATGTGTCTGAAAAATATGCAACATTTTGTGCTGCAGCACTGCTAAAATAACCGGTAAATGTGGTAAATATTGAATAATTAATCACATCTCCCAAAATTTAGCGGGGATTATGCATAATCATTTCATACTTTAACGATCAAGTAATGGTTATTTTATAGAATACCTAGTTAAATCGTAGAATTCAATAATATTATATACTTTAACTGACTTGTCCAGTTATTTCATGAAATACCTAGTTATTTTAAGAAATAACGGATTTCATGCTTTAACGGTAACATATATATATATATTAGCACGGATGAATCACACTTGGCATAAAAGCTAATTCTGCATTATATTAAAGGTATTTACTTATTGGTAATTCCGGACAATTTTTTTAAATTTTGATGCTGAAGTAGGTCGGACATTTTTCGCCAAGGACAGCCACTTAAAGCCAAGTAGCGCATAAAAAATATAACTAAATTATAAAATATTGCAAAAAAGAAAGAAAAGAAAAGATAGAAAGAAATAAAAACAGTTATCGCATAAATTATATTTTGGTCCAAAACTGCGACAAAAATTCAAAAGTCGCCAAGTTGAGCTATATTAAGGCTGTACCATGATCAGGTTTACATATTAATTAATTTACTTATTTTTCTAAGCATCTATATTAATAAAATCAGACTTTTGTCTGTAAATTTGTCAGAATCAAAAAATTTTGTGATATCTTCACGTTCCACACACCATGAAAGCCGAAAATGACTTCAGAAAATTTTGCTTGTGTGTGTGTGTGTGGAGACTAGACATGAGTACAAATAAAACATTATCTTTGATTTAGGAATTTTCGACTTTTAAGGGAAGGAAGGGGGGGGGGATCGATTTTTGGCGGGAAATTTCGAAAATTATTGATTTGAGTAGATCTCTACCAAAAATGGAACAAAGATGTTGAAAATACGACTTTCTTAGGATATTTCCTAAAACACATTTTTGATTTTTTGTGATCTGCCATTTTTTTTTTTTTTTTTTTTTTTTTTTTGGGGGGGGGGGCGATGTGTTACAAAGGGCAAATTCGAGACACCCTTTTTAGCGCTAAATTTGTCCTGGGAAATTTATGAGAGCTGCGGTCACGAAGTTTGGTGCTTGGATTGTTTATATGCATCCGGCACCTAAAGAAACGGGATTGAAATATCCCCTTCCCCCCCAGGGGGACAGGAAGCAAACAAACGTTTCTACGCATAATTCGGCTCCTAATTACTTCACGGTGAAGAAATTGCACATGATGAGACTACACTTGAGTATAAATAAAGCATTATGTACGATTTTAGAATTCTTGATTCTTAAAGGAGAGAGGGGAAAAATCGTTTTTCGAGGGGGAAATTTCAGAAACTCCGGATTTTTTAGTAGAGCTGTACTAAAGATGTTACAAAGGTATTGAAAATAGCCATGTATCCTCTTTACAATATTTTCAAAAACACATTTTCGTTTTTTTGTGATTTTCGATTTTATTTATTTATTTATTTGTGTGTGGGGGAGGGGGGGGTTTGCAAATTCAAGACACCCCCCTTTTAGCACTAAATTTGTCTTGGGAAATCTAAGGGATCTGCAGTGACGAAATTTGGTGCGTAAATTATTTATATGTATCCGACTCTTATTTTAACGATATTTTACGAAATTCGCGCACTTACCCCTTTGGGGTCGGGGGAGGGGCAATAAATACGCGTAAAAACACGTTATTCTATTTGAATTCGCTTTACATTATCTTAGAATGATGAGCTTTCCTATGTGGATGTTGATTAGATGTACGCATTATGTACTTTGGTGAGATTTTGCAAAAATTCTAACTTAGCTGCTGGGAAAGGTGAAGTAAGAAGCGGGTAAGTTGCTTCCGAAGGCAGTGTGAACCCGGAATCCTCACGTTGCGAGCGGGAAACCCTCTACGGAATACACAGGAAACTTTAACTTAGGTTATTAACAATGATATGGAATTTTGACAACTCATTTAAATATAGTGCTCAGCGAAGTGGGCAAAGCCTGCTAGTATCTATATTAATAAAATCAGACTTTTGTCTGTAAATTTGTCAGAATCGAAAATTTTTGCGATATTTTCACGTTTTACACCCCATGAAAGCCGAAAATGACTTTAGAAAATTTTGCCTGTGTGTGTGTGTGTGTGTGTGTGCGTGTGTGTCATCGTGTCCGAATGTCGCTTTTTTTGTCCGGGCATCACTTGAGAACGGCTGGACGGAATTCAACGGCGCTTGGCAGGAATTTAGGTCTTCACCCAACTTAAAATTATATCTATCAACTTTTCAGAAATTCCCCTCCGTTCCCCCCCCCCCCTAGGGGGTAAAACACTAAAACACGTTTGTCCGGGCATCTCTCGAGAACGGCTGGACGGAATTCAACGGCGCTTGGCAGAAACTTAGGTCTTCACCCAACTTGAAATTATATCTATAGAAATTTTCAAAATTATGATTAGTGTTTAAATTGTGAGTAAAAAACGTCTGCGCATGCGCCATAAATATTTTTTCACTAAAATGCTTTGAATCTATATTAATAAAATCAGAGTTTTGTCTGTAAATTTGTCGGAATCGATAAATTTTGCGATATCTTCACGTTTTACACCCCATGAAAGCCGAAAATGACTTCAGAAAATTTCGCCTGTGTGTGCGTGTGTCTGTGTGTGTGTCATCGTGTCCGAATGTCGCTTTTTTTGTCCGGGCATCACTTGAGAACGGCTGCACGGAATTCAACGACGCTTGGCAGGAATTTAGGTCTTCACCCAACTTAAAATTATATCTATCAACTTTTCAGAAATTCCCCACCCCTAGGGGTAAAAGACTAAAACACGTTTGTCCGGGCATAACTCGAGAACGGCTGGACGGAATTCAACGGCGCTTGCCAGAAACTTAGGTCTTCACCCAACTTGAAATTATATCTATAGAAATTTTCAAAATTATGATTAGTGTTTAAATTGTGTGTAAAAAAAGCCTGCGCATGCGCCATAAATATTTTTTCACTAAAATGCTTTGAATGAAAAAATAAAATATAAAAATAAATTTTTAAGTTAAAGGCTTTTGTATTCGCGTGATTTTCACTACAAATTATGAAAAGATTGAAAGGAAGTGTTGCCATCTAAGTTTCATACTTTAGTTAATTTTATAAAATCTAATTGTCGTATCGAAAAACTGTTTACACCCCAGGATTCAGAAAAATCACCTCTTTCATTTGGTACTGAATTTATAATGATAGGTCTGATATTTCTAATTTATTTTCCCTTTATCCATTTTTCCGTTGTCACTTAAATTTCATACTTTATTTATTTTTTAAAAATCTAATTGTCGCATCGAAAAACTGTTTGAACCCCTGGATTCAGCAAAATCGCCCCTTTCATTCGGTATCAAATTTATAAATATAGGTCTGATATTTCTAATTTATTTTACCCTTTTTCCGTTTTCAACCCAGATTCGATATGGAACAGCTTTAGTATTGGATCCCTTTGGCAAAATTTGAAATTCGGCACCGAAGTAGCTCGAACGTTTCTCGCCAAGATCTTTAATTGCACAATTGAGATAGCCAATTCAGTTCATCGCAAAAATGGCTTAAAATATTTAAAGTCACCAAAGGGTTCCGATACTTAAGCTGTGCTTTTTGTATTTATTTATTTATAATATTGTCTATTAAAGACTTCTGTGGTCACGAAATTTGGTGTGTAAATTGTTTGTATGCATCCGGCACTTATTGTAATTGCATTTCACGAAATTCGAAATCCTTCTTGGAGTCGGAGGGCAATAAACATGTGTAAAAACATGTTTTTCCGTTTGAATTCGCTTTGAATTATCTTAGAATGGCGAATTTTGGTGTGTGGATATTGATTAAGTGTACGCATTATGTACATTAGTGGGATTTTGCAAAACTTCGAACTCACCCGCTGAGGGTGGGGAAGTAAGAAGTGGGTAAGTTGTGCCGAAGACAGTGGGGACCCAGACTCCTAACACTGGGAGCGAGAAAACCTCTACCAATCACAGCGAGAACTTAGGTTATTAATAAAGATATGGCATTTTGACAAATCATTTAAGTTTAACGTCCAGCGAAGCGGGTAAAGCCTGCTAGTGGAAAAATCTATATATATAAAAATGAATGTTTGTCTGTATGTTATTTATAAAATCGTAAACGGCTTGACCGATTTCGATCATTCTTTTTTTGTTGTTTTCCTTATAGGTCAGGGATGGTTTAGGAAAAAAAAAATTGAAAAAATCTTTAAAATTAATTAAAATATGAAAATAATAAACTTATTGACTTATATTGACTTAATATAAGCCATTTAAATTTTTAATTGTTGCCAAAAAAAGTTTACGAGATATATTTATTTATTGTTTTCAGCATAAAATGAAATATGCTTTCATGCGAAAAATAAGAAATTACTAAATGATAAATTGGTCGTTGAGAAAATGACACATTATAATTTTAAAATAAAATAGTAATATTACAAATCTAACATATTTCTTCTGAATTTTATTTCACAGCATTTTTTTTATATACCTCAACTTCAGATTTTTTTTTTTTTTTTTAGAATGGCGGATGAAACACGCTTGGCATAAAAGTTAATTCAGCATTATGGTAAAGGTATTTTCATATTGATAATTCTTGACAATTTTTTATAATTTTGATGCTGAAGTAGATCGGACATTTTTCGCCAAGGAAAAGATAGAAAGAAATACGCAAGCGAAGTGATGACGTCACTGGCCGTTCGTGGATGCAAGAAAAATATTTCCTATGTTAAACGCCCATTGGATTTTTTGTAAAAAATTATTAAAAATCGAGGAAAAATATTTCCCGATTTTAATCCGCATATTTAGGTATAGATATGTATTAGTTATCATGTTCATGCATTAGATTAAGTTATTTTTGTTGTAAAATTGACAAAATATGAATTTTTAATTTCAAAACTCTAGAAAAAAAAAAAAAAAAATGGCAAACTTCCATATTCGATTGAAAACACAAACATTTAATTTCAAAGGATGATATTAACGCAATAAATATCCAACTAATATACTGATTAAAAGGGAAATGATAAATATTCTATCATAATTTGAAGTCAAATTTGTTTTCAAATGTCTAAATAAAGTATCTGATATAAGATACTAATATGTTGTAGCGGAATAGATTTGATATCGGTCATCCTTGGTAGAAAAATAAAATATCGCCAAATTATTTGGCGAACATAATTTAATTCCTTTCAAAAATGATGGTTATTTTAACAACTTATTTTAAGACAGTAATGAATAATATGAAACAATATTTCGTACAATGCATATTACGAAAATATACATCTGGCATGTATATTTTCGTATTACGTTTTTGATCACCAAATACAATAAGCGCCAAGAACGACAGAGTTTTGAAATTTAAAATTAAAATTTTGTCAATTTGACAGCAAAATAACTCAATCTAACACATGCACATGATAACTAATACATATGTGTACCCAAATATGGGGATTAAAATCGGGAAATAATTTTCTTCGATTTTTAATCATTTTTTACAAAATTTTTTTTACAATAATCGCATAAATTAAATTTTGGTCTAAAACGGCAACAAAAATTTAAAAGTCGCCAAGGGCATTAAGGCTGTACCATGATCAAGTTTACATACTAATTTATTTATTTTTCTATATAGCAACTACTATTAACTAAGCATGAAGTATATATAACCACAAAATAATAATTGTCTCATGAGATAGAAGTTGCCGATCATAGCATATTGTAATATTATATGTGGCTTGAAATTGCTGTCATTCTATGGTTGATTGATTAAATCAAATAAATATAGGAAATAACTTGAGAGCAAATATTATGTACATCACATATAATGTTGTTCATATGTAACTGGGATTCAGATATAAAAGAGCTAATTCAAATTTTTCGATACTGTCCGTATCGAAACTGTTATGTATGATAAGCAACCAAATGGAAGCCCACGGGTAAGGCATTGTCGCAGGCAATAGGGACAGGCACGGGAGATTGCAAGGACGAACAAGGCGCTGCCTAAGGCAGCGGGAACCCAAAGCAAGCTTTTGACCGATTTCAGTTTTTTTTTTTTTTTTTCCATAAAGCATATAGAAAAGAGTTTGCCAGCGAAGCGGGCAAAGCCGTCCAAAATTGTTTAAGAACTAAAATATTATTCAACAATTCGCCGGGAAATGAAAAAAAAAAATCATTTATTTGTAAAAAAAAAAAAAAAAAAAAAAAAAAAATTAAAAATTTGAAACTCATAAATATTATATGAATTTCACCACATAGTTAAAATTTTAATTAACCAGTCACCAAATTATTATTAGAACCAGATTAATATTGTGCAATAGTGTGCAAATCATACAAAGAAAGGTTTCGAAATAAAATTCATAATTGACGACCCAGTTTTTATACTTCCACAACGCAGTACTCTTTTAGTACAGGATCCCTATGGACGAATTTTAAATTTTTATCGCCATGTTGGCGATAACTTTTTATTTATTTATTTTGGCATTTTATTTTGGCTTTCAATGAGTTACAAATTTTTTTTGAGTGTACTTTATCAGACTCTGTTTTGCACAGCACCACAATGATAAGGTTTCATTTCATTACATATTATGATGAAACTGTCAGTTCCCACACATGCACATCAAAATTTCCACGTGAACGAAGTCGCGGGTAACAGCTAGTAAAATATAAAAATAATTTTTTAAGTTAAAGACTTTTGTATTCGCGTGATTCGCACTACAAATTATGAAAAGATTGAAATGAAGTGTTGCCATCTAAGTTTCATACTTTAGTTAATTTAAAAAAATCTAATTGTCGTATCGAAAAACTGTTTACACCCCAGGATTCAGAAAAATCACCTCTTTCATTTGTTATTGAATTTGTAATGATAGGTCTGATATTTCTAATTTATTTTTCCCTTTATCCGTTTTTCCGTTGCCATTTAAATTTCATACTTTAGTTATTTTTTAAAAATCTAATTGTCGCATCGAAAAACTGTTTAAACCCCTGGATTCAGCAAAATCGCCCCTGTCATTCGGTATGAAATTTATAAATATAGGTCTGATATTTCTAATTTATTTTACCCTTTTTCCGTTTTAAACCCAGATTCGATATGGAAAAGCTTTAGTATTGGATCCCTTTGGCAAAATTTGAAATTCGGCACCGAAGTAGCTCGGATGTTTTTCGCCAAGATCTTTAATTGCACAATTGAGACAGCCAATTCAGTTCATCGCAAAAATGGCTTAAAATATTTAAAGTGACAAAAACTTTCCGATACTTAAGCTGTGCTTTTTGTATTTATTTATTTATAATATTTTCTATTATTTCTGTGGTCGCGAAATTTGGTGTGTAAATTGTTTGTATGCATCCGGCACTTATTGTAACTGCATTTCACGAAATTCGATATCCCCCCCCCCTTTCTCGGAGTCGGAGGGCAATAAACATGTGTAAAAACATGTTTTTCCGTTTGAGTTCGCTTTGAATTATCTTAGAATGGCGAATTTTGGTGTGTGGATATTGATTAAGTGTACGCATTATGTACATTAGTGGAATTTTTCAAAACTTCGAACTCACAAGCTGAGGGTGGGGAAGTAAGAAGTGGGTAAGTTGTGCCGAAGACAGTGGGGACCCAGACTTGGGAGCGAGAAAACCTCTACCAATCACAGCGAGAACTTAGGTTATTAATAAAGATATGACATTTTGACAACTCATTTAAGTTTAATGTCGAGCGAAGCGGACAAAGCCTGCTAGTGTAATAAAAAA
Organism: Salticus scenicus; assembly: GCA_963930645.1. NCBI lineage: Eukaryota > Metazoa > Arthropoda > Arachnida > Araneae > Salticidae > Salticus > Salticus scenicus. Next base: position 317,279,433 of record OZ005652.1, on the reverse strand, counting down.
AACCATCTGCTAGGTTATGAGTAATGCCAATGAGGCGTTGAGGCTCATTATCTGCAGATCCACTAGTTGTTAATAATACAAAGTATGCATTCAAAATTTCCATTATACATTTATTTTCCCTTAACATTATTCAGAAATTTTTTTAATTTTTTTCTAAAATCCGTATTTATTTATTTAATAACAGTTTAAATTATGTATTTGGAACTCCTTTAAATTCGGGAGCAGGAGAAAAGGGGGGGGGGGCGAAGCGTGACGATGTTCGATTTGACCATGATATAATATGGCTATGGGTAGGTGACGCTGTTATATAGAATGAAAAAGAAGAAAATTTTGTGATATCCAATCCATACTGGTTTTGAAATACTAATGCAAATGCAGGTGTTTGACACATTAAAACCTTTTTATTTATTTTATTTTTCCACACTCACATGAAAATATAAAATACTAGCAGGCTACGCCCGCTTCGCTGGTCACTATTTTTAAATGAATCATTATAATTAATGAGTTCTTAAAATTGCATTAATTTTTATCATGTGAAAAAAAAAAAAGAAAAAAAAAAAAACTCTGATCGGAAAAAATGTCGCACCGGGTCCCCACTGCCTTCGGCAGCGTAGACCCGTGCGCGATGCGCACGCGCGAATGCATATATACACACAGAAAAATGAAAAATCGAAACTTGTCAAGAGACATGCCATCTTTGTGACACTAAACGTTTGTCAAGTACATTGACTAATTTGCACAAAATTACGCAAAATTTTAAACAATCAAAACACTACCTGACAATCCCATTTAGTCATGAGACACAAAAGTCGTTTTATTTTACCATGTATCTTTAATGTGTTTCGTCTGATGATCCGTTTTGCCTCTAAAACTTGTCAGATGACTAATTTCCCAGGTACAGTTTTCATTTTCCTCAAATTTGACTGGTTAGTCAGATGAGAGAATAAAAAAAAAATGTTCCCGTTTTGTCAATTGACTAAGAAAAATTTGTTTGGCTAGTCCAAAAGTTAAACATTGTTCTTCTTCTTTTTTTTTATTTGTTATTTATTTTTTGTCTCCTATTGACAACTTGTGTTAGTCAACCGAAACCGAAAAATAAACAAAAAACTAATCGCATTTGGCGGGATACTGCAATTGCCGTTAGAGTCATTTTCATTTTAGAAAGAGAACGAGAGATTTTTTAGTAATCAGAATCAGCGAATCGAGTTTACAGCCAAAAGTAAGTGCTAAATACTTTATTTTATTGTAAGCTTTGTAAGAATAGTAAATTGTAAATTTGTATTGTAGAATTCTAAAGCTTCCGCAATCTTCTAACAATATGAATCGTAATTAGAATTTGTTCTAATTTATAAAGTTGTTTAAAATGTATAAAATTTAAAATACGTTATTATAAATCTAGTTTTACCTATCATTGTATTATAAAAGTAAGTATATTTAATTTGTCTAAGCTATAGTTGTTTACATACACTTTTAACATTAAGCTCATATTAATATTTTTATACACAGAATAGTAATGATTTATTTTTCCCTAAAGATGGTTCAGAAGGTATTTGGATTTCCAAAGGACGTCAATTTAAGAAAGATATAGAAAAATGCTATCCATGGGGATTTTGAAAGAAATCCGAATTTTAAGGTATGTTTTTTAAATTATCGTTTGCAACATTATATCTATCTTAGAACAATAAAAAATAATATTAATACTTTTATTTATATTTAAACTTTTTAATGAGATAAATTAAAAAAATTTAAAGGTTTCTCGTTTATCTGTTATTATTTATTTATTTATTTATTTTTAATTCCTGTTCTAAATAAATAATTTTTTTAATTTAAATAATTTTGGCAAATGGTTGATAATAGTATGTAATAAAAAAATGACTTTTTTATTATTAAATTTTTGACACCAATTTTTTTTCAAAACAACTCTTAGCAAAAATAATATGAATTTGATATTGCATACTATATTCTGTTCTCAATTTAAAGTCAAATTGTTCTTGTATACAATATTAATTATTAGCGATAAATAATAAATATCTTGGTAAATAAATACATATATATATATTCAACTTCATGTTATTTGTTTCATTCAAATGATTGATGATTGTAGTAAAAGGTTGATATTTTTAGTTATTAAAAATTTGATATCATATATCAGGGATGGAACACGGGCGCAGAATTCATACCGGAATCTGTTTAAGAAATATTTCTACCAATAATATCGTTGATTTAAGAGGTAGAAAATTTTCTTACATTGATAGTGGTATGAATTCTGCGCCCGTGTTCCATCCCTGATATATATATATATATATATATATATATATATATTTCTTTTTTTTTTTCAAAACAAATTTAATCAAAAATAATATGAGTTTAAATTATTAGATACTGTATTCTCGATTCAAAATCAAATTGTTCATGCGCAGCATATTAAGTATTCGTGATAAACAAAAGATATCTTGTTAAAAATATGTACTTAATTTCATGTTATTTGTTTCATTCTTAACACATTTAAATTTAAAAACTATTTGGTATGTCAATTTAAACAACATTTTTTTCTTTTAACTATGCTCTATAAATTAAGTAATTCTTGCAAACATTTAGTTGTATACTCTATTTCCACAATAACTTAAAATTTATTTTGATTTTCTTCTACATATATAAGAATGAAGTACTGGATTTTTCAAAATTTTCTTTTTCTGGCTTTTGGTGCATTTACAAATTTGAGATTTCCTTAAACTCGATTAAACTATTTTTAGGAGATGTCTGTCTGTGTATAATCAAAATTTTATGTTTTGGGTGCACAAAATAATGAACAGAATTGTACAAAAGTTTATATTTAGATGCACTTTCAGATAAATTCGTGCTGAATAGCTTTTGGTACATATCATCTAAGAAGTGGCGCTACTATGCTGCAATTTCCCACAATTAAGGAAAGACTATATCTCAGCTTCTATTGTGTAGAACTTCACATAAATTAATGTTCAAATAGTCGATTGTGAAAGACTATGTTTATTCAACTTAGGTGCATATCGGTCATCAGGTAATGCCAGTATGTTGCAATTTTTCACATTTAAGAAAATGCTGTAACTGAGCTTCTGTGATATATAAATGCACTAAACTTGATATGTGCAACAGCCATTATGAACTATTATGCTGATTTAATTTGGACGCATATCGGCCGACAGGTGACGTTGGCATGGTGCAATTAACTCTATTTATAGGAGAGCCATATCTCAGCTTCTATGATATGTATGTGCACCGAATTTGATATGTAAGGTGTATGTCATACATCCAAAAACTATGCCAAACTAGCTTTTTAAAAACTATGCCGAATCAGTTTGGGTGTACATCAGATGACGTGCCGCGTTATTATTACTCTTTGTAAATTTCCAGATAGTTATAGTATCTCAGCATCTATTTGTTAAATTAGTTTGTAAAATCTTTATTTGTGAGAAGCTGTGTTAATTACTTTGTGCATTGTAACAGATATATGGTGCAATAATATTAAATAATAATAGAAGAAAATTTTGTAATGGCTACAGCATATACTAATTTTAGATATAGTGGGTTAAATTTATGTTAGTAATTTGCAACTGGTAATTATGAATGATTTACTTATAAATTGTCAAATATAGTTCCCCCAGAAAAATTTTTAAACTCATTAATACGTAACATTTTTCCCCACAATAGTATCAAGACACGGTAAAGGTATATAAACTTAATCATTACTGGTATAAATGGCAAACATTTCCAATTTAACAATAAAACTTTTTTTAATAATTTACAACAAGTAATTTAAAATACTTTATTTAAGTGGGCATAAAACTTACAAAACTTTAAATTGACACCATAAAAATAAAATATCTCGCAACAATTGTTTCGGGTTTAAAGAGCACACTACCCTTCGTCAGGCACCCAAAGTAGGCACGAGTGCAGCAGTCAAAGTGGTGATGCACGGCTTTGACTGCTGTACTCGTGCCTACTTTGGTCGCCTAACGAAGGGTCGTATGCTCTTTCGACCCGAAACCATTGTTGCAAATTTTTTTTTTATTTTATGGTGTTTATTCAAAGTTTTGCAAGTATTATTTTGCAACGCTATTTCTGTGGTGAGAATAATTGATAAACCTTTTTTTCATTTTCTTTCTGTTTTTTCTCTCTGTGTTTGTTTATCTTCGATAGCGCACATTCGATCTAGTACGACTGCAATTCACAGCTATCGTACTGCTCACCTTTCAAAATATTTTTTACAATTATAAATCTAAATTTATAGGCATATTTATAACTCTGTAACTAATTTAAACATTATACACATGCTAGACATGTATCGGAGTTCCCTATTCGTATCCAGAAAAATAGATCCGTATTTGTATGGATCTGTTTTCTTTTCTTCAACGAAACTAATATGTATCTTTTGTAGAAATTATATGAAAATTAGAAAAGTATTATAAATCTTTTTTGACTGTTATTAATATATAAATTGAATAAATACAGTATTAACCTCGTATTTACATCCTGGAAATTGAAAAGATTTCGCAATTTACATTTTTTTTTTTTTTTTTTTTACTTTATTCTATATTCAATAGAAGAAAGTACTAGATTCATAAAAATTTTCGACTTCTGTTTTTCGATGAATTTGCACGTATTGAAAGTTCCAGAACACGATTTGACTATTTTTAGAAAATATTAGATATGCCTCTGTGTGTGTGAGAGAGACAAAAATTTTGTGGCGACTGCAACTCTGGAACTACTGCACGTAATTGCATATAAATTTATATGTAAATGCACCTTGACATAAATTAGTGCCCATCCATCAAGAAATGGCACTGCTATACAGCGATTTCTAGAGACCATACATTAGGAAACTATATTATACAGGGTCTCGAGCGATTTCAACAATTTAAGGGAATGCTATGTCTCATGAACTACTGCAGAGAATTGCATATAAATTTATATGTAGATGCACCTTGACATAACCTAGTCCTTATCAGCTTTTTATGTCAATTTCTCAAAAGATGGCGCTGCTATACAGTGATTTTTCACAATTCAAGGGAAGGCTATATCTCAGGAACTACTACACATAAATTTATGTGTGGATCTACCTCGAGATAAATTATTGTCCTTCCAGTTTTGGTATCAATAATTCAATAGGTGACGGTGCTATATAGCGATTTCCATAATTTAAGGAAAAGAGATATCTCAAGTTCTATTGCGTACAATAATAATAATAAATGATATGTGAAAAGACCATTATCAGACATTATGCTAATTCAATTTGGATGCATATCGGCCAATAGGTGGCGCTGTTGTACTGCAATTTTCCCCTAGAACGGAAAAGCTATATTTCAACTTCTATGGTGTATAACTGTACAAAATTTGATATGTGAGATAACCATTATGAAAACTCAATTTTTAATATATTATTTATAGAGAATAAAGCTGTCTTTCTTTGTACTTTCAATGCAATTTTTCTCTAAGATGAAAATCGTATGCATTCAGTATGGTAGGTAATTTAAATAAATAAGAGCTTTAATAAATTATTTGTACTGAGCGAATTTGTATTAGAAAATATAAAAAGAAAGTCTTGTGGTGGCCACAACATACTTTTTTTGTTGTTGTTGTTTTGTTAAATACCTTTATTTTTAATAAAATTCAATCCTCGCTTTTATGTGAACGAAATTTTCAATTTTTCTCCATTTATACTTGTATATACAGCAAATATAGAGGAAATACTTGTCGTGATTTCATTTAAAGCTATTATGTTGTGACCACCGGAAAAATTTCTTCTATATTTTCCTATAGGAAAATTCATTCGCCCAGTAAAAATATTTTCTTAAAACTGTTATTTATTAAAATTATCTACCATAATGAATGCAGATAATTTCATTTTAGAAAAAACTAACACTAATAATAAGAAAAGAAAAACAGTTTAATTCTCTATAAATAAAGTCTTAAAAATGCTTCTTCATAATGGTTACCTCATATATCAGGTTTTGTACAGTTATATGACACAGAAGTTGAGATATAGCCATATCCTGTTCTCTAAGAAAATTGCAGTATACCAGCGCCACTTATTGGCTGATATGCATCCAAATTGAATGTCATATAATGGCTACGTTGATACGTGTCAAGTTTTGTTTGATTATACACAACAGAACCTTAGATACAGCCTTCCCTGAAAACGCGAAAGTCGATGTATAGCTGCACCAACTGTTGAGCATTTGACAAAAAATATTGGTGGGCACTAACTTACGTCAAAGTTTATCTGCATATAAATTTATGCAAATTCGTTTAGTAGTTTCTGCGATATAGCCTTTCCTAAAATTGCGAAAATCGCGGTCTAGCAGCTCCACTTGTTGAGCAAATAACACCAAAAGTTGATAGGCACTAACTTAGGCCAAGGTACATCTGCATATAAATTTATATGCAGTTATCTGCAGTAGTTCCTGAGATACGTTGCCACAAAATTTTTCTCACACACACACAGACACAGACACATATTTTTCTAAGAATGGTCAAATCGCGTTCTGGAGCCCTCAAAACGTGTAAATCCTGTGTAAACGTGTAAGCGGAAGTTGAAAATTTTTACGATTGAAATACTTTCTTCTATTGAATACAGAAGAAAGTAAAAAACAATATAAAATAAACACATTTAGGAAACCGATTCCATCAAGGCAGATAATAATAATATTCTATCTTTATCGTCTTCTCTAGAACAAATAAAATCAAAGCAGATGTTTAATTTCGAATCATATATATCTGTGCAACCCAAATTATTATAGTAAATAAACATTCCTGTCGAACAAATGCAATAAATAAAGATACTTTTTTTTTTTTTTCCAGAATATAAGCATTAAACAATGAACTATTATCACTGACCTTGAAACACATTTTTGCAATCTTGAAGTTCATAACTCACATAAGTGTTTAATCATTATTATTAGTCTTTTTTTTTTTTTTTTTTTTTCAGATTTTTAACGCAATACAATTAGTAATTACATCTTTTTTTTTTTCTTGTATGTTCAATGGAAGAAAGTATTGGATTTGTAAAAATTTTCGACTTCCGGTTTTCGACGGATTTGCAAGTTTTGAGAGGTTAGACCACGATTTGACCATTTTTAGAAAATGTCTTGTCTGTCCGTCTGTGTGTGTATGTATGTGTGACAAAAATTTTGTGGCAACTGTATCTACGGAACTACTGTTCAGAATTACATATAAATTTATATGTAGATGCACCTTGACCTAAATTAGTGCCTATCAACTTTTGGTGTCAATCGCTCGAAAGGTGGAGCTGCTATGCAGCGATAGCATTTATAATATGGTTGTCAACTTTCAAATATGCTTAACAATAGTGTTCTAACAGGGATATATTCATTAAAAAAATAATAATTCAATAAAAAAATCAATAAATCCAGATCGATTTTAAAAAGAATCTCGTGCTTGCTTTTCTAAAGTAATCATACGAATTATAAGGTATGGTGTTATATGACAATATATATATATCATCATTACCAATTTCAGCCTCTATCAAACCACTGCAGGATGAAGGCCTCTGCTAGGCGATTCCAAACTGCCCTGTTTTCGCACGCACACACACAAACACACACACACGCACACATATATATATATATATATATATATATATATATATAATAATTTATGCATAGATTAAGAAAGGTTTTTGATAGAATATTTCGTCTCCTTATTGATTTATTTGATTTCCAATGAAGCCATCTATGGTATATGCAACTTCTTAATTGAATGCAACCTATGCAATGAGGTGAAATTTACACCTCATATAACGTATTTCTTAGTAATGTCCTGATGTCTTTTTTTTCTTTTTCTTTTTTATTTAAGGTTTGTGAGCTCTATTTTAAATCTGATGGAATTATACAAACAATAATTTATTTTGATGAAAAAGAAGGAAAGTTATATCAAGTCCCAAGAAATAAACCAATTGTTAAAGATGGTGCTATTCCTACAATTTTCAGCGGCTTGCCATCATTAGGGATAAACAAAAATTACGTTTTATTACCTAATTATAATTGTGCTTTTATATTATTATTATGATTAATTTTTATGTAAATTATGAAGCAATCTTCTTCATGTATATGAAACATTTATAATTTTCAATAAAATTATTTTTATCTTGATTTTTGTCTTTTATGTATTATTTCAATTGCATAGTTTTTATGAAGGAGAAATCTTATTTAAATAAGCCACATAAATTCTTGATTTAAGAATGTTGAAAGTAATGTTATCAGGTAAGTGAGAGTTATTTTGGATGATCAAATACTTATAAATTATTGTTATATATTAAAATTTCTCTGGGCATAAAATTTACAGAGATGATTAAAAATAAAAATTCTTATTATATATGTTAACGTGTTTTTTATGCAAATTTTATGTCCACCCTCACCTTGAAAAAAAAAAAAAAAAAAAAAAAAAAAAAAAGTATATCATTAATATTTATGATTTTAAAACATTAAATAAGTTTGGAGTTCGATGTTATTTATAGTTTAGTACATTGTATCGTCTATACCATGCATATTGTTTATATTGCCTGTATCAATTGTTAAAGCACATTGTATCGTCGTACTTATCTGTAATTTTAATCAGGTGGAAAAAATCCATTATTTAAAAAAATATATACATATATTCAGGTGGCTTAAATATTAAAAAAAGGCACTTAAAAAAAAAAAAAAAGTTTACATTTATTTTTGTAACCACAGCGTATAAAATGAAAGCATCGATGAGAAAATATATATATATATTTCTAAATCCATATATGAGGATGTGCATAAAAAGTGGACTAAATCATGTGGCGCCACAATCCTCTTTGAATGCCTTGATAAAAAAGTGTTGGATAAATGCGTGCGTTAATGATGAATAAAGGTAGGGAAGAAAGATTAAACTAGCAAATTCTTTGTTTCAGTAGTTTGTTAAATTTCCAGTATTCATAGCTGCTAACTTTTTTAATTGATTCCGGAATGTTGTTAGTATATCGCCCTATCTTCAAACCATATTCTTTGAGGAGTAATTATCTTCATATTTAATTGTAATTACATGCTAAAGAAAATTATTCTATTAAGAATTATGGTATGAAGAAAAGGGCGAATGTTAACAACATTCCGGAATAAATTGAAAAAGTTGGCAGCTATGAGTATTTTATTCCAGTTGATGGACAAGTAATATTTTTCAGAAAAGTTTTTAAATATTTTTTTAAGGTTGAACATTTAAAAGGGGAGGGGGGATTAAACAATTACAAAAGTAAAGAGGTTAAAACTAACATCAATGCTTTTTTAAAAGCCCCTGCAAACAAGTATGAGGCCACTTCCTCATAAAATATGAGGGATTTTAATCTATTAAATTTTTTTGATTAATCTCCCTCAAATATTATGAGACAGGCTAGTCAAATATTTTTTTCGGGATAAAATTCCTCCACAAATATTATGAGGCAGCTTAGTCAAATAGAGACTAGTTTTCCTTTTCAAATATTACCAGACAGATTAGTCAGGTAAATAGTCTTGACTATCCTGCCTCTTCAGATATTCATTGAAAATTGGCTAGCTTGCTTCGTAAAATACCTGTTGGCTGCTGACTAACCGTCTTAATCAAGTGCAGATTCTGACTAACTTGCCTTGTCTGGCAACTGCGGTTGTTGACTAACCTTCCTGGTCTGATAATTATGATTATCGACTAGCCTTCTTTGTCTAATAATATTAACCTTCCTAGTCTGGAGTAGTGTTTTGGTGACTAGTTTAGCAAGTACACTTTTCAGTTTTGGTGACTAGTTCAGCAAGTACACGTTTTAGTTTTGAAGACTAGTTCAGCAAGTACACTTTTCAGTTTCGGTGACTAGTTCAGCAAGTACACTTTTCAGTTTTGGAGACTAGTTCAGCAAGTACACTTTCTGGCTAGTCAGTTATTTTGGTTAGTCAATTCTGTATTGTCAGCTGAGCATTTTGGCAGGTCACTGTGACCAATTTATTTTTCTGTGTGTATGAGCACCCTAATAATTTTACAAATTCGAAAATATCCCCAATCGATTTGTAAGTATCGAAAACCTCTATATACCAATTTTGAACGATCTAACTCTATTTTTAATTTTTTGCCCCCCTCCTCTCTCCTCTCCCTTCTCGCCCCTCCTAATAACTTTACACTTTCAAAAATATCCCCATTTGACTTGCAGGCCTTTAAAACCTGTCTGTACCAATTTTGAACGGCCTAACTGTATTTCTATTTGTTTTTGCCCATAGCCCCCCTTACCTCCCCACCCCCCTTACCGCCTTTCCTAACAATTTTACAAATTCGAAAATATCCGCAATTGATTTGTAAGTATCGAAAACCGCTATAAACCAATTTTGAACGATCTAACTCTATTTTTATTTTTTTGCTCCCCCCCTCTCCCCTTCTCGCCCCTCCTAATAACTTTACACTTTCGAAAATATCCCCATTCGACTTGCAGGCCTCTTAAACCTATTTGTACCAATTTTTAATGGCCTAACTGCATTTCTATTTGTTTTTGCCCCATAGCCACCCCCTTACCGCCCCACCCCCTACCCGCCCCTCCTAATAATTTTACAAATTCAAAAATATCCGCAATCGATTTGTAAGTATCGAAAACCTCTATGTACCAATTTTGAACGATCTGACACTATTTTTATTTTTTTGCCCCCCCTCCTTCTTGCCCCTCTTAATAACTTTACACAATCGAAAATATCCCCTTTCGACTTGCAGGCTTTTAAAACCTATCTGTACCAATTTTGAACGACCTAACTGTATTTCTATTTGTTTTTGCTCCATAGTCCCCCCCTCCCTTGCTGCCCCACCTGGGGGCTGAATTTCTAAAATTCCAGAAATTTGTTTTTAGGTAGTTGCATTAGCTATATTTTAGAGCAAAAATTTCACGTATATCTATTTTTTTTTGTTTGAGATATATAGGATTATGCGAAATCACGTTTTACGCATGTGAATCACGTTTTGCCCCCCCGCCCCCCTTGGGAAACGAATTTTAAAAATTCCAGAAACCGATTTTTAGACATTTGTATTAGCTATATTTTAAAGCAAAAATTTTACGGATATCTGTTTTTTTTGTTTGAGATATGAAGTATTTTGTGAAATTACGTTTTGCCCCCTCTCCCCCCCTTGGGGGGCGAATTTTGTAAAATCGCTTGCGGCGTTGTCTTTCTCGGGTCGTAAACATTAACCGTGCCAAATTTGGTCCCACTCGGTGAAACGGCCTAGGATTCTATAGCGGACAGACACACACACTCACAGACTCTGCTCTTTTATATATATAGATTATTTCCTAGTATTTTGCTTATGCCGTGCAGCATTTCAGAACACATTTTATTTTTCTTATTTTTAGTTCTTTTACATATGTAGATTTTTCTGCTAGCGAAAACGGAATTTACTCACTTTAGAGCCTTCCTTCATCTTAAAAAGCTGTCTTTGCTTTGTAGTTAAACAACTGTATAGAGCTTTAAGCATACTTTTTATTATTTATTTATTTATCTTAATCATAATAATAAACCAATATTTTAAAAGATAATAATAATAATAATAATAATAATAATTACAGAAAAAAAAGCTTTTGTTTTTCTGCATTTATTCGTAGTAGGCAAAAAACATACATTTATAATCTTACGCATACCTTTTAATAATTTCAAGGTATTACTGACACATTTTAGTTCAAGTGTTTTTCTACTCAGTGTTTCTGGTTTTTATTATCATTTTTTCTTCCCGCATTAAAATTAAATTCAGTAAATACAGGAAGTAGATATTTTTGCAAATGGTAAGAAGGTCATCAAAGAAATAATTTTTCGCAATATCTGGGATTTTCTTTTGCTGTGTGTTTTCCCCAAATTTGTTTTATTTGAAAAGATAATTCATTTCGAATTCTGAATCGGACGATGGTGCAACAGTAATTGTCGAAGGTAAACGTTATTTTTGCCCGCACTCTCTCTCTCTCTGTATGTATAGGTACTGTATCAATCTCGTAAGTGTATCTTATAATTTATCATTTTATCTCATAGTTTTACGTGCATCGCGTATACATATTTATACCTGTATGTCTTTTATTAGGTTAACTTTTGATCTATCTGAAATAAATAATGATTAAATTGTATGATGTCATATTTAAATAATAAATCTTTAGATTGTTAGTATTGCTTCTTTTAAATTGTTAGGTTGTTTAATATGATGAAGTTAATATAAAGGATTCAATGGTTTTGTAAGGATCTTATTAATCTTATAAATATATCAGATAATTTATATTATTTTGTGTTACTTTTACTTTCAAATATATCGTGCATGTATATATATGATATAGACAGATAGATATTAATATAGATAAAGTACTATTTTTTCTTATTTGCTATATAAAGCTAGGGCATAAAATGAATATTTTTATAGATAGATGATGTTGATATAGATAGATAGATACAGATAAGTTACACTTTTATCTTATTATTAGTAGGTCATTCAGTTATGTTTAAATCTCTCTCTGTATATAAATGGCTAAGAAATTTTTGAGCCTGTTTGTCTGTGAGTTGACGCAAGTTGCCACCAGCTTTTCATACTTTAGTTAATTTTAAAAAATCTAATTGTCCGATCGATAATTTAATTAAACCGACGGATTCTGAAGAAAATGCCCCTTTCATTTGGTACCTTATTTGATGAAAAAAAATTTCCAAAACCATGCAAAACAAGGATAAAATTTTATTTTCTTTATTTCAAGACATTATTACGATTGTGGTGTAAGATTTTCGTTAAATTATCCCTTTTCATTACTTTACTCAGTTGAAATGCAAGCATGGAAAGCTTACTTTCTCTATTCCAATAAATTGTTTTAGCTATGGCATCATTTTCATTGTTTGTTTTGGAAACTTGGGGTTTTATTTTTAAGAAGATTATCTTTCCGACTTATTTAATTTATTTGCGTTTATGGATAAAGTTTATTTTCTCTCAATATATTGTTGCAATTGTGACTTTATTTTTTTCCGGTTAAATCATCTTTTATTCTTCACTGTAAAAATTTTCTGTGGAAGATTACAGCACAGTGTGCTGGTAAAAGTATTGCCTACTGGCTGTGCTGTAATTTTACAGAATGATGTAAAATAAATTTGATATAATTTTTATTCACGTGTGCTATAATGTTCGAAATTTGTTTTAAAAATGTTTTGTGCAGTCGTTATAAACGTGCGCATTGTTAAATTCATAAAAATACACATTTTTTTTTTTTTTTTTGTTTGTTTGTTTACGGACGAAGAACAAGCAGCTGTGCTTTGCACGGAATTCAAACTCATAATCTTCGGTTGTGAAAGTCAGAATCTTACCAATTATGCCAGTGGTTTCACAAAAATTGTCCGTTTTTCATGTTATATAAACAGATAAGGTCAAGATCGATGTTTATTGGTTAATAAAACATGTGATATGTACCAAAAGTTTCTGGGAAATTTTCATAACTGATTTACAACGTAATGTGAAGTATCTTGTCTCTATTTTTGTCGTGTTTTGTCGTATTTATTCGTGTCTATTGTTTTCACAGAAAAAATTGTTAAAATTTACAGCAATCTGTGTCTGCATTTATATTAAAAAAATGTTTTACTTTTTACCGAATTTTTTACAGTGTTTGTTTCATGCATTCCTCCAAACCAAGGATAAAAATCCATTTTCTTTATATCAATACATTATTGTAGCTATGAAGTTAGTTATGCCTTTTTGTAACTACGACGTTCGGGTTATCCACTTTAAACCTGAGCTTTTATTGTTAAGAAGATTCTCATTATTTTCTCTGGCATACAAAATTGGAATTTAATGTCAAGCGAAATTCGTTAATTGGTTCGAGCAGCTAAGTGCTTATTCGAAAAGATTTTTTTTTTTTGTTTCACATTGACATTCATTACTGATTTATTGTTCTGTCTGCAGTTATCTTGGTAATCTGCTATTGGAAATAGAAATCATTATTTTTCAAGAATAACTGTTGCTATTTTGTCTTACTCATATGTACTAGAGAAAGTGGTTTTAATGGAGTATATTTATTATGGTAGAAAAAGTATACTTTATTTTTATAAAGTCAAATTTTCGATATTCAGATTTTGATACATATACACGTTTTGGGGTCCTCTGAAATTGAAAATCAGATTTTTAGGCAGTTGGTCTGTATGCCTGTCTGTATGCCAGCATGTCTCAAAAACAAACATTAGCAGTAAGTCGAAACTCGGTATTCTAAATCTGTATCCTAAAATGGATGCTAGTTAAAACCTTTCTTTGAAATCGAGCAAACAGTTGTAAAGGGAGAGAATTCAAATTTTTTCAGAAAAGTGTTAAAATCTTTTAACCATTCATTTACAGGTCCTACAAAAGAATAGATAGGGGATATTTCGGATATAGGGAAGATCCGTGTAATATGGAACCCCTAAGCAAGAATGCTCATAAAATTAAAATTATTAAAATAAAAAGATTTAATGTGTTGGCTGCTCATTACAATTGTATAGTTGCATGGTTCAAGCTTGGTAAAGCACGATGGGAACTATTAATAATTGCAGGAAATAATTATTTTATTTATGTATCGGTGGTCCATATTACACATACTTTCGTGTAATATGGACCAAGTGGACCCTAATGGTCTTTCCCTAACCCCTGCTTCTCTGGCCTATTCTATAGCCTCAAGATTTTGAGTGTGCGACATATGTACGCCGAATATTTACAAAACTACTCTGTTTTTATCACGGACCACTGGTTCATATTACACAACAGCGGTTGTGTAATATGGATACACACATGGTTCATATTACATAAGGCTCCTATATATACGAGCTGGCGCATCCGACATTTTTTTGCCTTAGGGTTGCCGCATGTACCCAGCGTGATAAACAAACGGCAGCCATTGTTTCTACCGTCTTGCTCGTAATTTTAGCGAAATAAACTACAATATGGGAGGTTGTTCAGCGATAAACTGCTGTAAACACTCCAGAAAAGGATACAAAATGTCTAGGTTTCCTTCGGATAATGCAAGAAGGAGAAAATGGGCAGTGAATTGTCGTCCAGATTCTTGGATCTCGGGACCTAATGCACAGCTTTGCATAGTAAGTTTTATTGTTATTCACTTATACTTTTCTTTGCATTTCTGACATTTATAAAGTAAAAAATTAAAAAAAAAAGTGTTATTTAAATCTAAATATGTATTTTAATAACCATAAATTATTTTAAGAAACGCTTTTTTACTGTGTGTTTGTAGAGTCTTGGCGACGTTTTTTTGGTTCGCCAAAGTTGTCTTGTTTCTGTGTCCTGATAGTATCTATTAGGTCGTTGAAAAAGTTCGTGCGGATGCGGATCCTTTTATTGCCTCCAAAGACGAGAGCTTCTATCGCCGTAATATACATTTGTTACCCGAAAAATGGGCACAGGTTGTAGAAAGTAATAGAGAGTATTTTGATTAAAAATTGTCATTTGATTTGATGTATTTTTATGAAATGAAGCAATAAAAAACCGCACGAATTTATACAAACACCTACTATATATTTTTTTAATTGAACTTTTGATTAATTAATTAATTATTTTGTTCTATTTTTAGATTTCATTTTCTTGAGATATTTATTTCATATTGCAATTTATGTCCACTTTCTAAGGAAAAAAAAAATTAAAAATTCATACATTTTCTTTTTTTTCATTATTTTTTTAACTTAAAAAAAATGCATTAAATTGAAATAAACGTCTCTATATTAATATTACATATACATCACGTAACTGTACATACATTCATATTAATAATGACTGCTAACTTAATTCCTTTAAAACTGCAACTTATTACTTTCCGAACACTATAGTGAGGAAAGTATTGTAATCATGTCAAAAATCCGAATTCGAGATTTTGATGTTTCTATACGTTTCGAGGTCCAACGAGTCCGTTTTCACTATTTTTACGATGATGTATGTATGTGTGTGTGTATGTATGTGTGTATGTATGTGTGTATGTATGTGTGTATGTCTGTGAGTGAACACGCTAGCGTCTAAACGCTTTGTTCGAATAAGCTGAAAGTTGGTACGTATATTGTAAGTCACCATAGTACGAACCCTATAGATTTTGGTGAATCTAGCACTTATAGTTTTTTTACAGGGACACAAAGAAAAATTCTTTATCATTATGGCCAAGGGACCAAAATCTTAAAAGTGCGATAGCATCTAAACGCCTTATTCAATTGAGCAAAAACTTTATACACATATTATAGGTCACAGATACTCAATCTGTATAGATTTTGGTGAATCTAGCACTTACAGTTTTTTTACAGGGAGACAAAGAAAAATTCTTTGCCAAATTTTTAAAAGTGCGATAGCATCTAAACGCCTTATTCAATTGAGCAAAAACTTTATACACATATTATAGGTCACAGATACTCAATCTGTATAGATTTTGGTGAATCTAGCACTTACAGTTTTTTTACAGGGAGACAAAGAAAAATTCTTTATCTTTATGGCCTATGAGGCCAGCGATAGCATCTAAACGCCTTATTTAATTGAGCTGAAAATTTGTATGAATATTATAAATCACTGTTGCACTAACTATAAGCATTTTCGTGAATTTAGCATTTATAGATTTTTACAGGGACACAACGAAAAATTCTTTATCCTTATGATCTAAGGGCTCAAAGTTTAGTAGCGTTAAATAAAACCTCGTGTGATATATGGAGAAAAATACTCAAACACTCTGTTATGGTTTTCTCTTTTTTGTTTGTTTAGCAACTCCTCTTTCTTTATTTTATCTACAAAACTGTTAGTTACTCAATGTTCGGAAAGTCGAGTGGAGTCACTCCAGATTTTTTTTTTTAAAGTTTTGTTATGAAAGCGATATAAAACAGTAGTATGAAAAAAAAAAATCTTTTCAGTTATTTGTTTTTAGGTTATGCTGATAACAAATATGCATACACATCAACCGCTAAAAATAGGACTTTCGTAACCAGGGCAACTCAAATCGTGTTATTATACTTAAAAAAAAAAAAGTAAATAAATAAAAATGAAAATAGAACTTTAAAGAATTCTTTGTTTACAGTATGGGCATGAAAAATTAATTTACCTTGCTGAGCAGTTCGCTGACATAGTTAATGTAGCAAAGTACTTCCATAAATTATATTCAATAGAACGTTTAGCTCAATTTTGGGTAGCCCTGTATATTGTCTATGAACAATATAATAAGAACTATAAACAATATTGTGTATTTATATTTAGTTTTATGTGAAAAAAATCTAACACAAAATGAATTACAATTCTAGCAATTTCCAAGTATAACCCCAATATATCCAAATACTTTTGGTAGCCCTGTAAACGAATGATGAAACATTTCCATATCACACTCAACAAAAAACATGGTTTTATGCATGTTTTTTCTATTTTTATTTATTTATTTATTCATTTCGTTTTGTTTAAGACAGCCTAGAGATGTTACACTGTGCTTTAGAGGTCTGTTTGAGGCCCGGCCCAGTACGAAATCGAAAAATCCGGGCTGTTTATTTTTACCAGTGTACGGTCTGATCCGGACCGGACAAAAAACGATAAAATCTGGCCCGACCCGGCCCGATTCATAAATATGTAAAATAACAAAAAAAAAAAAAAAATCCTCCTTTTTTATGAAAAATAATTTTATTAAGTGTTTTGTAGAGGTTTTATATAGCTAAGCAATGGAATGTTCTTTAACACAACTGTTCCATACTTACAAGATAAGTATAAAAAACAGAAGTTCATTATTACAGACATACAGAAGGCAAAAAGACTGACAGAAAGTCAAATAAAAAATATTAGCATTCATCAAAAAATATAAGAAGGTGTTTAAAATGATTAATACTACTAAAAATGCACTTTCAAGCATTTCCTCTTATATACTGTAATGTATCCGAATCTTTCATACGATCCAGTAAACAAAACTTTAATGCTAATCTAACCATGTTCAATTAAAGAGATGCTTTTGCACCTGCTAAAAATGATGATACTTTTACCCATTGACCTGGAGAAAAGAAAAAGGATCCTTAGAGAAAAAGTTAAGGCGGAATGATTTTTATAGTCTTTATCGCTTCATACCACCTAAACTCTACAGACTATAGGGCATAAAATAACATACACAGTAAGGGCACATAGTAACGTATTTAATTTCTTTTGTTTGTACATGTGCCAAACTAGTAGTGGCAAGCATTCTATTTTGAATAGGAAACCATCTAATATTACTTTAAATAAAATCTATTAATTTCGAGACATGCTAAAAATATTTGCAGAAAATCAGATCGCGAACAGACTGATAGGTAATTAAATTGAAGTTACAGACATTAAATATATATATATATATATGTGACATTCCAGCCTGTAAAATTATGTAAAATAAATGACTGAAGATTTTATCATTTTCCTTTTTCGTTGATTAACGAGGAAGCTAGAAAAAGATTCGGGCCGAAATGGCCCATAAAAAATTTCCTCATGGCCCGGCCCGAGTATACACACAAAAAAAAAAAAAAAAATGAATCCGAGCCCGGCTCGGCCCGACAGCAAATTAAAAAATTCGGCCCGAACCCGGCCCGTAAATTTGACCCGTACAGACCTCTAATGTGCTTATCAGAAATTATTCCATAGACGTAATGTATTGGAATTCTCTAGGATGTTACTCTACACGAGCTATTTCCTTGATCTCAACGAAAAGTATAAATGTGTCATCCCTATATGATAGACATTGAGAATACCGATTTTAGACTTTCTGCTACTACTTGTTCTTCACGCAGACTAACCGCTAAAAACATGATTTTCGGATTCAGGAGACTTTAAAACGTGTAAATGTGACAAAAACTCAATTTTAAAAATTTAACTTAAAAATAATACTTTCTCCATCATATATATACGAGGAAGAGAAAAGAAAATTAATTTAAAAAAAATTTCCAATTTTAATTGGTACGCTCTTCCTCC
The DNA here is from genome assembly GCA_963930645.1 of Salticus scenicus. Taxonomy (NCBI): domain Eukaryota; kingdom Metazoa; phylum Arthropoda; class Arachnida; order Araneae; family Salticidae; genus Salticus; species Salticus scenicus. The sequence continues at coordinate 317,260,494 of OZ005652.1, read as the reverse complement.
CCCCCCCCCTTTCAAATGTTATGAATTATTTAAGAAACAGTAACAGATTACTTGTGTTGCTTATCATTTTTGGCCGATTTTATTTTTAGATGAAAATTTCTTAAAACCGCCAGTGAAGCGATAAAATCGCCAAGCGGAAATGCTGTCCTCTTACGAGGCAAAAAAATGGCGGTGATGCGCCGGCCTATTATTTATTTAAGGGGCTCTAATATTACACGCGTAAACAGAGCAACGTTGTTTCCAACCACATATCGCAATGGAAATTGGCGACTATGAAATACATGTCTAAATTGTTCAGAAAATAAGTACATTTGCTACTATTAACGCGAAAATTATATTACAATTACCTAACAGAAGAAAGCAGTACTTTCATTTTAACATACTTGTCACATCAATGATTATCTAAACCGAAAACTCAATTTCATAATCGTCCAAATACAGGTACGCATGTACAAATCCCTTCCTGCTTTGTATAACAATAATATTCACTAAAGGCAATAAGATGGTTCCACCATCTAGTGTTGAACATATAAATTTCCTCATGGTCCGTATTATACGATGGTCTATATTGCACGGTTCTCCCCCTATAGAAATTATATCTGAAAATTGCTGTAAGTGCATTTCAAGTTGTATTGTGTGTTTTTTAAAATGCGATAAAAATACACTAATGTGGTGTATTTATATAAGTTATGGACAATATACACGTCTACACAAAATTAAGCGAAAGTATTTTTTTTTTTTAATTGAAGTAACTGATGGAAGTGCTTTACTAAATTTTACTTAGTCCAGGAAAACTGCTTAGGAATGATTATTACTTTCTCATATCCATACGGTACAAGAGAGTAATGTTTGAAGTCCAGTTTTCAATATAGCGTTTCCTATAATTATGCGTTTTGAGATCCCCTGAATACAAAAAGCAAGATTTTAGGATTTGATATGTGTGCATGTCTTTTTTCAGCATTACTCTAAAACAAATAATTGCAATACATTTAAACTTGAAAAGTTTGACCAAGACTGGTAATTTTTAAGGAATCATGTATAGTAAGTATGTATGAATAATGTGGAGCAAACTTTTAAATTAAAGAACAGACTTAATTTTATTTATTTATTTATTTGTTTTATGTTTATAGGAATTATATTCTTACAGGAGTTTGAATAAATACTACACAGAACCATATCAAATAAAACAGTTTGTAAAACTTACCATTATTTACTTCTTATCTCATTCTTAAATCTGAGTGATATATCATTCAAATGCAGGTAAGAAAAAGTTGTGTTAGTGACACACCATATTAACTTTCGTTTATCGAAAGATGTTGCTAACCAAACAATAAGACATTTCGATTATGTAAAAGATTAACTCAATTTAAATTCATATTTTGTAGCGAAATAGATTTATTTAGTGTTTATCATTATTGTTATTGCCTTTTTCATAAAAACGAAAATTTTAAGTCAACCGATTATTTGCTAAAGGAACTCGTAGAACTTCGTAAATAAACGCAGAGTTCTTTTTTTTTTTTTCCCCAGAATTGTACAATTATAACTGATGACTATCTATCTATCATTACTTTCTCTTACCCATACAGATGGCAAAGAAAGTATTCTTTTGAGATAAAATTTCGAAACAGAATTTTTGTTACATTTACACGTTTTGAGATCTCCTGAATCCGAAAATCATGTTTTTAGCGGTTGGTCCGTGTGTCTGCTATCAGTATATCTGAAGAACAAATACAAGCAGGAAGTCGAAACTTGGTATTCTAAATCTGTATCATATAGTGATGCTATATTAAAGTTTTTGTTGAGATCAAGCAAAGGGTTCTTGTACAGGGCCATCCAAGAGGATTGAAATACATTGTGTCTGTGGACGAAAATTTTGGTAAATAGAGAGTAGCATCTAGCATTTATAGGCTGCCTTAAACAAAATGGAATGAACATTTTTTTTTTTTTTCGCATGCATAAAAGCATGTTTTGTGTAGATTGTGATATGGAAATTATTCATCATTCGTTTACAGGGCTACCTAAAGTATTTGGATATATTGGGGCTATACTCGGAAATTGCTGGAAGTGTATTTCATTTTGTGTTATGTGTTTTTCATATGAGATTAAATTTAAGTACACAATGTGATGTGTGTATAGTTTAAAGACAATATAAGAGAAGGACAATATAAGACAATAAGAGAACCCAAAATTAAGCTAAACGTTTTTTCTCTTGAATGTAATTGATGAAAGTGTTTGCTATATTTTCCTTTTACTATATCGACGAACTCTGCTCAGGAAGGAAAATTAATTTCTGATACCTATACTATAAACAAAGTATTTTTTAAACTTTGATTTTCCACTCTAGTTACTTTCCGAACACTATAGTGAGGAAAGTATTGTAATCATGTCAAAAATCCGAATTTGAAATTTTGATGTTTCTATACGTTTCGAGGTCCATTGAGTCCGTTTTCACTATTTTTACGATGTATGTATGTATGTGTGTGTGTGTGTATGTGTGTATGTCTGTGAGTGAACACGCTAGCGTTAAAACGCTTTGTTCGAATAAGTTGAAAGTTGGTACGCATATTGTAAGTGAGCATAGTACGAACCCTATAGATTGTGGTGAACACTTTTTTTACAGGGACACCAGGAAAAATTCTTTATCATTATGGCCTATGGGGCCAAATTTTTAAATGTGCGATAGAGTCTAAACGCTTTACTAATCTGAGCACAATATTTGTACACATGTTATAGGTCACAGTTGCACGAACAGTATAGATTTTGGTGAATTTAGCATTTACAGTTTTTTTACAGGGGCACAATGAAAAATTCTTTATCATTATGGCCTATGGGGCCAAATTTCTAAAAGTGTGATAGCGTCAAAAAGCCTTATTAATCTGAGCAAAATATTTGTACACATGTTATAGGTCACAGTTGCACGAACTGAATAGATTTTGGTGAATTTAGCATTTACAGTTTTTTTACAGGGGCACAAAGAAAAATTCTTTATCATTATAGCCTATGTGGCCAAATGTTTAAAAGTGTGATATCCTCTAAACGCCTTATTCAATTGAGTTGAAAATTTATATGAATATTATAAATCACTGTTGCACTAACTATAAGCATTTTGGTGAATCTAGCATTTATAGTTTTTTACAGGGACACAACGAAAAATTCTTTATCATTATGATCTATGGGCTTAAAGTTCAGTAGCGTTAAATAAAATAGCGTGTAATATATGGAGAAAAATACTCAAACACTCTATTATGGTTTTCTCTCTTTTGTTTGTTTAACAACTCCTCTTTCTTTACTTTATCTACAAAACTGTTAATTACTCAATGTTTGGAAAGTCGAGTGGGGTCACTCCAGATTTTTTTTTTTTTTTTTTTAATAATGTCGCGTTTTGAGGTCCCTTGAATAAGAAATTCTAATTTTTATTGGTTGATCTGTATGTATATGTGTTATCAGCTTAACTTAAAAACAAATAACTGCAGGAAATTCAAAATTGGTATTTAAATTAATAGTAGCCTTGAGTTTTTTTTTTTTTTTTTTTTTTTTTTTTTTTTTAATATAAATGTAAGCTATATAAATGATCGGGGGGTTAAGGGGGTAGCAGCCCCTTTCACGCAGAATTATATGTGAAATACAACTGTTCCTAAACCTATTTTAGATAATTTTTAAACTTGATTGAACTTTATTATTTTACCTTATTGATTTTACGCTTTATTCGGCAATCTGTTTTTATAGTACTGAAATGCAGGGTAAGATAAAGTCATGTGTGTGACATACCATATTATTTTTGTTTATAAAAGATGCTTAGAACATTCCTAAATTCCTATTGTGCAGAAGATTTCTCAGTTTAAATGTATGAGTGAAAGAGTTTTTACTTATGTGTACGTATGTATAGTTTTTATTATTTTTCTTCTTTCACAATATTGGAAATTTAGACTTAGTGATTATGAGTTGAAAGTTTTTTTTAAACTATTGTGCAGATATAACAGAAAATTGTTGATTTAGCTATAAAAATAATCTGGTGTTGCACTCACACAAGTTTTTCTTACCCCGCATTTCAATACTATAAAGACAGTTTGCAGGTTAAGAGGTAAAATAACAAGCACTGTATAAATAAATCTATGCTAAAAAGAATTCAAAGTAGGTTTAGGAACAGTTTTATTTGACAAATAATTCTGAGTGAGATGGGCTACCGCCCTCCTATAGTACCTACATTTATGTAATTTAGTGCTGTTATTAAATTTAAAAGTTTATTCCAAATTATTCGAACAACTTTCACACGGACCACTTCTTGAAAACTTAATCAAACTTTTGAAGCAGCGAACTTATATAAATTTCAAAATACACATTTTAATTGCCTGCAATTATTTGCTTATAAGTTACGCTGATAACAGACATACACAAACTCTTTTAGATATCATTTCCTATGTAATTATTAGTTTCCGGTGAACAGATAAGTTTGCACTAATGAGATGTAAAAACCCCACTCAACTCAACTAATTTGAAGCTTTAGTTGCGTTGTTATTATTATTATTATTATCATTAGTAGTAGTAGTTGCACGCGCAACCTAATTTAAATACACTCCTTGTTAGCACATTTGTACTGGCTTCTGCATTTGTTTTAAGAATATTCTTTGCGACAGTTTTGGAATTTGTTGAAGGAACATATATAGAATATCTACAGGGTTATAATTGAAAAGCCCTGTTCTTTAATATTGAATTGGTCTGTCAGCCACTCGCCTTGCTTTTTATCTGGAATAATGACTATGTTAACTGATATACACTGAAAGTTATCGAGAAACTTATAAAAACAGAGGAAGCATACTTGAAGACGATCGAACGGTCTATCAACTGTAAAACACCTGTTACAGTTTCTTTAATTTTATATAAAATTGATAATAACGTTTTGAAAGTACTTCTTTGTCTTTTTTGAGGGAGGTAAGTTGTTCCTTTTATTATTATTGTTGCCATTTTCTCTTTCAAAAAAAAAAAAAAAAAAAAAAAAAAAGAAACTGAAATGTAATAACAAGCGAAATTCGTTATGAAAGTTCATGGAACTATGTGATTGCATGGAAAGAAATGTTTTATTTGCAATATTTTGTAGATATGACAGAATATTTGTTGTAATCGCGAAAGACCATCGCTACCAAAATTCAAAGATATCTCGATAATGTGGAAGATTTTTCATTTTAAATATGTATATTTAACAGAGAAAAGGTATTATTTAGGTTTCTTCTTCTTTTCCTTCTTTTCTTATTATTATTTTCTTTTTCATAACAATAAAATATTAATATCAAGCGAATTTCTTTAATGAAATTTGTGAAGCTTCGTGATTATATGTATGGATAGAAGTGTTTTCTTTTCGTAGCAGAGTGTTTGTTATTTTCGTTTACTGAAAAACCATCGTTGCTAAAATTATAAGATATCTCTATTATGTGGAAGATTTCTTAATTTAAATGCATATTTCTTAATTCTTCTTATCTTTCATAATAATGGAAAATTAATGTCAAATAAAATTTTTTAACGGAATTCGTGGAGCTTTGGGAATGCATGTTTATTTATATTTTATAGATATGACATGATATTATGTTTGTTGTTTTCATTTACTGAAAGACCATCAATTCCAATACTGTATGACATTTCAATTATGTGGAATATTTTTCAACTTAAACATATATTTATCAGCCAGAGGGTTTTATTTAGTGATTCCACTTTTTCTTACTATTATTTTTTCTTTCATAATAAGGTAAATTAATGTCAAGTGAAAATCATTAATGAAATTCGTGAGGCTTCGTGATTGCATAAACAGAAATCTTTTATTTGTAATATCATATAAGTGTTTGTTGTTTTCGTTTAATGGGAGATCATCGCGACCGAAATTCTAAGACATTTATCTCTTTCATTGTAATCAAATTACCAATCATTGTAATCATATTATAATTCATTGTTATCATTATTATCTTTCATTATTATCAGATTATTTTTCATTATAATCATATCATAATACATTTATCTCTTTCATATTATTTCTTTCATTATAATGGAAAATTAATGTCAAGTCAAGTGAAATTCTTTAAGGAAGTTCGTAGAGCTTTGTTAAAACATGAGAGAAGTGTTTTTTTTTTTTTTTTTTTTTTTTTGCAATATTTTGTAAATATGATTGAATGTTTGTGATTCCTTTACTGAAAGATCATCATTTCCATTCCAATATTGTAAGATGTTTCGACTATATGGAATATTTTACAATTTAAATGTACAGTCGGTAACAAAAGTGTCCGAACACTAGCAAAAATTCCTATGTAAAAAAAGTACACTTCATACGGTTTTGTTAAAGAAATCCTTATCGAATCATGTTCTTACACTGACGAAGAACAGGATTCGATAAGGATTTATTTAACAAAACCGTATGAAGTGTACTTTTTTGACATATGAAATTTTTCTAGTGTTCGGACACTTTTGCTACCGACTGCATATTTATCAGCGAGAAGGTTTTATTTATTGATTCCTCTTTTTCTTACTATAATCTTAACTTTCCTAATAAGGTAAATTAATGTCAAGCGAAATTCGTTAATGAAATTCAGAAAGCTTCGTGATTGTATGGAGAGAAGCAATAAATATTTGCAGTAAATATTTTGTAAGCGTTTATTGTTTTCGTTTAATAGAAGATCATCGCTACCAAAATTATAAGACATTTCGATTATGTAGAAGATTTCTCAATTTAAAAGTATATTTAACAGCGATAGAGTTTTATTTAGTGATTATTCTTCCTATTATTATTTTGTTTCATAATATTTGAAAAATAATGTATGTGATTGCAGGGAGAGAAGTGTTTTCTTTGCAGTATTTTACTAATGTAACAAAGTGTCTGTTGTTTTCCTTTATTGAAAGATATTTCTACCAAGATAATAAAACATCCCGATTATGTGGAATATTCCTGAATTTAAATGTGTATTTATCATTAAAAGAGTTTTATTTATTTATTTTATTTATTTATTTATTTTTTTTTTCAAAAAACTAGTTAGTTATATCGCATATTGTTATACATATATGTTGCTTGTATCATGCATACATGCATAAAAATGTGCGTTATTTTCTTATGTTAACGTTGTGGGATTTTATTTTTTTACTTTTAAAATATTTGTATTACATTGATGCAGTCACTAAGAATATTCTATTATATATTTAAAAGTGGACAATATCCAATCTCATCGAAAGCCGAAGCCCGTGTTATTCTGTGGGAAAATTTGTTTCCACAGTTACACATTACCAAGTGTAGTCTTCCTTTTTTTTTTATGTCGTTTTCATATTCAGAAAATTCATATGCGTTAAATTAGTACGTTTTTCAAAATTTTATTTTTCATAGTTTAACTATTTTATTTTCTAGCTAAAAATACGAAAAATGCACTTAGTTATTTTTTTTTAACTAAAAGAATAAATAAATAAATAAATAATAAGAATAATGAAACAAATACTATTTTAACGGTTGTAAATTTTCTAAATGTGAAAACAGAATTAAATACGTATATATATATATATACAGTCTGTAACAAAAATGTCCGAACACTAGCAAAAATTCCTATGTAAAAAAAGTACACTTCATACGGTTTTGTTAAATAAATCCTTGTCGAATCCTGTTCTTTGTCAGTGTAAGAACACGATTCGATAAGGATTTATTCAACAAAACCGTATGAAATGTACTTTTTTTACATAGGAATTTTTGCTAGTGTTCGGACACTTTTGTTACCGACTGTAGATAGATAGATACAAATGGTAATGAGTAATTATGGAAACAAATTTTCCATAAAATAACATGGGCCTTGACTGATGGTGAGGTTAGATATTTTAGCTTTTCATGCTACTTCTGAAACGGATCTGTGAAGAAGAAACTAAAGTACAACAAGTTAATTAGAAGACAAAAAAGTTAAAAAAAAAAAAAAAAAAGTCTGCATTTTAAAATTCTGTTAATACACGAAAAGGGGAATTTGGTTATAGTAGTTTTGTTTACATACATTAAATACCTTTTATTTTTTTCAATGTAAAGCAAAGGTAGCAGCGCAGAGCTTCTTTAAGACTGAAAAGATGCTTATTAAAAGCAAAATTAGCGGTTTTGTGGTTAAATAAAAGTTGTGATTATCTTTTTTTAGAGACAGATATGTATATCGTATGCCATCTTCTTCTCCCCCTTTTTTTTTTTTTTTTTTTTTTTTTTTTTAAAACATAGAAAAAACTTTAGTCATATATACAATTTAACATTTGCTCAGAAAATACAAGATATTCTTATTCTAGCGCAACAAAATATATTTAGTAAGCACTAAGTGTATTTATAAAGTAAAAATAATTTGTAGGGATAAACTATATTTTATAAGATTCATGTAATTTTACATTAGTTACTTCTTATTAAATGACATAAAGTATAATAGATTAAGTATCATGCAAAAATGGAATTTTCTTATCAATAAAAAAACTATCATCACAAATTTTATTCTATATTTGCTTGTGCAAATTATTTATTAAAAGTGATATTTATACAAAATTTTACTTTCCCCTATATTCATAGAAAATAGTATGTAAAAATTTTCTATTTCCGCTTTTCGATGGATTTACACATTTTAAGACATTTTGACCATGATTTGACTGTTTTTAGACAATATTCACCTGTCTGGGCCTGTATGTGAATATGAGGCAAACATTTTCTGTCAGCTCTAGTTCAAGTACTAACGCACATGATTTCATAAAGAGTTATATTTATTTGCAGCTTGAAATAAAATGGTGTCAATTAACTTTTGGTGCAAATCGCTCGTCAAATGCTGCTATGCTACGATCAAGATTCTAGATCAAAATTTCATTTTCGTCGTTCTACGGTCATCTTTTGCACACGAACACTAATTAGAACGAGACCTACCGCTTAAAGTAGGTTACAAACCACTACACCAATACGGGCATCTATATGCCAAACCTGGATTCGAACCCATCACCTAGCAATTGAAGACAAAAGCGCTGGCCATTTAGTTACCGCAGATGGACTCTCTATATCAAGAAAATAATGCACTAATTTCATGAAATTACGTAATAATATACTGATATAAACTGATGTCCATCAACTTTTGATGTACATCGCTCAACAATGGTGCTGTCATCCCGCTTTTTCATAATTTTCAATATGATAATATGTAAAACGGAATTTTGTATAAATGTACACAATGAAGACTATTTTAATCAATCATTGCGAAGTTTAAAAATTCTATTTATAATAGCATTTATAAAAAATTTATATAAATGGGAGCAACAATTTCATTATGAAAGCGATTTTTCATCATTGAAAAATCATAACCTGCTTTTGGGGTGTGATTTTTCAAGATGAGTATTTTATGTTTTTAAAAAATGCTTTTGAAGCGAATCCACGATTAATGCATAAGACTGGGTGACTGTGCTTTTGTCTAAATTATGTTAATTCGAATAAGAAAAAACAGAAAAATGTTTGTGTTTGCTACTGATACTAGACTTCATTTAAAATCCTATTTAATTGTTCTTTAAACACGTTTTATCAGTGAGTTATCTAACATTTATGCTTATTTTCTTTTAGCAATTCAGTGTACAAGATGGCGGACATACGATTATATTTCTTCTTTCTGTCAAGCGTCGCAATATGTTTAGCTGATATATTATGCACATCTGAAGACATAGCGAATGAAAATGTCAGAAAATTGGCTGTGGCTACCCAAGTTAAAATTCATGCTAGTACCAGCAACAAAAATATGCTAGTTATTGCTATGTATTGCTATGTCTGCTAGATTTTCATGCTATTATATGCTTTATAATGCTAGCCAGCATCGAATGCTATGTTAGCTAGCTAACACGGCAAAAGCATGACAGGCTATGTACAAGCATTGTATGCTTATTTGTTGTTTAAGCTTCTTCCAAAGCATGGAGAGGTATGTACCTTAATAAGCTATTATATGCTTTTTCATGCTTGTCAGCATAACATGCTATGTAGGTAGCTTAGGTAGAAATAGGATATAGCATGGTGGATATAGCATGACATGCTATATTCCAGTAAGAAGTGCTAACTTGCTGCTCAAGCTTCTTTCAATCATGGCAAGGTATGTACCTTAATAATCTATTATATGCTTTTTTTTGCTTGCCAGCATAACATGCTATGTAGGTAGCTTAGGAAAAAAATAGCATGACATGCTATATCCCAGTAAGAAGAGCTAACTTGCTGCACAAGCTTCTTCCAATCTTGACAAGGTATGTACCTTAATAAACTATTATATGCTTTTTCATGCTTGCCAGCATAACATGCTATGTAGGTAGCTTAGGTAGAAATAGCATGACATGCTATATCCCAGTAAGAAGTGCTAACTTGCTGCACAAGCTTCTTCCAATCATGACAAGGTATGTACTTTAATAAGCTATTATATGCTTTTTCATGCTTGCCAGCATAACATGCTATGTAGGTAGCTTAGGTAGAAATAGCATGACATGCTATATCCCAGTAAGAAGTGCTAACTTGCTGCACAAGCTACTTCCAATCATGGCAAGGTATGTACCTTAATAAGCTATTATATGCTTGCAAGCATAATATGCTGTGTAGGCAGCTTAGGCAGAAATAGCATGGCATGCTATATCCCAGTAAAAAATACTAACTTGCTGCACAAGCTTCTTCCAATCATGGCAAGGTATGTACCTTAACAAGCTATTATATACTTTTTTATGCTTGCCAGCATAATGTGCTATGTAGGCAGCTTAAGTAGAAATAGCATGGTATGCTATATCCCAGTGAGAAATGCTAACTTGCTACACAAGCTTCTTTCAATCATGGTAAGGTATATACCTCAATAAGCTATTACATACTTTTTTTGCTTGCTAGCGTAATATGCTTTGTAGGCAGCTTAAGTAGAAATAGCATGGCATGCTATATGCCAGTAAGAAGTGCTAATTTGCTGCACAAGCTTCTTCCAATCATGGGGAGAAAGGTACCACAGTGAACAATTGTGTGCTTGTAAATGCTTGCTAGCATAATATGCCATGTAAGCAGCTTATGTAGAAACAACATGATGTGGTGCTATGTGCCAGTAAGATGTGCTAATTTGCTTCACAAGCTTCTTCCACTCATGACAAGGTAGGTACCACAATGAATGATTGTGTGCTTGCTTATGCTTACCAGCTTTAAATGCTATGTAGGCAGCTTATGTAGAAACAACATGGTGTACTATGTCCCAGTAAGATGTGCTAATATGCTACACAAGCTTCTTCCAATCATGGCAAGTTAGGTACCACAATGAACAATTTTGTGCTTGTTAATGCTTGCCAGTATCAAATGCAATGTACCAAAGTTAAGCAGGAAGATGTATTAATTTGTTTTGTATGATTGGAACAACCCCTGTAGAGTAGATATACTGCCCAACCATACTAAAAATGATCCATAGAGATCAATACAAAAATCTTTCAATATCAATAGAATTCTATTGGTATGAATTTATTTCTATGGATGTCCCTACCGCTATCAATAAAAGCTATTGACATCTGTAACCTATTGATTATATCCTCAACTGATATGAGTAGATCTTTACAGACATTATTAAAAATTTGATCAGTAGGCTGTCGATATCAATAGAGTTTTATTGATATGAATTGATTTCTATTGATTTTCCTACCTGTATTAATAGAAGCTATGGACATCTGTAACCTATTATTTATATCCTCAATCGATATCAATAAATCTTTACAGACATGACATCAGTAGAAATTCAATCGGTAGGCTATTGATCCCAATTAGTATCTGTAGAAAAAATGATATCTGCAAATTTTGCTCATTTTTTTCCAAGTCTCGGAAAAAAAAAAAAATTAAAATGTTTAAAAATCTGTATCTTCCGTTTCAAAGCATGTTTTAAACGCAATGAAGTATTCCTCCAAAAAACATTATTTTTCATGCTCCCTCAGGGATCCCCCTTGGGGATGGGGTGGGGGCGGGGAAATCACGTTCAGTATTACAAAATTTATATCTGCGAAGTTTTGATCGAAATTTTAAAATATTATACTTTTTTCATTGACATTTTAATATAAGAAACTGATTTAAAAAATTTTAAGATTCAAAGAAAATTAATTTTGAGGCATATGCAATAGGTTTGCAAAATTGATTACTTTTTATCAAGTCCCAGAAAAAGAAAATGGTTCAGATATTTAAAAATATGTATCTTCCGTTTCAATGCATACAAAATGTCATGCTAAACATCTTTTTAGAGGTTGTGAAGTATTCCTCCAAAGAACATATTTCTTTCATTCCCCCCCTCCTCCAGACGGTATTCCCTATCATCAATTGGAGGGGGAAATGACGCTAGTAACTCAAAATTTACAGTTGACAGAAAAATTATTGAAGCACAAACTTAGATTTCTCATATATATATAGTTTGGTTGCTAATTTTTATCATCGCTCACAGCATAAAAGGAGTGTAAGCCTAGAATCATGACGCGACAAATATTGAACTCGAATATATTACTCGAAAAAAATCTATAACCTTGTTTTAAATTATTACAGATCCATGGTTCAACCATTCGTTTAAAAGGATATTGACTAGTTCTTTTGAAAGATATTCAGACTGAATATTTATACCAAATGGGGGCTACTTCCTCCCAGGGGATGTTCTAACGTGCACATACTTTTTCCTCATAGTTTACAGCTACAGTTATCAGTAATTCCTATCAATTTCACAATCACTTCGAAAAAATAATTCTCATTACGTACATATTTATGCGAAATTTTGTCTTATACAGCCTAGCACACAGTCACACATTTTCTAAAAATGGTCAAATCGTATTAAGGATGGATGGTTGTGTTTTACATCGCACTAGTGCTGCGCAGATGGCCAATTGGCGACGGTCTGGGACGCACCCCTAGAGGTGGTCGGGAGATATGCCATCACAATTTTGATCCTCCACGGAAGGGATGGCTCTCCCGCTTCGGTGACCCCAGAGGTATAATTTTTGATGGGAACATGGAGGGCATTGCGGCCACGACAAATTTTACGTGCCCCAGCCACCATTGATGTACACGACGGTTTTCGGCCGGCTCGAGTACCGAACCCGCAATCTTCCAATTACGAGGCCGGCGCTCTACCGACTGGGCTATTGCGGCTCAGGTATTAAGGACCTCAAAACATGTAAATCCATTTAAAACTAGAGTTCAAAAACTTTCACGAATTCATCCTTTTTTTCTTAGATATACAGAAGAAAGTATAAATAGTTAAATCGTGCTCGAGACTTATCAAAACATGTGAATCCATCAAAAACGAAGAGTTGGAAATTTTTACTAGTCTTCTTTTGAAGAAAGTAAAAAAAAAAAAAAATTAAAAAGTCTTTTGAAACATTGTAAAATTAGTTTGTTATGGTCATCACAAAACTGTTTTCTGTGTATTCCAGTACAAATTGTAAAAGTATTACATATTGAAATGATTTTCCTTCGAAATTGGGGATAGCGATAGTCCTCGGAAAATGGAGACATTTGGTTACCTTATCAATGAATGACTGAAAAATATTTACCCCATAGAGTAAGGTGACCATACGTCCTCGAAATTCGAGGACTGTCCTCGAATTTAGACCTTTTTTATTTTTTGTCCCCAAAAATTCTTTGATCACTGGGGGTACTAAATGTCCCCCAATTTAAATATTTGCAATTATTTCTTTCAAAATCGTCGCCAATTCCGTAGAGGATCAAAATTGTGACGGCATGTTTCCAGATCACCTCTAGGGTTGAATCCCAGACCGTTGCCAATTGCCCATTGCAAAACACTAGTGAGACGGAAAACCCATCCATTCCAATCCAATCAAAATCGCAGTCTAATGCACAAGTACAGCGTCTAGAATATATAGTTAAGACTACTATATTATATAGTAGTCTTATACACAGTGGAGCAAGCGCTTATAATCGAATGCTTAAAATACTGCTAAAGAAATTAAGCTTTCCAGATGGCGCTTCGAACAACTTTTTTTTGCTCAAACCGAAGAGCTGATTGGCTTTTCCTAGTTTCGTCTGCTCAATCACGTCTCGGTTTTGATTTCGTGACACTAACTTCGATTACAGTAATTTTTTTAGTACAATTTTATTTTCCGCTTTCCACACTGTTTATTTTATACGTTGAAGCACAAGTAATTGGATAATCTTGGAAATCAACGAAACTTTGAAATAAAGACCCTCATACTTCATGCCCTTCCGTGGAGGATCAAAATTACGATGGCATGTCTCCGGACTACCTCTAGGGGTGAGTCCCAGACCGTTGCCAATTGCCCATATGCGCAGCACTAGTGCGACATAAAACCCAACCAACCCTCATACTTCATGAGCAGAGAAAGAATCATGCACTACTAATTACTATATAAATTCTGTCTTGCCCGATTTATGTTACGTGAAAAATAAAATTTATTTAATGAAATTTTCACAAAAATGGCAGCTATATGACTACCACAAATTGCATTGATACATTGATACGAGAGAAAAGGAAATGATTTTCTTGTAGTTATATAATCAGGAATAATCTCTGCATTTCTGGAGTGGGGATTCTGAAGATCAATTAAATGCTGTTATTTTGTATTCTCTCCTATAAACATAATAAAGTGTAAATGGGTTCTATAGACTTGATTATTTTAATAAAGCTGGGATAGTTTAATTTGCATAAACATACCGTATGCTCAGCAATTTTTCATAGAAAAAAGTGTTTCAAAGCATTTTGTAATGTATAAATCGGAGTTCTTTTTATTAATTATGCATAGCATACAGCTATTAGTCTCTTATATCCCCGAAAAAGTCCCCAAATAGAGTTTTTAATGTCCTCGAAATTTATTTGGATTTGGGGACAAACGGTAATTTGTTAAATCAGTGTTTGAAAATATGGTCACCTTATCATAGAGCTTAAGCGCAATGACCTTGAATTTAATAAATACCTTTGTTAAACCAAAGAATATTGCATTAAATTTTTAAAAAATTGAAATTGCGACGTCATAAGAGGCTCCATTTAAAAATTAAAAATATGATTTTTTATTAATATTGGTTAATTTTTTTAGTATACTCTCATACAAATATTAATTGGTTTATCAAACTATCTTTTATTTAATTTACTTACGATGTAAAACCCACTCAATCTCAACCTGAAAGAATTTCCATGGCGAATCTTATTTCTTTTTTAGCAGATCGTAGTATTTTGAAAAACTAGTATGGCAACGTAGCGCTTGTTTGTTTACAAGATCAAGTACAAGATGGATGCTGCTAAGCGTGGTGCTTCTGATTAGGATTAATATTATAATTATCGAGGTAAGTTCATAAATAAAACATTTGTTACATTTTAATATGTTTTCGATTTTGTCATTTTAAAGCCAGAATGAGGAATCGAGGCTGTCTTTTCAGAAATTGATTCATGTGCATTTTTATTAGGGCTAAATTTTGTTGGTAAATTTTTGTTTTCCAGTACATCTAATTTTGGACATAGCTGTAGGAAAACAGTTATAATTAAAATTATTGATATGTTTACCAAATCGTCCTTTAAAAGGTTAACGTTATTCTAAATGCTTGTCTGAATAGATTATATTTAAGTAGCATCGAAATGTGTTTAAAATAGTCAAAATTATTTATTTCATAATAAAAGTTCATGAAATTCATCTTTTCGCTGTACGATATTTATTGTTTGCATTCATTTTCCTACGCCATAATTAAATGCATTACACTATTTCAACTGTAAAGTGTAAAACTGTTATTTCTACCAACTTATTTTTCCAGTGCTTGTATTGGCCTATAATCTAATGGTAGGGGAAGAGGGGGGACATTGGGACACTTTTTATAAAAGCATATTATTTTCCAATTTATAAAAGTTTTAATGCTTTTGTGCATTTTTATTTAAGTATTTGTGTTATTGGTCACCTTTTAAGTGTGTAATGAGCATTGTTTAATGTGTTTTACAAACAGAAATAATTAAAACATATCTTATGCAAAAGTGTCCCAATGTTCCCCGTCCAGGGGCAGATTGGGACAACACTGATTTAATGATGGAGCACTTTGGGACAACCATCTTTTTATTTATCTAATTACAATATTGCAAAATATTTTGCTAAAGTAAATGAAAGGCTTTCAAAACAATGAATTTGATACAATAACAAATAATAATGAAGTAGGTAATTATGAAAAAATGAAATTGTTATGAAGCATTACTCCATATTCATATCTTAACACACATCAAAACCCTGCAAGTCTACACAAAACTTTAATATTATGTAGGATCGTATTGATGGCATAGTTAAGTTGAGAACATGATATTAAATAATCTTTCAACAAGAGTTCTTGTAGAACTTTATTAGAACTTTGTAAAAAAAAAAAAATTATAGGAGAAAAGAAATAACAGTTACTCTATACAATGCTTAATATTAAGGTAATAATAATGATAGAACCAAGTACAGGCAATGTTTTTGTATCTGCTTTTCAAAAATGTGTAAAAATTTTTGTGAAAGGATCAAAATTTTTATAAAACAAGATTTCATTTTAATATTAAAGGTTTTAGTGCTGACTCTGGACTTTGGTAGAGCACAGCTTCCAGTGGCTCTTTTAAAACTTATTTTAGCTTCGTGCGACCCTTTCCAATACTATGTTTTGATACCTTTAAATCACGTGTGGCCAGGGGGTGCCCGCTCATGCACACACATTCAGTATATTTAACAAAAACATATTGAAAACAGAAAAAAAAGATTTGAAGGTTAAAAAAAAATTGTTATTACTAATACTAATCATTCTATGCAATAGAAAGACACTTTCTTAAACATTGTGGTAAAATATATTTAAAAGAATAATTTAAATTGTTCATGGTTCCAAATTTACTTGCACATTTCTTACAAAAATTTGGAAAGTAATTTTTCTTGGTAAACAAAAAAAAAAAAAAAAAAATAATAATAAAATAAAATTAGTATTGTTTTTTCTTCAAGGAAAAGAGGCGATAAAATGATTTTGTTTATTTAAACTCATGGCCTTAACAGAGAGTCAAGTTTTTTTGTCATTTCTTTTTAATGAGCATTTTTTTTTAAACTTACCCATACATGTTGGAGAATGTAATGTTTTGTGGTCCAATTTTTGAATATGAAATAGTTTTTACAATAGTTTGTCTTGAGGTCTGCTCAATTGTATAACCAGGTTCTTGTGGTTAGTCTGCATGGGCATAACTCAAAAGCAGGCATTGGCAGGAAGTCTAAAAATCGTATTCAATTTATATCATAATGATCCGTATACTATGACATGCAAAGAGTTTAAATACATTATTGTTTAAGTACAAAATTTCTAGTTCGTACATATCAACAACATTTTTAAAGTGAACTAAACATAATGAAACTAACATATTCTATTGATACAAAATAATTTTCGTATAAAAGATTGTAAGAAAAGTTAGGTTCGATTAAAAGCATTCATACCAAATTATATTGCGTCCAGTAAAAACGTTTAAAAATTATAATTACTCTCCCTTACCATGAGTTATAGAAAGTATTATTTACGTGGTCGAATTTTCGAAACTAAATATTTGCGATAATTTCAGGTTTTGAAGTTCTCTGAATACAAAAATGATTTTTATAGTAATTGTTGATTTGAATGCATGTCTGGTATCATAATAATTTAGCGGGTAAATTTTTTCCGAATACTCTGGTCTGCGAAATCGTACTTTTCAAATTTTTTATGTACTGCATTGGGTGTCTCTAATGTGTTTTGTAATCTGAAATCAGATATGATAATTTTTTTTCCTATCACGTATGAAATTTTCACAAAGTAAGGATGAAAATCGGAAGAATTCGTCTAGAAGTCGTCAAGGGGCAGCAAAAGGGTCCCAATTTTTGCCGGGATCGACCCCTGGTTCCTCTGTATTACCTAACAGTGGTGCACTGTTAAAGTTTTCAGAATTTTTTTAAAATTTGATTTTTATTTATATTTTACATTCCCTGAATCCCACAGTTTTATTTGTATTAATAAACAACTCTTGTTTAGGATGAAAAGGAAGAAGAAGAGGAGAAAAGTAAACGTACCGCCCAGCTGTAGTTTGTCATTTCAAGTTCTGAAGATGGCCCCATTTGGGACGGCAAACTATATCAATTCAAACTTTTTAAGGATTTTAAATAAGGTATATTTAATATAATAATTTTTTAAATCAATCCTTTTTAATTTTTAAACTGTACATTTTTTTATTCTGTTTTAATAAGATAATTATAATCCCAGTGGCAGAAACACCGCGACATAGTCGCGGACACAGAAAAACGGCTTGCGGACAGTTTTTGTCTGACTGAAAAAAAAATTTGTCCGCAACTTTCGGATAACAATTCACTTATAAAAATTTCTGTATCAAAACTAAAACTTTTATTATTTATAATTATTTATATTGTGTTGTGTCAAACATTGCTATAAAATATTTAATTGAATGAGATGAATTGAATGAATACACACACAATTGTTTATACTATATTGTTCTGTAGTAAAATTGTATTTGTGTATTGTTGCACGAGATCACCTCTGATGTCAACCCCCCCCCCCCCCCCTCAGCTTCCAGGCTTTTTTAGTGTAAGCCATTTTCTCCCCTGATTACATGCAAATTTTCCAGACAGATTATAAAATTTTAAAAGCCTGCCGCAGATAACTACAAAACTTTCTGCCACTGGGATTATAATTTTTTTCCATGGGGGATTTTTTTTTCTACAGAGGAGTTTTAGAAACTCCAACATTCTAAAAATTCTTAGTTCATGTTTTAATAATGTATATAATATTCGTTTTATATTTATATGTTTATTGTAAGTTAGATAAAAGTGGAATTTTAAACAAGGTTTTTTCAAGTGGGTTTTATTGAAAAAACCCGGGTGGAGGTCGATTCCCCTGACGTGTGATATCTTGACAGAAAAAATGGGTCGTTTCCCCTCACCCTTTTTTCGCAGCCACAAGTCGTTTGCCCTGACACCCCCCCTTTCCTGTGTCCATTGTCCATGTTTATGGCTGACATGTACTGATAAGCATGGGGGGGGGGGGTGTCCTTCATTCCCTTACAGGTGACATAAATTGTACACACTCTCACACACAGGCGTGCAAAAAGAATAAATAAATAAATAAATGTGTAATTAATTATTTATACGTGTATGTGCTGTACTTTTATTTTTATTTATCTATTTTCATTTTACCCAAAATTCAAGTACTGATTTATCAGGTCATGATATTAGAATATAAATTTATTATTTTTGTATTAACAATATTAATAAGATATTTTGTAAAGATTTTGTAAGGAATACAATGGGAATATTTGATTTTCTTATTTTTAAGTTTTAAAATAAAATTTTTGTTTGTAATAATTTGCGATAAAAATTTGAAAACTGGGTTCAAGAGAAAAAAAAAAAACTTTCAAATGTGTTACTTTCTTTCTTTTTGTTTTTTAATTATCACTATAAATAATTATTTATAACCAACTGGTGGTGAAAGAAGGCAGGGGTGCAGAATATGTCCGAACGCCCGAACAAAGTTCGGGGGAAATTTAAACTGACTGGGGAAATTTTGACTATTTTTTTTTAAGGGAAAATAAAAATGTAAATCAAATAACAATTTGCTACTTTGAAGTGCTTATACACTAACAGCGATATTTTTATGTTACACTGTATACTTATTCTCTTAAAGATTTATTACATAGAACAAATGACTTTGTATAGAAAAGTAGATTTTTGCATTATTGAGGGAAATTTATACTATGTTTGGGGGAAATTTCCGAGGTTTGAACATTTTCTGCACCCCTGAAAGAAGGGAGAAAGTTTGAATAAATATATGTATATATATAATTTATATTACTATGATCAAACATAAGGAAAGAAGGCTTGAATTAATCAATAAACAGTTACTTATAGAAATATAGCCTTTTACACGGCAGAAGATATTGAAAAAGTTAATGAGTTGTATCTGCTATATTTACTGATGAGTTATGTGTAACAAATATAAACAAACAGAAAAAAAAAAATAATAATTACTAGAAGAAGAATAAGGAGCAGAATCCACCACAGACAAGTGGAGACCTTATTGTAGTTAAAATGAAGATAATAATTACTGTAAATTTAAAAAATAATAACAATAAGCAAGTGAAAATTAAAACTTAACGAGATATCTGAAAAATGTAATTAATTAACATAGTAATTTTATGATCGTAATGTAGAAAAGTTTTTTTTTTTTTTTTTTTGTTTAAATGAGATTAGAGACAATTATAGGATATCAACAATTGTGTTAGATAACATTTAATATTATGTTGTTGAAAGACACTCGTTAAAATGAATTTTAATTTGATTAATAATTTAACTATTATCTTAAGCACCTTCATCAATAACTTTACTTTTTAAAAAATACAATTATTGTGATGATAATTTAAACTTGTTATGTATTAATTACAATTATAACCCTCATATTAAAGCTAAAATAGTTATTTAAATCCTTAAATGTTATATAGTAGTGTTAATAATTTGTAATAAAATTGTTACAATATACTTCAATCGAAATAACTTTGCAGTATGAAATGCATAGAATAAAAAATAAAGAAATAATTGAAGTACAGTATTTGTTTTTCTTTCTTTATATATATATAATATAGCCGTAGGGGGCCTCTGCTTCTTCTTCTAGTTACCATTTATTTATTTCTGTTATACTTGTTTTGTTTCATATTTGTTATTGTATGATCTTATGTATCAGGCTCCTTATAAAGCTCATTAACTTTTCAATATATATTGCTTTATATAAAGTTTCATTTCCATGTATAATTGTTTAATGACTAAAGTATGAGTACTGTGGATTAATTCATATTTCATTTGGATCCTAAATATATATTTTTAAATTTATAGATACTTTTGGCAACTGTTCATTTGTTTCTCTTGCATTCTACAGTTATATTGCATCATAAATAGGCATATATTTTTTATTGATGGGGATGCAGGGTGGGGTATAAAAAATTATTTTGTTTTCATTATTTTGCAATGCACTTTTTGTTTACACATCGCCATTTAATACCGTCATTGTTACAGAATCTTTATAAAATTTGAAATTACAAAACAAAATTAGTGGTTTACCACGTTTGCTGTAAATTAATTCCATAATAGCATAATTTACAATCTAGCAGCATGAACACAATAAAATATAAACGCTTATAGGAATGAAATCATAAGCTAAACAAGATTTTAAAACTGTTAACTCCATTCAATTTTCTATACAAAGTGTCACGTGTTTCTTATAGATAAATAGCTCTAATCCCTTTGAGAAGCATGTCTTGAAAAAGAAGTGGAGAGGAAGAGATGGGGAAAGATATGTGGGGGAACTCACCGGCGCAATCGACCTGTAAGGGAAAAACCAAATTTTTCTCACCCCCCTTTAAATCAGGGGAAACGACCAGGCCCCAAAAAACCCACCCAGTTTTTTTCAGGTCTGGCAAAATGAAGCCAAATCTGTCCATAATTCAATAATAATCTTTTTTGGTATTTGATTACTGAAATTGTCATTTTTCGCTGCTGGTTTCCAAATACATAATTCTCTTCTCTCATGCGATTTTAAAAATATTTTTAAGAAGAATTCTTTTAAAACCGCCAATTTTTGTGAAATAGTCGTTTTTAAATCCGAAATTTTCTTAGAATTACTGCTGCACTATAAAAATTGAGGCATAACATATTCGATTATCCCAGTGTTACAGAAAATATTCTTTTTCTTTCTCCAACGGTGAGTACTTCGTCAATAAAGTTCTAAGTTTTCTGTGATTTTCTCTGAAACTTGCATGAATGTGGACTGAAATACCTTAGTAAATTTCCCATGGATAACATTCTTTGTAGGTCGGATTTTTCTCTGATTTTCTCCGAAATTCTTTTGAATACGAACTAAGACACCTTGGAAAGTCTTCCACAGTGGACAGGCTTCTTTCAGTATTTCAGAAATTGTCATAACAAATTGTTGATTATATATAGATAAACTAAGTGATTGTAACAGACAGATAAATAATATGCCACAGAACTTTGTTTATCTGAGGTAATGTGGACCGATGGAACCTCAGATAATCAAAAACTCAGGTTAAATGGACTCTATTGTAAATCGAGGGAAAATATACAGTAACGTTTAAAATGAATGGAAACACAACCAATGAAGTAAAAAAATATATCTATTACACATTTAAATGTAATCAGTTAAAAATGCAATACAATACATGCATACATGAATTATATATAAAAAAAAAAAAAAAAAAGTACTGTACTCTCAAAGTCGAAGTTTTTTATGCCATTTCTCAAGGGCCACACCTCAACTGGGATATGGCATTTTATAGATTACGTCGGTTAATCAGGTTTTGGATAACCGAGGCTTTGCTGTATGGAAACACAATTTGAAAATTTTTATGAATTAAAAAAAAAAAAATTAAAACAGCATTTATGTAATTTTGTATTTGCTGGTTTTTATAGAGCTTATGTATATATGTAATAAGTACAAAACTTATACACATGTACACTTTTATACTAAACTTATACACTAAACTTGTACACTTTTATACACATTTCTGTTTGAGAGCTAAGTTTTCCATTCTATTTCTCAGTAATGTAACCCACAGTATGTTCCTTAATTTTTTATTGGAAAAATCATGGAATAATCTATCCAGGCTTTACATTTATGTTTATTGTTTTTGTGACTCCCAATGTAACTTTTTTTTTTCTCTCTCTGCAAACCATACTTTTTATTTCTTTATTTTATTTATCATTTTGTATTTTATATGATACATTTGTTTCATTATTTTGCGTACTATTCAATAACTTTATGATTATTATGCTTCAAGATTCACTTAACTCGCTAATTGAAAAACTTTTATATATATATATATTTTTTTTTTTTTTTTTTTTTTTTTAAGCAACATACAATACAAACTGAAGTTTTGCACACAGGCATTTGGCAATGATAATGAACCTTTTTATACATGCATGTGTATATGTGTGTGTATGTATACATTACACGGCGAATATATCTGTACACTTAAATTCTTTTATATTATCTCGTCTGTGGCCCTTTGTATCCTACTGAACAGAGAGAGTGGCCCTCTGGCCAAAAAGGTTGTGCATCCCTATTGTATACAATTTGCAGTATCAATTTTATGGTAATTTTGTATAACATGTTTATAATGAAAAGAAAGTTTATTAATTTGTAACCTTTTAAGGTATTTTCATAATTATATTTCCTTTACTTAAACTGTGTACGTAATACAAAATTTCTAAGTTTAATCAGAATTATTTGTTAGTTAAACAGACTATTTTAATAGATAATATGAAGTATATTGTATGTATACTTATTTAAATAACATTTTTTAATTTTAAGTTGCTAGACATACTGCAGAATATTGCATCTATACTATTTCAATTTCAAGTAATAATAATATTTAAAGTAATTGAAAGTATATTTTCCACAACCTCTGTCAGATATTCGGCCGGTAACAGGCCGAATATCTATCACTATTTGGCCTTGCCGAATACCGAATAGTTGCCGAATATTCGTCCCATCCCTAGAAAAAACCTGGACAAAAGTGGAAAAAGCCACACGAAACTGGACAAAATAAAATTCACTGAGCTGTACATGTTCAGTGCATAAAATTATTCTTTTAAAACAATAAATTGCATTTTTAACTTTAAATTAGCAGTTTTAACAATAGAAATATTTTATTAAAAATTAATTTGATTAATGAAAAGTGTAATTTCATTTTAACCGCAGGGGAAAAAAAAATCATGAAGAAAATGCTAATTACATTAATTATGTACAGCTTGTAGATGTAACAAAGTAAATCTATTGTGGTGGACTATTATAATATTATCATACTGAATATTAAAAGGGAAAAAAAAGTTATTTAATGATATATATAAATCTTTAAAAACAAAAGAAATAGATACGGCTACTTAGCCAGAAAAAGATTTAATGCATAATGTTGAGTTTCTTCATTACATAATGTTGACAATTAAAAATGAAGAATAACTTAATCCCCTCCAACACCCCTACCTCGAGACCACCTAGAGACTATTTTCAATATTAAAGTTCTTCACAAACGATGTGATTCCGTGATTGATTAATACATAGACGATTATAATCTTAAAAATAATTTAAGTTGTTTCTTTGTTATTTTGTACTTAACATGAAAATATCTTATTTAACATTTCTATACTAGGTTAAAAAAAAAAAAAAAAAATCACAAATGTATATAGAATGTTTTTATCAATTTAATTGGTTGCATTCATTTCCTTTTTTATCGCAGACAGTTATCTGGCATGTGTTTTGTTTCGGATCGAGACAGCTTAGAAAATCGTCTGCTGATAGAATGTTTCTTTTTAAGCAATTATCCGTAGTTTCTCGGTCATTTTTCGATCGACATGGGTCAACATTTTAATTAATATCTCCGCAACTAATTAAAATTTTTAAAATCTGTTTTAACTATCCCCCTGAGCACCCATATGTCAAATTTTATACTTCTGCGTTCAATAGGGGCTGAATGTATAGATGCTCAGGCAGACAGAGAGACAGACAGACATCTTCTTTTATTATTATAGACTGACAAATAATTAATAGTGGACAAAACAGTATTTTATCCGGGATGGTTTTAACCAGGTTTTTTCCACTATGGAAAAAACCGAACAACCATGCCCCCCTCTCTGCTAATGATCTGAGATGAAATTCCCTGCAGAAGTGTTGCGATTTCTAATCTTCCTTCATCCACAGCATAAATGTCAATAACATAGCTGCCAAGTTTTATGGCCCGGGCGTAAAATTTACGCTTTTATGCCTAGATCGCTATTTTTACTCTTTTTCTACTATTTCAACATTTTTTTTTTTTTTTTTTTTTTGTGTTTAAGTATTCGATTAGATTTAATTAAAAAAAGTTTAAAAAAAAACTCATCTTAAAAAAAAAAAGTACGATTTTTGCTGCTAAGGCTTAGTAAACAAAGATCGCAATGTATTTGATCGATTGATTGATTCTGAGTTGATGCTTCTACAACTATCGTTGGTCCCCATTTATTGGTTGAAGCGTGCTCCGTTTCAACATCATCGCTTCAGAGGCATGGCGTGTTTTTTCCCTCCTCTCCAGACATGCTCGGTTCACCTCAACCCTTGCTCATCTCGCAGAAACGGAAGCACGGGAAACGTGGGTGATGTTTGTTTTGTTATTATGTTTGTGCTTACAATTGTCACATGCTTTTGAAAATTTTGATGACGTCTGAAAAGAAATCTTATCAACTGTTGTAAGATAGCTATAGAACTGAATTCCGATGTATATGAGCATCTAGTCAGGGTGAAAAGTTTGCGTATTGCATTTATTGTCAATCCAGTTTTACAATTTCTCATGGCGGCAAATACCATACAACCAAACACATTGGAAAGAAAAAAATGTCTATATTATGCAAAATCAGCTATTAGCAAAAAGAATAAAATACATTACTACTTCAAGGAAGATAATGAATTGTATTTTACTATATTCTGAGAAAGTGTTTAAAGAAAAAAAAAAAAAGATTCTTTCCACAGATGTAGTTTTTACATTGTATTTTAATAAATGAAGCTTTTAAATTTATTTTTCCTTTCCTTTTTTTTTCTTTTTTTGAGTTTGTAAATGTAATAACTAATTAAATTGAAAAATAGCTATCTGAAATATTTAAAAATAATTACTGTATCTGATACTTCTAAGAAGTTTGAAAACTATTTTTAAAATAAATATAATGTGAAATTCAGACTAATTGCATCACTGTGTGAATACATTAAATATGTAGGTGTAGTAAATAATTATGAATGATAGCTAAACTTTGCATTATATTACTTTTTATCAAATGTTAATGTATTTAAAAAGTAAATTAGTGATTTTTTTTTTTTTTAACCCTTTTTAACGTTCACTACTTAATTTATTTTAAAAATTACTGAACTAATTTTTAAAATGGCTTTTAGACACATAACTGATCATAAATATTTAAAAAATAAAAAATTAGCATTGTTCCTTTTCGAGAAATTTTTGGTTTGAAACATCTGTAAGTAAACATTATTAAATTCAAATAATATTTAATTTAATAAATGAATCACTTTATAAGTAAACATTATCGACAACAAAAACTCATAAAAGTTGCATAGATCCCAACATTTCAATTTATTCCGGAGTATT
Organism: Salticus scenicus; assembly: GCA_963930645.1. NCBI lineage: Eukaryota > Metazoa > Arthropoda > Arachnida > Araneae > Salticidae > Salticus > Salticus scenicus. The sequence goes on along the minus strand of OZ005652.1, from coordinate 317,234,329 downwards.
TTAACCCTTTGCGGCGCAAGGTAATTCAAATAATTTAAATTACACTGCCACCGGAATTTACCAACATAATTAAAGCAGAAGAAATTTTAAATTTTCACGTTAAAAAAAGGGCCTTTTCTGCTATGTTATAAATGTAAATTTTTGCTAAAAAATTTCCGGGATGAGTTTTTGCACTTGAGAATTAAAATTAGGTGTTCCATCAGCGGGAACACTGCGACTGAAAGGGTTAATACTTTTAAATCTTATAAGCCAAAACAGAAAAAAATCCCATTTGCTTTTTTTTTTTTAGGGGGGGGGGGGGGTGCAAATTTTTTTGTTCGTGTGCTGTTTTACTCCTTGGAATTTTCTCAGTTTGGCAGGTATGCAATAATCATTTAAAACTTGCTTTTTTAGAATCTAGAACATATAAAGAAGTCGAATTGTTCAATATCTTTCGCTTGTTTATTTTTATTTTTTGGTGTGTGTGTGTTTCCCACCCTCTCCCAACAATCGGCAATCAAATGCCACCTGTAATACTTGCAATTTCTAATTTTTCTCTATCTGCAACATAAATGCAGAAATGTCTTTTTAAACTTACCTAATTAGATTCCAGAGCTTATAAAGAAGTAGACTTATTCAATATCACTCACTCATATAATATTTTATTCCCTCTCGGAAGAAAGTTCTGATAGGTGATTATGTTTTCACTGATGTTTAATATTTCTACAATTCTTTTTCTAATTTATAAAGTAGATTATAGTCACCTAAACAAACATCAAAATGTCAGCGAATTATAGCATATGATTCATTTATTTGTTTCAGAGGAGGAATGAATCGATTGTCTCATGATTACTTTCATTTTCATATTTTTCTTGTGAGGAAGATGTGAAAATTTCTTCTTCATCTTCTGTCATCTCGTTTCCATCCAGTTCTTTAAATTGCACGAGCTCTGCCTGAGTGAATTTCAGCTGTCTGAAATCACCTATCCCGAAGTCTTCAAAATACCAAATTTCACTGTGCTCAAAATCATTAATTACTTTTTCATCATCCCATATTTCACATTCGATATTTTCCAATTTTGCTTTTTTCAACAACAATAAACAATTTTTAATTACTTTTAGAAAAGGAAATCTTGTATTTTTCGATTAAGAACACATTTTTTAATAAGGAAGACTGTTCAAACTTTATTCGAATAACCGAGGACGGTATGTGAAAAATATTTGTTTAAATGGCGAAATTTAACATTGTTCCTGTGAGACTGATTTTGGTTCTAACGAATTTTATTTGAATAAGCGGCGTATTCAATTATTCATTACCCAATTAAGTGGGTATGACTGTATATGTATGTATATACTAGCAGGCTTTGCCCGCTTCGCGGATCAGTATATTTAAATGATTTCTTTTTAATTGAATAATTGAAACTTTTCAATAAATATATTTCAATTGCCGACTATTTTCATCACAGCTTTATTATGGGACCTCCTTGGCGATATTAAATATTTTTTGAACTTCTCGAATCTGTACAACAAAACTCATTAAAACGAATATTCTCTAATACAGTCCAATAGTAAAGTTAATTCTTCGAATATTCTGGAAATAGTCGAAGGTGTTACTCATGCAGCAAAAGTCACTATTCGATGAATGTTCTGGAACAGTCTAAAAAGCAGTCACTTGTCCCACAGGAGTAAAGACAATAACATCAAATACTCCAGAGCAGAAATCTTTGCTAGCTGACAAAAAATATCCAGTCGCTTAGAGCTCAATCCCTAAAGTGCACTCACTCAGAAGAAGTCTCTGAATCGCAGTGACTACATACTCTCTCGCAGAAATCAACTCACTCCTATTTATAACTTTTGAAGATGATTCCATCGAGAATCCCATGGAAAGATTGAGATCTGTGCTCCCGTGTGTTAGAGAGCTTCCGGAATTCTAAACTACCATTTTTCACCAAATTTGGTCGTCCACTCATCAAGTTTGTCACCAAGGCTGACCCCACTGAAAGTGAATGAACTGCCCTTTTATTTTCACTTTGCCTGTAAAACTACTTTCATTGCAACAGTACAACTGATGCAGAGCAAAGAATTAATCCCTTATAACAATATGCTATGAGCACTATTTCTGCCTCATTTTAGACAACTAATGTTTTTATGGTTATATATATTTCCCATTAAATCTATTTTTATTTATTTATTTAAATATTAATTTGAATTTATCAAATATTTCTGCCCGACGGCATACAAGTGGAATCACACATATCAGTTCGTTTATTTGTATGATAAATTAGCGTAGTGATTGGTATATGAAAAATAAATAAATAAATAAACATTATCGTGCTACACAACTTTATTAAATTTCTCCCTTGGCGGCTTTTGAATTTTTGGCGCCATATTAGCAATGGATATATGTATATATATTTTTAAAATAATTTCTTGTATAAAAGGAGGAGCCCTATTTTGCTGATACTTTTATCGGACACCTTTTCGTTAATTTATAAGAATTCTTCATATTCTGTTTATATTTTTAATAGTTTTTAGACTTGCTGAAATAAATTTTCCATTTTTAAAACTGCATTTTTTTTTCTATAAAATTATCTACTGAGATAAAAATAGATCATTTGTGTGGCTACTATTTCAGTTTATAATTTTTGTCTTTTTGTAATATTTTATAATTTATTTATATTTTTGATGCTTTACTTAGATTAAAATGGCTGTTGCTAAATTAAACTTCTTGGCGAAAAACATTCGGTATATTTCAACGCCAAAATTAAAAAAAATAGTAGGATCTATAAGTAAAACTGATAAAATAAATTTATAATTCATAGAGTTTATTGTAGTAAAGAAACACTATGCAGTCGAATGTGACATCATGGACAGTTTTTTTTTTTTTTTTTAAATAACAACTTGACAATAAAAATAGTAGTTAAAAAAAAAATGTTTTAGAACAACATGTAATATTATCATAAAGTATATTAGCACTTTATCAATGTGCATAAAATTTTCAAATTGATAATGACGTCAACTTTTCAAAGATGCATAATTTAATATTTTATAATTTTTTATATTATAATTTTGGTTCAACAGAAGTTCACCACCTATCTTCTAAAAATCCACAGATGGTTTTAACATCAGGAACAAAACTCTGATTCATTTCAAGGTTTAAGAAAAGTTGCTAGATTATATTCATCCTGTATTTCCCTTTGATACAGTTTATTACGCCCATATCTAAAGGTTGAATTTTTCATGTAGCATTTGATGAAAATGACATTATGTAATGTTTTTAAGCTGAATGCTTGTGTTTATGGGCAGCACAGTTATCAAACTAATCATTGTACAAGCTAGCAAAATGCACATGCTCTAAAGTAGTAGAAACAAGTATTTCTGAATGATGAGAGAGGAACAGACAGAAATACATATCCAATTGTGCATTTATTCAAAGAAAATACATAGGAAAAGTGAAGCTTTAGTTTTAACTTTAAAAGTTTGTTTAAACTTATTCAAATGGAAAAACTTTGCAATATCCGATACTAATGTTTTCAGTTGTTTACTGTAACCAGTCTCAGACTTTATTAACCCTTTAAGGTTCACTACTTAATTTATTTTAAATATTACTAAACTAATTTTAAAAATGGCTTTTAGCCACATAGCTGATCATAAATATTTAAAAAATAAAAAATTAGCATTGTTCCTTTTCGAGGAATGTTTTGTTTGAAACATCTGTAAGTAAACCTTATTAAATTCAAATAATACCTATTTAATTTAATAAATAAATCACTTTATAAGTAAACATTACCGGCAACATCAACTTGTAAAAGTTGCATAGATCCCAACATTTCAATATATTCCGGAGTATTTTAACCCTTTGCGGGGGTTAAAATACTCCCTCATTTAAATTACACTGCCACCGGAATTTACAAACATAATTATAATACAAGAAATTTTAAATGTTCATGTTGAAAAAAGGGCATTTTCTGCTTTGTTATAAATGTAAATTTTTGCTAAAAAATTTCTGGGATGAGTTTTTGCTCTTGAGAATTAAAATTAGGTGTTCCATCAGCGGGAACACTGCGACTCAAAGGGTTAAAGCATAGTAGATTCAAAGGGAGCAATAAAAGTTTGTACTAATCTATACTTTGTTACAACCAATTTTGTTTTAAGTGGACTTTTTTTAAAAATTATTTATGTATTTTGGGAGGGGGGGGGGGACTGTTTGTTTTAAACTGTGTCAACACTGTTTAAAGAATGTTGTTTAATGACTAAAGCTTTGGATATAAAGCACTTAATTTACAAACTGTAAATTTCAAATATACTTTTTCAGTCAGTTTTCCTTTTTATATACAGTGGGTAATCAAATTATTAGATTTTTTTTTTTTTTTTTTTTTTTTGACATTTTTTTAAATACTAGATTCATACATATATATATTTCTTGTTTCATTTTCATTCCAGGTCAAATGAGAGAATATCTACTGAAAAGAGGGAAAGACATGTGTGGAAGTGAGGCTGAAATAAAAAATTACAATCGATATGTGTACCTCGTAATAAATATGTTTAAAGTGTGTTTTTGACTTTTCCTTAATAAATGGAAAAAAAAAAGAAATCATAATAAATCTTTTTTAAATAATTTGCTTTGTCCTTTTCTGTCCTTACCCATTTTGGGTACTTACCTTGGTATTTATTTTTCAGTGAGTTCTATTCATATATAAAGTATCTATGATTAGTATATAGTATGATATTATGTATATATATATATAGAGTTTTAAGGTAAATTTAAGAAAAGAATTGAAAGTTTTTACAGAATTTTTATTTTATAAAGGCTAAAAAAAATGTATATTAATCTGAAAATAATAATGCAGTATTATATCATACATTTTTCGCAAATTACTTGATTTAAATAACAGTACTTTTTGAATAATATATTTGAAGATCTTTATAAAGTCATTTTATTTAAATTAATAAGAACTTTCTTTTTTTAAATGAGAAAGAGCTGGTAATAATCACAAAAATTAAGATGCAATACTGGGGCGGATTGATACTAATTTAAATATCTTAAAACTTATGGCAATACTTGCAACTCATTTCTAAAATAACATTCAGGAAAGAAACATTTTGGTTAAAACTTAAAATAGTTATAATTATTTTTAAAAGGAATATAAATTATATTAAAAAAAAAAAAAAAACCAAATGTTCAAAACTAACTAAATTTAAAATATTTTTTACTGTACCATTGTACAACACTTATTTTTTAAAGTTTTTTGAAAAGTAATTCAAAGAATCCTTAAGGCTGCTCTCAAATAAAAACTCACAATTTTTTGAGATGATATAAAGGCTGTTTTCAATGATTGAAAAAAGAAAAAAATGTAGATATCATTTTTAAACAGTAGAAAATAGAATAATGTTTGATGTTTTTAGAAATTTTTTATTTTAATTATCTTCTAGTATAGCTCCGTACCATTTTAATTTGTAAACTCTTAATAATTGAGATATTATTTTTGTAGTAATAAAGAAATATATATGCAGTGGAGAGTCAAATATCTGCACAGCTCAGGACCAGATGTTGTGCATTTGGCGGATTTTGGAGCCCATAAAAAATCATTTTCAGTTTGAATAATAAAACCAGAATATTAATCAAATTAAACATATACAAGTGAATAATAACACAATTTCTCTTGTATATTAAATTATTAGGTATATAAGAATAACACTGAACATTAAATATATATATAAAGAAAACAATAAATGAAAAATGAAAAAATATTCGTCAAATTTAGACAAAATCTGTTCACATGCAGTTTGTTTTAAACTACACTTTAACATGCACACATACATCGAGATTTTTTTTTTTTTTTTTTTGTCTATTGTAAATAGTTATCAATTCTTATTTTGTAACTCAAATTTATTTTTCAAAGTATTTAACTGAATTCTTCCGTAAACTATGTATTTATCAAATAGCATTTTAAAAAATTAATTTATTGTTTTCCTCATTGATAATGATCATCATAATAATCATAATTTTCTTTGGATTAATTTAATATATTGTTGATAATTTCTTTATATGAAACTTGGTTCTTGCAGTTTTTCATATTTTTATTATTGTAATCATAAAATGCAAGCACAAAGTCTGCATTCAGGATCCTTTACAAAAATTCTGCTTTGCAGTTTTGTAACTTAAATTTCATTGTTTGTATCTGAAAAGCTATGCAAATTTCAGACTTTGACGGATTTTAGATCGGCAGATTTCTGGCTCTCTCTGTCTATATATATATTTTCTTTCTTTTTCTTTTTTTTCTTTAAGTACGTCAAAGTTCGCAATTTAGTTGATGATTTTCATCCCTTTTTTGTGATGTGAAAGTTTACAAATTAGAGTTTTGAGAAGTATTGTATTTAGAGAAAAAATTTAAACTTATTTCCCGTTTTAGGCATTTCAATGCAGAATTGCCACGCTACCTGGAAATCCTGGAACAGTCAGGGAATTTGAAAATTGACCATGAAAGTCAGGGAAAAGTCAAGGAATTTTAATATTTTAGCCAGAATCTGGAAAAGTCAGGGAATTTCATACAATGATTGCCAAAAAAAATTAAATTTTCCTCCAATGTAGAGTCATTTTTCTTGTTTTTTTCTTAGCTTTTGCCATTTTTTAAAAATAAGACCTCTTAGAAAGACCCCCGCATGGAGGGCAATCTGTCCTTAGGTCAAAGTAATATGTAACTTTTGTGTTTTCAAGTTTTACCATAATTATTTTGCCCTCAATGCAACCAATGCACAATATGTGGCTAGACTGGAATTTTCTTAGAACACATCTGGAAAACCTGGAAAAGTCAGGGAATTTCATTCTCCTATTTGAGTGGTAACCCTGTCAATGGTAATGTCAGAAAAAGTCATACATTTTCATCAAAAATTAGTTCTGTGAATCTGTTGAAAATTGTGCATTATTTACCACAATGTTATCCATTTAAGAACAGCTTTAAAAATGCTTCTCACCATTTCCCACCAATTTCAGAATACCGTGTTAATGAGTGGGTAAGGTAACTAATCTTCCATTTTAACATCCTTGTAGCATAAAATTTACTTATAGTAATATTAGCATAAAAATTGAATGGTTAACTGTTCACTAATCAAAATAAGAATTCATTTGTAGCACAACATTCTAAGAAATCACTATTAGAAGCTTTGCAGGTGCCATCTATATGAAATAAACAGAGTTAATTATTTGCATTCCATTATAAGTACCATTCCTTGCATCCCTTTTTATTTTTTGAATATATATATATTTAGATAAAAATTGATTACTGATTTAACTTTCAAAAATACCCAGTTTTGTGGTATTCACACAGGCCTTAGGTAAATACCCTAAATTTGGCTAGTATAAATAAAATTAAAAGCAACTGCTGGTTGAAAAATAATGTTATAATAACAAAAAGTAACAGATGGTAGGAAAGTCCTGCTATAATAGCAAAAATTAAAAGCAACTGATGGTAGAAAAGTAATGCTAGAATAGCAATAAAAAAGCATCTATTGGATGTGAATTACTGCTAGAATAGCCGAAAGTGCATGCAAGTGGTGGTCTAGATTGCTGCTAGGCCAGCAACTTATTCAAGCAACACAAATTGGATTATGTATGCTGGACAAGCAATAAAAGTAAGCCAATACACACCATGATATGCTGGTAATTCTGGTGGAACCAGCAAATATTAATGCTAGTTTTTATGCTATTTTACTTGCTGGGATACAGCATTTAATGCTAGTCCAGCAAACAAATACCAGAATGAAAAGCTGGATTATGTATGCTGGAGAAGCAATAAAAGTGGGCCAGAACACACCATGACAAGCTGGTAATTCTGGTAGAACCAGCAAATATTAATGCTAGTTTTATGCTATTTTACTTGCTGGGATACAGCATTTAATGCTAGTCCAGCAAACAAATACCAGCATGAAAAGCTGGATTATGTATGCTGGACAAGCAATAAAAGTGGGCCAAAACACACCATGACAAGCTGGTAATTCTGGTAGAACCAGCAAATATTAATGCTAGTTTTATGCTATTTTACTTGCTGGGATACAGCGTCTAATGCTAGTCCACCAAACAAATACTAGCATGAAAAGCTGGATTATGCTGGGCAAGCAATAAAAGTGGGCCAAAACACACCATGGCAAGCTGGTAATACTGGTAGAACCAGCAAATATTAATGCTAGTTTTATGCTATTTTACTTGCTGGGATACAGCATCTAATGCTGGTCCACCAAACTAATACCAGCATGAAAAGCTGGATTTTGTATGCTGGACAAGCAATAAAAGTGTGCCAAAACACACCATGACAAGCTGGTAATTCTGGTGTAACCAGCAAATATTAATGCTAGTTTTATGCTATTTTACTTGCTGGGATACAGCATTTAATGCTAGTCTAGCAAAGAAAAAAAGCATCTGTTGGTTGTGAATTTCTGCTAGAATAGCAAAAAGTGCAAGCAAGTAGTGGTCGTGATGGCTGCTAGACCAGCAAAATATTCAAGCTACACAAGCTGGAATATATATGCTGGACAAGCATAAAAAGTGTGCCAAAACACCACATGACTTGCTGGTAGTTCTGGTGGAACTAGCAAATATTTATGGTAGTTTTATGCTATTTTACTAGCTGGGATGAAGCATGTAGTGCTTGCCTAGCAAACAAATACCAGCATGAATTTCGACTTGGGTAATAACGAACTTGCTCTCGGTACACTAAAGCAACTTGCATCGCAGTCTTCAGGAAACATATTTTTCTCCCCCTTGAGTTTGTCTACAGCTTTTGGCATGCTATATTTTGGAACTAGAGGAGAGACAGCTATGGTCAGTATAATGTTCTTCCTTTAACGTGTTTTTTTTTTTTTTTCAGAATATCAACATAAGTATAGTACAGTATGTCGAAATGCAATCAAAGATGGTAACCAATAAAATAAATAAATACATAAATATAATGTATTAAAGTTTAGAACAATATGGAACATCACTAGCACACTGTAAGAAATTTTACTGCTAGATTACTCTCTGTCTCTGGCAATACTGGTTTTGTGTTCCAGTCACTGACCGTAAAAATAAAGTTATGCCTGTAAAGCTGTCATGACTTTTTTCTCGGAGAAGGGAGCTGGCCGTATAATTTAATGGTAAACTCTCCGAAATTTCCTTGGGTGTAAAGCAGAATAAGTCCTGTTTATGTAGACACTACGCTAAAAATGCATTCGAAAAAAATAAAGCAAGAAAGAAAAATAGAAAACATGGTGGTTTAATGTGATAGTACTGATATTTAGTAATTGAATTAATTTTCAATGTATAAATACCTGTACCCCGGAGGTAAAGGGCACCATGTCCATTTTATGAAAAGAGTTAGCACCATGCTCTTGGTGTGCATAATTTACTTTATATAGAGGCATTAAGCATTATTTCTGTTTCTGTAAAGGAGATAGGACAGTAGAACATCAAACCACGTCCATTTTCTTTATTCATACCAAATATCATTAATTTCATTATAATATCATTCCTAAAAAAGTTCATTTTTGTGGCATGGTGTCCTTTAACTCCGGGGTACAGATATGGGTCGTTCATTGTAAAAGTGAATTATCTCCTTTGAAATAACGAGCTTCTTTAAAATTTATGCGTAGAGAAAAACGTCAAGATTCAGTAAGTGTCATTGATTTTCGTGTTTAATACGAATCATTGTTATAAGAATTTGTAAATTATGTTAATAATTTGAAATAACTAAGAAACTTCATTTTTACAATAAAAATTTAGAAGTTTTAGAAAAACATGTAATGCCATTTATGGGATTGTAATGCGATAACAATGGATTTTTTTCTTTTTTATAATGAAAGATGTGACAAAATGTGATACAATTAAGCAAATATACAAGGTCTGTCCCGAAAGTAATGCGCCCCATTTTCTTCTGCCGCGACTATCTGTCGCACAGGGTTGCCGCTTGCACGGAAGAGTGGGTAGAGTCTTGGGAACACAGCGCCACCAGCGCCAATCGGCTCCGAGCTCCTGCAGAGTCACAGTGCCTGTTTCAGTGAACCCTTGTGTGAGTGCTCGGTCGAAATCAAGATGGAAAAAACTCTCGAGCAGAATTGTTTCAGTGTTGTGAGGATGATCCGACTTTTTTGGGCAATGTGGTAAGTGGTGACGAATCTTGGATTTTCTTGTAGGACCTAGAAAACAAAACGACAGAGTGGAGAGTGGCACACGACGTCGTCCCCACGCCCAAAAAAGGCAAGAATGAGCAAATATCAGGTCAATGCGATGTTCATCCTTACAGTCCTGATTTGTCCCCTCCCGACTTTAAAGGACAGCATTTGGGGACCCTGGAGAACATAAAGGCGGCTACGACGAGGTTACTAAAGAACACCCATGTGACCGACTTCCAGGACGCATATAAAGCATGGAAATCGCATTGGAACAAATGCGTTGAAGCAGGAGGGATGCATTTCGAAGAATATTGAGTATAAGAAGACAATCCGGTTCAATAAATGTCTTAAAATAAAAATGGGCGCATTACTTTCGGGACAGACCTTGTATATATATTTAAAAAATATGGAGTCGCACCACTTTTACAATGAGCCGTCGATATGAAACTCAGCTATCAAGAAAGTCATATAATTTGGATTTCTTGTAACAATACATATTAAAATAGTTGACAAGCTTTTAAGCTTTTCTTCAAAGATTTATCACCATAATTTATGAATAGAAAAATTTCATATTATTTTTCTTAAATTAAAATAGGTGAAGATAAGTATTTGAAAATGTTGTTGTTAAATCTATCAAGAAAAGTGGAAATATTGGTTGGTAATGAGACTACTATTAAAACAAAATATTCACTGTGGCTTAACTCAACGAAGTTAATTTTCCTTTACTCTCAGATTTCTAAAATATAACATCCAGGTTTCTAAAACACAACATGTATGTACAAACATACACTCCTTCTCATATTTATAAGGACACTTTATTTTTTGAAATAACTAATGTAAAAATAATTGTGAACAAGATTATACTAAATGCTCTTAATATATCTAGTATTCTAAAAACCAAAACTGCTATATTTTTTTTAATATGAAACAAAATTAATAAAAATTAATGCAAAATATTTTTTTCTCAACGTTTTCAGATGTTCATAACTGTAGGGACAATCAAGATTTTTTCGTTTTATTTAACTCACTAGCGGATAAATTACAGTTGACATGCGAAATTGTTAACTACTGGGCTAGATTAATTCATATGTAAGCCTTCAATTTTTCTTGGACAGACATCACTGATAATTCCTCGGAAAAAAAGAGCGTTCATATAGTGAAGTATGATAAACGAGTTTTTTAAGTGAAAGGATAAATTCAATCCGCCGAATTTCTAATGAAATTGGAAGATCTAAAATTGCTGAAGGAAATGTGATCAAACGTTGAACTGCTGGTTCGATAAGAGAGAGATCTGATGCAAAATCAGAGTTGTTTTACAGAGATCGAAGACTCATAATTCCTCTTACTGTTCTTCTCATAATGACTGGAGCTGAATTTGCTCGAGATTTTTAACGAAAAGTTGGGGTCCACATTTATGTATGTTTAAAATAATTAATAATATGTTAAAATGAATAAAAATCATGTAATAATCAATAAGCAATTAATGGGGGAAAGAACGTCTGTGTTAAAGTTGAATAAAGACAATATTAAATGGTAAAATGTTGCATTTTCGGATGAAAAACATTTTATTCTTGATTAACCAAATGGTTTTAACAGTTACTGGCACGATCTGAAGATAACGAAAAACAGAGCAGATTTTTTAAAGGCAGATATGAATCGGGCATTATAAAAGTGGATCTATGGTGCTCTGGAGAGCTGTTTCTACTGAAGGCAAAATAAATTTAATAATTTTTTCTATTATTATGAACACCAAGAGAATATCCGCAAGTTTTAAACGTGGAATTCTTAGATTTTTGTTAGATTTTGGGGGGTAATAATATTTTTTTCAACAAGACTTACGTTTTTGCTCTAATTCTAGAGCAATATGCAAATAGTTTGAAGAAAGAAACATCTGTATTATTGCCTTTCCCGTGGCCTAAAAGTTGAAAAAACATTGACTTATCACATTAGAAAAGTGCATGCAAGTGGAAAGCAATTTTAAATAGTTTAAATGTATTCAGAATATCATCTATGCTGTTTGAAATGGTATTGAAACTGAATATTAAAGAAAAAAGTATTTATATATATATATATGCCAGAGAGAATGTCTTACTGTTTCACCCTAAAAAGAGACCCCATAAAATATTAAATTAATGAATAACTGAAAAAAAATTACTAAGATTCGAGCTGTCCTTATAATTGTGAACACCTGAAAAATCATCATTTTGACCGTATTTAAAGTGTTTTACGATAGAAAAACGATAAAACTTTTTAAATATAGTCTATTAATGAAATTCAAATTAAAAAAATATATTTGTTTAAATAATAATGTTCAGTGTTTAGTTAATATAGAAAAACGGGTGTCTTCTAATGCAAATATCAACGATACATATCGATCAAAAGTTGATGCGCCAAAAAGAAAAAAAAAAAAAAAAAAAAAAAAACTCAGTTTATTTTTGTTAAGCAATTGATGTAAAATTCTCCTCAAAACAGAATTTAATTTAATATGACAGGACTTGTTTTAATTTATTCTTCCATATAAAAGCATCTAGTAACTGTGTTTCATTCCATAACAAAAATCACTATATTTATTTCTGAAAAATTCTATGGTATGGCTTTAAAATTTTGTTGTCATTTTGGCGATGATTTAAAATGTATATCCCAACTGCGTATGTAAAAATCTTAGAGAGAAACGTCCGAACTACTTCCGTACCAAATTTCAAATTTCTCTAGGAGGTTATATACTAAAGCTGTTTCATTTTATTAACATGATTTATCTCAATTTTATTTTAATTATTTAAAAAAAAAGAAATGCTCCTTTTTTTTTTTTTTTTTTTTTTTCACATAAGAAGAAGCATGTTTACTTATTTATTTTTGGCATCAATTTGTTTTTATTGTTTAAATTAGTTTTAAAGTTAAAATGGGATTTTTATTTAATGTATTTTGAACCAATTATCCGATTGAACTAAAAAATATGGCGTTAACTAGTTTTTTTTCCTGATTAATAAGTGTTCTAATTTTTGATAAAATCTAATAATAATCCGGTAGTAAAATCCGGATAGATACAATGGCAAACTTTCAGCTTTACACATTTTAAAGAAAAACAAAAATGTTTGCACATTCATTCAAGGTGATAGGTAAAAATTAGTAAGGACGCTGAAATCGCTGTCTGACAGAAATAATAAGGTTTGGCGCACTTGAAAAAAAAAAAAAGTGTTGCTTCTCAGTTTTATATGGATCTATAGAGATCTATCTCTTTCTGTCTATAGCGGGCAGTCAGACGGACGGAAAGACAAACAGATAGACGAAATTAAATCTTAATCATGCACTGTTAGACATCGTTGAAAAATTTTAAAAACGATTAATGCATATGAAAATGCAATTCGCAATTTTCAATCATAACCTTTAATGTAACTGAATATTTTTGTGTGCTTTTAAATCTTAATACTAATCATTGCAATATTCTATAGAAAGCATTTTATTGTGCATATGAATGATACACGACAATTTCATTGTTATTTGTACAAAATAAAAAGTATTAAACTGTGATTTATAGAAATAACACTCATAGAATACAATGCTTTGGAATTTTTTCATGTGTCCCTGTACATAAACCAGTGGTGATATTTACTCCATTTTTAATAGAGAACCTTCCACAGTGAACTTGAGTAACATACAGTTGGCAGCAAAATTATTCGAGCGCAGCAATAATTCCTATATAAAAAAAAGTACACTTGAAACTGTTTTGTTAAATAAATCCTTGTCGAGACATGTTCTTAGTTAGTCTAAGAACATGACTCGACAAGGATTTATTTAATAAAACAGTATTAAGTGTAAATTTTTTTTTATATAGGAATTTTCGCTAGTGCTCGAATAATTTTGCTGCTAATAGTATACAGTCGAACCTCGTTAACGTGGGTATCAAGGGGAATAAAAAATGTGTTCATGTTATCAGTAGCTCATGCTATCAGGAACGCAGAAATTTATCTTTATTTTGACAGGGATTGTGAAAACAGTTCATGTTAAAAGTAATACACGTTAAGCGCGTTCATATTAACGAGTTTCGACTATATTAGTTTCAAGAAATTCTGTTAATATTTAGGAGAGTTAGAGCGCGGACAGACGGACGGAAAGACAGATAGACGAATTAAAATCATAACCACTCTTAAACATTGTTAGAAAATGTTAAAAACGATGAATGCAAACGAAAATGCAGTTCCTGGAAATTCCAGTTTTAGCCATTAACGTAACTGAGCATTTTTATGTGGTCCTATAAATCTTAATCATAATTATATTATATAGAAATAATTTTCTTGTAAATATGCATTATTATTATCAATTTCATTATTATTCGAGCAAAAAAAAAAAAAAAAAAAAAAAAAGAAAGAAAGAAAAAGAAAAAGAAAAAGTATTATAAATGTGATTTATCGAAATGTCTCTCATAGAATGCAATGCTTTGGAATTCTTTTGAGTGTCCCCTATAGACAGGCCTGTGGTGGTATTTATCCCATTTTCTATAAGGAATAATCGATAGTGAACTTGAATAATATATATCAGTTCAAGAAATTTCATAAATATTTACATAGTTAGAGCTCGGACAGATGGACAGACAAACAAACCGGAGTCATAAACATTTGGAACTTTGTTGGCAAGTGTTTCTGATACGGGTCTCTTTTTACCTCTTTCCGAAAAAGTTGAAAAGTATTTATGACTTAAGGGTCCGTCTGTCCGCGCTCTAACTCCCGTAAATATTGATGGAATTCTTTGAAAATGATATAAATTATTGAAATTCTTTATGGGATGTTCACTATAGAAAGTGGGGGTAACTATACTGCCAACGGTTTGCTTATAAGGACACCCGAAATAATTCCAAAGCACTGTGTTCTATCAGAGATATTTTTATAAACCATATTTCAATACCTTTATTTTATACAAATCGTAATGAAATTGTATTTTTCATTCATATGCGTAATAATACACTAAGCGACCAAAAAAAAAAAAAAAAAAAAAAAAAAAAACGCACTTGGATATTTTCCATTTTTCTTTCTGTATTTGCTAATTTTATTGTTCCAAAAGTAAATTTTTAACAGATTTTATTACGTTGTGTTCCGCGTGCAATTTAGGATTGAGCCAAGTGTTAGAAACAAGTTGCAATTGTTCGGGAAATTGTGATTTAGAAAGTATTTCAAAAATGGCAAGAATAAGTTAATTAACGATACCACAAAAAAATATTAATTTTAGAGCGAAAATCAAAAATATAGTTTAATACGTAGGATGTCAAAATGATTAAATGTTAACAAAATAATAGTGATCTGGTTTTTAGCTAGATATAATATTTTTTGGCTGTTTAAACTGCACTTTTGTGCTTAGGCGGTCACGTTACTCATCCAGTCGAGATGACCGCAAGTTAAAAAGCCAGCGCTTTGAAAATCAGCTTGTATTACATTTAGAACATAGCAGGGATTCAGAAAAAGTGTGTAGTAACATATTTTATCTAAATACAGTGAAATAACAATTAAACAAAGCAGGTTTAATTGCCAGAAAAAATGAAAAAAGTTCATTCTTAACGAAAAGAATTAGAAAACCAAGACATTAGAGGGTTAAAAAAAGTTAAAATATGATTAAATAATTATTGGGCTGAAGTTGTTCTCTCTGATGAGTCAAGTTTAACTTATTTTGAACTGACGAAAATAAGCAGATCTGATCACAAAAATGTGACTGACTTAATGAAAATCGCACTTCTAAAATAATGACATATTTCTCGTACATTACGATACGAAAATGCATAATTTTTCGGTGCGGCTGGTAAATTTTCATGTTCAAGGGATCAATTAACCCGAAATAAAACTTGGTCATTAAAAAATTGATACCTCACCGACTACTTTGGGGGGGGGGGGGGTATTTTAGAATCTTCCATAATCAGCATTTTAAAATGATAATGCACTTTGTTATATGGCGTTTGTGATACATTTATTTGATTCAAGTTGTTAAAATTACTTATCCATTCTCATGAGCATCTATAATTTTGTAAGTTTTCATAACTTTTTTTACTTAAAATTAAATCTCACATAGAATATCGCAAGATTTCTTCTTTATTAGACCTGATAATTATCCTAATCTCAATCCGCTCGAAAATATTTAGTCTGTATAAGAGGGTGGGGATTAGAAATTTGTAGCCTACAACTTTGAAAGAACTATAAAAAAAATATCTATGATACTTGGCACAGTGAAATTTCTGAATTTCATGTTAAAAAACTGTAAAATATTATGCCATTATTACAGCAGTAATTCAATATAAAGGCGGAATTATTCAATCCAGAATACACATTTTTATTAAATAAGTATTTAGATCTTACAAATAAATAGTTTTATTTCATATATTGAAATAGTACCTGTTTATTTCATATAATAAATGATGATAGAATGCAAAGTATATGTTTATCATATTACGTTTAAAAAGAAAAGTTTATGTATATTTTTATTAAATGCTTCGTAGAGTGTAAAAAATCGAATTATTAAATCGAAATAGTACATAGTTATCATGTTATGACTTCCGTATTATACAAACATAACAATTTTATTTGTTGCAATCATTAGTTTTTAAATTATTACAAACCCAAAAGGTATAAGTCAATTTTTCTGCAGTGCGGCTTTTTTTTTTTTTTTTTTTTTTTTTTTTTGTCGCTTAGTGTATATATTTTCTATAGAATATAGTAGGATTAGCATTAGGATTTACGTATGCTCACATACACACAAAATCTGTTTCATTAAGTTATAATTGAAAATAATTGAAATTACCTTTTCGTTTTTATTCAGAGATTTAACATTTTCTAACAATATTCAGCAGTTATTATGATTCGAATTAGTCCACATGTCTGTCTTTCTGTCCGACTGCCCTCGTTTTAACTCCTGTAAATATTCACGGAATTCCTTGAAACTGATATATGTTATTCCAGTTTAAAATGGTATAGTCCCTATTCAAAATGGAGTAATTATCATCGTTGGTTTGTATACAGGGACACAAAAATTCTAAAGCATTGCATTCTATCAGAGGTATTCCTAGAAACCATATTTTAATGATTTTTTTTTTTTTTTTTTTTTTTTTTTTTTTAAGAATATGGTATGATTAGCATTAACATTTACATGGGCACACAAAGATATTCAGATAAAATAAGGGATTTTAAATAGAAATTGCTGCAATCGCACTTTCGTTTATATTAAGCGTTTTAATGCTTTCTAATGATATGTAAGAGTGATTGTGATTTGAATTAGTCTGTCTGCTTTTCTGTATCTCTGTCTGTTTGTCCGTCTGTATGCCTTTAGCGTCCGTAAATATTTTCAGACTGTCTTCAAAATGAAATAGGTTGATCCAGGACATTATGGCAAGTTTCGTATTTAAAATAGGATAAATAGCTCAACTAATTTGTGACATAGACACCCAAAAGAAACCGAATTCATTGCGTTTTATAAAAGTCCTTTTTATAATCATATTAAAATAATTTCGTACTACACAAATTATAAGGAAATCGATGTATATTATTCGTATGGTAAAAGAAGTATTTTAAACATATTTTTTAGGATATGAAACTAAAGCAAGGGTAGGAAACGCGATCGTGACAGCGCAATTTCATCGTGGTCGTCATGTAAAGAAAAGATCAAACGGTGTACAAAAAAAAAAAAAAAAGAAAATCGAAGTACAAAATAGAAATGAAAAATGTTACAACTTATAAGAAGTGCTCAAAGTGTGCTTCTTTAGCCGCGGTGCATGCTTCACATCATCATTCGTGTTTTCTTTCTCGTGTGTACAAATTGGCCAGAGCTTATTATCGCCCTCTAGCGGATTACAATCGTTTCCGACACCCAGTTTCTATGTAATTTTTACTCCTCATAACCTACACACTCATGCGTTTCGTTTGCGTATAACCTTTTGAAACACCCAATATAGATAATCTAAGTGATTGCAATAGATCGATTTCTAAAGAAATCAACCTAAAAGTTTGAAAACCATTAAGTTAAAGTTTCAAAAGAGAATCTTAGTTCAAGCATATTCTTTACACTGGCGGCTTTGAATGAAAAAGTAATCTAATAATTCTCTCAAAACTCGAAAATAAGTCCAGAATTAAAAGTAGTCTCTAATATTAAACTGTGATATGATTTTATTATTTCTTATGGCTACTACTTTTATAGAACTTTGTCATTTGAAAATGCGTCTATTTTCTAGAGTTTTAAATGTATTTAACGTAGACTATAATCATAAATATACGTAAAAAATGAATTTTATAATAATTTAATCGAAATAAATTATTTTATTTTTCTTGCCATGTAGATATATAGTGTGTGTTTTTAATTTTGCTTTAAAATTATGAAGTTTCAAAATTTGTAATATTAGTTGTGGAGATTCAAAAAAAAAAAAAAAAAAAAAAAAAAAACTGGGTATATGCTATTACAGTAATCATAACATAACCCGAGCGTTTATGCGTTGCATTAAACATGCATGGCTGTACCCAAGAAACACCACGTAGTGGTCACCATACATCGTTTCTCATGGGGAGTTTTGATATGGCAGGTCGCATTGCCTACTGCCAGGGGAGTTTGGGCTATGCAGGCGTCCATGCCTACTGCAAGCTAGGGACTCTCGATAGGGTCCCTACTGCAAGCAAGCATCCTGAGGGTGTTTAGTCTTTTACGCTACGAATGCATAAACAACAAGAACGTGCTTTTAAATATTTCCTTAATTTTCGGAGTTTCTTTTTCTTTTTGTTATGATCATAGACTTTTTATATATAGACTACGCCACCAAAAGGACTTCCCATTATAGTGAATGTCTTCAACATGAGGGTGTAATCTGAAACCTTCATCCTTTGCGGTCAGCGCTGTATGTCACGTGACAGAGAGTTGAGGAAGATTCTTCCATAAGAAAGCACTTATTTTTGTAAGAATTCAAACAAAAAATTCTCCCCTTCAGAATGGTTTCTCACAAAAGAATTTTTTTTATAATTAATCTATGACATTTTAGCTTTCCAACGATGCGTAAATCTAAAGGCTTAAATAAAAAGTGTGTGTACAATACAGAAATTAAAAAACTCAAAACTACTTTCTTTTTTACGGAAAAATCACATAATATTTATTCTCGTCTCTCTCACCAGGTCTGCATCACGTGATAATTTCGCTGGGGAAGCTACTTCATGTTGCAGACAGATAACGAGGGGGGATGCGTGGTCTATCTATATAAGGTCTGTGGTTATGATGTGGTGGGGAAATAGCAAATGAATGACTTTCATTAGCTGTATTCACTACCTGAGAAAGGACTGATTACACTTCGATTTGAAACGGGGGTTCCTCGGTAACAGAATCAGGCAGGGAATTAGAAACTATTTCGTTTTCATCAAGTGTGTCCACTACGTGAGCTTGAACTGACTCCACTTCGATTTTAAACGGAGGTTCATTAATAACAGGCTCAGGTAGTGAAATAGGGGGAACTTTTGGCAACTTTTTTAAATCCAACATTGGATGCTTGCGGAGACATTTTCTTAAAACAAAATTTGGACTATCGTTTGCCTTTAATACACCACGTCCAGTAAAGCTGACAGTCACTGGGCACGCATAAGTTTCTCGAGCACCATCCATCGGATGATGCTCGAAAAGTTTAAAAGTAAGCCATATGAGAAACTTATGAACAAAGTAACTCAAAAGTATACTCACAGAAATACGCTCTTCTCAAATGAGAGTAATCAGTAATTAGACTGAAGAAAACTGTTTAAAAGTTAACCTTTTCATTGTTGTAAATGTAATATTAAGCGACCAAAAAAAAAAAAAAAAAAAAAAAAAAAAAACGCCCTTGGATATTTTCCTTTTCTCTTTTTGCAATCGCCAATTTTATCATTTTAAAAGCAAATGTTTGAACAGATTTTATTACGTCGCCCTCCACGTACACTTTAGGATTGAGCCCAGTGGTTAAAAGTAAAATGCAACTGTCAGGAAAATTATAATTTTAGAAAGTATTTCAAAAATGGCAGGTATAAGGCATTTAACGATGCCATTAATTATTGCATCATTGGGGCATTGGGGCATTTAACGATGCCCCATTAGAAGTATTAATAACGGCGCACCGACTATTTTAAAGGTATCTCAGACTTTCCTGCAATTAGAATTTCAAGATGATATTGCACCATACTAAAGGGCGTCTGTGGTGCGTTTATTCGATTCAAATTGTTAAAACTACCTATCCTATCCCATGAGCACCTATAATTTTGTAAGCAATCATATCTTTTAACTTTAAGTTAAATCCCACAAAAAATATCGTAGAATTTCTTTTTCACCAGACTTGGAAATAGTCCTAACCTCAATCCGCTCGAAAATGTTTAGTCTATAAAAAAGCGCGGAAAAGGGGTGAGGGTTAAAAAATTACAGCCTACAACTCTGCAAGGACTAGAAAAAATTATTTATGATATTTGGCAGAGAGAAATTTTTAATATTTATATTAAAACACTGCATAATACTATGCCATTGCACATTAAAGCAGTAATTCTTGGAATAATTCAATGCAGAATACATATTTTTATTAAAAATTGCTTAGATTTAACAAAAAAATAGTTTTATTTCATGTATTAAAATATTACTTGTTTATATCATATAATAAATCCTAATACAGTACAAAGTATATGTTTATTATATTACGTTTAAAAAGAATGTTTTATGTAGATTTTTAATAATTACTTCGTAGTGTAATAAAGTAAATTATTAAATCAAAAAAGTCCATATGTATCATTTCATCTCTTTGATATTATGCAAACATGACAGTTTTATTTGTTTCAACCATTAGTTTTGAAGTTATTACAAATGAAAAAGGTATAAGTCAATTTTTCTTTAGTGCGGCTAATTTTTTTTTTTTTTTTTTTTTTTTTTTTTTTGTCGCTTAGTGTATATATACTCATTGTTCATATTGTTTTAACGCATTGTTCAAAAGTTCACATTATCGTAACATAACCACTAAAACAATTCTTGATGTTGTTCTTTCAATTGTTGAACTACAATATTGGGTTCATTTTTTAAAAATACAGTTATTGACAAGAGTTTAAACAACATGAGCATTAGGAATTTTTTACTCAATGTAGCTATGTCGATAAAAGTAAAATAAAATTAAAAAAAAAAAAAAAAAAAAAAAATGTATGGACGATAAAGTAACGGGCAATGATATTATGTCAGATACAGGATATATTCCCTAAATTAGATTGTAGCAAGTACAGAAATTTTCTAAGACATTTAATATATTTATTTAAAACGATGCCAAATAGAATGGAATACTATAGCTCGAGCAGCTGTAATTATACAACGGTGAAGCATTTTACCATTGCTAAGGCATTATGACGGCATAATGTATGTACTAAGGCATAATGTATGGAAATGTGTCAAAATATTTTGCAATCTTATGGTTGCTTTACTATAGCTCTAATTTTATGTGTAGTGCTGTGCTGTATTATAGGTTTTAAGGCCGTAGGCCTGGATTAGGTGCCTTCCTTGGAGATCATTCTAAGAGATCCTTGCCCATATTTAAGAAAGTTTCAGAGAAAACTACAGAAAACTTCGAACTTCTAGGCCAAAGAGCACGACAAGAATTCGGACCTGGACTTCCCATCTACTAATTTCGAGAGCAGCTCCCCAGTGCTGCTGGGGCGTCTAAATGTTTGATAAATCAAACATCCAGTTTTTAGAATAAGTATTTTTGAAAAATATTCTCCTAGGCTTTAATTCCTTAAAAATTTTTCTTAAGCATACACATAGCAAGTTATTAAAATGTTTGAAAACAAATGTAAAATTTTGCAAAATCGATCAAAAATATCAAGAGATTAATTTTTAAGAATTAAACATTTTGAACTTTTATACCATTCTTAGGATATTTCTGGTGGACAAAAAACTAAAAGTATCTAAAAGTATCACCAAAAGGTGGACTAGCAATGCATTGTAATAATTCACAAAATAAGCCACATTTTTGCGGACTATTTCAGAAATGCAAGTACATTTCACCACCATTTAATTTAATTCGTATTTTAATGAAGAAATATTCTATTTTTAAATGGCAAATTAATAACATATATTTTTATGATAGTCACGGGAGAAATACAAATAATACAAATATATTAATAATTATTTTTAATAATATGGAAGAAATAAAAATGATCTCCTTAGAAATGAGAGTGACGCATGGGGGACATAGAGACTCTTGATCTGCAGATCCACTAGCTAGAGACACGTATATTTCGCAGCAATTTTATTAACTTTCTAGATCAAATAAATTTAATCAATTTATTAACAGAATCAATAATTTAGTATTTTTCTTTTTTTCCGGCATGTCAGCAAAAACAATCTAAACATAATACTGTGAATTTTAATATTTATATGGTCTTTCAAAGGTAACCGATATCCTAAGATTTAAATTACAGAAAAGTAACTTCTAAAGAAAATATTAACACTTCCTTT
This sequence comes from Salticus scenicus, assembly GCA_963930645.1. Taxonomy (NCBI): domain Eukaryota; kingdom Metazoa; phylum Arthropoda; class Arachnida; order Araneae; family Salticidae; genus Salticus; species Salticus scenicus. The sequence continues at coordinate 317,211,749 of OZ005652.1, read as the reverse complement.
TTCGGCAGTGAACATAAAACCACCAATATTTTTATTTTGCATGAAATTGTATGATAATTATTTTGCTAAATATAAATGGTATGATCAGGACATTGTACAAAAATTTCAATTTCTTACTTTTTTCAGGTGTGTATTGATTTAAACTGTTTCAAAGACAATACATACACCTTAAAAATTATAATACATTGTGGTGATTTTTGGGAGTACACCTCGAACAACGGAATACGCAAGCATGAGTCCAGGGATGATTTTTGCTATTTTTATTCAAAACTTAACAAAAAAGTTGAAATTCAAATAAATTAAAAATTATTACAAAATGCTCGCCTCCGAGCATACTTCAAAAACATGCTACACCTTTTTTAGCACCAAGTCTCTCTCCCTTTTTTTGAGTCTCTTCCTTCCGAGCACACCTTCGGAGGGGGAGGGGAATACTCCACACGAAGCACTGATTCGCTGATCGTGATATCACTCTACCCGTGACATCATTTTCGTCCAATCTTGGTCTACCCGAAACTCGGAGAAAGGTCGGTAGCAACAAAAGGCCATGCGTGAAATCGGAAACTATTGATGTCACCGCTTCCATAGAAATATAAAATTTTTTCACACAAAGCATCTGTCGCTCAGACAGCTTCCCATGGCTCCGTTCTGTCTGGTCACACGACCCCTGACCTCTTGGAATGTTTGTAACCTTCACTCCAGCACAGCTTCCTCCCTCCTAAAAGACCATTTGACGGCCTTCAGGATGTAAAATGGGCTCCAGAAGACTCAGGTGCCTCCTCCCATTATCAAACATGCAACATCAGAGAGTTGAGCTAGCCCCCCAAAAAAAAATTTTTTTCGAAACAACCCCCTGAACTTTTATAGAACTAAAAACATCTTAAAAATAAATTTTCTAGTCTTACACCTTGCATAATTACTAGATCCCAAGGTCTCATTTCACATTATATAAAAAAAAAACAATTAAACATTCACATGCAATTTCGTGATGACAATAAAAGGTTCTACCCCTAACAAAATTTTAAAAGTCAAACACTGAAATTTCACAATTACACAATAAAATTTCATGAAAAAGAAAGAAAAATAATTCATAATCAATACATTCAAACTTTTTTTTTTTTTTTTTTTTTGAATACAAATGAAAGGAAAAAAAAAAAAATATTTACAAACAGTCCAAAAACACTACCTAAAACCAAGGCATTTTTTTTTTTTTTTTATTCTTCGTGCATGCGACTTAACGCATCTGCATTCAAATGCTTTTTTCCGCTCTTATGCTCGACTGTGAAGTTGTATTGTTGTAAACATAAGGCCCATCTCGTCAAACGTGAATTTGTGCCCATCATTTTTTTAAGATAAACTAAAGGGTTATGATCGGTTTGAAGAACGAATTTTTGTCCATCTAAATAATGATTTAGTTTTTTCACCCCAAAAATGACTGCCGCTAATTCGCGTTCAATGGTACTATAATTACGCTCCGCTTTGGAGAATTTTTTGCTCAAATAAACAATTGGGTGTTCCTCGTTATTCCCGAAATTTTGAGCTAGGACCACACCCGCCCCTACAAGACTTGCATCAGTCTGAACAATGAAGTCTTTTGAAAAGTCCGCAGCATAGAGTACCGGTCCCTTAGTTAGATCTAATTTTAGTACCTTAAATGCCTGATCACATTCCTGACTCCACTCAATTTTTTCCCTCTTATTTTTCCCTTTTAACAAATCCGTCAAAGGCGCAGCTTTTGTCGCATAATCCTTTATATATTTATGGTAAAATCCGGTCAGACCTAAAAATGACCTTACATGCGTCTTTGTCTTTGGAATGGGAAATTCTTGGATAGTTTGGATTTTCGCGTCACTCGGCGACCTCTTCCCCGACCCCACTTCGTGCCCTAAAAATTTTACATGGTCCTGGGCGAATAAACACTTTGCCGGTTTCACTTTTAGATTTGCCTCCTCCAAACGTTGTAACACAATGTCCAGATGCCGGATATGGAGCTCCCAACTGGATGAAAACACAGCCAGATCATCCACATATGGTCTCACAAAACTCACTAAATCCCCTAGCACCTCACTAATTAATTTACAAAAATAAAATGGAGCATTCACTAAGCCAAACATCATTTTTTTGGAATAAACTCACCGAAAGGGGTTACAAACGCCGCATACCTTTGCGCACGTTTCGTTAACGGGATTTGGAAATACCCCTTCGTCAGATCCATTACTGAGATATATTTTGCAGTGCTCACTTCCTCAACTACCTCCTCAATATTCGGTAACGGGAAAAATTGCACTTGGGTTTTGGCATTGAGGGCCCTATAATCGACACACGGCCTAGGGTCTTTCCCCGGACTCTCTACAAGAATCATAGGCGATGCATAATCTGACTGACCCACCTCAATCACCTCTAACTCTAACAGCCTGGAAATCTCCTTCCGCATAATTTCTAACTGCCGCGGAGACATGCGATAGGGTTTTGCACGAATCGGCTTATCATCTGTCAAAATGATATCCATCTCTACCTTATGGGTCGTACCAGGGTCGTTAGAAAACACCGTTTTATGCTTTACTAGGACATTTTGTAAAGTTGCCAAATTCCCTTCCGAAACCTTATTACCCCAATTACTCCCCTTAATTAAGTCTGTCAAATCGAAATGATTAGGGTCCGAAATCGGATACGGGATAGATGCATCCTCCTCAATTTCCTCGCCACCCTCTTCCAAAATTAAGTTGACATGCTCTGGGCGTTTATGATAAGGTTTCATTAAATTCACGTGGAAAATCGTGTCCTTACATCTCCTTCCCGGAAGATCTACCGTATAGTTCGTATCGGATATTACTCCCGTAACTACACCTGGACCTAGCCACTGTACTGCCATTTTATGTGGTTTTGCAGTAGCCAAAACCAACACCGAGTCTCCCACCTTAAATTTTCGGGACACTGCATTTTGGTCGTACCATAATTTTCTTTTTTGTTGACATTCTGTCATGCGCTCCCCTGCCAAATCTTGACATCTTTTTAAGCGCTCATTTAAATCCAAAATATACTCTACTACATTTTGATTCATTTCCTCTTCCTGCATCCAATTTTCGTAAACAATGGTATGAGGCATCCTCAAATTTTCCCCAAAAATAAGCTCTGAAGGAGAAAATCCCGTGCTCTCATGCGGCACCGTCCTCAACGCGAAAAGAGCCATAGGCAGATTTTCTTCCCAATCGCTTTTCGTTTCGAGACATAATGCTTTGAGAATCCTCTTAAGAGTGGAATGCATTCTTTCCACCTGATTAGATTGCGGATGACAGACAGAAGAATGATTGATTTTGATATCATACTTCTCAAAAAACGCTGTCGATAAGTCACTCGTGAAATAAGCACCTTGATCGCAGACTAACTCTCTAGGAAATCCGGTCTTCGCGAAAATTTGCATCAATGCATTGATCACTGACCTCAAAGTTAGGTTTTCCACAGGAATAGCATCCGGGAATTTTGAAGCGACGCAAACAGCCGTTATCGCAAAACGATTATTTTTGTTACTCGTTACAAACAGACCTATAGCGTCAATCGACAGACGTCTGAACGGTTCAGAAATAATCGGTACTAATCTCAACGGAGCTTTCTTCTTATCCCCTTTTTGTCCTACTTTTTGACAAATTTCACAAGTTTTGACATACTCTTCGATTTCCTGATAGCAATTTGGCCAAAAGAAATTAGTCAACACCCTCTGCTTAGTTTTACACGAGCCTAAATGCCCTGACACAGAATCATGACACAGGTTTAGAATCGCTGCCCTAAATTTCTTTGGCACGCACAACTGCATCCTGTTTTGGTTACGCTTAGAATCCGATATTCGAATTAACCGCTCATTTTTTATCTTAAATTCCTTTCCCGCTTCATTCCTAGCTTTTTCCCAACAATTTTTCAACGTGTCACACGCAGTTTGCTCTTTTTGAAACTCTTCAGCTGAAACCCCGATTAATGGACACCTGTCTGTTTCTTTTAACACAGGAAGAACAACTTTATTTTCTGCACTAGTCTCCTCTAACGACTCGCTTATCAAACCCGGTTCCTCCTCAAAATTCTGAATTTTTTTCTGAGTTGGCTTTTCATTATTTATTTCGGACTGCGCACTCTTAATCCTTTCTTGCTCACGTTTCTGACTTCGCGTTATCGCATTAATTGGATAAACAATTTTTTTATTGGACTCAATTAACTCTGCGGTTTTATTGCCTAGAAGATATATTCCCTGACTCAAATTAGCCGGTTTTACAGCCGCTTTTGTAATGACCTCTCCGAATTCCCCTTTTAAAACGATTTTCGCCAAAGGTAAACACCTACACGTTTCGTCAAACGGTTGCTTAATCCATACCTGTTCCGGCAGTAAATCCTCAACAGAAATCATATTCCTTTCGCACACGTCAATGTTTGAGCCACTATCTCTCAAGAATTCGCGCTCTTGTCCATTTATTTCTAATTTACCTATATAAGGCTCAAAACCAACACCTAAAATTTCGCCCGCACTTAAGTTATTGATCGGATTTGTTCTGCGATTAGGGTTTTGTGGGCAGTTAGGTCGAATATGGCCCCTTTCCGAGCACAAATAGCACACAATTTTACTATTTCTATCAAAATCACGATCTTTAGATTCGATTTTATCCCCTTTTAATTTTCCTGAGTCTTTTTTGTCGCCCTTAGCTGACTCAGCTTTCGGATTACTCCCACCATCATGCTTACCTGACCCGAATTTCTGACCGTCTTTCCCAAATGAATTTCTACCCTTCGTAAAACGCTGAAAAGGCTTATATTCTCTTTTCCCATTCTCCTTTCTAACCGCGTCATACTTGTCGCACTTCTCCGCCAAATCCGAAGCTTTGTTGATTTCTTCCCACACATCTACAAAATGTTGTTTGATTTCGCATGGTACCCTTTTCTTTAACTGCTCCGTGAGCATCAATTCCTTTAATGACTCTAAATCTTTAATTTCTAAAGTCTCAAGCCAGTTATCTAGGTACCCTCTCAAATCGTGAACTAAATCAACCCATAATTCTTCACTTTTTTTGTTGTGCGATTCAAATATCGTTCTTAGCGCACGCGCACTCAATCTGAACCTATTCATCAACACTTTTTTTACATGTTGAAAGTTATCAGCCTCTGACTCGTCTAATTTCATAATTATTTGTACGACGTCGCACGGCAATAAAGGGATAAGTTGCGACATCCAGTCCTGTTCGCTAACATTTTCTCTATGTGCTAATCTTTCAAATATCGTGAAAAAAAGAGAAATATCCATTTGTTTTGGGTCAAATTTCGGAGCTATGTCCTTTAATTTAATTTTCTTCAAAACCGTCTCTTGAACTAAACTCCCGGACCCTACGCTACTAGTTTCTGCAGCGCTCTGGATTCTGAGTTTCTCAAGTTCAAAATTTCGTTCGGCCTCTTCTTTTTGCAACGCCCATTCGCGCTCTTCTTTTTCTTTTTGTAATTTCAATTCGCTTTCTTTCTGTTCCAAAATCCCTTCTATTAGCGCCTTCGCAACCCCTTCATCATAATTAGCCGCCTTTTCAATGGCTTCCCTGATTTCTAGTTTCTTGCTTTTATCTGTTAGCCCCGAAACACCAAATTCATCTGCTAACTCTAACAATACATTTTTAGTATACTTAATGAGAAATGCCATAATTACAAAATACAATTTCACTAATTACTGAAAAAAAAAATGCACATGTAATAAAAACAATAAACAAATCAAATACCATGAAAATATAGACAAAAGTAACACTTTGATTATCACCTACGAAAATCTTTAAACACCTTTTCTCTAAACATTAACTACAATATTTACCCAGATACAATAAACAGTACCTATATTTAGTTAAAATAAACAACTAGAGAAAAAAAAATCCTAGAATTTTTACCAGTAGGCAAATCAACTAATTTCCAGTATACACCTATATAAACAGTTACAGTATCCACAATCCTTACGTTGCTTTTAAAAAGAATTTAGAATTATAATCTTATCGAAACTTTTAAACAACAATTTAAAGTTACCAAGTTCCCCGTTACAATAAACAGAACTTTAACGATAAATTTATCTCTCAAGTAAACGCCCCGTTAAGTCATGAAATTACTCTTTTCAACCGCCTTAACTATTAACTTGACTTCGAGATATCCGTGCTTAAAATTTTACACATAAAAACTAAATTCTTACTCTTAAAGCTTCGTAACTACATGCATTGTTACAAAACAAAAATAAATAAATAAACAAAAACTATCATCCCACAACTCAATCTCTGACACTTTGCATATCTGAAAATGAAAGAAAACATACCTGAAAAACCTCCTTGATTGACATCTCCAGGGAATTCAGCAGCACAGGGAAGAAGCGAAGTCCTTTTAATCCTTTCCACGCTATTGTCACAGGCATCAATAATCTCCAGTAAATCTCAGGGATTCCAGTTGTCACCGGGCTCACAGCAAACGTTCTTTTATACTTTTTCACCACAAACACATAGAAGACAGAGTTCGATGTTTTTTTCTTCTAAAAACAACATCCCACCGCTGCCACCAATTTATATTTTTAATTAAAGCTGTGGTGATTTTTGGGATTACACCTCGAACAACGGAATACGCAAGCATGAGTCCAGGGATGATTTTTGCTATTTTTATTCAAAACTTAACAAAAAAGTTGAAATTCAAATAAATTAAAAATTATTACAAAATGCTCGCCTCCGAGCATACTTCAAAAACATGCTACACCTTTTTTAGCACCAAGTCTCTCTCCCTTTTTTTGAGTCTCTTCCTTCCGAGCACACCTTCGGAGGGGGAGGGGAATACCCCACACGAAGCACTGATTCGCTGATCGTGATATCACTCTACCCGTGACATCATTTTCGTCCAATCTTGGTCTACCCGAAACTCGGAGAAAGGTCGGTAGCAACAAAAGGCCATGCGTGAAATCGGAAACTATTGATGTCACCGCTTCCATAGAAATATAAAATTTTTTCACACAAAGCATCTGTCGCTCAGACAGCTTCCCATGGCTCCGTTCTGTCTGGTCACACGACCCCTGACCTCTTGGAATGTTTGTAACCTTCACTCCAGCACAACATTTCAATTGGAGGCGTATTTATGTAAATTATGACTGAATAATTAGTTATTTGAAACCGTCACTCTGAATATATGTATAACAAATTATCAAATTACGATTATTAGACAGGTATTTTTCAAAATATTCAAAGAGCAATTGTCAGTGATTTACAAGAATCAGAAAATTGCTATGTAACCAACTTGTTTCATTTTGATAATGTTTTAAATTTCATTAGAAATTTTTTATATTTCCAATACATATCTAGATTTTGACCAATTAATATAATCTTGAAAAAGGTTTAATACAAGAACTTTTAACTAGTGATTTTTCATGTTACTTTAAATTATTTTAGGAGCTGAGGCAAACTCTTGGTTATGAAGCAGCAAGTTTGCCTGAAGAACTTATACATCCAACTTTTCAACACTACCTAACTGAAACTTTGCCAAGTCAAGATTCCAGTGCGTATGTCCTTAGTTCTGCTAATGCCGCTCTTTTAGACAAATCCTTGGATGTGCACTCCTCTTACAAAACAGATATTCTGGATATCTATCAAGCAACAGTTAAAGAAGTTGACTTCACGACTGAAAACCAAGAAGTGGTTACTGAAATTAACAACTGGGTTAAAGACAAAACCAATGGTAAGATCGGCAAACTTTTGGACAATTTGGATCCCTCTACCGTCTTTGTCCTTCTCAATGCCGTGTATTTTAAAGGAACTTGGGAAACCCAATTCCCAAAACGTTTTACTGGACCACAAACGTTCTATAACAATGGATTAAAATCTGAAGCTAAGTAAGAATTTTTTTCCCTTCCTCTTAACAATTTAAAACAAATATATGCTTTATGAAAACTTTTTAAAAGAGGGTCTGTAGTTTTTTAAGTAGGTGATAGAGGCGTGTTATAGATTTTAAATACGTGATAATGTATGAGGTGTGTCGTGATGTAATTGGCGGTGGTCTGGTATTCACCCCTAAGGATGGTCCAGAAACATGCAAACATTACAATTTTGATCCTACACGGCAGGGATGGCTCTCCCGTTTCAATGACACCCAGAGGTATAATTTGTGTATAATTTTGTAATAAAACATTGTATTTTCGAATTTAATATTTTGAATGATTATTATTGGACTTATTTTAAAATCTACTTTTGAAGTCTTTACCTATGCTATAAAAAATGTGCGTAATTAACTATAAAAATCGAGATTCATTATAACTAAATACATCAAAAAAGGAATTTTTTGATAGTATTTTAGAATATAAATAAGGTCATGCCTAAAAAGTTTAATGAAAAATTACGACTATAGAATTTTAAAAGAAAAGTAATGGTTAAAAATAAATAAAATAAAAGAAAGAGGTTGCAGTCTTTGAACAATACTGAAATTTCATCTACATGTTAGCAAAAAATTCATTAATAATCTTTAAAACATTTGATTTTTTAAAAAATTGTGTGCGTGATACAGATTTATTTGACTGTTACACATGCTCTCAACAATAACAATTAAAATTTCTATTGTTTGAACATAATTTGAATTGAAGACTATTTGAAATACAATATGCGAAAGAAAATCGAATGCAGATAATATATACTGGCGTATAAAATTAAATGCACAATCTGTTTTCTCGCTTTCTTCTTTTGAGCCTAATTTTTAAACAGATAAACGTATGAACATAAAATTTAGATGGTATGTTAATTATCGAATCATTAATCGAACTAACCTTATATAACTTTAATTCAAGTAATAACTTAACAACTAAACTTATTGTAAGTTTCTGGAAAAGTAGATTTGAAAAAAAATAAAATCTTTTTGTAAAAAAATAGAACCGACTCCAAAAAGGAACTACTATTCAAACAACTAAAAATGAAAGAAATTTGGCAGAAAATGGAACTGTAGATTGCGCCTAAAAGTATAAAATAATTTCCTTCGCCAAACAACCTATAACACTACAATTAATCATAACTTCTGAAGTCGGCGCAAAATTAAATAAAATTTAATTAGTTTTTAAAGGTTTGTCTTTAGATCGGTAGCAACAAATGCTGTTGTCTCGAATGATCCATTTTCATGTTTCCTTTATTATTTTATCACTGTATACAATTGGTCCATTAGTAGCATCTACATAGAACAGTGAACATTCTTTACTTTGCGGTATTTATGTTTCTACGAAGTTAGATCATCCTTGATGGCTTTTGAATTTGGCGATAAAACGTAAGGCAAAAATATACACGCAAGATGTATATTTTCATAATATATATTGTACGATGTGTTGTTTCATAATCTTGATTACTCTTTTGATACACCTTATTAAAATAATCATGATATCCCAAAGAAATTAAATATTTTTGCCAGATAATTTTGCGGTTTTTCGTTCACCAAGAACGTCAGATACGAGCATTTTCGCTAACTTTTGCTGCTTACGAAATCTTATTTGTTTTCTTGAATCAAAGTAGTTTTCGGCTGCGTTTTGCAGGTAACAATGGGAGACGTGTATTTTGAATAGGATTTGATTTTTGTATTGAATAAAGGTATCAATTTTTATTTAATTTTGCGCCGACTTCAGAAGTTATGATTAATTGTAGTGTTATAGGTTGTTTGGCGAAGGAAATTATTTTATACTTTTAGGCGCAATCTACAGTTCCATTTTCTGCCAAATTTCTTTCATTTTTAGTTGTTTGAATAGTAGTTCCTTTTTGGAGTCGGTTCTATTTTTTTACAAAAAGATTTTATTTTTCTCTTTTCAGTGAAAACGTATTTATATAGCAGAGCATCAGAAGACGTTCGACGGAAGATTCACAAATCACAACTGCCAAGAAAAGTGACATTACTCAAAAAATGGTTTATGTCACTGAAAAATACATTAAATGCACCCAATGTGAACAAAAAAGTTACATCTCCATCTAGAAAGTTATCCACTCGAGAGACAGTTTTATTCTAGTCAAGTTATTTTTAAGTTGATTTTTTTCAAATGCTGCATTTTTAAATTGTGTGACTTTTCTTGCCTTTATCGGATATGACCAAAAAACTATCTATTGAACGAACATACGCTAAATCAAAAAGTCTTTAGAAATGTAAAGAAAGGATACGCTGTATTCGTAACCGAAAATTCTGTTAAGCATATATATTGAACTTTACAGTGAATACGTGTCGGTTTAAAAAGCCTAAGCGTTAATCGATGTGACCGCTTACAATAACCATACTTTGAATTTTACATACCATAAATGTCACCCGCTACGCTACAACATATGCAATGTTTTTCAAGTGTACACAAAATAGGAAATTGTGAACAAAGAAATGCTCGTTTTAAGCGTTCTGTTTTTAGCATTAATGTCTAAACTGTCTTTGCCTACTACATCGATGATGCTCTGCAATTTTATAATTCACTTTTTTCCCCTGTCTTGAAACGTTTCCGAGATAGGATCGCTAACTCCACTCTTTTCCACCAGGTGGCGCTTTAGGCGGTTGAATCGCGTAGCACATGTCCGCTTTACTGTACCTACACACCACTTTTATGACTACAGCTGCAGCTGTTCAGCAGTTAAAAGAGTCGGGACTTACTTTTTTGGGCACCCTGTATTTTCTTTTGATCGTAAAGATCTTACAATGGGACCTATTTCAGATCAAGACCTTTACAATAAAACAAAAAGTATCAAAATCGGATCATCCTTTCAGAAGTTATGAACTAACAAAACCGTTTTCGAGATAGGAACACTAACTCCACTATTTTCCACCAGGTGGCGCAGCAAGCGATTTAACCTTGTACTGCAGGGCCACTTTACTATACTCACATACCATTTTTATCACTATAGCTGCAGCCGTTTAGCAGTTTAAAGAGTTGGGACTGATTTTTTTGGGCACCCTGTATTTTCTTTAGATCGTAAAGATATTACAATGGGACCTATTGCAAACCAAGACCTTTTCAACAAAACAAAAAGTATCAAAATCGGAGCATCCGTTCAGAAGTTATGAGCTAACAAACATAAAAAAAACATACGGTTTGAATTGAGAACCTTCCTTCTTTTTTTGAAGTCGGTTAAAAAAAAAAAAAAACGAAAATATTATGCAATTTAAAATAATAATATTAATAAAAATAAATGACAAATGGCGCTGAGGTTGCATTGCAGGTAGGTGAAGTAAGGCTCCTATATATACGAGCTGGCGCATCAGGCATTTTGTTGCCTTAGGGTTGCCACATGTACCCAGCGCGTTTCTCTGATAAACAAACTCCATTATAACTCCATTATAACTCCTCCACAAACCAGAACCATTTTTTTATATCGTCTTACGTTACTTTAGAGTAACTTATTTCATTATATTTCATAATTTCAGCTAAGAGCTAAGTAAACTATGATATGGAAGTTTGTTTAGCGATAAACTGCTATAATCATTCAAGAAGTGAATATGAAGTGATCACAGACCTTCTATTACTGTGTATTTGAGTTCTGGCGACATTTTGTAAAAGAAACAGAAACCGCCCTAACAACACATCGTACATCCATAGGATATCCTCAGAATAAAATGACATCCTGAGAATGTACTGTGAAAAAAAATGTGTTTTTAGGAATATTATTGTTGCTTATTGCTCTTATCTTGACCGAATTAGCTTCAGATCAAGATTTCATAAAATCATTAGGGAAGCGATAAGGACGCCAAGCAGGAATGCTGTCCTCTTCGGAGGCAAAAAAATGGCGGTGCTGCGCCGGCCTATTATTTTATTTAGGGGCTCTAAGGTGAAGGTACACGTGACATAATATGTTGAATCTAAACCGAATTTTTCTTTCTTCTTTTCTCTTCCTTTATGTATGCAAATATCATATTAAAAAATGTACATACGAGTGTGAACATTACATAAGATCGTTAAGTTTGTTATAAAATTATTCATCGTCTTCTTTTACATTCTGGCAATGTTTATAGTTTACAAACTAATAAATATATTTTTTTCAAAAAGAAACAGAAAAGTGAATACAGGCATAAAAATCACGTTTTAATTTAACTAACTCTCTCTCACACACGCATAAAAAAAAAGATGATGATAATATATATAAAGATTCATTAATATACTTAAAACCTTAATCTGAGTTTCAAAAATTCGATAGGAACTCTCTACCTAATTACGCATTTTAATTTAGAAAATAAAAGAGAATGTGGAAATGTAAATTTTCGACAATACAGATTTATAAGTTACAGAGTCATAAATATTCGAAAAACAAAACAAACATTGTTAAAAAATTATATTTTATTGGACATAACTCATTTTTTAAACGGTACTCGTGTAATTTAATAGGTTTTTCTTTATTAAATGCAAGTTAAAAAAAAAAATTCAAGCATTCAATTCATGCATTCTTTGGACTAAACTACATTTGAAATTCTAATTGTGGCTTATATTATTATTAATTTACGCATGTTTATATAAACGTATTGTATATGTTATTCTTTGCCTTCTTTGAAATTACAATAACCTTTAAACCAATTTTTCGCTATCGCAATTATATAAAATTAAGAATTCTAAGAGACTATTACTTTAGTTGAAAAACATAAAAACTGCTGTCATTCTGTTATTTTATGTTCTTCTATGCATGCGAAATATTCTATGCACAGAAAATATTTCTCTATATTTCTAGAAGTATAGTTGACGAATTCAGTTGTCATTTAACAATTATAACAGCGTTTTCACCCTATTTACGAAATTCATTTCTCAATAGTATTTCAGTTCGTTTCAACATTCAACGCACATCTGTATTTTTTTCAAAAAAGGACAGCAAATACGCATATTTAGGGTGCATTCTGTTGTTTGTAGTTGGAAATAATTCCCTGAACGACGTGTCTTAAATAAATAAATGAAAAAGAATGCAAGCACTAGGCTCAAAATTACCGGTCGATCTGATATTTAAGCATCCCTGCTCGATTAGTTTTTTTCTTTTCTTTTCTCGGATATTTTTTACTTTATTCCTATAAGTTTTTTCCTGTTTCTGTTCGAAGCGTTTTTTAGAATGTACGATTTCTTTCTTCTTTGCAGTATAGTATGTGCTTGTGTATGTTCTGTTCTTACCATTTAATTTTATTTTCTTTCAAAGTTGTCTGTCGAGGTGTGTAAACACACACATAAAATTACACTGAAACTCATTAAACTCAAGTTTAAAAAATATATACTTCCTGTGTCTTTCAGAGAATCTTGGGTTTTTTTACCCTCCTTGGAGGTTTCTTTAGAACAGATCAATATCTATAATTCTCCCAGCGGATTAAATTTACTATACCGAAAATTTGGCAATGCTCGCTGGTGTGTTATTCCTGTTCCTGTTGTAGGGTGTGCCTATTTTATTCGAAAATTAAAACAAAATTCCTAACATAATTAAATTAGCGTGACAAACCATATTCAGTATTTTAACCTTTATTGTCATTTATTCGTCCAAACTCAACAGAGTGTTTCTTGAGCTCTACGTAAAAATTTGGAGGAGATGTAGATAACACCATTAGAAATCAGAATCACATTGGTAAGCAATGGGGCCAAATACCATCTTTTAGTGATAAAGAGACTTATGTCTCTTGTTTTAATAGGCAAATAAGCCAAGGCACAATACAGAATATTGTATTAAACACGTTATTACCCCCCCCCCCCCCAAAAAAAAAATAAAATAAAATAAAAATAAAAATAAAAATAAAAATAAAATAAAATAAAATAAAATAAAAATAAAATAAAATAAATAAATAAATAATACAGTAGTTAGAAGCAGTCACAGGAAGTGTTCTAAATTCCACTCATCGATTGTTTCATACGTCTCATGGATTGGCGAAAACTTTCAGAAATACAGAACGTTTCACGAGTTGTAGAAGCAGCGATGACGATTCTTGAAACAATGTCCATTTCAGAATCTGCTGGCGTTTCGTAAACAATGGCCTTCATGGCAACCCACAAATAAAAATCAAAAGGCGATGAAACAGGTAATTTTGGGGGGCGTATGACGACCATTGGGACCATTCAATCACCACGGGCTGCAGTGAACAACTTGCGTGTGTTGACCTCGAGAGCTCGATTGCAGAGCCACCTATCCATTTAGGACCCTGCTGATTCTGATTCCTATTGATATTTTCTACCTATTTTACAAGTTTGTACGTCGAATTCAGAAACACCAAGTAAGTCGGAAGCAAAATTATTGAAGCACACATCTACACTTTTCATATATATACAGTACCCGCCGTTTTATAAAATCACTGGTGAATAAAATCACCCGCTTAATCCGATCAAATTGCTGAGTCCGGAATCAAATCAATAGAAACCGCCGCTTAATAGAGTCAGCATCGCCGGTTAATAAACTCAAAAGAAAACCTCTTTAACAGTAAAAATGATCATGTATGTAAGCTAAACAACGAATTATATTTTCTCACTAGATTTTTGAAATGAAAAAGGAAACTCTTTGTCAAAAATTTTACGCTTTAAGATAAATATAAAAAAAATGCCCCGCCTTGTGTTGTAGTTATGAACTCAAGGAATGAATTCGTCAAATGATTGGCCAATGAGTATTTTTTTCTGTCTTTAAATATTCAAAAAGAGTTTCTATTTCTTATTTTGAAGCAACTTAGCTGCAAGATATGCAAGCGGAAAATTTTTATTTTGAAGGTAAAGTGTAAAATTTTTGTAAAGTATGATCGTTTTCTTCAGATGTATAGTCAAGGGAAGGCGACATCGAAGCTTGAAATTTCTCAATTTGCTTTATGTAAACATAAGAATAAAGATGATATTAGTGCCTAAATTGTACCAAACGGAAGAGTGGACCACCAGCGAAAATGAATAGGAAGAGAAAAAGCTATCAACACAGCACTTCTAGACAGGTACAAGAATGCTAGGTCAAAGAAAACTTCCTTCTTTTACGTAAGTTTTGTCCATAAAAGCTGAAAATTTTACATGAATAATAACATAAATAACAAAAACTCCATTCCTATGGATGGCTAGTTGATAGATGGAAGGGCGAAGAAGATTTTCTTTCTATATTTAGATAATGAATACTCTTTTATTGAGTTTTTGCATGTTCGCCAGATATAAAAATCAGCCGCTTAATAAAATCATTTTGATGAAAACAAACGAGATTTTTTAAAGCGGCGGCTACTGTATATATATATAGTTTGATCGCTATTTTTTTATCATCAACTTGCTTTTTTTATAATCAGTGTAAGACAAAGATCATGACTCGACAAATATTGACTTAAGAAACAGTATTATATGCCCATTTTTTAAGTAGGAGTTATTGCTAGTGCTTCGATAATTTTGCTGACGACTGTATGTGTTAGGAATGATTCTATAATAATACTAGCAGGCTACGCCCGCTTCGCTGGTCACTATTTTAAAATGAATAACTATAATTAACGAATTCTCAAAATTGCATAATTTTTATCACGCGAAGAAAAAAGAGAAAAAACAATTTGATTGGAAAAAAAGTTGCAACGGGTCCCCACTGCCCTAGGCAGCGCAGGCACTTGTGCGCTGCGCATGCGCATTTATGTTCGACACTCTTAATGAATTACTATATTATCGTAAGGGAAAAACATTATGAAAAAAAAGAATCTCCCATCAGTGGAATAATCAGTTTGGGTCACCACTTTCTGCGGCAGCGCATACAGGCGCGCTGGGCTCGCATGCTCCTTCCCCTACCGTTCACGCCCCTCCTAATTATTTTAGATTTTAAAAAATACTCACAGTCGTTCTCTCGGGCATTTAAAACTAATAATACTAATTTCCAACATTTTATCTGAATTTCTTTATTTTTACCCCTACGCTCGATCAATTCCCGCCCTTCGTAATAATTCCCGCCCTTCGTCGTAACTTTCGAAAATATCCGCAATCGATTTATCGGGCCTCAAAACCTAACAACACTAATTTTCAGCGCTCTAACTCTTATTTATATATTTTTCCCTTCCACCTCCCCTTCCCGTATATTCTAATAATTTTACAAATTCGAAAATATACGCAATGGATTTTTAGGTAACAAAACCTTCATGTACCAATTTAATAACTTTACAAATTCGAAAATATCCGCAATCGATTTGTAAGTATCAAAAACCTCTATGTACCAATTTTAAACGACCTAAGTCTAATTTTATTTTTTGTTCCTCCGTTCCCTCCTCTCGCCGCTCCTTATAACTTTAGAAATTCGAAAATATCCGCAATCGATTTGTAGGTATCAAAAACCTTTATGTACCAATCTTGAACGGTCTAACTCTATTTTTAATTTTTTGCCTCTCCGCCCCCCCCTACCCTACACACACCTTTCTGACCCTCTTAATAACTTTACACTTTCAAAAATATCCTCATTTGACTTGCAGGTCTCTAAAACCTATCTGTACCAATTTTGAACGGACTAACTATATTTCTATTTTTTTATCCCATAGCCCCCCTTTCCCGCCCCATCTGGGACGAATTTCTAAAATTAAAGAAATTAGTTTTTATGCATTTATGGGAACAATATTTTAGAGTAACACACATATTTCTTTCTGTTTGCAATATAAATAAGGATTATTTCAAATCACGTTTTGCCCTCTCTCCTTCCTCTTGGGGGCTGAATTTCTAAAATTCCAGAAATTGGTTTTTAGGTATTTGTATTAGCTATATATTAGAGCAAAAATTTCGCATATATCTGTTTTTCTGTTTGAGATATATAGGAGTATGTGAAACCACGTTTTGCGCATGTGAAATCACGTTTTGCCCCCTTTCCCCCCTTGGGGACCGAACTTCTAAAATTCCAGAAATCGGTTTTTAGATAATTAAAATAGCTATATTTTAAGGCAAAAATTTTACGGATATCTGTTTTTTTCTTTGAGATATGAAGGTTTTTGTGAAATCACATTTTGCCCCCTACACCCCCTTGGGGGGCGAATTTCGCAAAATCGCTTCTTAGGGGGAACTTACACTATATGTTCTATAATCTGACCCAGTTTCGAGTCAGTGGCTCCAGTAGATTTTGCTGTGTGTTGATGAGTCAGTGAGTGAGTGAGTGGAAGTACTCTTTTATATGTATAGATATATATATATTTTGCCCCTCTGCCCCAATCCACCCCTCTTTTTTTTACCCTATTAACAAATTTACACTTTCGAAAATTCCCTCATTCGACTTGCAGGACTCTAAAACCTATCTGTACCAATTTTAAACGGTCCGACTGTATTTTTATTTTTTTGCCCCATAGCCCCCCTTTCACGTCCCACCTGGGAAGAATTTCTAAAATCAAAGAAATTGGTTTTTATGTATTTGTGGGAGCTATATTTTAGAGCAAAAATCTCACATATACCTTTTTTTCTGTTTGCGATATGAAGGATTTTTTCAAATAATTTTGCCCCCTTTCCCCCCTCTTGGGGGCTGAATTTCCGAAATTCCAGAAATTAGTTTTTAGGTATTTGTATTAGCTATGTATTAGAGCAAAAATTTCACGTATATCTGTGTTTTTGTTTGAGATATGTAGGAGTATGTGAAACCATGTTTTGCACATGTTAAATCACTTTTCGCCCCCTTTCCCCCCTTGGGGACCGAATTTCTAAAATTCCAGAAACTGGTTTTTAGATATTTGTTTTAGCTATATATTTTAAAGCAAAAATTTTACGGATATCTATTTTTTACTTTGAGATATGAAGGTTTTTCTAAAATGACATTTTGCACCCTACTCCCCCTTGGGGGGCGAATGTTGCAAAATCGCTTCTTAGCGGGTGCTTACTCTACATGTACTATAATCTGACCCAGTTTCGAGTCAGTAGCTCCAGTAGATTTTGCTGTGCGTTGATGAGTCAGTGAGTGAGTGAGTGGAAGTACTCTTTTATATGTATAGAAAAGGAAGGGTTTGTCTGTCTGTTCTTCTATACGTTCAGCCCCTACTGAACGCAGAAGTACAAGAATTGACATACGGATGCACTGGAGCCTTTCCGAGTTCCTTCTCAAAACAGAATTTAAAAATTTTAATTAGTTGTGGAGATATTAATTAAAATGTCCACTCATGTCTAATCTAAAAGCGATCTCAATGACTGAGAATTCACCGCCATTGCATAAAAAAAGATATTTTAAAGTTCTTTTATATTATCGAAAGTGGAATTCGAGATTTCACCTGATTTACAATTTTAAGGTGTCCTGATTAGGTTTTCTTTTGCATCTCAGGTAATTGAGTTAGACCGTTCAAAATTGGTATATGTAGGTTAAAGAGGAGGGGCTGGAAGGGTGGGGAAAGAATAGATGCACGAGACTGCCCTGCCGAAGGCAGTGGGGACCCAGTCCGACTTTTTACCTGATGAGAAATGATTTTTTTTCTTTTCTTTTCTTAAGAATAAAAGTCTGATTTCAGAAGGAATGTGTGCGCGCGCATGGGACCCAGTGCGAGTTTTTACCCGATGATAAAAGATTTTTTTTTTTTCCTTAATAATAAAAGTTTAAATTGGGAAAGAATATGCGTGTACAGCGCACGTATATCCTCACACGTGCGCGCGCAGCGCGCATGGGTCTGCGCTTCCGAAGGCAGTGGGGTCCCGGTGCGAGTTTTTATCCGATGCTAAATGATATTTTTCTTTAATTTCTTTTCTTAAGAATGAAAGTTTATGAGTAATAACATGCAATTTTGAGAAATCACAAGGATGGTGAAGGAATGTGCGCGCTCAGCGCACGGGTCTACGCTGCCGAAGGCAGTGGGGACCCGGTGCGACATTTTTCCCGATCAGAATTTGTTTTTTCTTTTTTTATCACATGATAAAAAGTAATGCAATTTTGAGAATTCATTAATTATTGTGATTCATTTAAAAATAGTAACCAGTGAAGCGGGCGTAGCCTGCTAGTAATGTAATAAACTTTTATGTTAACAATTTAAGTTTTGTATTTTAAAAGATAAAATATATTTTTTATTTTGAAATAATTTTTTTTAGAGCACAGCAAAATGAAAAAAAAATATTAAAACTAAAAATGATGTATCTCATTGTATTAAACTTAATTTTTTTATTTCCTCTAGGAAGATTCCTATGATGAGACTGAGACATGACTTTAGCTATGCGATAGACGACGAACTGAAAATGGATGCAATAGAATTGCCGTATAAAGGAGAAAATATCAGCATGATAATCTTGCTTCCACACGAGAAGGATGGTTTAGAAGCTCTTGAAAATAATTTATGGTTGGAAGAAAAGTTGAAAGGTATTCGGCATGAGTTTTTTAAAACCGAAGTGGACCTGACTCTCCCTAAATTCAAAATCGAGTACTGTAAGGAGATGTCTGTCGATTTCATTGCATTAGGAGCAGAAAGTATATTTTCACCTGGTGCAGATTTCTCTGGTATAACGGAAAACAAGAACATTTACGTCACCCAGGTGCTACACAAGGCCTTTGTAGAAGTCAACGAAGAAGGTAGCGAAGCTGCTGCAATAACAGCAATGATGACTGGCAGGATAAAACATTCACGTCAGGTAATGACTGTAGATCATCCTTTCTTATTTGCCATTGTCGATAAGAGAAATGATATGATTTTATTCGTAGGCCGCATCACTAACCTGTAATAAACTTCTTGCAACAAATTTGTATTTTTTCTTTGTAAAATATGTATTTGAATCGAATAAATTGTTTTCGAGTACTGTCATCAGAAATGACTCATTTGTATGATTACATTTTCTGAGTGTTATTGCATATAGTAAGCTAAAGTTATACGTTGTTTTAAGAAAAACGAGCTTTGCCTTCAGACTTACCTCTAAAACAATACTTTACTTTAAAAAAGGATTTTTGCATATTATAGGGTTAAATAATGCATGTATCCCCGGCGTATATATATGCCAGTGGCATTTACCGCATCAATTTATCATAATATAAAATTTAAGATCAGCTTAAGAGATAAAATTTAATTCATAGAATTACAAATACGTAAAGTTTTTTTGTTAACGTTTTAGAGAAACGCCAAAAGGTGGAATTTGCTGTTAAAAATAGGAAAATACTCCGACGACAGTGTGTTAGATTAAAAATTTAAGAATTATAAAATTATAATTTCTGAAACCTAAATTACATTATTTTGAAACTCTTATAACTTGCTATCGGAGTGTATTTTTATTTTCTATAAAGGGTTACATGGGTTCCAAAGGCTTAAAAAAAAAAAACAAAAAAAAAAAAAAAAACATATATTTTCTTTTTGTTATTTTTAAATATAATAAATAAAATTTTTATTCAAAATTTTGATCGTATAAAAGAGTAACATTTGAACGATATTTCATAAAATGTTCATTAAAAATTTTAAAAAATTCAACTGGTGTATCCTGGCTTTTGGAGACTCTTCAGAAAATTAGTGGACACGATTTCTCAGAAATTAATACACCAGTCATGCTGAAATTTTACACACATCATCGACTAGGGCTTGAACGAAAGATCTTTCTTTTTTTTTTGTTTTAGGACTGAGGACTATTAATCTCAATCTGCGGATTTTTACGATACCAGTCTAACGATAATTGGACATTTATCGAAATCTAAAATTTATCGAAAATATAATTGAATAATGTGAAAACAATGTTACAATTTGAAAAAAAAAAAAAATAGTCCTCCATCCTAAACTAAATTCTGCTTTTGCCAAAATTTCATCAAAATCTTTTTTTTTTTTTCTTTTTTTGAAAGAAAAAGAAAAGAACAAAAAATTAATAATAATCAGCATTGAAACAAACACTATCGAAAAAGTTTTTTTTTTTTAATAATTTTGAATTAGGAAATTAAAAGCGCGCGTGCAAAATGAAATAAAAAAAGAAACAAGATAATTAAGTTTGAATTTGAGTTGGTAATTTAAGGATGCCATTGATACTATAATTTTTTTGTTGTAAATTGTTTTTAATAATTTAATAAAATTAAACATAATTTATACGTCTCATAAATATACTAAAATTTAGTAATATATTAAAACTAATGTAACATTTAAAATGAGATAAAAAAAATACAAACATTTTAAAACTTTAAAAATACATTTTAATTAAAAACATTAAAACACAAGACAGACGTTTCGGCTAGAACACTAGCCCTCTTCAGTGTCAACATACAAGCACAAACAACATTTACAAAAATTCATAATACATCATAACAAGATTAAATATTCAGGAGCAATAGCTTTAGCCTCGTTCAAGGCAGAATGTTGCATTTTGGTAAAAGCGCCCTCTAGAAAAATACGGGATTCATAGATATTTACATTAGAAGCTAAAATTTTAAAGTTTTCAAAATCCGGAATATGATCACTATTGAGATAATGGATTACGAGTTTTGATCTTAAATCTCCTGTTTTATATGAGCGTTTATGTTCCTTTAATCTAATTTCACCTGATCTGCCAGTTTCACCGATATATGTAGAATCACAATTTTTACAAAGAATACTATAGATTACACCTAGACGTTTAAGAGGGGGGACAGCGGGTTTAAAGTTTGAAAGAAAGTTACTAATACGGAGTTGAGGTTTAAATCTAGTAGAGATATTAACTATTCTAAGTAATTTAGAGATATTTTCAGAAATACCTTTATAATAAAGGATAGTCGTACGTACGATAAGTGGAATTTTTAACTTTAGGATAAACTGATTTATATGAAAAATAGAACTCTTCTTTATAAATTCTTTTAATAAAACGAGCGGGGTAACCATTATTTTTTAAATCAGAAGAAATTTTGGACAGTTCAATATTTAATAATTCGGAATTACTACAATAATGCTTTGCACGATGTAAAAGAGTATCATATATCGGTGAAACTGGCAGAACAGGTGAAATTAGATACCCTGTTAAATACTTCATGTTTCACACACCATGAAAGCCGAAAATGACTTCAGAAAATTTTGCCTGTGTATGTGTGTGTGTGTGTGTGATCGTGTCTGTATGTCGCTATTTTTGTCCGGGCATCACTTGAGAATGGCTGGACTGAATTCAACGGCGCTTGGCAGAAACTTAGATCTTTACCCAACTTAAAGTTATATCTATCAACTTTTCCGAAATTCCCCCGTTCCCCCCTGTAGGGTCAAAAGACAAAAACACGTTTGTAAGCATAACTCGGCTTCTAATTACTTTACAATAAAAAAATTCCACATGGGGAGACTAGACATGAGTACAAATAAAACATTATCTGTGGGAAACATTATCTGTATCGGAATTTTCGATTTTTAAGGGAAGGGAGGGGGGGGGGGGCGATTTTTGGCAGGAAATTTTGAAAATTCCTGATTTGAGTAGATCTTTACCAAAAATGGAACAAAGATGTTGAAAATGCGACTTTCTTAGGATATTTCCTAAAACACATTTTTGATTTTTTGTGAACCGCCATTTTTTTTTGGGGGGGGGGGAGGGGGATGTGTTACAAAGGGCAAATTCGAGACACCTTTTTTAGCGCTAAATTTGTCCTGGGAAATTTATGAGAGCTGCGGTCACGAAGGTTGGTGCTTGGATTGTTTATATGCATCCGGCACTTAAAGAAACGGGATTTATTGAAATACCCTTTTCCCCCCAGAGGGACAGGAAACAAAAAAAAAAACGTTTGTAAGCATAACTCGGCCCCAAATTACTTCACGGTGAAGAAATTGCACATGATGAGACTAGACTTGAGTATAAATAAAACATTATGTACGATTTTAGAATTCTTGATTCTTAAAGGAGAGAGGGGGAAAATCATTTTTTGGGGGGAATTTCAGAAATTCCGGAGTTGTACTAAAGATGTTACAAAGGTATTGAAAATAGCCATGTATTCTCTTTACAATATTTTCAAAAACACATTTTCGTTTTTTCATGATTTTCGATTTATTTATTTTTATTTATTTTTATTTTTTATTTTTCTTTAGAAGGGGGGGGGGGGGTTGCAAATTCAAGACACCCCCCTTTTACCGCTAAATTTGTCTTGGGAAATCTATGGGATCTGCAGTCACAAAATTTGGTGCGTAAATTGTTTATATGTATCCGACTCTTATTGTAACGATATTTTACGAAATTCGCGCACTTACCCCTTTGGGGTCGGGGGGGGGGGGGCAATAAACACGCGTAAATACAGTTTATTCTGTTTGAATTCGCTTTACATTATCTTAGAATGATAAGCTTTGGTGTGTAGATGTTGATTAGGTGTACGCATTATGTACTTTGGTGAGATTTTGCAAAAATTCTAACTTAGCCGCTGGGAAAGGTGAAGTAAGAAGCGGGTAAGTAGCTTCCGAAGGCAGTGTGGACCCGGAATCCTCTCGTTGCGAGCGGGAAAAACCTCTACGGAATACAGAGAAAACTTTAACTTAGGTTATTAATAATGATATGGAATTTTAACAACTCATTTAAGTATAGTGCTCAGCGAAGCGGGCAAAGCCTGCTAGTATGTAATAAATAAAAACCATCTGCTAGGTTATGAGTAATGCCAATGAGACCTTAAGGCTCATTATCTGCAGATCCACTAGTTGCTAACAATACAAAATATGCATTCCAAATTTTCGTTATACATATATTTTCCCTTAACATTATTCAAAAATAATTTAAATTTTTTCCTAAAATCCGAAAATATTTTGTTTATTTATTTAACAACAGTTTAAATTATATATTTGGGACTCCTTTAAATTCGGGAGCAGGAGGAGAGGAGGGGGGGGGGTGATGTTCGTTTTCACCATGATATAATATGGCTCTGGGTAGGTACGCTGCTATATAGAATGATATAGAAGAAAATTTTGTGTTAGCCACAACATACTAGTTTTGAAATACTAATGCTGATGCAGGTGTTTGACACATTAAAACCTTTTTATTTATTTTATTTTTCTACACTCACACGAAAACATAAAATATTATTTCCTAGTATTTTGCTTATGCTGTGCAGCATTTCGTAACACATTTTATTTTTCTTATTTTTAGTTCTTTTACATATGTAGATTTTTCTACTAGCGAAAATGGAATTTACTCACTTTAGAGCCTTCCTTCATATGAAAAAGCTGTCTTTGCTTTGTAGTTAAACAACTGTATAGAGCTTTAAGCATACTTTTTATTATTTATTTATATAATCATAATAATAAACCAACATTTTAAAAGATAATAATATTAATAATAATTACAGAAAAAAAAATAAACTTTTGTTTTTCTGCATTTATTCGTATTAAGCAAGAAACATACATTTATAATCTTACGCATACCTTTTAATAATTTCAAGGTATTACTGAAACGTTTTAGTTCAAGTGTTTTTTAATTCAGTGTTTTTGGTTTTTATTGTCATTTTTTCTTCCCGCATTAAAATTAAATTCATTAAATACAGGAAATAGATATTTTTGCAAATGGTAAGAAGGTCAACAAAGAAATAATTTTTCGCAATATCTGGGATTTTCTTTTGCTGTGTGTTTTCCCCAAATTCGTCTTATTTGAAAAGATAATTCATTTCGAATTCTGAATCGGACGATGGTGCAACTATAATTGTCGAAGGTAAGTACCATTTTTGCACGCTCTCTCTCTCTCTCTCTCTCTCTCTCTCTGTATATATAGATACTGTATATAATCTCGTAAGTATATCTTGTGATTTATCATTTTATCTCATAGTTTCACATGTATCGTGTATACATATTTATACCTATATGTCTTTTATTAGGGTAACTTTTGGTCTATCTGAATTAAATAATGATTAAATTATATGATGTCATATTTAAATAATAATTCTTTAAATAATAATTCTCTTTTTGCTTCTTTTAAAGTGTTAGCTTGTTCAATATGATGAAGTTAATATAAGGGTTTCAATGATTTTATAAGGAACTTTTTAATATTATAAATACATCAAATAATTAATATTATTTTGTGTTACTTTTTTTTTTTTTTTTAATATATCGTGTATGTTTATATATGATATAGACAGATGAATGTAAATATATATAAAGTACATTTTTTTCTTATTTGCTATATAAAGCTAGAGCATAAAATGATTATTTTCATAGATGATGTTGGTATAGATAGATAGATACAGATAAGTTACACTTTTACCTTATTATTAGCAGGCTTCGCCTGTTTCGCTAATCATTCAGTGCATGTAAAAAAAAATCTGGAGTGACTCCACTCGACTTTCCGAACATTGAGTAATTAACAGTTTTGTAGATAAAGTAAAGAAAGAGGAGTTGTTAAACAAACAAAAGAGAGAAAACCATAATAGAGTGTTTGAGTATTTTTCTCCATCTATTACACGATGTTTTATTTAACGCTACTGAACTTTGAGCCCATAGATCATAATGATAAAGAATTTTTCGTTGTGTCCCTGTAAAAACCTATAAATGCTAAATTCACCAAAATGCTTATAGTTAGTGCAACAGTGATTTATATTACTCATATAAATTTTCAGCTCATTTCAATAAGGCGTTTAGATGCTATCGTACTTTTAAAAATTTAGTCCCATAGGCCATAATGATAAAGAATTTTTCTTTGTGTCCCTGTAAAAAAACTGTAAGTGCTAGATTCACCAAAGTCAATACAGTTAGTTCAACTGTGATCTATAACATGTGTACAATTTTTTTGCTCAGATTAATAAGGCGTTTAGGCGCTATCACACTTTTAAAAATTTGGCCCCATAGGCATAATGATAAAGAATTTTTCTTTGTATCCCTGTAAAAAAACTATATTCTCCAAAATCTATACAGATTGAGTATTTGTGACCTATAATATGTGTATAAATTTTTTGCTCAATTGAATAAGGCGTTTAGATGCTATCGCACTTTTAAGATTTTGCTCCCATAGGCCATAATGATAAAGAATTTTTCTTTGTGTCCCTGTAAAAAAACTATAAGTGCTAGATTCACCAAAATCTATAGGGTTCGTACTATGGTGACTTACAATATGCGTACCAACTTTCAGGTTAATTGAACAAAGCGTTTAGACGCTAGCGTGTTCACTCACAGACATACACACATACACACATACACACACACATACATACATCATCGTAAAAATAGTGAAAACGGACTCAGGGGGACCTCAAAACGTATAGAAACATCAAAATCTCGAATTCGGATTTTTGACATGATTACAGTACTTTCCTCACTATAGTGTTCGGAAAGTAATTAATAAATGTATGAATAAACTAGTTGGCATAGGTGGACTCTGCTCAGTTCCACATCATATTTATGTTCTCAGAAATTTCTAGTGCGAGACATATTATAATCATGTTAAAAGAAATGAATTTGACCAAAGCTTGATACAGTGACAGAAAGAAATCCCCGCCTAATAGGCTATCCACCGTTCACTTCGATATATTTATCTTATTCTAATCTATTAATTTATTTTATCGGCGTCAATTCCGTTGTTTAGTTTTCATGCTACTATTTCCAATGCAACAATCCTCAAAATTCATATTTATATGAAAAATTTACAATTTCGCTATGTTGATAAAATCGTAAATTACGAATAATTTACGAAATTTTCCTAGTAGAATATTTGTATTCAATCATGTTCAAACAAATATCATAAACGTAATTTTGAAGAGATCTAATGTATTTAGGATCCTCAAAATGGAAGTTTATGCTCAATTTTGCCTTATTCTGACATGTTAAGTAAATCGTAAATTCAAAATAACTTACGAATTTTTTAAATTGGAAAAATCATAGTCTGTGATATTCATGCCAGTATCCTAAATAATATTTCGAAAGTGGTCTGACATCTTTACGATGAAAATATCCCTCAAGATTGACGTTTATGTGAAATTTTCTCTATTCTGCCATGTTAAGAAATTCGTAAATTTCCAATAACTTACGAAATCTTTATATTGGAAAATTCATAGCCATTAATATTCATGCCAGTGTCCTAAATATTATTTCAAAAGACGTCTGACATCTTTACGATGAAATTATCTCTCAAAATTGACGTTTATGTGAAATTTTGCCCTATACTGCCATGTTAAGAAATTCGTAAATTTCCAATAACTTGCGAAATTTTCAAAGTAGCATATTTATAGTTACTTATGTTCATTCTGCCATCAAAACGGATATTTTAAAACTGGTCTGACATTTTTACAGTAAAAAGTTTCCATTTAATACACGTTTAAGTGAATTTTTGTCCTATTCTCCCATGTTAAGAAAATCGCATATTTCTAATAACTTACGAAGTTTTTAAATTCGAATGTTGCAAATGAATAGGGTTCTTGCCAGTGTCGAAAGTAATATTTTAAAACTGATCTGACCTCTCTGCGACAATTTGTTCTTGAGATATCGTGTACACAGGCTAACAAACTAACGGACTAACACACTAACCCACTAACAGACTAACAGACACCCTACAGACAGACACATAGAAATTTTGTCATTTTCGGATTCCTCATCCTCACACCTGAAAACGTGTAGAAAAGTAAAAAAACCGAGGTCGAAAATTTTCACGAGTACCTAGTTCCCCATACCTATAGTATGATGGGGAACTAAAAATCACTCTTCTTTTTACCGCTTTATAAACAAAAAATAAAAGAAAATTCATTGAAATTGATTAAAAACTCGCTCTGTAGCGTCTTCCTCACCTTCAAAATCTCGGGTATATGTCCCTATTGCGCGCGACAATGCCTTACTTGTGGATTTTAAATTGGATACTTATCGGATAACAGTCTCGAAACGGACAGTATCGAAAAAATCGAAGTAGCCCTTTTATATTTAAATCACAATTACATATGAACAAGACTATATATCTATAATATTTGTTTGCTATATTTTATCTGATTTATCCGGTCGAACATAAAATGACAACAATTTCACGCCAAATATAATATTACAATATGTTATGAGCTCTATCTCTGCCATATGAGACAACTAACTTTTTTTGTGGTTATATATATATATATTTCATTTTAAATACTTTATGGTTAGTTAATAGTGGATAGTATATGGAAAAATAAGGAATAATTAAGAATTAGAGACGGCTTAGCACTTCAAAGTTGTATGACGCCAACAGGACGTCATCTTGTTTTTCTGGCCACCACATTAGGCCCGCTTATAGCGCATATGACAGCCATCGCTCATTTTTAACTAGACCTGAAAAAATAAATAAATAAATATGTAAACATGATCATGATGCAATTTTTTCATAGCTTCCACTTGGCGACTTTTGAATTTTTGTCACCATTTTGACGATTTATATATATATATAATTTCTTATATAAAAAGGGAGAAATTTGAGTACTTATTTTGCTAATATTTGTAACTATTGCACCTTTTCTTTTAAAAAATACTTCATATTCTGTTTATATTTTTAACGTCTAGATTTAAAATAGTGCTTGTAGAAATGAATTTTCGTTTCTAAAACGTGCATTTCTTCTGTAAAATGTTATAGTCAGAAAAAAATAGTAGGTGACTTATGCGATTATTGCTTCTGTTTCCTTCCTGTCTTCTTTTTTTTTTTTTTTTTTTTTTTTTTTAATGCAATCTTTATATATATATTTTGCAAGTGAGATGACGATTCCGGTTCGTACTCATCTATATAGCGTTGCGACCTAATTTCCATTAAAAAATCTAATTGTCCGATCGATTAAGCTGTTTAGTCTGACGGATTCAGAAAAAAATCTCCTATCATGGTACCTTATTTGTAACGAAATTTTGATTAGATTTTTTAAAATTAATTAAAATATGAAAATAATAACCTGGCAATAACTTCAAATTTGGACATTTAAATTTATAATTGTTGCGAAAAAATTTACCAGTCATTTATTTATTTATTTATTTTATTTTATTTATTTTTTTATTTTTTTAGCATAAAATGAAATACGCTTTCACGCGAAAAATAAAAATTATAAAATAACAGCAAATCCGTGCGAAACTTTCGCACTTTATTTCTTTTCGGAACAACTTCAGCATACACCCACAGCTGAATTTTGCGATTTTTTGTTGGTGATTATGGCTAAATCATAAATCTAAAAATCATAAATGATAAAATCATAATCTAAATCATAAATCATAAAATCGCAAATCTAAAATAAACAACATATAGGCTTCCATATTATATCGCAAACAGTCCAGAACGACATCGTTATCGTTCAAAACGGCGCCAAAGTAAAATCGCCAAATTCAGCTGTGGGTGTATCCTGAAGTTGTACCTTCTTTTCTTATTTACCTTTAAAATTTGAAACTCATAAACATTAAGCCAAATTTCTCACCCAATTTTAAGGTACAACTTATTTCCCCACAACTGGATTTGGCGAATTTTCTTTGGCGCCATTTTGAACTATAACTGTGTTATAATGTAACTCCATGGTTTTAGTCATGCGAGCGCGCGTTCTGTGTTAAAATTGATATTAGTTTAGAGTTTGAAAATGGTTGTTGTTCTATTTGTTTTGTGTTTTGTGGCTGTTGAATAAAGTTATAATTTAAACAGCTAGCAATGGATTCTATGCTTAGTTAAGCAATATTTAAAGCCTCCGTTAAACCTGTATAGGAAAAACATCACAATAACAATGTCGTTCTGGATTCTTTGCAATATAATATGGCAGCCTGCATGTTGTTTATGTTGGATGGCCATAGCAACCAGCTTTCTGTTGTTTGTTGTTTTTTCATTACCATGGCAACCAGCATAGCAATTAATTAGAAAGTACTAATTATTCATTATTTTATTCTATTCCATCTTGTGAAGTATCGTTATATTAAAAGGTATTTTTATTCTGTATTCTTAATTTATGTTTTATTTATTACTATTTCATTTTGTTTACGTATGGTATCTAGTAGTAGTCACAGATTATAGATATATCGCAATAATAAAAAGTATAATCAACATAAGTACTAAGTTTTTTTAACACAAAATTTTGCAAAAATAAATAAATTAATTAATTAAATTGTATCACCAACATGGTGACAAAAATTTAAAAATCGCCATGAGGATCTTGTACTAAATCTGTCCTGTGTCACAAAGTATGAAAATTAGATCGTTAAACATAAATTTTATTTTTAAGTCTTTCGTGAATGATATTGGTTTCATTATCATTAGCATTTCATCTCACAATATTATTTTGGCTTCTGAGGAATTAAAATTGGAACAACTATAGTATTTCCCCACAACTGGATTTGGCGATTATGGCGAAATGCCATTTTTGGAATTGGTTGTATGGATTCCAAGCGTAAAGAAATGCAAAATGCGTTATTCAAAATGGCGTCATTACCAAAATTATTTAAGCTTATTTTTTAATAATAATAAAGCAGAAACATATTTAAAATTGACTTACCTCACTATTCATCATAAAAGATTTTCCTAAATTTCGCTACTATCAAAGCTTATGAATATGCATAAATATATAAATACTAGCAGGCTTTGCCCGCTTCGCTGGACACAATACTGAAATGAGTTGTCAAAATTCTATATCGTTATTAATTAGTTAAAGTTCCCGCTGTGTTCGGAAGAGATTTTTCTCGCATGCAACGTGTGGAGTCCGTGTTCCCACTGCCTTCGGCAGCAACTTACCCGCTTCTTGCTCTCCCTTTTCCAGTGGCTAAGTTTGAAGTTTTGCGAAACCTCGACAAAGTACATAATGCGTAATTCTAATCAACATCCACACACCGAAGTTCGCCAATCCAAGATAATTTAAGGCGAATGCAAAAGGGAAAACGTGTTTTTACACGTGTTTCTAGCTCTCTCGACGCCAAGGGGGTAAGGGGGGGGGATTTCGTAAAATCCCGTTACAATAAGGGTCGGATACATATAAACAATTTACGTATCAAATTTCGTTACCGCAGATCCCATAGATTTCTCAGGACAAAATTAGCACTAAAAGGTGTGTCCGAGTTTGCCCCCTCGTACACCCCCCTCCCCTCCCCAAAAAAGGGTTTTTAGAAATATCCTATGGAAGTCGCATACCTTTTTTTCAATATATTTGTTCCATTTTTGGTAGAGGTCCACTCAAAAATCAGGAATTTTCAATATTTCCCCCCTTCCTTCCTTTAAAAATCGAAAATTTCTAAATCGCAGGTAATGTTTTATTTGTACTCATGTCTAGTCTTCCCATGTGCAATTTCTTTACTGTGAAGTAATTAGAACCGAGTTATGCTTATAAACGTGTTTTTGTTTTCGCTTCCCCCATGGGGGGGAGGGTAAGGGGAGTAATTTCGGAAAAGTTGATAGATATAATTTTAAGTTGGGCAAAGACCTAAATTTCTGCGAAGCGCCGTTGAATTCCGTCCAGCCGTTCTCAAATGATTACCGGGCAAACGTGTTTTAGTCTTTTACCCCCCGAGGAGAACGGGGGGAATTTCAGAAAAGTTGATCGATATAATTTAAAGCTGGGTGAGGAGCTAAATTCCTGCCAAGTGCCGTTGAATTCCGTAAAGCCGTTCTCAAGTGATACCCGGACAAACGTGTTTCTGTCTTTTGCCCCTAAGGGGGGAACGTGGTGGAATTTCTTAAAAGTTTATAGATATAATTTTAAGTTGGTTAAAGACCTAAATTACTGCTAAGCGCCGTTGAATTCCGTCCAGCCGTTCTCAAGTGATACCCGGACAAACGTGTTTTAGTCTTTTACCCCTGAAGGGGGAATGAGGGGGAGATTTTCTGAAAAGTTGATAGATATAATTTTAAGTTGGGTGAAGACCTAAATTCCTGCCAAGCGCCGTTGAATTCCGTCCAGCCGTTCTCAAGTGATGTCCGGACAAATAAAAGCGACATACAGACACGATGACATACACACACACACAGGCAAAATTTTCTGAAGTCATTTTCAGCTTTCATGGTGTATGAAACGTGAAGATATCGCAATATTTTTCGATTCTGACAAATTTACAGACAAAAGTTTGATTTTATTAATATAAATATGTTTCCCGTTCATTTATATAGTTAAAATGGTCTACATTGAACAATAAAATACGATTATATAAATTAGAATTCCGTTTACCAAATTTCTTTCAATTATTTTTAAAACATATTTTTTAAAAATAAGCTTCTTTGCGTAGCATGAAAGGAAAACGCAACTTACCGATAAGTATAGTACACATGTAGCTAAATACGTTAACGCGTATTTAGTTACATGCTTTTTTAATTATTCACATTCTTAAAAAAAAAAAAAAATCTCTCTCTCACTGAATAATACACTCAAAAAAATCCTGATTCACTACTACCACAGAGTACTGATCCTTTATTTCCTTATTATTTTCCAGGCTGCGCAATCTCTTTAAGATCTCTGAGAGACTTCCCTTCATTTCATTTTCATCATCAGGCGTATCATTTAATGAGACTGCTCTTATGGTATGGCGGTCTTTACGGGAGGCTTGTTGGGCTGCCTCTATCCTAAGTGCATAGCCTGAAGCTGAGTCTACGTCTTTGATGTTGGAGAGTCTCAGCGCTTTTTGAATTTCTGGATCCCGAACCGCATCGATAAAGTACTGAAGAGCTAAGTCGTTTCGAGTGTCAGCATGACAGTCTGAGAATGCTAGGTGTGACAGTCTCTGAATGTCCGCTGCCAGCTCTTGCAAACTTTCGCCCGTTTTCTGGTAACGGAATTTTAGCTGGAGTCGACTATAGTCCTTAGAACACTTCTCTCTGAACCGTAGCTCCAGTGTTCTAGTCAAGGCCTCGAAGTCGTTCCTTTCTTTTTTAGAAACATTTCTCAGTATCTCGGCTGCATCGCCCCGTAATGCTGCTGACTGACTTGGCGGTAGAATCCCAGCCGTTAGCTTCAGCTACGATGGAAAACTGCGTCTTATATACATGCTGGAGGAACTGCCGTCGTAGGTAGATAGCTTAATAAATTCCTGATTCTGGCTTCTTTTATCTCTCTTTTCAGTTTCCTGGGGCAAGGAAACTCTCTTCTACTTTTCTAAGATGTTCCTCTACTTTCTTCATGACTTTCTCCTCGAAATTCTCTTCTATCTTCATAAATCTCTCTTCAAAATTCCTTTCTTCTTTCATTACATTTTCTTCTATCTTCTATCTCTTCAAAACTCTCTTCTATTTTCAAAACTTTCTCTTCAAAATTTTCTTCTATTTTTATAACTTTCTCTTCAAAATTTTCTTCTATCTATATAACTTTCTCTTCTATTCCATCCATTCTATTTTCCATCACCGTTAATTTACCCTCTATTGATTCTTTCGCCAAAGCTCTCTCTTCATCTCATCTTGATTAGATTTAATTTCTTTGGTCAAACTGGCTTCCATCTTTTCCTGAACTGCTTTCATTTCCTTCATTTCTTCAGTCAAACCGTCTTTCAGTTCTCTTAGCGATGTTTCCATTTTCTCCTGTACTGCTTTCATTTCTTCAGTTAATCTATCTCTTATTGTCCGGTTTCCATCTTTTCCTGTCCTGTTTCCATTTTCTCTGTCAATCCAGATCTTAACTCATTCATCTGAGCAGTGAGACCTTCTAGAAGTTTCTTCATTTCTTGCTCCATAGCTCTTGTTATCACCATTCATAGACAACCCCACTCCTGACACCAGAAATGTTGCGTACTTGGGGGTTCGTGAGTTGTCCGAGAATGAAAGGCAAAACTTACAAAAAATCAGTAATTTATTCACAGAAAGTTACAGAAAAATACAGGTCTATAAACCAAGTATCAGCTTCACTTCAGCCAGTAGACACAGCTTAAACAACAGCTGTCAATAGCAAATCCACAGTACACACTGTATAGCAATAACGCTTAAAGCAAGTCTCTTTCAAAGAGGCTCAAAGCAATGCAAGCATTTAGCGAAGCTGGATGAGAACTGAACTGAACTAGCCTTGGCAAAAAAAGAGCAGCTCTTATATACCCCTGTAGAAAAGTGTGGAAAGTTCCAGAAATTTCCGTATCTCATCAGCCAGTGAGATTAGAGCTTCCATATTTGGTATATCCCTAATAAGGCTTTTCTCGCCAAGGTGGGAAAAGTCTCCAAATCCATTACCTTCATTATTGGGGCTTTTCAATGCGTTTTTAAGGGAAAATAAGGCTATTTTAACGCTAAAATGACTAGAAATGCACAAAATTAGCACTTTATTAACTTACTAAGCCTCTTTGAAAGAATCTACACAAAAATAAACACAATTATTTACAATTTTGTAACAATACTAGGGGGCTCTGCCCCCTGCTCGCTTCGCTCTCCAGTTCGATTCACTTATTAATATCCCTGTGAGGCTTTTCACTGAGTATGAGTCTATAACACAAGACAAAAGCAGAAAAATGTTATAGAAATTCCCATAATTAATGTAAAATTGAAATACATAATATTTAAGGTAATGTACTAATTGAGGCCTTCCCAGTTGAGACGGTAGATGAAAATTTTCCCGATTGAGGCGGTGAGGGTGAAAAGGGTTGTTGGCTATTCCCGTTTAAGGCGGTGATCCTTATAATTGGCTATTTGGCGCATTTATTACTATACTTGTCAAACATGAAGATAAATTTGTAGTAGGCTCTTAGCCGCGTTTATTCGGCGTTTAAAACCCTTTATATACTGCATTATAATGCAGACAAAAATTGTGTTTGAAACATATATTTTTAGTTACTAAAGTGCATTATTTAAAGATATATATGTTAAAAATTATGCATATCACCTCATCATAATAATTAATGAGAATTTTATAATTTGGTATTTTAGTGTACCACTGGTACATAGAGGTCGAAAAAATTATTTCGACATTAAAAAAGTGTAGAGAAATATTTACTATTTATGTTCCTCATATTTTTTCTAATATTAGTGGGATATTCTTGAAATAATATAGAAATTAATTATAACACACATGAAGATCGTGAAAAATATCAAACAAAAACAGCAAGTGCACTCCATAAAATCTCTTATGGAACAAAAATGGCTCTATGTATCGTCTAATGCTTTGTAGTGAGATTAAAGGGAGGTACATCTGTTCCCTTCTTATAAATATCTTTGACATTTCTTCAAAAAATTCGATTTTATATTTTTTTAAAGTAATGGTACTTCAAAGTACCGTCAGTAGATAAAGGGTTAAAGGGAACACCACGAAGAGGTGGCCTACTTTATTTCCCCAAAAAAGTTGCGGAGAACAAATTTTCCTTATTAGTTTACTTGCGTGATACTGATTGCTGCGGAAACGAGTTACATACGTTCTCAGATTCGTGCACAGCGGGGTAGGGATATCCAGTGATTTTTTTTATTTTTTATTTTTTATATTTTCATGGTGAGCGAAGCGAACATGCGTGCGAGATACTGATTGCTGCGAAAACGAGTTACATGAGTTCTAGCAGTCTGCGCAAGAACAAGACGGTTGCAAAGAAAAAAAAAAAAAAGTGATATTGCACAGAGAAAAGATAAGCTATAAGCCTCCTTCGCTCGCATGCGCAAGTGGAAAGTGCCAAGTGGGGAAAAAGAGCCAATAGGACTGCTGTTTTAGCCAGACGGGCGCTACTGAGCCAATTGTTGTAACCACAAAACCAGCTACCAGTGCTTTCCCACCTACCGCAATTTTTTTACTACTGTCTCAATTGGGTACGCCTGAATCGGTACCAAATCATATTTAATACCACCTTTTTTTTTTTTTTTTTTTTTTTTGCTTTTTAATAAAAAATTACGCTTTTTTTTTTTTTTTTTTTTTTTTTAAGAATACAAAGAAATTTATAATATTTAGACCATTTTGTCTTACAACTTTATTATATATGACCCCCTTGGCAACGTTTAAATTTTTGTCAGTATTTGGCGATGATTTTTTTTTTTTTTTTTTTTTTTTTTTTGTGTGTGTGTAATTGGTTGTTTTTTTAAAGAAGGAAGAAAAAAAAAAATGAAAAAAAAAAAAAAAAGTAAAAAAAAATTATACAGACACGACATTATTTCATTATTTAAAACATGAAAATCTGACATTGACAGATTTTAATTTAGTGCCAGAGGCCTACTGCTAAACTTGTTAATATCGACAAATTCTTCTTTAGTTAATTCGTGACGATCTAAATTCCATGATAAAGTTTTCATTAAATCAAACCAATGTGTTTCAGCTGCAGATATTGTAACAAATAACGTTGGAAGTCCAAACTGTCTTATAGCCGCAAAACAACGTTTTATCTCTTTTTCCCAATGAGGGGGAGGTGTGCCTTAGGGGGACTCATGTCAAAGGTGTGCCTTGGGGGGGGGACTCATGTCAAAGTTGTACCTTGGGGGGGACTCATGTCAAAGTTGGGCCTGGGGGGGACTCATGTCAAAGTTGGGCCTGGGGGGGGACTCATGTCAAAGTTGGGCCTTGGGGGGGACTCATGTCAAAGTTGTACCTTGGGGGGGGGACTCATGTCAAAGTTGGGCGACTCATGTCAAAGTTGGGCCTGGGGGGGGACTCATGTCAATGTTGTGCCTTGGGGGGACTTCATTCAATAAATCCCCATTCAATAAACCGACTGAAATAGGCCCTTAGCACTATTAAGAGAGTATTATAAAAATTCGACAACGCTGTACCGACTGAAATAGGGGTACCTTGGGGGGGGACTCATATCAAAGTTGTGCCATGGGGGGGACTTCATTCAATAAATCCCCATTCAATAAACCGACTGAAATAGGCCCTTAGCACTATTAAGAGTGTATTATAAAAATTCGACAACGCTGTACCGACTGAAATAGGGGTACCTTGGGGGGGGGGGACTCATGTCAAAGTTGGTCCTGGGGGGGGGGCTCATATCAAAGTTGTGCCTTGGGGGGACTTCATACAATAAATCCCCATTCAATAAACCGACTGAAATAGGCCCTTAGCACTATTAAGAGTGTATTATAAAAATTCGACAACTATACCGACTGAAATAGGCCTCTAGCACTAATAAAATATACAGACACGACATTATTTCATTATTTAAAACATGAAAATCTGACATTGACAGATTTTAATTTAGTGCCAGAGGCCTACTGCTAAACTTGTTAATATAGACAAATTCTTCTTTAATTTATTCGTGACGATCTAAATTCCATGATAAAGTTTTCATTAAATCAGACCAATGTGTTTCAGCTGCAGATACTGTTACAAATAACGTTGGAAGTCCAAACTGTCTTATAGCCGCAAAACAACGTTTTTTCTCTTTTTCCCAATGAGGGGGAGGTGTGCCTTGGGGGGGACTCATGTCAAAGGTGTGCCTTGGGGGGGGACTCATGTCAAAGTTGTACCTTGGGGGGACTCATGTCAAAGTTGGGCCTGGGGGGGACTCATGTCAAAGTTGGGCCTTGGGGGGACTCATGTCAAAGGTGTGCTTTGGGGGGGACTCATGTCAAAGTTGTACCTTGGGGGGGACTCATGTTAAAGTTGGGCCTTGGGGGGACTCACGTCAAAGTTGGGCCTTGGGGGGACTCACGTCAAAGTTGTACCTTGGGGGGACTCATGTCAAAGTTGGGCCTGGGGGGGGACTCATGTCAAAGTTGGGCCTTGGGGGGACTTCATTCAATAAATCCCCATTCAATAAACCGACTTAAATAGGCCCTTAGCACTATTAAGAGTGACGTATAAAAATTCGACAACGCTGTACCGACTGAAATAGGCCTCTAGCACTAAAAATCTAGTACTTATAATCTAAAGCCTATACTTTTTTGCAAATACTTATACTTTTTTCTGTTGCCTACACTTTTTAGGTGATGAATTTTTGTTTTGCCATAATTAGAAATATGAAATGTGTCCCAGAAATGTCTTATTCTGTAATGTTAAACAATTATCAGTGCGAAATTACAAGATTTATAAATGAGTTTGATTTTTACTCTATTTGGAACCACTTGCATGTTGGTCCACAACACTATTTGGCTATTTTCTTTTGATAATTACGGTGAAATACGATGAAAATGCGTTTTTCAAATTGAGTCTGTTTTGTAATGTACATAAATAAATGAAGCTTATTTTTAATATTAATAAAATAAATATTTAAAATTAACTTTCCCTTCTTTGCATGAAACAATAACGAGGATCATCAGTATTAGGCATATATATATATACTAGCAGACCCGGCCACGCGTTGCTGTGACTAAGTTATACGTTGAATTATACGGCTGTAAACTATTTAGTACAGTCAAATTATTATTTACGAACAAAGACGAAAACGTTGTAGCCGATGTAAAAACCCACAGGGTTGAGATTTGAAACTTAGGTCAAAATTTGGAAGCGATTGATAAAAATTTTCGTAGTGTTGATATTAAGCACAAATTAATTTTATTGTAGGGTCCTATAAATTTTAATGGAAAAGTGATATATATTATTTCTAATGCTACTTTGGATAAAATTGCTAAAATGACTAATATATAAATTAAATTCTATTAAAATTCTATTAAAATAAAAGTATAAAAGAAACAGACGATTTTAAAATAAATTTTTATGGAGGAGTGAAATATAATATATGCTATAATGGATAATTTTACTATAAAATGACCTCATCATTTTAAATATTTTAAAGAGGGCAACAGCTGTAGTTATAAAAAGGAAAACAATAAGGCTAAACCTGAAAAATAAGTAAATTTGATAAATATTTTAAAACTTTAAAATTGGAAATCTTATGAAGTATTGGACATTTAAAGTAAATACATGTATCATTTTAAATAGAAAAAGATTTTGGAAAAGTTTAGTGTATTTTAACGAAGTGATGAGAAGTTTTTGAGTATGTTACAATTTTAATAGTAAATTCAAGTTAATAAAGATGGGAAACATTGAGGATTAAGATAAGAATAATTATAAGATAAAAAAAAAAAAAAAAAAATCTTTTTATATACCATGCTTTTAAATTTTAATATACTAATAATATACTAATTAAAAGGAAAATGATAAATATTCTATCATAGTTTGAAGTCAAATTTGTTTTCAAATGTCTAAATAAAATATCTGATGTAAGATACTAATATTTTGCAGCGGAATAGATTTCATTCTGTCATCCTTGGCGAAAAAAAAAAAGAATATCGCCAAATTATCTGGCGAAAATATTTAATTCCTTTCAAAAATCATGGTTATTTTAACAACTTATATTAAAAGAGTAATGAATAATATGAAACAATATTTCGTACAATACATATTACATGTCATACATACGTACAATGAATAATACATATTACATTTCGTACAATGCATACATCTGGCATGTATATTTTCGTGTTACGCTTTTGATCGCCAAATAATAATAATCTATATATATAAAAGAGTACTTCCACTCACTGACTCATCAACGCACAGCATAATCTACTGGGGCCACTGACTCGAAACAGGGTCAGATTTTAGAACATATAGTGTAAGTACCCCCTAAGAAGCGATTTTGCGAAATTCGTCCCCCAAGGGGGGTGGGAGGGCAACACGTGATTTTACAGAAACCGCCATATCTCAAAGAAAAAAGCAGATATCTGTAAAATTTTTGCATTAAAACATAGCTAAAACAAATGCCTAAAAACCAATTTCTGGAATTTTGGAAATTCGGTCCACAAGAGGAGGTGCGTGGCAAAATGTGATTTCGCATGCCCAAAAAGTGATTTCTTAAATAACATTCATATCTCAAAGACAAAAACAGACATACGTGAGATTTTTGTTTCATATTATAGCTAACATAAATACCTAAAAATCAATTTCTGAAATTTTTGAAAGTCGGCCTCTAATGGGTGGGAGGGGGCAAAACGTGATTTCACAAAAACCTTTATATCTCAAAGAAAAAAACAGATATCCGTAAAATTTTTGCTTTTAAATATAGCTAACACAAATACCTAAAAACCAATTTTTGGAATTTTAGAAATTCAGTCCCCAAGAGGAGAAGAAGGAAGGAAAACCTTATCTATATTATATCTTCTGATCTTCTGTATATAATATAGACATGTCTTCTCTTCTATAATAAAGTTTAAATAATTATTTTAATTTTTAATTGTTGCCAAAAAAAATTTCGAGCTGATTTATTTTACGACATATAATAAAAAATATTTTCACGCGAATAGTAAAAGAAATATTAAATAATAAATTTTCTTAGGCTATGACAAAATGACGTCATTATCAAAATTAAATTATAATATAATAAATATAGTTTAAAAAAACTAAAAAACACGCTTTTAAAGCACATAAAACTAAAAAGTGAAAAATAATTCTTAATATAAGCTGAAAACAATAATGAACGAAAAATACTAGTATAATAGTGAAAAAAGCGTGGGGTGCTTTGTGCCATATTTTTCGTACATCGAGCAACCCACGCTTATTTCACAATTATACTAGTATTTTTCGTTCATTATTGTTTTCAGCTTATATTAAGAATTATTTTTCACTTTTTAGTTTTATGTGCTTTAAAAGCGTGTTTTTTAGTTTTTTTAAACTATATTTATTTTTCACTTTTTAGTTCGATGTGCTATGAAAGCATGCTTTTAAAACTATATTTATTATTTTATTATTTATCACATAAATAGCTACAGTATGTAAGTTTTTGGTTAAAATTTACACACAATCGAAAATATCCCCATTCGACTTGCAGGCCTCTTAAATCTATCTGTACCAATTTTGAACGGCCTAACTGTATTTCTATTTGTTTTTGCCCCATACCCCCCCTTACACCCTCACCCCCCTACCCGCCCCTCCTAATAATTTTACAAATTCAAAAATATCCGCATACGATTTGTAAGTATCGAAAACCTCTATGTACCAATTTTGAACGATCTGACATTATTTTTATTTTTTGCCCCCCCCCCTCCCTTCCCCCCCTCTTGCCCCTCCTAATAACTTTACACAATCGAAAATATCCCCATTCGACTTGGAGACCTTTAAAACCTATCTGTACCAATTTTCAACGGTCTAACTGTATTTCTATTTTTTTTTGCTCCATAGCCCTTGCTGCCCCACCTGGGGGCTGAATTTCTAAAATTCCAGAAATTGGTTTTTAGATAGTTGCCTTAGCTATATTTTAGAGTAAAAATTTCAGGTATATCTATTTTTTTTTTTGTTTGTTTGGGATAGGATTATGCGATATAGGATGCGATAGGATTATGCGAAATCACGTTTTACGCATGTGAAATCACGTTTTGCCCCCCTCCCACCGCCCCCCTTGGGAACCGAATTTCAAAAATTCCAGAAACCAATTTTTAGACATTTGTATTAGCTATATTTTAAAGCAAAAATTTTACGGATATCTGTTTTTTTGTTTGAGATATGAAGGATTTTGTGCAATCACGTTTTGCTCCAGGAGAAGTTACAAACAAACATACATACATACATACAGGTGAAGCTAATATAAGCGTGTTAAAAATCCAACATATTTCTTCAAATTTTGTTTCATAATCTTTTTTAACATACCTCAATTTTAGATTACTTTTTAATAGTGTTTTTATTTATTTATTTATTTATTTATTGGAACATATAATACGTTTGGCATGAAAGCTAATTCAGCATTATATTCAGATTTACTTATTCAAAATCAGGGTAATTTTTTTAATTTTGATGCTGAAGCAAACAATTTTCACCAAGGAGTCAACTTTTGTGATAGCCACTTTAAGCGAAGTAGCCCATAAAGCATATAAACATATAAATTATAAAATATTGAGGGAAAAAAAAAAAAGATAGAAAGAAAGAAAGAAACAGAAACAATAATCTCATAAATTATGTTTTTTTTTTTTTTTTTTTTTTTTTTTTTTATGGTGGCAAAATTTTAAAAGTCTCAAAGGGGAGCTATAATAAGCCTGTACCACGATAAGATTAAATATTTATTTATTTTTCTATGTACCAACCACTGTTAACTAACTACGAAATACATATAGCCGCAAAAAGTTAATTGTCTCACAGCATATTGTAATATTACATTTGACGTGAAATTGCTGTCATTGTATGGTCGACCGGAAAAATCAAATAAATATAGGAAATAACGTAAAAGTAAATATTATGTACAGTACGTACAGTGTTCTTCAAAAATGATTAAAATTCACATATAAAAGGACTACTTCAATTTTTTCGATACTGTCTGTTTCGAAATTGTCATTTGATAAGCACAAAAGTGGAAGCCCACTGGTATGGCATTGACGCATGCAATAGTGAAACACACCGGAAGCGAGCTTTTGAGCAATTTCAATGAATTTTATTTTTATTTTTTATCTATAAAGCGATATAGGAAAAGAATTTTGTTAAGTATAGTGACCAGCCAAGCGGGTAAAATTTGTCCGAAGACATCCATAGGAGCTAAGGCCACAATTTTTAGTCTGTGGCTTATTTACGTGTATCCAACACCCATTGCAAAGGGATTTTGAGATTTTCCCCATTTTCCCCCTTAGGGAAGGGAGATCAATAAAGACGTTTCCAAGCATAACTTTGCTTAAAATTATCACAGTAAGATTAATTTTTATGTGTGGTTTGGTTATGAGTTCTCAACACGCACTATCAAGGAATTTTACGAAATTTCCCTCTGCCTACCTCCTTTAAGGGCGGAGGGGGGCAAAAACACATTTTTAAGAGTAAATCTGTTCCAAAGTACCTCAGGAAAGCGATTTTTTGATATGTCGGCTGGTTACGCGTACTCAACACACACACTACAAAGGGGTTTTGTAAAATTCCACCCTACCGTTCTTGGGAGGTGGGGACAAAAAACATGTACTCATGTGTAACTCTTCACTAAATTATCTTAGGAAGGAGATTTTTCATGTGTGGGTCGGTTATATGTAACTCACTCATAGTATAAAGAGATTTTGCAAAATTCTCTCCCCTGTCCCTTCTTTATGAGCTGGTGGGGGGGGGGGTAAAAAACACATTTTAAAACATAATTTTGCTTCAAATAATCTCAGGATCTCGATTTTTGTTCATGTCTGGTTAAGTATGTGTATGCAAGTTGCACTATATAGGGATTTCGCGAAATTACCCCGCCTTCCTCTTCTGGGCTGGTGGGGCAAAAAACACGTTTCCAA
The DNA here is from genome assembly GCA_963930645.1 of Salticus scenicus. NCBI lineage: Eukaryota > Metazoa > Arthropoda > Arachnida > Araneae > Salticidae > Salticus > Salticus scenicus. Next base: position 317,169,004 of record OZ005652.1, on the reverse strand, counting down.
GCTTAAATATACTCCAGATTATTTTAGAATGATGAATTTAGATGACTGGGCACATTAATGGGAGATACGGGATGATTGATTAAGTATACGGGTGTTGATTAAGTATACGGGATATGCACATTGATGGGAGGAAATTTTGTAAAACTTTCAACATTACCCGTATGGGAAGGGGAGTAAATATAGGTAATGTACTGCCAAAGGCATTGGAGCTCGAGATTCGAAAAGTGTGGGGAGCAGGAAAACCGATACTGAAGGTAGCGGGAACTTTAACTTACATTGTGACTGATTTCTTTCTCTCTTTTCTTTCTTTTTTTTTTTTTTTTTCCAGATATATATATTTTTTTAAATTATTAATATTAATGATATGAAATAGTGAGAATTCATTTCGATATAATGACCAGCGAAGCGGGCAAATCCTGCTAGTAATAATAATAAAAGCCAAGGGCGACAGAGTTTTGAAATTTAAAATTAAAATTTTGTCAATTTGACAGCAAAATAATTCAATCTAACACCCGCGATAACTAATACATATCTATACCCAAATATAAGGATTAAAATCGGGAAATAAATTTCCTCGATTTTTAATAATTTCTTACAAAAAATCCAGTGGGCAATTAACATAGGAGTACGTAAAAAACACCGGTTCTAGGTCAGCAGGGTGGTGCACTGATGCACCGGCAAGTCGTGCGGGTGCCGCACCACCCCCTGAGAGGTGTGGATGGGTTGACGTTGACCTTGAGACGTCCTCTAACTTAATCGTGAAAGATGATGAGGGTATTAATGAAGAAAATTAATTAAAAAATTTAATGAGTGATTTATTGTAAAAGGTGACGATGGTTTTAAAGCGATGTTTGTGGTAGAATGAAAAAAGCAGGATATTGTTTGTGAGTCATTAGGAAATTAATTAGGAGGTTAATTAAGAAATTAATTAGGAAATTAATTAAGAAATTAATTTAAAATTTTAAAAATTGAGAAATAAATAAGAAATCGATTGAATTTAAGGATGTGGATGTGGATAGAGTATGCAAGAAATAGAGTGGTCTGACGGGGGTTCGAACCCGGCACCTTGCAGTAAAAATATTTCCACAAGACAGTAGTTTTCGCATGTGTGTGAGTGATTTTTATAGTATATGTCTGCAATGTTCTTTTAAAACTATGAATGCTAGTGTTCGAAAAGAATTCAGTCGTTTTAATGATATTAATTAGAGAATAATAATTAAGAAAAATATTAATTAAGGATCTTCTTGTAAAAAATAATCAAATATTTTCCGAAAAAAAAAGTAATGAAAGCAAAAATTAAGTATAAAGAATGAAAAAAAGTTTAAAAACATAGATTTTGACTGAGATTCGAACCTGCTACCTTACAGTAAAAAAATATTTCAGTAGTTTTCGCGTATGTGTGAGTGTTCTTTAGAAATATGCCTATGCAGATATTTTTTAACTTAAGAATACTATTGTCTGAAAATTAATCAACCATAAAAATGATATTAATTACAGAATAATAATTAAAATAAATTAATAATTGAAGATCTTGTAAAAATTCACCAGATGTTTTTCGAAAACTGAGAGTAAAAATTAAGTTAAAAGATGATTAAAATCTCAAATGTGTAAGTGAAATTAGATTAGGATGAAAGACGAGAATTGTTTTTTGATAGATAACTAAAAAAGAGTGATTAAAAATTCTTATTAATTACTTAATTGAAGAAAGTTCGTTAAAAAAAATACTTTTCATCATAAAGATTTTTTAATTGTGAATATCTAGTATCTATTTTAAACTGTATCTATTCTTTTTCGTTATAAATATAATAATATCTTAACATAAAATATAGACTTCATTCGCCAATTGTGACGTCACAATGTTTTGAGGGAAAGGAGGGGACCATTCCTTAGGGTATTTTCTTAGAATTGGGTTGGGTGCAGCATTGTACATTCAATACAAGAAAGAGGAGGAAAAATTCCAGATTGCTCGCTGTAGCTACCTTAAGTCGTGTTTAAATTTGATTTTTGTTAGACGTTTTAAAAATATAAATTCATTTTCTTTCTATCTTTAGAATAATCTTATTGATTATTTGATATACAATATGGGGATATAATAACTTTTTATAATAGACATTTTCAGTAGATTTTTACAACTTCAGAAAATCAAAAGATTTTAGGTATAAATTGGAACTTTTTCGAATAATCCTTCACGTATTAGACTAATGATCACTTTAGTTCAATGTATTTTTAATCTATAGTTTAACCATTTTTACTGTAGCCCCCTTACATTTCTTTAGCGTAAACCCGTGAAATTTTTCTAATAAATAAATACATTCATGTTCACAGATGCATACTTAAGTTTTTTAAGTATATTTAAACACACTTAAAAAATATTTTAACCAAGTATTGTAGATTTCAAACATATAATTATAAACTGAAAAGTTTTCACACAAATTATTTTACATGATATAAATTTAACTATCATTTTTAACCAAAATACCATTAAATCACACTCCTTATAGGCTACTATTCATCAACTTACATATATTTTCCTCACTTTTATTAACTTTTATAGTTTAATAATATTTTATACACATCCCTGATTCTTCACATTATTCTAGAGTAAACCTGTACAATTTAGTGATAAATATGGAAATATGAAAACATCTAATATAAATTTGGCTTGATTTAAAACAATTTAGTAATATTTTCGAATATATATTACAAGATTTAGAATGTATTTGGTAGAGTTTAAAATATATTTGGCGATTAATTCAGATTTGACGAGGAACATACAGTATAAATGAGGAATGAACAAAAAAATCATGACTTACTAACTTATTTTTACAGAGTGAAGACGTCTGTTTTTAACCCGAATTCAGTGAAGTATATTAATAGTTTAAATCAGTGTTACATAATAATAATTTTTCAAGATGGATGTCAGAACGGATATCATTTTGTTAAATGCATTTACTCATATATTCAACAGGTCACATCTGCACAATTCAGAACTAGAGATTATAAACCAGCTTAAATTTCGAATGAATGAATTTATCAATTCAGAAATTAGCAATCAACTTTATGAAAATGTTGATATGTTATCTGAGGAAAATTTTTATACCTGTTTAGATATTGTCTTAAAAGAAATGATGAAAAATGAAATTAATTGGGACAAAGTTGTAATTTACTTAGTATTTTCAAGTGAGCTTATGGCAAAGCGCTTTAAGAGATCTCGAGACGTTATCATACTTTGGATAAAATTTTTTAATATCTTCCAGAAGTATTTCGGTAACTGGATTATTGATAATCAGGAATGTATAAAAGTTAAAGAAGAAAAGAAATCAATTTTTCAAAGAATGTGGAGTTTTATCACTCGATCATAATATGAAAATTGTAAAATTATTATCTGCTATGTTGAATTATGTTCAGTTCAATCTGTATAAGAACAATGTTCAAGAAAAATGTATGTATGTAATGTGAAATTCAAAGTAAATAAAAGAACTTTAAATGGGAATTTTGTTTAAGAAAAAATTATTTGAAGTAAAAATCATTTTTAAAAAATAAATAAATAAAAATAAAAATAAGTTGATCAATGTAAAAAACTGAAAAATTCACAAAAAATATAAGAAACGCATTTTCACAATAATAAGATTGAAATGTAAGATAAAATCACAAAATTACCAGCATAAGAGACTGTAGGTATTCGAAAAAATCACGAAGTCAACAATTTTGGTGTTAACAGCACATCTTATTTTACAAAGTGCTAAGTTTTTAAAAGTCATTTGGTTTGAAGTTTTTCCAAATATGCTCATAAACGAAATTTTTGTAAATGAAAAATTTTTACACAAATTATTTTAATACAAATACTATCACAGAAAAAGTAACTTTTTGTTTTAAATTGAAAATGTAAGCTAAAAATCGAACACTTATCAAATTTAGAAGCTGCAGATGTATGATGAAATCATGAACTTGAAACTTATGTATTAACAACCTTCCTCCTTTGAAAATACTAAACCACGAGTTTTGACAAATCTGTAATCAACTGTTAAAAAAATCATAGAATATTTTTTTCCCTAAAATGTTTAACGTAGATACTACATTCATAAAAATACAGAGTGAAAGTGTCCAAATTATCTGTTTAGACATGTTGATAAACTAGAATTTTCCACAAGATTCGAGTATTATAGCAAGGTATGAGATAATATTTGGCTAAATTTCCACTAATATTGGCGATAGTTATAAAAATTTGGCATGAAATAAGAGAATTTGGCGTAAATTCTTAAGTAAAACTGATGAACGAAGAAAAAAATTGAATTAGTTACTACTACCTTTTCCCGCTGTAGAGTTGCCTAAGTTCTCATACTTAGTAGTTTTTAAAGCCTTACTTTTAGAGTGATTTTTTATACTTTAAGTACAAAATGAATAATACTTTATCGTCTGAGGAGACTCACGTTTCAGTTCAACACCCCCCTTCATCAAGTTTTGAAGATGAGAAGTTATCCAAACTTTTTATTTGTCCAACATGCAATAAGTCATTTTTAAAAAAATCCTATCTTACTAGACATGTTAAGGTTCACAATGATATTAAACCTAATATTTGTTACGTGTGTGAGAAAGGATTTGTTACTTTACATCGTTTAAAAAGACATATGGAAACCCATAGAAAAATTTCCATAAGATACAAATGTGAATATTGTATTGGAAATTTCAATCGCAAGTGTGATTTATTTAAACATAAGAGATTATTTCATCAAAAAGTCTTAAATGAACATGTATGTATTACTTGTAAAGATGCTTTTAAACACAAGTATGAATTAGAAAAACACAAGAGGGTGCATTATCGTAAACCTGAGTATCTATGTGAAGAATGTTCTATAACCTTTTGAACTAAACATGCTTTTTCAAAGCATAAGCGTAAAAGTCATAAAAAGACTTTACATACATACTGTTGCGACGAATGTACTGATACTTTTTCAATTAAACGACATTTTTTAAAACATAAAAGAAATATGCATAAAAAATCTTCAATGCAAACTAGATGTGATGAATGCAGTGAAAATTTTCAGTGTAAGTATGAGTTATTGCAACATAAGAGAAAGAATCATCTTAAAGACTTTAACATACGTAGAAATTGTAATGAACAAAGTACTAACAATGAATTACCAACAGTTAATAATGACAGTGAGAATCTGGACTTGTTAAATTTTTTGGATAATTTTCAAATTGAATGTATGAATGGTGTTTTTGACTTACCTTCCAACAACTTTCAGAATGAAAATATGGACTTAGACTTAAAAAAATTTTTGAACAATTCGAATGTGGAATATACAAGTGAAAATAATATTGATGATTTATCTACCAAAGTTGAAAATAAGGACTTAAATAATTTTAACCTGATACAAACTGATTTACCTCTAGTAAACTGCGACAATGAAAATCTAGACTTGCTAAATTTTTTGAATAACTTTAATATCGAATGTATGAACGATATCCCAACAATATAGATTTGTTGTGAATTTGTTGTCTTGAATTATTGTGAATGAATTTCGAATAAAAAGATTTCAATGAAAATGGTTTGTTTTAATTTTTATTACAAAATCACCTTTTATATAATATTTTCTATTAGAATACAAACTTAAGTGTCATCTCTTTAAAATAAAAACATGTAAAAAGTTTACTTGTGTATTAACGATATACTTTTTCATTACTGTAGTAGAATTGATTGAGTATAATATTTAAACACTAAGTAAAAATTATACACGATAGTAGTTTTATAAACTATCAAACTTACATCGAAGAAGAAAAAACTTGTAAAATTGTTTTACCACTCAACTGTAAAGTACTTGTGAAAATCTTAAATGAATTTATCTTATTAACAATTTTCCTGAAAAACTAACTTATAAAAATTTTAGATATAATTATGAAGTTAGTATTTTCCTAAGTATCACGTTTGAATCTTACTTTGAATATGCATCATCAAAGTGTTTTGTACTTTAACTAAAATCACAATCTCTATTCTAAAGAGTGTAAAAATAATTTTTGAGTAACAACTTTTATATATAGATACTTTCACGATTGAATTTTAACTTATTTTTAGAATACAGAAAATATTTTATAAGAATTGTGAAAGATTAATTTTAGGAGTTTGTAAAATTTCACATTTTTTTTTTTTTTAAAACATTTTTGTCAAATGCTTTCCTGATGTCACATCACTTAGAAAAAATTAATTGTTTTTAGCAGAATTGCTAACACAAAGCATTAAGTTAGAAAATTTGTAGATAAAACTTAAAAGGTATGAAAAACCATATGTGATGTAATAACAGAAATATATATAGTTTCAAGTTTAGACATGGTTGAACAAGCTTGAGCAGACACTAAAACCTGTTGCTGACGTCATAACGCGTGTGATGGAAGATTATAATCATTGGATACGAGTTCCCCCTAATACACTACGTCACGAACCCATGATGTGACAAAAACAACCATTTTGCTCACACTTCTCACCTTTGTTCGACTTATATTATTTTACTCTGCATATTAACGATAATCTGTAAAAAAACTTTGTCGTTTTTACACTTTGTTGTAAAAGTTTTCGTCTAAACATCAAATGATATATTTTAGACATCTTTTCAGTATAAGGAAAGTTGATACTTTTCTCATGTATAGTAAAATTATGATTAATCGAAATCCCGATATGACTTAAACCACTGTCCTATAGAAATATTTCAAACATATATGTTTAAAACACTGATGTTTTACCCCCAATGAGAATAATGAGTGTGATTTAGAAGTATTTCAATCATATATACAGCCTCTTGTACATGAAAAACTTAAGTCTGAATTAAAAGAAAAGCATACCCTGAAGTGGTATATGGTTATGAAAGTATCCTTGGAACGTAAAAAACCTGATGAAGACATGGAAGAGACACATACATATTTTAGAAGTTCCTGTATTATCGAACTTATTGAAGATACTATTGAACAGCATATTAGTGAAGGATATGCAAAAATTAATATGTCCTTAGAAGAATTCATCCAAAAATTCACTATTTGGAACTAAAAATGGCTAAATACCATCCTCTAGCTGCTAGTAGCTATATTAAGCTACCTTCAAAACTTGTTTAAAAAGATTTGGGGCGTCACATATTTCTACAAATATGACGGGTAGAGGTGGGACCCCAAATAAATAAATTTAAAAAATTTCTATATATCATTCAAAAACTTAATCTTGAAAAATAGTAGTGTGAATTTGTTTAAGTTCATACGTAAAAACTTGTACACATATATGTACCTTCGTGAATTAATATGCACTAGTTTTACATATCACTGAGTTATGTTTTACTAATTTCAAATTTATCCTTATCTGTCACGAATACATAATTTAACAAAAAGTACTTATGTTTACCCACAATTCTTGACTTATATTATTTTACTTTGTGTATTAAACTGACAACCTGTAAAAAACTTTATCGTTTTTATACACTTTGAAGTAAAAATTTTCACTCTAAACATCGAATTATCTTTTGCAAACATGAATTGATATGTATTTGTTTTAAATATCACTAAGTTACATTATACCAAAGTATATTTTCTAATATTTAAACAATTTTCATTTTACAAAAATTAACTTGTATGCATTTCTAGGTCTTTAATAAAAATCTTTTAATTTTTTTCTCTCAAAGACTTTAAACTATTGGAGATGTTTGTACTTTAAGTACAATCCAATACTATTACTAAGTATTACAATATTTTTCATTTATTAAACGAAAAATTGTGTAAAATTTACTAATTGTTTCACTAAAGAAGAGAATTCCACAAAAAAGTTTTGACAAGAAATACTAAATTCACTAAGTCATATACACACATGCGTGTATGTATACGTGTGTAGATTGTAAAAAATATTTAACAATATTTCATAACGATTATAATTACAAGCATGTGTGTATGTGACTTAGTGAATTTAGTATTTCTTGTCAAAACTTTTTTGTGGAATTCTCTTCTTTAGTGAAACACTTAGTAAATTTTACACAATTTTTCGTTTAATAACTGAAAAATATTGTAATACTTAGTAAATATTAGCAAAGTAATCTTAAAATACTTTCACTGAGATTTGCAACTTAGTCAAAATTTAAGATTTTCTTAACATATGATGGTCCACATTGTTATGCAAATAGTATTGGATTGTACTTAAAGTACAAACATCTCCAATAGTTTAAAGTCTTTGAGAGAAAAAAATTAAAAGATTTTTATTAAAGACCTAGAAATGCATACAAGTTAATTTTTGTAAAATGAAAATTGTTTAAATATTAGAAAATATACTTTGGTATAATGTAACTTAGTGATATTTAAAACAAATACATATCAATTCATGTTTGCAAAAGATAATTCGATGTTATTTAGAGTGAAAATTTTTACTTCAAAGTGTATAAAAACGATAAAGTTTTTTACAGGTTGTCAGTTTAATACACAAAGTAAAATAATATAAGTCAAGAATTGTGGGTAAACATAAGTACTTTTTGTTAAATTATGTATTCGTGACAGATAAGGATAAATTTGAAATTAGTAAAACATAACTCAGTGATATGTAAAACTAGTGCATAATTATTCACGAAGGTACATATATGTGTACAAGTTTTTACGTATGAACTTAAACAAATTCACACTACTATTTTTCAAGATTAAGTTTTTGAATGATATATAGAAATTTTTTAAATTTATTTATTTGGGGTCCCACCTCTAACCGTCATATTTGTAGAAATATGTGACGCCCCAAATCTTTTTAAACAAGTTTTGAAGGTAGCTTAATATAGCTACTAGCAGCTAGAGGATGGTATTTAGCCATTTTTAGTTCCAAATAGTGAATTTTTGGATGAATTCTTCTAAGGACATATTAATTTTTGCATATCCTTCACTAATATGCTGTTCAATAGTATCTTCAATAAGTTCGATAATACAGGAACTTCTAAAATATGTATGTGTCTCTTCCATGTCTTCATCAGGTTTTTTACGTTCCAAGGATACTTTCATAACCATATACCACTTCAGGGTATGCTTTTCTTTTAATTCAGACTTAAGTTTTTCATGTACAAGAGGCTGTATATATGATTGAAATACTTCTAAATCACACTCATTATTCTCATTGGGGGTAAAACATCAGTGTTTTAAACATATATGTTTGAAATATTTCTATAGGACAGTGGTTTAAGTCATATCGGGATTTCGATTAATCATAATTTTACTATACATGAGAAAAGTATCAACTTTCCTTATACTGAAAAGATGTCTAAAATATATCATTTGATGTTTAGACGAAAACTTTTACAACGTAAAAACGACAAAGTTTTTTTACAGATTATCGTTAATATGCAGAGTAAAATAATATAAGTCGAACAAAGGTGAGAAGTGTGAGCAAAATGGTTGTTTTTGTCACATCATGGGTTCGTGACGTAGTGTATTAGGGGGAACTCGTATCCAATGATTATAATCTTCCATCACACGCGTTATGACGTCAGCAACAGGTTTTAGTGTCTGCTCAAGCTTGTTCAACCATTTCTAAACTTGAAACTATATATATTTCTGTTATTACATCACATATGGTTTTTCATACCTTTTAAGTTTTATCTACAAATTTTCTAACTTAATGCTTTGTGTTAGCAATTCTGCTAAAAACAATTAATTTTTTCTAAGTGATGTGACATCAGGAAAGCATTTGACAAAAATGTTTAAAAAAAAAAAAAATGTGAAATTTTACAAACTCCTAAAATTAATCTTTCACAATTCTTATAAAATATTTTCTGTATTCTAAAAATAAGTTAAAATTCAATCGTGAAAGTATCTATATATAAAAGTTGTTACTCAAAAATTATTTTTACACTCTTTAGAATAGAGATTGTGATTTTAGTTAAAGTACAAAACACTTTGATGATGCATATTCAAAGTAAGATTCAAACGTGATACTTAGGAAAATACTAACTTCATAATTATATCTAAAATTTTTATAAGTTAGTTTTTCAGGAAAATTGTTAATAAGATAAATTCATTTAAGATTTTCACAAGTACTTTACAGTTGAGTGGTAAAACAATTTTACAAGTTTTTTCTTCTTCGATGTAAGTTTGATAGTTTATAAAACTACTATCGTGTATAATTTTTACTTAGTGTTTAAATATTATACTCAATCAATTCTACTACAGTAATGAAAAAGTATATCGTTAATACACAAGTAAACTTTTTACATGTTTTTATTTTAAAGAGATGACACTTAAGTTTGTATTCTAATAGAAAATATTATATAAAAGGTGATTTTGTAATAAAAATTAAAACAAACCATTTTCATTGAAATCTTTTTATTCGAAATTCATTCACAATAATTCAAGACAACAAATTCACAACAAATCTATATTGTTGGGATATCGTTCATATATTCGATATTAAAGTTATTCAAAAAATTTAGCAAGTCTAGATTTTCATTGTCGCAGTTTACTAGAGGTAAATCAGTTTGTATCAGGTTAAAATTATTTAAGTCCTTATTTTCAACTTTGGTAGATAAATCATCAATATTATTTTCACTTGTATATTCCACATTCGAATTGTTCAAAAAATTTTTTAAGTCTAAGTCCATATTTTCATTCTGAAAGTTGTTGGAAGGTAAGTCAAAAACACCATTCATACATTCAATTTGAAAATTATCCAAAAAATTTAACAAGTCCAGATTCTCACTGTCATTATTAACTGTTGGTAATTCATTGTTAGTACTTTGTTCATTACAATTTCTACGTATGTTAAAGTCTTTAAGATGATTCTTTCTCTTATGTTGCAATAACTCATACTTACACTGAAAATTTTCACTGCATTCATCACATCTAGTTTGCATTGAAGATTTTTTATGCATATTTCTTTTATATTTTAAAAAATGTCGTTTATTTGAAAAAGTATCAGTACATTCGTCGCAACAGTATGTATGTAAAGTCTTTTTATGACTTTTACGCTTATGCTTTGAAAAAGCATGTTTAGTTCAAAAGGTTATAGAACATTCTTCACATAGATACTCAGGTTTACGATAATGCACCCTCTTGTGTTTTTCTAATTCATACTTGTGTTTAAAAGCATCTTTACAAGTAATACATACATGTTCATTTAAGACTTTTTGATGAAATAATCTCTTATGTTTAAATAAATCACACTTGCGATTGAAATTTTCAATACAATATTCACATTTGTATCTTATGGAAATTTTTCTATGGGTTTCCATATGTCTTTTTAAACGATGTAAAGTAACAAATCCTTTCTCACACACGTAACAAATATTAGGTTTAATATCATTGTGAACCTTAACATGTCTAGTAAGGTAGGATTTTTTTAAAAATGACTTGTTGGGGGTAAAACATCAGTGTTTTAAACATATATGTATAAATGCATGTTGGACAAATAAAAAGTTTGGATAACTTCTCATCTTCAAAACTTGATGAAGGGGGGTGTTGAACAGAAACGTGAGTCTCCTCAGACGATAAAGTATTATTCATTTTGTACTTAAAGTATAAAAAATCACTCTAAAAGTAAGGCTTTAAAAACTACTAAGTATGAGAACTTAGGCAACTCTACAGCGGGTAAAGATAGCAGTAACTAATTCAATTTTTTTCTTCGTTCATCAGTTTTACTTAAGAATTTACGCCAAATTCTCTTATTTCATGCCAAATTTTTATAACTATCGCCAATATTAGTGGAAATTTAGCCAAATATTATCTCATACCTTGCTATAATACTCGAATCTTGTGGAAAATTCTAGTTTATCAACATGTCTAAACAGATAATTTGGACACTTTCACTCTGTATTTTTATGAATGTAGTATCTACGTTAAACATTTTAGGGAAAAAATATTCTATGATTTTTTTAACAGTTGATTACAGATTTGTCAAAACTCGTGGTTTAGTATTTTCAAAGGAGGAAGGTTGTTAATACATAAGTTTCAAGTTCATGATTTCATCATACATCTGCAGCTTCTAAATTTGATAAGTGTTCGATTTTTAGCTTACATTTTCAATTTAAAACAAAAAGTTACTTTTTCTGTGATAGTATTTGTATTAAAATAATTTGTGTAAAAATTTTTCATTTACAAAAATTTCGTTTATAAGCATATGTGTGAAAAACTTCAAACCAAATGACTTTTAAAAACTTAGCACTTTGTAAAATAAGATGTGCTGTTAACACCAAAATTGTTGACTTCGTGATTTTTTCGAATACCTACAGTCTCTTATGCTGGTAATTTTGTGATTTTATCTTACATTTACAATCTTATTATTGTGAAAATGCGTTTCTTATATTTTTAGTGAATTTTTCAGTTTTTTACATTGATCAACTTATTTTTATTTTTATTTATTTATTTTTTAAAAATGATTTTTACTTCAAATAATTTTTTCTTAAACAAAATTCCCATTTAAAGTTCTTTTATTTACTTTGAATTTCACATTACATACATACATTTTTCTTGAACATTGTTCTTATACAGATTGAACTGAACATAATTCAACATAGCAGATAATAATTTTACAATTTTCATATTATGATCGAGTGATAAAACTCCACATTCTTTGAAAAATTGATTTCTTTTCTTCTTTAACTTTTATACATTCCTGATTATCAATAATCCAGTTACCTAAATACTTCTGGAAGATATTAAAAATTTTTATCCAAAGTATGATAACGTCTCCAGATCTCTTAAAGCGCTTTGCCATAAGCTCACTTGAAAATACTATGTAAATTACAACTTTGTCCCAATTAATTTCATTTTTCATCATTTCTTTTAAGACAATATCTAAACAGGTATAAAAATTTTCCTCAGATAACATATCAACATTTTCATAAAGTTGATTGCTAATTTCTGAATTGATAAATTCATTCATTCGAAATTTAAGCTGGTTTATAATCTCTAGTTCTGAATTGTGCAGATGTGACCTGTTGAATATATGAGTAAATGCATTTAACAAAATGATATCCGTTCTGACATCCATCTTGAAAAATTATTATTATGTAACACTGATTTAAACTATTAATATACTTCACTGAATTCGGGTTAAAAACAGACGTCTTCACTCTGTAAAAATAAGTTAGTAAGTCATGATTTTTTTGTTCATTCCTTATTTATACTGTATGTTCCCCGTCAAATCTGAATTAATCGCCAAATATATTTTAAATTCTACCAAATACATTCTAAATCTTGTAATATATATTCGAAAATATTACTAAATTGTTTTAAATCAAGCCAAATTTATGTTAAATGTTTTCATATTTCCATATTTATCACTAAATTGTACAGGTTTACTCTAGAATAATGTGAAGAATCAGGGATGTGTATAAAATATTATTAAACTATAAAAGTTAATAAAAGTGAGGAAAATATATGTAAGTTGATGAATAGTAGCCTATAAGGAGTGTGATTTAATGGTATTTTGGTTAAAAATGATAGTTAAATTTATATCATGTAAAATAATTTGTGTGAAAACTTTTCAGTTTATAATTATATGTTTGAAATCTACAATACTTGGTTAAAATATTTTTTAAGTGTGTTTAAATATACTTAAAAAACTTAAGTATGCATCTGTGAACATGAATGTATTTATTTATTAGAAAAATTTCACGGGTTTACGCTAAAGAAATGTAAGGGGGCTACAGTAAAAATGGTTAAACTATAGATTAAAAATACATTGAACTAAAGTGATCATTAGTCTAATACGTGAAGGATTATTCGAAAAAGTTCCAATTTATACCTAAAAACTTTTGATTTTCTGAAGTTGTAAAAATCTACTGAAAATGTCTATTATAAAAAGTTATTATATCCCCATATTGTATATCAAATAATCAATAAGATTATTCTAAAGATAGAAAGAAAATGAATTTATATTTTTAAAACGTCTAACAATAATCAAATTTAAACACGACTTAAGGTAGCTACAGCGAGTAATCTGGAAATTTTCCTCCTCTTTCTTGTATTGAATGTACAATGCTGCACCCAACCCAATTCTAAGAAAATACCCTAAGGAATGGTCCCCTCCTTTCCCTCAAAACATTGTGACGTCACAATTGGCGAATGAAGTCTATATTTTATGTTAAGATATTATTATATTTATAACGAAAAAGAATAGATACAGTTTAAAATAGATACTAGATATTTACAATTAAAAAATCTTTATGATGAAAAGTATTTTTTTTAACGAACTTTCTTCAATTAAGTAATTAATAAGAAATTTTAATCACTCTTTTTTAGTTATCTATCAAAAAACAATTCTCGTCTTTCATCCTAATCTAATTTCACTTACACATTTGAGATTTTAATCATCTTTTAACTTAATTTTTACTCTCAGTTTTCGAAAAACATCTGGTGAATTTTTACAAGATCTTCAATTATTAATTTATTTTAATTATTATTCTGTAATTAATATCATTTTTATGGTTGATTAATTTTCAGACAATAGTATTCTTAGGTTAAAAAAGATCTGCATAGGCATATTTCTAAAGAACACTCACACATACGCGAAAACTACTGAAATATTTTTTTACTGTAAGGTAGCAGGTTCGAATCTCAGTCAAAATCTATGTTTCTAAACTTTCTTTCATTCTTTATACTTAATTTTTGCTTTCATTACCTTTTTTTCGGAAAATATTTGATGATTTTTTACAAGAAGATCCTTAATTAATATTTTTCTTAATTATTATTCTCTAATTAATATCATTAAAACGATTGAATTCTTTTCGAACACTAGCATTCATAGTTTTAAAAGAACAGTGCAGACATAGTTTTAGAAGAACAGTGCAGACAAATACTATAAAAATCACTCACACACATGCGAAAACTACTGTCTTGTGGAAATATTTTTACTGCAAGGTGCCGGGTTCGAACCCCCGTCAGACCACTCTATTTCTTGCATACTCTATCCACATCCACATCCTTAAATTCAATCGATTTCTTATTTATTTCTCAATTTTTAAAATTTTTAATTAATTTCTTAATTAATTTCCTAATTAATTTCTTAATTAACCTCCTAATTAATTTCCTAATGACTCACAAACAATATCCTGCTTTTTTCATTCTACCACAAACATCGCTTTAAAACCATCGTCACCTTTTACAATAAATCACTCATTAAATTTTTTAATTAATTTTCTTCATTAATACCCTCATCAACTTTCACGATTAAGTTAGAGGACGTCTCAAGGTCAACGTCAACCCATCCACACCTCTCAGGGGGTGGTGCGGCACCCGCACGACTTGCCGGTGCACCAGTGCACCACCCTGCTGACCTAGACCCGGTGTTTTTTACCTACTCATAGGAAATCTTTTTCTTGGCTGCACAGACGGTCAGTGAGTCACACTTCGCTTGCGTATAGAACTCATAGATATAGTATAGCATATGTAGAATAGAGTGATCATTGGGGAGAAAAAAGTTATTCCTTTTCATTTGGGAAAAGACGACGTTTTTACCAAAATATGGCCGTCTTTCCCCGAGTGAATACACACGGGAATACATACTAATATTTTAGCAAATAAAATTTATGAATAATTTATTTGCTAAAGGGGAATGGAAGACTCCAGATACAGTTTCAAATTCATTTTTTTTTTTTTTTTTTTTTTTTTTTTTCAATACCACTTAATGGCTGTTTCCAAAGCTTTTATTTATTTTATTTTTTCGGCATCAAAAATCTTTGTACGATAACATGGGGATGAGAGGTCTATATATATTATCTATATCTATGATAGAACTACATTAGCACTTTATCAATGTGTATAAAATCTTTAAATTGATTATGACGTCAATTTTCGTGAGATGCATAATTTAACTTTATAATTTTTAAACGTTCACGTTTGATTAAATGTATTTATTTTTATGTCGAAAGAAAATGAACTCGTATCTTTTTTTTTTTTTGGCAACAAATAAATTAATGGAACTCACAAATATTTTGGAGCAACTTTAATAAAGGTCTGTAATTAACAAATAATTGCAATAAAACAATATTGTGACAATAAATTGAGATAAAAACTATCCTATCTCTCATGTTGGACCAAACTGCACACAGTGTGCAAAATTTCATTAAAATCGGTTCCTTAGTTTAGGAGTTCACCCCGGACAAACATCGTGACACGTAATTTATATATATCTGTATATATAAAAATGAATTGCTGTTCGTTAGTCTCACTAAAACTCGAGAACGGCTGGACGGATTTATCTTATCTTAGTCTTGAAATGTTCGTGGAGGTCTATTGAAGGTTTAAAAGGCGAGAAAAAATCGAATAATTTCCGGGAAAACCCTAAAAACAGCCACCGGTCAGTGACACAGAACTAATCTTATCTTATATATATTATAAATGTGAATGTCCGTGAATTTATTTGACTGAGTTTCACGCCGAAACTTCTCGACGGATTTCGATGAAGTTTGTAATGGAGATAGCTTATACCCTAACTTACAAAGTTGGCTACCTTTTATTCCAAAAAAAAAACTTTGTTTTGTGATTTTTATGCATAAAATAGCAATTTTGTAAGCTAATAATAGGAAAAAAAATAGCCATTTAAATGACTATCAATAATTTAATTGTTGCCAAAAGGAAAAAAAAAAAAAAAAAAAAAAAAAAAAAAAAACGATTTTATTTATTTTTTTTTCCAACAGGAAAATAAATACATTTATCTAAACGTGAACAATAAAAAATTTAAAAAAAAAATAATAAAAATAAATTATGCATCTCACAAAAATTGACGTCATTTTTAATTTAAAATTTCTTTTACACATTGATAAAGTGCTAATATAGTTTACGATGTTAATATATGTTGTACTAAAATCAGTTTTATTTATAGATCCTCCTGGGTGATTTTTTAAATTGTTGCGTTGAAGTACACCGAACATTTTTCGCCAAGAGGTTTAATTTAGCAACAGCGATTTTAATCTAGGTAGTTCAAGAAAAATATTACAAAACGAAAAAAATAAACTGAAATAGTAGTCACATAAATGATCTTTTTTTATCTGAGTATATAATTTCATAGAAAAAAAAAGTGCAGTTTTAAAAATAGAAAATTTATTTTATCAAGCACTATTTTAAACCTAAAAACCATTAGTAAAATAAACAGAATATGAAGGGTTCTTATATGTTAACGAAAAGGTATCCGATAAAACGCTTTCTATTTTTATGCAAGAAATTATACCAAAAAAAAAAAAAAAAAAAAAAAATCGCTAATATGGCGACAAAAATTCAAAAGCCGCCAAGGGAGAGATATAATAAAGTCGTGTAGCACGATAATCTTTAGTTATTTATTTATTTTTAGGACTGAGGGCCTATTAGTCTCAGACAGCGATTTTTACGTCGTCGTTTTCGATAGTTGGACATTTGTCGAAATCATTTTTCGATAGTTGGACATTTATCGAAATCTAAAATTTATCGAAAAAATAAAAGAATAATTTGAAAGCGATGTTATAATTGGGAAGAAAAAAAAAACTAATAGTCCTCCGTCCTAAACTAAATTCTGCTTTTGCCAGAATTTCATCAAAATCTTTTCAAAATGACATTGACATGAGTCCCCCCAAGGCACAACTATGACATGAGTCCCCCCCAAGGCACAACTTTGACATGAGTCCCCCCCCCCAGGCACAACTTTGACATGAGTCCCCCCAAGGCACAAATTTGACATGAGTCCCCTCCCCAAGGCACAACTTTGACATGAGTCCCCCCAAGGCACAACTTTGACATGAGTCCCCCCAGGGCCCAACTTTGACATGAGTCCCCCCCAAGGTACAACTTTGACATGAGTCCCCCCTCAAGGCACAACTTTGACATGAGTCCCCCCCAAGGCACAACTTTGACATGAGTCCCTCCCCAAGACACAACTTTGACATGAGTCCCCCCCAGACCCAACTTTGACATGAGTCCCCCCCCCCCAAGGTACAACTTTGACATGAGTCCAAATTTTTTTTTTTTTAATATAGAAACTTTATAAACTGGTTTAAATGTAAATTTAAATTCATTTATTTTTTTATATACCAATCACTACGCTAATTTAACATACAAATAAATAAGCTGCTGTGTTGCACGCTGTCGGGCAGAAATATTTGATTAATTCAAATTAATATTTAAATAAATAAAGATATGTTTAATAGAAAGCATAGTCTTGGGGCATAAACTTGGCGAGTGGGTTACCAAATTTGGTGAAAAATGGTAGTTTAGGGTTCCCGATGTTTCGAAGCTCTCCGACACACGGGAACATAGACCTTGAGCTTACCAAGAGATTCTCGATGAGTCATCTCCAAGACCCATCGCCAAAAGTTATAAGTAGGTGTGAGTTGATTTTTGGGAAAGAGCATGTAGTCACTGCGATCCAAAGTTATTCAGAGAATTATTCTGAGTCATTGCACTTTAGGGATTGAGCTCTAAGCGATTGGACGTTTTTCGTGAGTGAGCAAAAATTTTTGCGCTGGTGTAGTTGATGTTATTTGCTTTACTCCTGTGGAACAAGTGACTATTTTTGGACTGTCCCAGAACATTAATCGAATAATGACTTATATTGTACGAGTAACAGCTTCAACTGTTTCCAGAATATTCGAAGAATTAACACCAGCTATTGGACTGTTTTCGAAAATATTTGTTTTAATAATAGTTTTGTTGTACAGATTCGAGAAGTTCAAAAAATGTTTGATATTGCCAAGGAGGTCCCATACTAAAGCTGTGACGAAAATAGTCGCCAATCGAAATATATTCAGTTACAAAGAAATCATTTAAATATAGTGTCCAGCGAAGCGGGCAAAGTCTGCTAGTATATATATAAATGTGAATGTCCGTGAATTTATTTGACTGAGTTTCACGCCAAAACTGCTCGACGGATTTCGATGAAATTTGTAATGGAGATAGCTTATACCCTAACTTAAAAAGTTGGCTACCTTTTATTCCAAAAAACAATTTGTTTTTGCGATTTTTATGCATAAAATAGCAATTTTGTAAGCTAATAATAGCAAAAAATTAGCCATTTAAATTTATCCATAATTTAATTGTTGCCAAAAAAAGAAAGAAAAAAAAAAAAAAGAATTTATTTATTTTTTTCAACAGGAAAATAAATACGTTTATCTAAAAGTGAACGATAAAAAATTATAAAAAGAAATTATGCATCTCACAAAAATTGACGTCATTTTTAATTAAAAATTTCTTTTACACATGGATAAAGTGCTAATACGCAAGCGAAGTGATGACGTAACTGGCCGTTTGTGGATTCAAGAAAAACATTGGATTTTTTGTAAAAAATTATTAAAAATCGAGGAAAATTATTTCCCGATTTTAATCCCCATATTTAAGTATAGATATGTATTAGTTATCATGTCCATGCGTTAGATTAAGTTATTTTTGTTGTAAAATTGACAAAATTTGAATTTTTAATATCAAAACTCTAGGGGAAAAAAATGCCAAACTTCTATATTCGATTGAAAACACAAACATTTCATTTAAAAGGATGATATTTACACAATAAATATCCAACTAATACACTAATTAAAAGGAAAATGATAAATATTCTATCATAATTTGAAGTCAAATTTCTTTCCAAATGTCTAAATAAAGTATCTGATATAAGATACGATATTGCAGCGGAATAGATTTGATATCGGTCATCCTTAGCAGAAAAAAAAAAAAAAAAAAATATCGACAAATTATTTGGCGAACATAATTTAATTCCTTTCAAAAATCATGGTTATTTTAACAACTTATATTAAGAGAGTAATGAATAATATGAAACAATATTTCGTACAATGCATATTACGAAAATATACATCTGGCATACATATTTTCGTATTACGTTTTTGATCACCAAATACAATAAGCGCCAAGAACGACAGAGTTTTGAAATTTAAAATTAAAATTTTGTCAATTTGATAGCAAAATAACTCAATCTAACACATGCACATGATAACTATAATCTATACTAATATTATAAATGCGAAAGTTTGGATGGATGTTTGTTACTCAATCACACCACAACGGCTAAACGGATCTGGATGAAATTTTGTATAGAGATAGGTAATAGTCTGGAATAAGACATAGGCTACTATTTATACCGGGAAAAATGTAAATTTTTAATTAATCTTCTGTATAATATAAATATTTCTTCTATAATAATACTTTAAAATAATTTATTTTAATTTTTAATTGTTGCCAAAGAATATTTCACGCGAATAATAATAAAAAAAAAAAATAACACATATTAAATTTGCTTAGGCACATGACAACATAACGTCCTTATCAAAATTAAATAATAAGAAAATGAAAGCTAATTCAGATCTGTATTAAAGAGCTTTATTAGTTCATAATCCTGGGTATATTTTTAATTTTAATACTGAAGTAGATAGGACATTTTGCGCCAAGGACATTATTTTTGTGACAACAACCTTAAACCAAGTAGTCCATAAAAAATATAAACAAATCTGTACATATAAAAAAGTAAACTCAATGATTCACTGACTCAACACTGCCATGACGATTCTGTGGGAAAGAGGGTCACAAATTTTAGTGACCAGGTTAGATTTCGGAGCCTGACCCCCAACTAAGACGGAATTTTGCAAAATACCCCCCCCCCCGTCTCCTTGGGGGGCAGAAGGCTTAACTCGGCTCCAAATTACTTAACGGTGAAGAAATTGCAGATGGAAAGACCAGACTTCAGTACAAAAAAATTATTTTCTGCGATTTTGGAATTTTGGATTTTTAAGGGGGGGGGAAGGGAAAATATTTTGGAAGATGGGTACTCAACACACGAGGAAATCGAACTGAACACACACTACAAAGGGATTTTATGAAATTCCACCCTACCGCCCTTTGGAGAATGGGGGGCAAAAACATGTATTCATGTGTAACGCTGCACTAAATTATCTAAGGTTGGACATTTTTTATGTAAGGGACGATTATATGTATCTAACTCATAGTATGAAGAGATTTTACGAAATTCACTCTTCCTTCCCTCCTTTAAGAACGGGAGGAGAGATTAAAAAAAAAAAAAGTTTTAAAGCATAGCTCAGCTTTAAATAATTTCATGATCTCAATTTTTTGATGTGTCGGTCAGGTATGTGTATGCAACATGAAATATAAAATAATTTTGGAAATTTACCCCCCCCCCCCCCTCCTTCCTCTTGGGGCGGGCGGGGCAAAAACCACATTTTGAAGCTTAAATCCGTCCAAATTACCTAAGAATGGCGAATTTTGGTGTGTGGATGTTAATTAAGTGTGCGAAATATGCCCTTTGATGAGATTTTGTAAAACTTTCAACTGTAACCGCGAGGGAGGGGGAGTAAAATGCAGGTAAGGGACTGCCGAAGGCATTGGGCAACTTAAAATTAGATTTTGACGGATTTCAATGATTTTTTTTTTTTTTTAAGATATTTTATTATTATCAATGATATGCTGTTTTGGGGATTCATTTCAATATAATGACCACCGAAGCGGGCAAAGCCTGCTAGTATACAGATATATGCTTCCCGGGAACTAATATAGTGTTGGTCTACAAGTGCATTTGGCGATTTTTCTTTTGGTGATTATGGCGAAATGGCTTTTTCTCACATGGTTGCCATGGATTCCAAGCGTAAACAAAAGCAAAACGCGTTTTTCAAAATGGCGTCATTATTAATGTACAAAATTAATAAAGCTTATTTTTAATTATTTATGCCGTTATCGTTCAAAACGGTGCCAAAGAAAAATCACTAAATCCAATTGTGGACCAACATTATACTTGTACCCCACGTTTTTTCAAAAATTCCAAAAACATTTCTCTCTCTCTAAACAACTGACTTAAAAAAAAAAAAAAAAATGTTCTATAGATTTGGTGGCGTGCCGATTATGACGTGCCAAGTCCCTCTTTGTAAGGGATTAAAGTGTTCAAGGAATGTGTCTTAAAAGGATTATTTTATACTTGCCCACTCCCTAAAGTCTATTGACCGGAAATGTAGCTAAGTTGAATTTTGGCGATAAATTTACTAGTTTTAAGTAATTTGAAAAATTCCATTTTGCGCGAATAAAGTAAAAATACAAGAATAGTACGAGTTACATGCGTTCTCAGATTCATACACAGCTAGGTAGAAGTGTCCAGTGATTTTTTTTTTTTTTTTTGGTTTACGTGCGTGATAATGATGGCTTCGAAAACGAGTTACATGCGTTCTCAGATTCATACACAGCGAGGCAGGGGTGTCCAGTGATGTTTTTTTTTTTTTTTTTTTGTTTTCATGTGAGCTTCGCTCACATACGTGCGTGATACTGATTGCTGCAAAAACGAGTTACATGCGTTCTCAGATTCAAGCACAGCGACCGTAGGGGTGTCCAGTGTTTATTTTTTCTTTTTCTTTTTACGTCCGTGGTAGGGATTGCCGCGGAACAGACTTACAGGCGTTCTCAGATTATCAAGTCAAAAAGGACGAAATCCCCTGCAAGCCCAGTCTTGCAATTTCTGGTCGCGCAAATGGGAATTTTTCAACACTTTAATCCCTTACAAAGAGGGACTTTGACTATGTCCGGAGATGGCACGTCGGAGTTAGCACGTAACCACAGATTGGTTATTTGATGTTTTAATTTTATTATCAAATAAAATAAAATATAAAATTCATGTTTGACGATCCAGTTTTCATATTTCTCCAGACAAGACAAGACAGCTTTAATAAAGGACCCATATGGCGACTTTTAAATGTTTTTTATATATTTTTTATTATTTTACTTATTTTTATTTCATATTATTTCACGCGCACTTTTTATTTCCTAATTCAAAATTATTAAAAAAAAAAAAAACTTTTTCGATATCGCTTGTAACGATACTGATTATTATTAATTTCTTTTCCTTTTCTTTCAATAATAATAATAATAATAAAGAGATTTTGATGAAATTCTGGCAAAAGCAGAATTTAGTTTAAGACGGAGGACTATTAGTTTTTAGTGCTAGAGGCCTATTTCAGTCGGTACAGTTGTCGAATTTTTATAATACACTCTTAATAGTGCTAAGGGCCTATTTCAGTCGGTTTATTGAATGGGGATTTATTGAATGAAGTCCCCCCAAGGCACAACTTTGACATGAGTCCCTCCCCAAGACACAACTTTGACATGAGTCCCCCCCAGACCCAACTTTGACATGAGTCCCCCCCCCCCCCCAAGGTACAACTTTGACATGAGTCCAATTTTTTTTTTTTTTTAATATAGAAACTTTATAAACTGGTTTAAATGTAAATTTAAATTCATTTATTTTTTTATATACCAATCACTACGCTAATTTAACATACAAATAAATAAGCTGCTGTGTTGCACGCTGTCGGGCAGAAATATTTGATTAATTCAAATTAATATTTAAATAAATAAAGATATGTTTAATAGAAAGCATAGTCTTGGGGCATAAACTTGGCGAGTGGGTTACCAAATTTGGTGAAAAATGGTAGTTTAGGGTTCCCGATGTTTCGAAGCTCTCCGACACACGGGAACATAGACCTTGAGCTTACCAAGAGATTCTCGATGAGTCATCTCCAAGACCCATCGCCAAAAGTTATAAGTAGGTGTGAGTTGATTTTTGGGAAAGAGCATGTAGTCACTGCGATCCAAAGTTATTCAGAGAATTATTCTGAGTCATTGCACTTTAGGGATTGAGCTCTAAGCGATTGGACGTTTTTCGTGAGTGAGCAAAAATTTTTGCGCTGGTGTAGTTGATGTTATTTGCTTTACTCCTGTGGAACAAGTGACTATTTTTGGACTGTCCCAGAACATTAATCGAATAATGACTTATATTGTACGAGTAACAGCTTCAACTGTTTCCAGAATATTCGAAGAATTAACACCAGCTATTGGACTGTTTTCGAAAATATTTGTTTTAATAATAGTTTTGTTGTACAGATTCGAGAAGTTCAAAAAATGTTTGATATTGCCAAGGAGGTCCCATACTAAAGCTGTGACGAAAATAGTCGCCAATCGAAATATATTCAGTTACAAAGAAATCATTTAAATATAGTGTCCAGCGAAGCGGGCAAAGTCTGCTAGTATATATATAAATGTGAATGTCCGTGAATTTATTTGACTGAGTTTCACGCCAAAACTGCTCGACGGATTTCGATGAAATTTGTAATGGAGATAGCTTATACCCTAACTTAAAAAGTTGGCTACCTTTTATTCCAAAAAACAATTTGTTTTTGCGATTTTTATGCATAAAATAGCAATTTTGTAAGCTAATAATAGCAAAAAATTAGCCATTTAAATTTATCCATAATTTAATTGTTGCCAAAAAAAGAAAGAAAAAAAAAAAAAAAGAATTTATTTATTTTTTTCAACAGGAAAATAAATACGTTTATCTAAAAGTGAACGATAAAAAATTATAAAAAGAAATTATGCATCTCACAAAAATTGACGTCATTTTTAATTAAAAATTTCTTTTACACATGGATAAAGTGCTAATACGCAAGCGAAGTGATGACGTAACTGGCCGTTTGTGGATTCAAGAAAAACATTGGATTTTTTGTAAAAAATTATTAAAAATCGAGGAAAATTATTTCCCGATTTTAATCCCCATATTTAAGTATAGATATGTATTAGTTATCATGTCCATGCGTTAGATTAAGTTATTTTTGTTGTAAAATTGACAAAATTTGAATTTTTAATATCAAAACTCTAGGGGAAAAAAATGCCAAACTTCTATATTCGATTGAAAACACAAACATTTCATTTAAAAGGATGATATTTACACAATAAATATCCAACTAATACACTAATTAAAAGGAAAATGATAAATATTCTATCATAATTTGAAGTCAAATTTCTTTCCAAATGTCTAAATAAAGTATCTGATATAAGATACGATATTGCAGCGGAATAGATTTGATATCGGTCATCCTTAGCAGAAAAAAAAAAAAAAAAAAAATATCGACAAATTATTTGGCGAACATAATTTAATTCCTTTCAAAAATCATGGTTATTTTAACAACTTATATTAAGAGAGTAATGAATAATATGAAACAATATTTCGTACAATGCATATTACGAAAATATACATCTGGCATACATATTTTCGTATTACGTTTTTGATCACCAAATACAATAAGCGCCAAGAACGACAGAGTTTTGAAATTTAAAATTAAAATTTTGTCAATTTGATAGCAAAATAACTCAATCTAACACATGCACATGATAACTATAATCTATACTAATATTATAAATGCGAAAGTTTGGATGGATGTTTGTTACTCAATCACACCACAACGGCTAAACGGATCTGGATGAAATTTTGTATAGAGATAGGTAATAGTCTGGAATAAGACATAGGCTACTATTTATACCGGGAAAAATGTAAATTTTTAATTAATCTTCTGTATAATATAAATATTTCTTCTATAATAATACTTTAAAATAATTTATTTTAATTTTTAATTGTTGCCAAAGAATATTTCACGCGAATAATAATAAAAAAAAAAAATAACACATATTAAATTTGCTTAGGCACATGACAACATAACGTCCTTATCAAAATTAAATAATAAGAAAATGAAAGCTAATTCAGATCTGTATTAAAGAGCTTTATTAGTTCATAATCCTGGGTATATTTTTAATTTTAATACTGAAGTAGATAGGACATTTTGCGCCAAGGACATTATTTTTGTGACAACAACCTTAAACCAAGTAGTCCATAAAAAATATAAACAAATCTGTACATATAAAAAAGTAAACTCAATGATTCACTGACTCAACACTGCCATGACGATTCTGTGGGAAAGAGGGTCACAAATTTTAGTGACCAGGTTAGATTTCGGAGCCTGACCCCCAACTAAGACGGAATTTTGCAAAATACCCCCCCCCCGTCTCCTTGGGGGGCAGAAGGCTTAACTCGGCTCCAAATTACTTAACGGTGAAGAAATTGCAGATGGAAAGACCAGACTTCAGTACAAAAAAATTATTTTCTGCGATTTTGGAATTTTGGATTTTTAAGGGGGGGGGAAGGGAAAATATTTTGGAAGATGGGTACTCAACACACGAGGAAATCGAACTGAACACACACTACAAAGGGATTTTATGAAATTCCACCCTACCGCCCTTTGGAGAATGGGGGGCAAAAACATGTATTCATGTGTAACGCTGCACTAAATTATCTAAGGTTGGACATTTTTTATGTAAGGGACGATTATATGTATCTAACTCATAGTATGAAGAGATTTTACGAAATTCACTCTTCCTTCCCTCCTTTAAGAACGGGAGGAGAGATTAAAAAAAAAAAAAAGTTTTAAAGCATAGCTCAGCTTTAAATAATTTCATGATCTCAATTTTTTGATGTGTCGGTCAGGTATGTGTATGCAACATGAAATATAAAATAATTTTGGAAATTTACCCCCCCCCCCCCTCCTTCCTCTTGGGGCGGGCGGGGCAAAAACCACATTTTGAAGCTTAAATCCGTCCAAATTACCTAAGAATGGCGAATTTTGGTGTGTGGATGTTAATTAAGTGTGCGAAATATGCCCTTTGATGAGATTTTGTAAAACTTTCAACTGTAACCGCGAGGGAGGGGGAGTAAAATGCAGGTAAGGGACTGCCGAAGGCATTGGGCAACTTAAAATTAGATTTTGACGGATTTCAATGATTTTTTTTTTTTTTAAGATATTTTATTATTATCAATGATATGCTGTTTTGGGGATTCATTTCAATATAATGACCACCGAAGCGGGCAAAGCCTGCTAGTATACAGATATATGCTTCCCGGGAACTAATATAGTGTTGGTCTACAAGTGCATTTGGCGATTTTTCTTTTGGTGATTATGGCGAAATGGCTTTTTCTCACATGGTTGCCATGGATTCCAAGCGTAAACAAAAGCAAAACGCGTTTTTCAAAATGGCGTCATTATTAATGTACAAAATTAATAAAGCTTATTTTTAATTATTTATGCCGTTATCGTTCAAAACGGTGCCAAAGAAAAATCACTAAATCCAATTGTGGACCAACATTATACTTGTACCCCACGTTTTTTCAAAAATTCCAAAAACATTTCTCTCTCTCTAAACAACTGACTTAAAAAAAAAAAAAAAAATGTTCTATAGATTTGGTGGCGTGCCGATTCTGACGTGCCAAGTCCCTCTTTGTAAGGGATTAAAGTGTTCAAGGAATGTGTCTTAAAAGGATTATTTTATACTTGCCCACTCCCTAAAGTCTATTGACCGGAAATGTAGCTAAGTTGAATTTTGGCGATAAATTTACTAGTTTTAAGTAATTTGAAAAATTCCATTTTGCGCGAATAAAGTAAAAATACAAGAATAGTACGAGTTACATGCGTTCTCAGATTCATACACAGCTAGGTAGAAGTGTCCAGTGATTTTTTTTTTTTTTTTTTGGTTTACGTGCGTGATAATGATGGCTTCGAAAACGAGTTACATGCGTTCTCAGATTCATACACAGCGAGGCAGGGGTGTCCAGTGATGTTTTTTTTTTTTTTTTTTGTTTTCATGTGAGCTTCGCTCACATACGTGCGTGATACTGATTGCTGCAAAAACGAGTTACATGCGTTCTCAGATTCAAGCACAGCGACCGTAGGGGTGTCCAGTGTTTATTTTTTCTTTTTCTTTTTACGTCCGTGGTAGGGATTGCCGCGGAACAGACTTACAGGCGTTCTCAGATTATCAAGTCAAAAAGGACGAAATCCCCTGCAAGCCCAGTCTTGCAATTTCTGGTCGCGCAAATGGGAATTTTTCAACACTTTAATCCCTTACAAAGAGGGACTTTGACTATGTCCGGAGATGGCACGTCGGAGTTAGCACGTAACCACAGATTGGTTATTTGATGTTTTAATTTTATTATCAAATAAAATAAAATATAAAATTCATGTTTGACGATCCAGTTTTCATATTTCTCCAGACAAGACAAGACAGCTTTAATAAAGGACCCATATGGCGACTTTTAAATGTTTTTTATATATTTTTTATTATTTTACTTATTTTTATTTCATATTATTTCACGCGCACTTTTTATTTCCTAATTCAAAATTATTAAAAAAAAAAAAAACTTTTTCGATATCGCTTGTAACGATACTGATTATTATTAATTTTCTTTTCCTTTTCTTTCAATAATAATAATAATAATAAAGAGATTTTGATGAAATTCTGGCAAAAGCAGAATTTAGTTTAAGACGGAGGACTATTAGTTTTTAGTGCTAGAGGCCTATTTCAGTCGGTACAGTTGTCGAATTTTTATAATACACTCTTAATAGTGCTAAGGGCCTATTTCAGTCGGTTTATTGAATGGGGATTTATTGAATGAAGTCCCCCCAAGGCACAACTTTGACATGAGTCCCTCCCCAAGACACAACTTTGACATGAGTCCCCCCCAGACCCAACTTTGACATGAGTCCCCCCCCCCCCCAAGGTACAACTTTGACATGAGTCCAAATTTTTTTTTTTTTTAATATAGAAACTTTATAAACTGGTTTAAATGTAAATTTAAATTCATTTATTTTTTTATATACCAATCACTACGCTAATTTAACATACAAATAAATAAGCTGCTGTGTTGCACGCTGTCGGGCAGAAATATTTGATTAATTCAAATTAATATTTAAATAAATAAAGATATGTTTAATAGAAAGCATAGTCTTGGGGCATAAACTTGGCGAGTGGGTTACCAAATTTGGTGAAAAATGGTAGTTTAGGGTTCCCGATGTTTCGAAGCTCTCCGACACACGGGAACATAGACCTTGAGCTTACCAAGAGATTCTCGATGAGTCATCTCCAAGACCCATCGCCAAAAGTTATAAGTAGGTGTGAGTTGATTTTTGGGAAAGAGCATGTAGTCACTGCGATCCAAAGTTATTCAGAGAATTATTCTGAGTCATTGCACTTTAGGGATTGAGCTCTAAGCGATTGGACGTTTTTCGTGAGTGAGCAAAAATTTTTGCGCTGGTGTAGTTGATGTTATTTGCTTTACTCCTGTGGAACAAGTGACTATTTTTGGACTGTCCCAGAACATTAATCGAATAATGACTTATATTGTACGAGTAACAGCTTCAACTGTTTCCAGAATATTCGAAGAATTAACACCAGCTATTGGACTGTTTTCGAAAATATTTGTTTTAATAATAGTTTTGTTGTACAGATTCGAGAAGTTCAAAAAATGTTTGATATTGCCAAGGAGGTCCCATACTAAAGCTGTGACGAAAATAGTCGCCAATCGAAATATATTCAGTTACAAAGAAATCATTTAAATATAGTGTCCAGCGAAGCGGGCAAAGTCTGCTAGTATATATATAAATGTGAATGTCCGTGAATTTATTTGACTGAGTTTCACGCCAAAACTGCTCGACGGATTTCGATGAAATTTGTAATGGAGATAGCTTATACCCTAACTTAAAAAGTTGGCTACCTTTTATTCCAAAAAACAATTTGTTTTTGCGATTTTTATGCATAAAATAGCAATTTTGTAAGCTAATAATAGCAAAAAATTAGCCATTTAAATTTATCCATAATTTAATTGTTGCCAAAAAAAGAAAGAAAAAAAAAAAAAAGAATTTATTTATTTTTTTCAACAGGAAAATAAATACGTTTATCTAAAAGTGAACGATAAAAAATTATAAAAAGAAATTATGCATCTCACAAAAATTGACGTCATTTTTAATTAAAAATTTCTTTTACACATGGATAAAGTGCTAATACGCAAGCGAAGTGATGACGTAACTGGCCGTTTGTGGATTCAAGAAAAACATTGGATTTTTTGTAAAAAATTATTAAAAATCGAGGAAAATTATTTCCCGATTTTAATCCCCATATTTAAGTATAGATATGTATTAGTTATCATGTCCATGCGTTAGATTAAGTTATTTTTGTTGTAAAATTGACAAAATTTGAATTTTTAATATCAAAACTCTAGGGGAAAAAAATGCCAAACTTCTATATTCGATTGAAAACACAAACATTTCATTTAAAAGGATGATATTTACACAATAAATATGCAACTAATACACTAATTAAAAGGAAAATGATAAATATTCTATCATAATTTGAAGTCAAATTTCTTTCCAAATGTCTAAATAAAGTATCTGATATAAGATACGATATTGCAGCGGAATAGATTTGATATCGGTCATCCTTAGCAGAAAAAAAAAAAAAAAAAAAAATATCGACAAATTATTTGGCGAACATAATTTAATTCCTTTCAAAAATCATGGTTATTTTAACAACTTATATTAAGAGAGTAATGAATAATATGAAACAATATTTCGTACAATGCATATTACGAAAATATACATCTGGCATACATATTTTCGTATTACGTTTTTGATCACCAAATACAATAAGCGCCAAGAACGACAGAGTTTTGAAATTTAAAATTAAAATTTTGTCAATTTGATAGCAAAATAACTCAATCTAACACATGCACATGATAACTATAATCTATACTAATATTATAAATGCGAAAGTTTGGATGGATGTTTGTTACTCAATCACACCACAACGGCTAAACGGATCTGGATGAAATTTTGTATAGAGATAGGTAATAGTCTGGAATAAGACATAGGCTACTATTTATACCGGGAAAAATGTAAATTTTTAATTAATCTTCTGTATAATATAAATATTTCTTCTATAATAATACTTTAAAATAATTTATTTTAATTTTTAATTGTTGCCAAAGAATATTTCACGCGAATAATAATAAAAAAAAAAAAATAACACATATTAAATTTGCTTAGGCACATGACAACATAACGTCCTTATCAAAATTAAATAATAAGAAAATGAAAGCTAATTCAGATCTGTATTAAAGAGCTTTATTAGTTCATAATCCTGGGTATATTTTTAATTTTAATACTGAAGTAGATAGGACATTTTGCGCCAAGGACATTATTTTTGTGACAACAACCTTAAACCAAGTAGTCCATAAAAAATATAAACAAATCTGTACATATAAAAAAGTAAACTCAATGATTCACTGACTCAACACTGCCATGACGATTCTGTGGGAAAGAGGGTCACAAATTTTAGTGACCAGGTTAGATTTCGGAGCCTGACCCCCAACTAAGACGGAATTTTGCAAAATACCCCCCCCCCCCCCCGTCTCCTTGGGGGGCAGAAGGCTTAACTCGGCTCCAAATTACTTAACGGTGAAGAAATTGCAGATGGAAAGACCAGACTTCAGTACAAAAAAATTATTTTCTGCGATTTTGGAATTTTGGATTTTTAAGGGGGGGGGAAGGGAAAATATTTTGGAAGATGGGTACTCAACACACGAGGAAATCGAACTGAACACACACTACAAAGGGATTTTATGAAATTCCACCCTACCGCCCTTTGGAGAATGGGGGGCAAAAACATGTATTCATGTGTAACGCTGCACTAAATTATCTAAGGTTGGACATTTTTTATGTAAGGGACGATTATATGTATCTAACTCATAGTATGAAGAGATTTTACGAAATTCACTCTTCCTTCCCTCCTTTAAGAACGGGAGGAGAGATTAAAAAAAAAAAAAAGTTTTAAAGCATAGCTCAGCTTTAAATAATTTCATGATCTCAATTTTTTGATGTGTCGGTCAGGTATGTGTATGCAACATGAAATATAAAATAATTTTGGAAATTTACCCCCCCCCCCCTCCTTCCTCTTGGGGCGGGCGGGGCAAAAACCACATTTTGAAGCTTAAATCCGTCCAAATTACCTAAGAATGGCGAATTTTGGTGTGTGGATGTTAATTAAGTGTGCGAAATATGCCCTTTGATGAGATTTTGTAAAACTTTCAACTGTAACCGCGAGGGAGGGGGAGTAAAATGCAGGTAAGGGACTGCCGAAGGCATTGGGCAACTTAAAATTAGATTTTGACGGATTTCAATGATTTTTTTTTTTTTTAAGATATTTTATTATTATCAATGATATGCTGTTTTGGGGATTCATTTCAATATAATGACCACCGAAGCGGGCAAAGCCTGCTAGTATACAGATATATGCTTCCCGGGAACTAATATAGTGTTGGTCTACAAGTGCATTTGGCGATTTTTCTTTTGGTGATTATGGCGAAATGGCTTTTTCTCACATGGTTGCCATGGATTCCAAGCGTAAACAAAAGCAAAACGCGTTTTTCAAAATGGCGTCATTATTAATGTACAAAATTAATAAAGCTTATTTTTAATTATTTATGCCGTTATCGTTCAAAACGGTGCCAAAGAAAAATCACTAAATCCAATTGTGGACCAACATTATACTTGTACCCCACGTTTTTTCAAAAATTCCAAAAACATTTCTCTCTCTCTAAACAACTGACTTAAAAAAAAAAAAAAAAAATGTTCTATAGATTTGGTGGCGTGCCGATTCTGACGTGCCAAGTCCCTCTTTGTAAGGGATTAAAGTGTTCAAGGAATGTGTCTTAAAAGGATTATTTTATACTTGCCCACTCCCTAAAGTCTATTGACCGGAAATGTAGCTAAGTTGAATTTTGGCGATAAATTTACTAGTTTTAAGTAATTTGAAAAATTCCAATTTGCGCGAATAAAGTAAAAATACAAGAATAGTACGAGTTACATGCGTTCTCAGATTCATACACAGCTAGGTAGAAGTGTCCAGTGATTTTTTTTTTTTTTTTTTGGTTTACGTGCGTGATAATGATGGCTTCGAAAACGAGTTACATGCGTTCTCAGATTCATACACAGCGAGGCAGGGGTGTCCAGTGATGTTTTTTTTTTTTTTTTTGTTTTCATGTGAGCTTCGCTCACATACGTGCGTGATACTGATTGCTGCAAAAACGAGTTACATGCGTTCTCAGATTCAAGCACAGCGACCGTAGGGGTGTCCAGTGTTTATTTTTTCTTTTTCTTTTTACGTCCGTGGTAGGGATTGCCGCGGAACAGACTTACAGGCGTTCTCAGATTATCAAGTCAAAAAGGACGAAATCCCCTGCAAGCCCAGTCTTGCAATTTCTGGTCGCGCAAATGGGAATTTTTCAACACTTTAATCCCTTACAAAGAGGGACTTTGACTATGTCCGGAGATGGCACGTCGGAGTTAGCACGTAACCACAGATTGGTTGTTTGATGTTTTAATTTTATTATCAAATAAAATAAAATATAAAATTCATGTTTGACGATCCAGTTTTCATATTTCTCCAGACAAGACAAGACAGCTTTAATAAAGGACCCATATGGCGACTTTTAAATGTTTTTTATATATTTTTTATTATTTTACTTATTTTTATTTCATATTATTTCACGCGCACTTTTTATTTCCTAATTCAAAATTATTAAAAAAAAAAAAACTTTTTCGATATCGCTTGTAACGATACTGGTTATTATTAATTTTCTTTTCCTTTTCTTTCAATAATAATAATAATAATAAAGAGATTTTGATGAAATTCTGGCAAAAGCAGAATTTAGTTTAAGACGGAGGACTATTAGTTTTTAGTGCTAGAGGCCTATTTCAGTCGGTACAGTTGTCGAATTTTTATAATACACTCTTAATAGTGCTAAGGGCCTATTTCAGTCGGTTTATTGAATGGGGATTTATTGAATGAAGTCGCCCCAAGGCACAACTTTGACATGAGTCCCCCCCAAGGTACCCCTATTTCAGTCGGTACAGCGTTGTCGAATTTTTATAATACACTCTTAATAGTGCTAAGGGCCTATTTCAGTCGATTTATTGAATGGGTATTTATTGAATGAAGTCCCCCCAAGGCACAACTTTGACATGAGTCCCCCCCAGGCCCAACTTTGACATGAGTCCCCCCAAGGCCTAACTTTGACATGAGTGCCCCCCCAGGCCCAACTTTGACATGAGTCCCCCCCAAGGTACAACTTTGTCATGAGTCCCCCCCCAAAGCACACCTTTGACATGAGTCCCCCCCAGGCCCAACTTTGACATGAGTCCCCCCCAGGCCCAACTTTGACATGAGTCCCCCCCAAGGTACAACTTTGACATGAGTCCCCCCCAAGGCACACCTTTGACATGAGTCCCCCCAAGGCACACCTCCCCCTCATTGGGAAAAAGAGAAAAAACGTTGTTTTGCGGCTATAAGACAGTTTGGACTTCCAACGTTATTTGTTACAATATCTGCAACTGAAACACATTGGTTTGATTTAATGAAAACTTTATCATGGAATTTAGATCGTCACGAATTAACTAAAGAAGAATTTGTCGATATTAACAAGTTTAGCAGTAGGCCTCTGGCATTAAATTAAAATCTGTCAATGTCAGATTTTCATGTTTTAAATAATGAAATAATGTCGTGTCTGTATATTTTTTTTTTTCCAATTATAGCATCGCTTTCAAATTATTCAATTATATTTTTGATAAATTTTAGATTTCGATAAATGTCCAACTATCGAAAACGACAGCGCAAAAATCCCAGATTGAGACTAATAGGCCCTCAGTCCTAAAAAAAAAAAAAAAAAAAAAAAAAAAAAAAACTAATAAATTCAGTAACTTTTTTTAAAAAACTTGTTATAATACAGATTTAGATATCAAAATTATCACCAAATTAAATTCTGGCCTATAATGGATAATGGAAAATCACGATCATTATTCGCGAAAGAACATATAAGAAATTAATAAACAGCATAAGAATTTTTTTATAATAGAAATATTTTTCTTAACAGTAACATTAACATTGATTTTATTATTTCTTTAATTTTCCCGTGGAAAATGACGTCATGAGAGAAAAACAATGTCATAAAAGAAACTTTCTGTCCGGTGGCAAATAGAGTACCTTTACAAACCTTAAGTTTTTAGTTAATTACTTCGTTAATTAAAATGATAGAAATTTCTAAACAGCTGAAATGCCTTCCTTGAAGTCGTCGGAACACCTCTCATGATGCAGAACACGTTGCCCTTCGTGAGAAGATGCTGTCGCAGACAAAAAAAATTGACGCCAGCGACAGAAACTTTTTATTAATATATTGTTGCGTACTTGGGGGTTCGTGAGTTGTCCGAGAATAAAAGGCCAAACGTACAAAAACTCAGTAATTTATTCACAGAAAGTTCCAGAAAAATACAGGTCTATAAACCAAGTATCAGCTTCAATTCAAGCAGTAAACACAGCTTAACCCTCTCGCTGCACATCCCGCGATTTCCACGGGCAACGTAGAAGTAGCAAAATTTGCGTAATCCGCGATTATCGCGGGGATGCGTTTTTGCCGTCTATTTAAGTGTGCAACCCGCTCTTTCCCCGTTCATGGTTTCATTTCGGCTTTTCTGTAATGTTTAATTGTTTATTTAGATGTCGACTAACAGATGGCGTTAGTTGTCCACGTTTCTGCGAAATATAAAAAGAATTTTTTTTAGCATTTTGCGCGCGCTTTTCAGAGCTCAAAGATGTCTGGCAGGAAGCGTTTCGCGAGTGATATGACCTATGTTCCTGACGATATTTCCGACACTGACAGTAGTTCTGACTCTGATTCCGAGTATATTGATGATATTTATAGCGGAACTGATGAAAATTTCGAGGATTGCGAGGTCGGACTTTGCCTCGAGCCTTGTTTCGAAATTTATCATACAAAACTTCATTTCTAATAAATGTTTTGTAAGTATTTTGCATATTTTCATTAGTATATACTTTTTACCTTTGTATTTTATAAAATAAATCATAATTTAACCAAAATTGATTTTCAAAATTTTGCTTTTATATCATTATTCTTCAATTTCAATATTCTGACAACTTTTTTCTATGATCTAATTCTATATTGAAAAAAAACTCTTTTACAAAAAATTTTTGTATATTTTAAGTCTAAAATATGTGTAGATTTGAAATATGTAATAAAAAAAATACGCAATTTTTGAACCTATTTTGATAAAAAAAAAATACGCAGCGAGAGGGTTAAACAACAGCCGTCAATAGCAAATCCACAGTACAAACTGTATAGCAATAACACTTAAAGATAGTCTCTCTCAAAGAGGCTCAACACAATACAAGCATTAGCGAAGCTGGCTGAGATCTGAACTGCTCTGACTCACTGCCTTGGCGAAAAGCGCTCCTTATATACTGTTCCATGGAACCCAGATTTTTCGAGAAAACTCTAGAAAGTGTTCAACCAATCAACTTACAGCTTCCATATTCGGTATATCCCATATAAGGATTTTCTCGCCAAGGTGGGAAAAAGTCGCCAAATTTGGCGCCAAATCCATTGTCTGCCTTATTGGGGCTTTTTTAATGCGTTTTTAAGGGAAAATAAGGTTATTTTAACGCTAAAACGACTAGAAATGCACAAAATTAGCACTTTATCAATTTACTAAGCCTCTTTGAAAGAATTTATACAAAAATAAACACAATTATTTACAATTTTGTAACAATATAGAGAAATTTCTAAACAGCTGAAATGCCTTCCTTGAAGTCGTCGGAACACATTGATACCTCTCATGATGCAGAACACTTTGCCATCCGTGAGAAGATGCTGTCGCAGACAAAAAAAAAAAAAAAACTGACGCCAGCGATAGAAACTTTTATTAATATATAGAGATATATATAAACTTTTGAACGGAGGGTGGTTTTGGGTTCTAGGGGTCATGATCGGTGAAGATATGGAGAAATTTTCCAGAAGTCGTGTCATGAGAAACATTGCAATAGGTAGATCTCCTATAAGGAATCTACCTAAAAAAAAAAAATAATAATAGTAAATAATTATAAGATAAAAAAATTTTATAAACCATGTTTTTAAATTTTCAGTTGAATCATAGCTATAGAACTAACTACATAACTACATTAGCACTTTATCAATGCGTATTGTTACGAAATTGTAAATAATTGTATTTGTTTTTGTATAAATTCTTTCAAAGAGGCTTAGTAAGTTGATAAAATGTCAATTTTCTGCATTTACAGCTTTTTTCGTGTTAAAATAGCTTAATTTTCCCTTTAAAACGCATTAAAAAGCTCCAATAGGCAGGTAATGGATTTGGCGCCGAATTTGGCGGCTTTTAGCCCTTTGCGACATTGTTGGCGACTTTTGGCGAGAAAATCCTTATTAACGATATTCCAAAGATGGACGCTCTAATGTGACTGGTTAAAGAGTTACGGGAAATTGGAATTTTAAAAAAATTGCAATTTATTTCACACACACACCCAAAAATTAGTAAGGTAATAGGAAATGATTGAGAAACTGCCTTAACGGCAAATTTTCTCAGCATGGGAAAGTATGGTCAAGACTAAAGTTAAATCGACACATAATATATATATATATGTAATACATATATATATATATATATATATATATATATATCTACAAAAAAGACACTTAAAATGTACAAAAAAGCCAAGCTCAAAGAAAGAGAATTGATTAAAGTTGTGTCTAAAAAGGGTGTGGTATCAAATTCCCAAGCTTACATTCAAATACTTATTTAATATTCCCTTTTAACTAAATTTTCACATGTGAATCAAGTGCCTTATGATATGTTGATAGAAATCCTTCTTTCCTGTACTAAATACATCATAGCGTGTTTCTAAAAAATATTTTTATTTTTATTTATGTATGATGGGCTTGGCGGCCATCTTTCAAAGTTTTACGTTAGTTTGAATTCTATAAATCTCATCAATTATAGGATGAGTTGGTTGATTGGTTGGTTAATTGAGTTTTATATCGCACTAGTGCTGCACAATGGGAAATAATTATAGGATGGGAGGATGGGAGTGCGCCTAACTTAACACTGAAAACTTAAATTGATTCAACTTGTGTGCTTAACAGGGCTTTTGCAATGTTTTTAATGCATTTTTTCTTCTTTTTTAATCTGAATATTTCAACCCTTGTTGAATGGAATAACCATATTATTTTTACGAGATATTTATTCCAAGAAGCTAAATTCAAATTGGGTAAATATAACGGGGGGTGAAAGCTTCTATGCTCCCCCCTCTCCTTCATGTTTTTACGTTAATTTAAATTTTTACATTCTTTATTCCCGGCATTTATAGGATGGAAGTGCACTTAATACTAAATAATTATAAGAAATCATGTTATCGAAATATTTCTGTCTCTGCTGAATGGAACAGCAAAATTAATTTTATATGAGATATATTTTAAGAAACTTCTTTCAAATTGTGTGAATGTTTATTCATTACTTGAAAGATGGCCGCCAAGCCCATCATACATAAATAAAAATAATAATATTTTTCAGAAACACGCTATGATGTATTTAGTACAGGAAAGAAGGATTTCTATCAACATATCATAAGGCACTTGATTCACATGTGAAAATTTAGTTAAAAGGGAATATTAAATAAGTATTTGAATGTAAGCTTGGAAATTTGATACCACACCCTTTTTAGACACAACTTTAATCAATTCTCTTTCTTTGAGCTTGGCTTTTTTGTACATTTTAAGTGTCTTTTTTGTAGATATCATTTATTTTTTTTAAATAGTTTTTATATTTACTGGAATTAACCTGATACTTTACATCGGATATGTCCTGGATTTCAACTCAGCTTTCGAGCGATGTTGTTCTTTGCGTTAAACTTTCCATAATTCTGGTTGCTAGACATTATCCATGGGTTTTCTATGCAGATTAGTATGTCGTGTCCATCACAAAACTTTCTTCTACATTTTCCTATACTATCAACGCAGCACAAATTATTTATTAAATTTTTCATTATGAATGCAGAATATTATCAACTCAGAGAGGTATTGTTGCACAAAATGTCCAACGGAAGTAAATTTTCACCATGCAGATGGCATCCTTTCAGTTCTAAAAAAAAAAATGTAGTATATGAGCGCCACTTATCGGCCGATAGGCATCGAGATTGAATCAGCGTAATGTCTCATAATGGCCTTTTCACATATTAAGTTTTGTTTCATTATATGCAAAAGAAACTTTCCTTAAATTGCGAAAATCGCTGTATAGCAGCGCCACATTTTGAGATATTGGTACAAAAGTTGATAAGCACTATAATTTGTAACAATGTAAATTTATTTGTAAATTTATGCAATTCCATGTATTAGTTACTCAGATATAGCCTTCTCTGAAATTGTGGCAATCACTGTATAGCAGCACCATGTTGAGCAATTGACACCAAATATTGATAAACGCTATTATACATCAAGGTTCAATTGCATATAAATTTATATGTAAATCTGAGCAGTAGCTCCTGATATCTAGTTGTAACAAAATTTTCGCCACACACATAGAACAAACACACGCAAATAGAAATTTTCCAGGAACTCTGTTTTCAGGAGCTCTTACAACGTGTAAATCCATTAAAAACCGAAAGTCGAAATTCATTTCAATAAAATGACAAGCGAAGCGGGATAAGCCAGCTAGTATACTATATAGAAGGAAGTAGAAATCTTTATGCATCATAATTATCATTGCCAGATTGAATTGAAGGATATTAAAATTGGATACTCTATCGTGTACTGACTTTTTTATTCTAAGGTATGAAAAATATTAAAAAATCAACAATTCAAGCTATAGATTTGAAACAAATGTTATTCAAAAATGTATTCATTTCTGTTTTCAGGGATATAAAATTTAAAATTGTACAAAATAATAAAAGCAAAGATTCTTTAAAATAACTTATAAAAAGAAAAAGCAGCTCAATTTCAAATTAATATTTTTCGGGTAAACTGAGATGAAGCAATTTCCTATTTGGCGATTTATGTCTCTTTGGCGAAATTTAACAGTTTTTTAGCAATTAAGATAGGAAATTTTGATTTTTAAAAGCTAAATTTTATAAAAGTTCCTAGATTAAGTAATTGTCTATCTGAAAAACCAGTTTTCAAAGAATTCTGCATATTTATGGATTCTCTAGCTTGTTTTAAAAAAAAATTTCTTGAAGAAGAAATTTTTTCAAAAAGTTGTCAAAACATCTAATTTTACGCTAAATTGAAAATACTCCCATTTTTTAACTTATTAACTTAGAAAGTTCGTTTTTATCTCAAATTAAAGATCTCGTTGATACGAATATTTTACTTTTTGTTTCATTTTACTGCGATATTTGGTTCGTCCAATATTTAAAACTTTACGGAAAAAAAATTTGCCGATTTAACATGGGAAAGTTGGTTTCTGTATAATAAGCATTTAACGATCTTGGGTTATTTCTGTCGATTTTATTATTGGCGCGTTCTGCTTTGTGTTAGTGGTAGTTTGTTTTGTTTTTCTCCGAGCTTGGCTTGGCAAAACGACCGTTTCTGCTTGATATATCTACTCTAAGACAAAAAAAAATTGAAGCACCAAGAAGGAGTAATGCAAATTGGACGCAAATTCACATGCATACAGGTTTAGATGGCTACCATCGAATGAGCATGTGACGCTGCAGCGCATCTTAACTGCGCATTTGGCAGAATATTAAAAATGAAAACTTTTGATTCCAGGCCATAAATTCTTCGAAAATTTTATTCTGTCTACTCA
Source organism: Salticus scenicus (assembly GCA_963930645.1). Classification (NCBI taxonomy): domain Eukaryota; kingdom Metazoa; phylum Arthropoda; class Arachnida; order Araneae; family Salticidae; genus Salticus; species Salticus scenicus. The sequence continues at coordinate 317,128,724 of OZ005652.1, read as the reverse complement.
GGTAGACAGTAACTATGCCTCGCATACAGGCGCGCAAACAATATGCGCAGATGTCTACATTTGAGAGAGGTGCGTAGTTAGGCTCAAAGAAGCCAGTTGGTCTAATCCGCGAATTGTTTGACAATTGGATAGGAACGATGCCATCATTAGATGATATTGGCAGGAATGGGCGAACCATGGTTGACCATAACATCAGGGAGGAAGCAGTCGGCCTATAGAGAGGACAGAATGTGAGAACCAATGAATCGTCAGAGCTGTACTCTAAGCTCCAGTTCATCGTTATCATCGATCCTACGTGGAACTGGTACTTCAGTGACTTCAAAGACCATTAACAGGCGGCTCAGAGAAATGGGGTTGAGCTCACGGAACTCCTTGTGCGGACTGCTATTGAACTCAGTATAACGACAAGCACGTTTGCAGTGATATCAAGATCGCTCGAACTAGAATATCACTGAATGGAGTAGAATTGTTTTCAGTGATAAGTCCGATTCGAGTGATAAGTTCCGATTCGAGCCCCGTTGACCAACGAAGACGTGTCTGGATGACGCCTGGAAAGAAAAGGGATTCAGCCTTGACTGTCGCCAGCTATACGTCCCGACAACCAGGAGTGAAGGTTTGGAATGTCATTTTATTTCATCGCAGGACCCCTTTGGCTGTCATCCGTGGCATTTTGACAGCACAGTGGTACGTAGACGACATTCTGAGCTCCGTTGTGTTTCCTTTCATATCACGCAATCCTGATCGTATATTTCAGCATCATAATGCTTACACACGCACCGAGATAGTTTTTACTGCTTGTTTTCCTGCTTATCTAAAAATTTTTTGGCCAGTAAAGTCGCCGGATCTCTCTCCTACTAAGGGCGTTTGAAGCATCCTGAAAAGAAACCTACAACTAGCTCGGGATTTTGCCAACCTAAAGTCCCAATTGGACAGAATTTGACATGATATCTCGCAGGAGCACATTTGCGAACTCTATCAATTAATACCAAGCTGAATGACTGCTTACATAAGGGTCAAAAGTGGACCAATGCGTTATTGACTTGTTAACTTTATGAGGTCATTTCTCTTGATTAAATCATCCAAACTTTTTGAAAATGTAATCATTTGTTTTTCTCTACACGTAGATCACATCTACCAATTTCGTTCTATTCGAATGACTCCTTCTTGGTGCATCTATTTTTTTTTTTTTTTTTTTTAAGTGAAAACTTCTTTAGGCGCGTTGAGCACTTTTGGGTGAAGAAAAATCTTTGAACTCCCATCATCGTCAGCTGACGCTTTCCATTTGAAGTGAAAACTTTTGGGTGAACAAAAATCATTGAATTCGCGTCATCGAAACGCTTTCCATACTTGTATGATACAAATAATGTATCATACAATTAACTTGCTAATGTGAAGTATTAGTAATTATATACTGTATATTGTTTTAAAATCTGGTGCGGCTCCACACGACTTCTCTCATCTCCGAGCACTATCTCTATTGCAGTTAGACCTCACAAAACCGTGAGAAAGCCCAAAGCTGCCATTTTTCTCAAGTTTTTACAATCTGGTGCGGCTCTACACGACTTCTGTCATCTCCGGACACTGTCTCTTAAAGATTGCAGCCGGAAACGTTGCAGTTAGACCTCACAAAACCGTGAGAAAGGCCAAAGCCGCAATTTTTCTCACGTTTTTACAATCTGGTGCGGCTCTACACGACTTCTCTCATCTCCGGACACTGTCTCTTTTGCAGTTAGACCTCACAAAATAGTGAAAAAGGCCAAAGCCGCCATTTTTCTCACGTTTTAACAATCGGGTGCGGCTCTACACGACTTCATTCATCTCCGGACACAGTCTCTTAAAGACTGCAGTCGGAAACGTTGCAGTTAGACTTCACAGAACCATGAGAAAGACCAAAGCCGCCATTTTTCTCACGTTTTTAAAATCTGGTGCAGCTCTGCACGACTTCTCTCATTTCCGGACACTGTCTCTTATAGATTGCAGCCGGAAACGTTGCAGTTAGACCTCACAAAACCGTGATAAAGGCCAAAGCCGCCATTTCTCTCACGTTTTTACAATCTGGTGCGGCTCTACACGACTTCTTTCATTTTCGGACACTGTCTCTATTCCAGTTAGACCTCACAAAACCGTGAGAAAGGCCAAAGCCGCCATTTTTCTCACGTTTTTACAATCTGGTGCGGCTCTACACGACTTCTGTCATCTCCGGGCACTGTCTCTATTGCAGTTAGCGCATTAAATAAAATTGTAATATAATTTTTGTAGTAGTAGTTTATATTAATGAATAAAAAAACACTTCATTTAAAAGTATATCCTACACAATAAAATATTTCCTGACGATTCAAGAAATACACACGTAATTGTTCACGTTTTCACTTCTGTCGGCACTCCCGAAGTGCAACTTTTTTTTCCTTAGAGTGTATATGTGCGTATATATATATATAGTTTTCTGGCACATAAGGGCAAAATATTACAAATTTTAATATTAGTTGTTGACCCAATATAGCAGAAACAGAATTTTCTGTATCTATCTGCAGCGAAACAAAATTTATCTACAAAATCTAGGAATACCGGACCATGTCTGATATCACAAGAAATGTTAGCAATTCATAAAATACGTAAACTTTACATCTACAAAGAAAATAAGGTATGAAGATAGAATAAGTATACAGTAATATAGCGATGTCATGTAAATTCAATAAGTATTTCTAAGCCTGGTATTTTCTAAAAGGATTAGATTCCTTTTGTAAACAGTGTAAGTTGGAATGTACTTTATTTAAAAATGTATTAGACTTAGTCCAAACTTCTTAATAAAATTTAAACGAATTAATTCTTTTGAATTTTCATTTTACGAAATTATCCATATTTATGTATTTTATGATTTTTGAATTTTAAGTAAATGTATAATATTGTGCCCTGTACGTAGCGTAATACATAATTTAATCGCATTGACTTTAAAAATATATATTTTTAAAAATAATTATATATAACAAATAATTAAGCCTGTCACTCACATCAAGCAAGTGAAAGTGATACCGTGAGCAGCGTAATAACTGCTTTCACACTGCATTCATGCTCATTTTTATTTGCGTGATGAAGGGTTATGTATATTTATTTTGAAACGGATTAATTGTTTGATACGTTTGGAAATATAATTCACTTTTTAGGAAAAGATAGTTTATGAAATGGTCACGAAGGCGTTAAAATCTAGCCAAGCCCAAATCATCACGAATAAGGTAGCTTATGTAAATTCTGTATAATGAAATTGCTGTGAAAATTTACTGTAATGGAAATTTTCCAGATTTTTAAATTAATAATGATTTTACAACTTAAAAGAATGTATATGTAATTAAATTCAGCGCTATATTAACTTAGATCAATAATGTTTAAAATATATTATGACTACGACTATCAGAATTGTTAAATTATATTTTAAATTAGTAGAGTAAAATATATATTGCACGAAAGAAAAATAAATAAATAAATAAATAAAAATAAAAATAAAATTCATCGTTGATGACCCACTTTTCGCAGGGAGGACAGTTTTACTATAGGACCACCGAACCGACTTTTAAATATTTATCGTCATTTTCGCGATACTTTTATTATTTGCCTATTTTTTATTTATGTATTTATTTATCCATTTATTTTTGGCATAAATTTTTGTTTTGAAAAAAAATTACATATATATATATATATATATATACATGGCCTTACTAGATCACTCCTCGGCGCCAACGTCGTAAGCGGCCATAACAAAACTGCAAAGATCAATGCATGCCGCGGAATCAAGTAGATGGCGCTCGCTGCCAACCCTGAAAATCAGTTTGTGTTATCGATTCCTATTGTAAACAAACGTGAAAATAAGCATTGTATCTTGTATAATGGTGTACCTTGCTATTCATCAAGAAGAAGTAGGGATCTGTATCCTCTTAATTTTTTTTTCCCTTTAAAAGAATCTTAAATGATTGTTTTCTTTTTTTTCTTTCTTTCTAGTCCTTATTTCATTTCTTTCATGCAAAACAAAAATTTGAAGAAGAGTATATTTCATTTAGGAGAAAACGACTAATATCATTTATCATTTTTCAATGAATTGGTTTAAAATTATTGCCACAATTATTTTTATGATTCATATATTTTTGCGTATCGGAAGACTGCATTTCAAATTTAATTAAATCAATTTAAATGCTCTGCAAACGGAAAACAAGACCTTCCGGCTTATTCGGAAGGGTAGGTTGATTTCTTTTTCCTAATCAAGTAGCCGTCATTTTGTTTCAAAATGGCGGCTACAAATTATTAATGTACTTGGTAGAAATATTGATGTAGGCTATGCACATATGGAGTTTTAAGCAAATCGGTTCATAAATACATTTTTATGTGAATTTAAAATTTTTAAGTGGCCGGCGCTTGGAAACAAAATGGTGGGTTAAGTTGACAAATATATGAAATATATTTGGGAGATAAGTCTACTGTACACATATAGTTCGAATTAATTCAAAATCTCAAAAGTCATCGTGTTGAAAAATTAAATGGCTGCCACTTCGATCAAAATGGCAGAGAAAGTTGCTCATCTATGATATCGTTGCAAATTTGAAAATATTTTTTTTATTTATTTTTTTATTTATTTATTTTTTTTTTTTTTTGTAGAAATTCTTTCAAAGAGGCTTAGTAAGTTGATAAAATGTTAGTTTTCTGCATTTCTAGTTTGTTTTAGCATTAAAATAGCCTAATTTTTCCTTAAAAACGCATTAAGAAGATCCAGTAACGCAGGTAATAGATTTGGCGAGTTTTCCCCTATGGCGACTTTTTTGGCTACTTTTGGCGAGAAAACACTTATTATCGATATACCAAAGATGGAGGCAATAACGTGATTGGTTCACGAGTTACATGAATTTTCAAATTTTTGTTGTTAGTATGATAAATCCATTTTTCAACTTTGATTTGAATTGATTAAGTATTTCTAAAGTTCCAGCAAACACATCCAAGATATTTGAAGCATAGGTTACTGTCCAACTGTGGTTTAAATCAGTGCCGTGTTTCAAAAGTTATTATTATGGCAAATTTTCAAGTGGCAGTCTAAGTGGCTGCGACTTGGAAAACAAAATAGCAAAACAACTTGCCCATCGAAATCATCCAGTATGTTTATACAATAGTTCATTGTCCAGTTCTAGTTTAAATTAAATCAGTATTTCAAAAATTATCGTCATAAGAAATTTTCAGGTGGCACCACTTGTAAAAAAAAGTGGAGTGACAACTTATCTGAGATATTTGAATGATAAATCCACTACCCAAATTTGATGCGAATTGATTCTGTATTACTAAATTTACCATAATGACAAATTTTCAAGTGGCCGCCACTTGGAAATAAAATTGCGAACCAAGTCACCAAGATAACTTATCCTAGATATTTGAACCGTAAGTTCACTATCCAGCTTTTATTTGAATCAGTTTAGTATTTTAAAAGTTATCGTGTTGGCATATTTTCAAGTGGCAGTGTGATTTCAAGTGGCTGGAACTTAGACACAAGATGTCGGGACAAGTTTCCCAGTGAAAACATTTAAGATAATTATTTGATAATATCACTGTCAAAATTTGGTTCGATTTGGAGTATTATTTCAGAAGTTATCGTGATTTTAAATTTTCAAGTGGGAACCTGATTTCAAGTGGCCCCGCTTAACTTAAGATATTTGCCACTTTATTAAAAATGGCGAATATAGTTTATTAATAAACTTCATTGAGATTCTTATGTGGTCTGTATTTACATTAAAATTAAAACAATTTCGGAATACGCTTTTTAAAATTTAAATTTGAAATTTTCAAGTGGTCTCCACTTGTAAACAAAATGGCGGAGCATCTTGGTTAACAAACTCACCTAAGATATTTATAAGATAAGTTAACACACTGTTCAAATTTGGTTTCATTTGGAGTATTATTTCAGAAGTTATCATGGTTTTGAATTTTCAAGTGGTGGCCTGATTTCAAGTGGTCCCGCTTAACTTAAAATATCCGCCACTTTATTAAAAATGGCGGATAAAGTTCATTAATAAAGTTATTTGAGACACTTGTGTAATCTATGTATACATCAAAATAAAAAATAAAAATTCGGAATACGCTTTTTACAATTTCAAATTTTTCGTTTTCAAGTGGTCTTCACTTGAAAACAAAATGGCGAAGCAACTTGGTTAACAAATTCATCTAAGTTATTTATAAGATAAGTTAAGATACTGTCCAAATTTGATTCGATTTGAAGTATTATTTCAGAAGTTATTGTGATTTTAAATTTTCAAGTGGTAACGTGATTTCAAGTGGCCCCTCTTAACTTAAGATATCTACCACTCTATTAAAAATGACGGATAAATTTCATTAATAAACATCATTGAGACCCTTATGTGGTCTATATTTACACCAAATTTCAAACAAATTCGGAATACACTTTTTACAATTTGAATTTGAAATTTTCAAGTGGTGTCCACATGAAAACAAAATGGCGGAGCAACTTGGTCAATAAACTCATCTAAGATATTTATAAGATAAGTTAAGACACTGTCTAAATTTGGTTCGATTTGGAGTATTATTTCGAAAGGTATAGTGATTTTAAATTTTCAAGTGGTAGCCTGATTTCAAGTGGTCCCGCTTAACTTAAAATATCTGCCACTTTATTAAAAATGGCGGATAAACTTCATTAATAAACTTCATTGAGACCCTTATGTGGCCTGTATTTACATCAAAATTCAACCAAATCTTGCTTTAAATATGCTTTTTACAATGTCGGTTTGAAATTTTCAAGTGGCTGTCACTTGAAAACAAAATGTCGGAGCAACTTGGTATACGAACTCATCCAAGATATTTATAAGATTAGTTCACTGTCCAAATTTGGTTCGATTTCGAGTATTATTTCTTGAGTTATCGTGATGACAAAATCTTCATTATAGATACATAGATAGATAGATAGATAAACGAAGTGATTGCAATAGGTCGATTTCTAAAGAAATCAACCTAAAACCATGGTAATACAATCCTCAGGTACGATAACGGCGTAGTGTAAAATCCGGTCCCAATACGAACTATTCGGGACGCATATATCAGTGCTGCTGCCATCTGTTATCGCAAATAGAAAGTCTTATTTATTTTTTTGTTTGATTCAGGCATGCGCACGAACGTACATGAATGTAAATATTTCGATTTTCGTTTTCATAATTTAAAATAGCAATATTGAATATTATTTTATTTTCTTTGAACTCATGTTGTTATGAGGAGAAGAAATTTTGTTGGAATTATTTACTTCCTCCTATTAATTATTCTGCTTATTATATTTGTTAAATAAGATTAAAATATTAATATCTTGCTTTTAATACAGAATACAAATTAAAATATCTTCTTTTCACGTAAAATTAATTTAGCAAAAATTATAGTTTATAAGTAACAAAAATTTTTATGCTATATTATTCAAGAGGTTTTTATTATAAATTTATTTAACAAAAACATCAGTTATAAAAGAAATAAAGTTTTTATTTTATTTATTTTATTTTTTTATGTATTTATCTGTTATGTAAATGTGAAAATATTTTGTTAAAAACTACAAACTGCAGCTTTAAATTTTGGACGGTTACATAGGTGGTCATTAAATTGAGGTTCAAAAAATCATAAATGCAAAAAACCAATTCTAAAAGACTTTAGCTCTATAAATAATTTATCTGTATAGCTTTCTGATAATCATTAATATTATTTTAATCTTGAAAGCTTTTAGGGATTTTTTTTTTTTTTTTAATTATTATACCAAACATAACAAAATTGCTTAGCTTTGTATTATTTCTCTCCTAAGTTATTTATAATGTAAGGTTTTTTTGGATGCCTTTTTGAAGTACTTATATTCCACTTAATATTTCAATAAAAGTTATAGGTAGGCATGTTATTCGGATTACTACCAATTGTGTACAGTAGAGAATTCTTTTTAAGAAGATGTCCTATGTGGGGGGTGTACATGGGTTTCGGAGAAAACCGTGGCAAAATTCGAATGGCTATAGGGATAAGCACAACCTGGAATTAAACCCGGCGCTTCCAGTTTTCCAGCTTCAAGAAAAGAACCTCTAAACCACTGGTGGAATGCAAAAATCATTGATTAAAAATTAAATACAGTAAAACCTCTGTAAAAAGGCCGATCCACTGTACCTTTAAATATTAGACCTTTATAGTGGTGGACTTCTACATTAATAAAAATCTTAATTTAGAAAATAAATTCTAAATGATTTTAACTATAATTAATTTAATTCAAATTTACATAATTTGTCAATATAGCTTCCTGTTAATCATTAATATTCTTTTAATCTTGAAATCTTTTCAGGAATACTTTTGTTTTTCAAAAAATATTTTATATACCAGAACAACAGTTCAGCTGAGTATTATTTCTATCATAAGATATTGATAACGTAGATTTCTGAATTCATTTTTGAAATGCTAATGTTTTGTTTAAATTTGACAATACTCTGATAAAAATTACAAGCATGATATGGTATTTGAATTAAGGAAGACTGTCTATAGTAGGGACCTGGACCTAAGAAAAGATGGCCTCAGTGGGGATCTTTCTAAAGAATTCTAGCTCATATTCATGCAAATTAAAGGGAGGGGGGGAAATGCAGAAAACTTCGAATCACTAGGTCGACAAGCATGATCTGGGATCAAACCTGGTACTTCTCGTCTTCCAGCTCAAAGAACAGAATCACTGGATCAGCCACTGGTGGGGGCTAAAAAATTATAATTATCTGTAGGAAATAGAAGAGAGTGAAATCTCCCTGCAAAGGCTATTCACGTGCCTCCAAGTTTTATTAGAATTTTTTAAAAAATTGTATGTTATTTAAATTTTACAACTTTATTGTAAAACGTTGCCTGTTGAAAGTTGTAGTAAAATTGGTTTCTACATCTAGACAGATAAAATAATTCAAATACATTATGGACTGAGAAAGATATTTCTCTTGATCACATTTCAACACTTTGTTACTTTCAGAAAACTATCAGAAGTAAAGTATTTTAATCATTTCAAAAATACGAGTTTGAGATTTTAGTGTTTCTACACTTTTGAGGTCTCCTGAATTCATGTTTACTATTTTGAAAATGATATGGTGAACACAATAGCGTCTAAATGCTCTGTTCAAATGGCTGAAAATTGGTACACATGTTACAGTTTCCCATAGCACAAAACATTTTGATTTTGGTGAATCTAGTACATAGTTTTTTTACAGGGACACAAAGAAATATTCTTTGTGATTATCGTCTGAGTGCCCAAATTTTGCAAAGTGTGATAATGTCTAAATGCCTTATTTGTTTGAGATGAACATTTATACACATATTATGAGTCACATATATTATGTTATTTAAAATTTTCAGCTTTATTGCAAAATGTTGCTTGTTGAAAGTTGTAGAAAAATTGGTTTCTATACCCAGACAGACAAAATAATTCAAATACATTATGGACTGAAAAGGGTATTTCTCTTGATCATATTTTAACACTTTTTTAATTTCTAAACGCTAGAGTGAGAAATGCATTGTAATCATGTTTAAAAAAAAAAAAAAAAAAAACGAGTTTGAGATTTTGGTGTGATCTACACTTTTTGAGGTCTCCTGAATTCATATTTTTTTTTTTTTTATGATGTATGTGAGTGAAGACGATAGCGTGTAAAGGCTTTGTTTGAATGAGCTGAAAATTGGTACATATGTTACACCATAGCATAAACCCTATTGATTTTGATGAATTTAGCACTTATAGTTTTTTTTTTTTTTTTTTAATAGGGACACAAAAAAAAAAAAAAAAAAAAAAAAAAAAATCTTTATCTTTATGGTTTATGGCCCAAATTTTGTAAAGTGTGATAGTGTCTAAACATCTTATTCATTTGAGATGAAAATTTATACACGTATTACGAGTCACCGTCACACGAACTCTATAAATTTTGGTGAATCTAGAGTTTATAGTTTTTTTTTTACAGGGACACAAAGAATAATTCTTTATGATTATGGTCTATATAAGCCAATTTTTTTTTTAACTGCGATAGCATCTAAACAGGGGTCGAAATTAGAATCAGCAAGTTGAATGACAAATGGCAACTAACATTGTTTTTTTAGTTATGCATAAGTTGCAACTATGTTTACTAAGATGTCATTTTTAACTTATTTACACATATAACATATACGTAAATGTTGTACATAAACTGCAATTACTTAAAATGCTGATAGTTTATCTAGTTAGTTTTCTAAGTTTCACGTATTTATGTGAGTTTCAGAGAAAACCACGACAAAAACCGAACGGCTAAATGGATGAGCACTATTTGCGATCGAACCCGGCACTTCCTGTCTTCCATCTTCGAGAGCAGAACCTCTCGACCACTGGTGGGGTGAAATAATTACAGTTGTCACAAAAATTATTGATTAGAAATGGAATACAATAAAATGTCTCAAAAAGGCCATCCATTATACCTTTAAATATTGTACCTATACAGAGGCCTTTTAATATAGGTTCAAAAAATCTTAATTTATAAAACAAATTCTAAATGATTTTAACTATTGAAGTTTGCATAATTTTTCTATATATTTTTCTAACAATCATTAATATTAATTTGTTTTAATCATAAAAGCTTTTCAAGAATAATTTTGTTTTTCAAAAAACATTTTTCGTACTAGAACAAATTGTTCAACTTTCAGTATTATTTGTATCATATTCAGTTTTATTTTCATTTCAGTATTATTTCTGTGATAAGTTATTGATAATATATATATATATATATATATATATATATATATATATACATTTTTTATATTCCTTTTTGAAGTACTTATGTTTTATTCAAATGTAAAAGCATTTTGATAAAAAATACAGGTATGGTATTCGGTTTAAGGCCAGTTGTCTGCATTAGGGACCTGGGCATAAGGGAAGATGCTTTCTGATTGGGGTCTTTTTGTATGGTTCTAGCTCGCATTAATGCGAATTTCTAAGAAAACCACGGAAAACTCACAAAGGCTAGGTTGACATATGCTACATGGAATCGAACCCGGTACTTCCCGTTTTCCAGCTTCGATAGCAGAACCTCTCGTGTAAAATTATCACAAAAATTATTGGCAGGCAATAAAATACATCGAAACCTTCCTAAGAAGGCCACCAGCCGTACTTTGAAAGATTGTACCTTTACAAAGATTATCTCTTAATAGACAAAATAGGAATTCTGGAAACAAATTCTAAATGATTTTAATTATTCAAATTCACATTGTTTATGAATATAGCATTCTGATAATTATTATTATTAGTGTATGATAATTTTGAAAGCTTTTTAAGTTTTTAAAAAAAATTATTTTAAATATGAGACTAAATCATTTTTTTTATGTTCAATTTAAATGTGAAAATATTTTGATAAAAATTACAAGTATGGTATGGTATATAGGTTAAGACCTATTGTCTGCACTAGGAACTTGTGCCTAAGGGAAGATGGATTCTGGTGGTGGTCTTTCTAGGTGGTTATCATCCGTGAATTTAGGAGAAAACCACGGAAAACTCCGAACGGCTAGATTGGCAAGTGCTACATGGGATCGCACCCGGCACTTCCCGTCTTCTAGCTTCGAGAGCAAAACTCCTCGGCTATTGGAGGGGACTAAAAACTTTCTTTTATTTTTTACTATATCACTAGGCAACAAAATACAGCGAAACCTTTCTAAAAAGGATACCAACTATACCTTCAAGTATTGGACTTTTACAAAGTGGCCTTTTAATAGAAAAAATCGTAGTTCTGGAAAACAATTCTAAATTATTTTAATTATTCAAATTTACATTGTTTATTCATATCATTCTGATAGTAATTATTATCAGTTTGTGGTAATTTAAAAAGCATTTTAACTTTTTTTTTTTTTTTTTAAATATATTTTAAATAAGAGAATAAATCGTTTACTTATGTTTAATATAAATTAAACATGTTTTAAATTAATTTAAATCAAATTAAATTAAAATAATTATGTTCAAAATTAAATAATGTATTAAAATTAAATAATTATTAAAACGTATGTCCACACACATGCACACAAGAAAAAAAAAAAAAAAAAAAAAGTTAATAAAAATCAGTTAAACAATATTTTATACAATTTTTCCCCCCTTAATAAAACTTTTTTTTTTTTTTTTTTTTATATATATATTTTCTAACGGAATTGAAAGTGTTTATGACTTGCCTGTCTGCACTTAACTTCTGTGAATAATTTTTTAGCATTTGTGAGCTGATATTACTTAAAAATATTAATTTAATAAACAAAATAATAAAGATTTCGTATTCCAACAATGTTAAATGGACGCAGGTACCGATACTAGCGTCACGATGCGGCGAAAAGAATTTTAGGACCGGTTTTGATTCTGAAACGCCATAGGAGATATTCCTCCTTCTCTTTCTACCTTCATGCCTAAAACTTATGCAGCTTCATATACAATACTAAGTTAGTTCTGCCGTGGCGGCGCTGCGCGCCAACCCTAATTTCCAATGCATTTGATTCCGACAAAATCGTCGATTGTTATGGCCGCTTTCACGACGTTGGCGCGTTGGCGCCGAGGAGTGATCTAGTAGGGCCGTGATATATATATATATATAGAAATTCTAACTTCTAAACTTTTATTAAATTATTTATTTTAATTTATAATTGTTGCCAAAAAAATTTAACTTTAATTTTTACATCTACTTTTTATGATAGCATGCGATCATGTTTTATATACAATTTAAATCATTAAATTCATTTTTTTTTTTTTTTTTTTTTTTTTTTTTTTGCTTATTTTTATTTCATATTGCTCGCGCACTTTTTATTTCCTGATTCAAAATTATTTTAAAAAAAAAAAAAAAAACTTTTTCGATATCGTTTGTAACGAGTTCAACTATCGAAAACGACAACGCAAAAATCCCAGATTGAGACTAATAGGCCCTCAGTCCTAAAAAAAAGTTGGTTTTAAAAATAAAATATTAATCCTTTCAGAACAACATATATTTGCATCATGAACTACATTAGCACTTTACCAATGTGTAGAAAATCATTAAAGTCATAATGACGTCAATTTTTGCCAGATACATAATTTAACTTTTTACAACTTTTTAATGCTCACGTTTAATTAAATGTATTTATTTTTATGTCGAAAGAAAATGTACTCGTAAATTTTTCTTGGCATCAATTAAATTATAGCTAATATTTTAATGACTATTTTTATTGTTATTAGGAGCTTATTATTTTCACATTTTAATTAATTAAAAGAAAACTATTCGAAAATTCGAAAATCTGACTTCGAAGTATTGTGTTCTCACCGGGTTCTGAGCTACTGTGAAAGTTCCAAATGTCTAGCTAGTAGGGAAGTTAGTTAAAAATAGATTGCAAGATTTGTACCGGAGAAACAAACAAACAAGAATAGAAGTTAATAAAAACATGGTAAAAAAATAATATACCTCAATTTTAGATCCCCCCCCTTTTGTTTAAATAGTATGTTTTTGACACGGATCAAACTCGCTTGGCATGAAAGCTAATTGAGCATTATATTACAGAGCTTTACTTATTAATATAATCCTGGGTAATTTTAAAAATTTTGATGCTGAAATAGATCGGATGTTTTTCGCCAAGGACTCCACTTTCGTAAGCGCATAAAAGATATAAATAAATTATAAAATATTGAAAAACAGAAAAGAAAGGAAAGGAAAACGAAAAGAAAGAAACAACAACAAAAAAAAAAAAAACAACAATAATAATAATAATAATAATAATAATAATAATAACATAAATTATGTATTTTTGTCTAAAGTGACGATAAAAATCCAAAAGTCGCCAAGGGGAGCCACATTAAGAATGTGCCATGATCAGGTTTACATATTTCATTATTTATTTATATACCAACTACTATTGACTAACTCAACTACTATTATAACCACAAAAATTAATTGTCTCATGCGATAGACGTTAGCAGATCATAGCACATTAATATTATATTTGGTGTGAAATTGTTGTCATTTTATGGTTGATCGAATAAATCAAATAAATATAGAAAATAACGTGAAAGAAAATATTATGTACGCCACGTATAGTGTTGTTCATATGTAACTGGGATTCAGAAATAAAATGGCTGCTTCAATTTTTTCCATACTGTCCGTTTCGAAACTGTCATCTGATAAGCATCCAAATGGAAGACCACTGGTAAGCTATTGTCACAGGCAATAGGGATAGACACCCGAGAGTCTGCGAATGAGTGCGTCGCTGCGGAAGGCAGCGGGAAACCAAAGCGGGCTTATAAGCAATTTCATGATTTCTTTAAATTTTATTTTTCTCTGTAAAGCGATATAGAAAAGAGTTTCCTTTAAATATAGTGACCAGCGAAGCGAGAAAATAAGCCTTCGTTGATTCACCACTTTCATTGATTTTCATGAATTAAAAAATGGTTTCGTTAACAAACTTTGATCTATTGGCACGTAGGTACCATCAGGCCGAGTTTTGTACACTTCGAGTTTGGTTTTGAAATTTTTTCCACATTCGGAATCCGGCTCGTTCCCGAACCGGGGCTTTGCTAGTAAATAAATAAATGAATAAAAAACCACTCTTCTTTTTACCGCTTTATAAGCAAAAAATAAAGAAAATTCATTGAAATTGATTAAAAACTCGTTCTGTAGCGTCTTCCCCACCTTCAAAATCTCGGATATATGTCCCTATTGTGCGCGACAATGCCTTACTTGTGGCTTTTAAATTGGGTACTTATCGGATGACAGACTCAAAACGGACAGTCCAGAAAAAATCGAAGTAGCCCTTTTATATTTAAATCACAATTACATATGAACAACACTATATATGTATAATATTTCCTTTCACATTGTTTTAGAGTCCTGCATCGGGTCGGGTTGACAGAATTTTTCTCTTGCGGGTCGGGTTGACTGATCTTTTTTTCGTGCGGGTCGGGTTCGGGTCGGGTTGACTGAATTTTTTTTCTTGCAGATCGGGTTCGGGTTCGGGTCGGGTTTGTTTTCAACAGGTCGGGTCGACTTGAGAACACCTTTTAAAATATTTTTTACAATTATAAACATAAATTTATAGGCATGTTTACAATTACGTAACTAATTTAAACATTCTGCACATACTAGACATGTATCGGTTGGTTGGTTGATTAGTTGAAGGATCTAAGGCCGATTGACTCCAGATGTGTCCTAGGCCTATAGAGGGATTGCCCTCCGTTTGAGTCTTTCTAAGGGGTCCTAGCCCGTATTTACGCGTATTTCGGAGGAAACCACAGAAACCCCCAACGGCTAGATCGATGAACGTGACCTGGGATCGAACCCGACACCTCCTATCTACCAGCTTCGAGCGCAGAACCGCTCGGCCGCTGATGGGCAGACATGTACCGGAGCTCCCTATTCGTATCCGCGGATATCCGCCAGAAAAATAGATCCGTATTTGTATCGGATCTCTTTTCTTTTATTCAACAGAACCAATATGTATCTTTTGTAGAAATTGTATGAAAATTAGAAAAGTATTATAAATCTTTCTCGACTGCTTGTCTATATATATAAAAATGAATGTTTGTCTGTATGTTATTTATAAAATCGTAAACGGCTTGACCGATTTCGATCATTCTTTTTTTGTTTTTTTCCTTATAGGTCAGGGATGGTTTAGGAAAAAAAAATTGAAAAAATCTTTAAAATTAATTAAAATATGAAAATAATAAACTTATTGACTTATATTGACTTAATATAAGCCATTTAAATTTTTAATTGTTGCCAAAAAAAGTTTACGAGATGTATTTATTTATTGTTTTCAGCATAAAATGAAATATGCTTTCACGCGAAAAATAAGAAATTTCTAAATGTTAAATTGGTCGATGAGAAAATGACACTTTATAATTTTAAAATAAAATAGTAATATTACAAATCTAACATATTTCTTCTGAATTTTATTTCACAGCATTTTTTTTATATACCTCAACTTCAGATTTTTTTTTTTTTTTTTTTTGTAGTATGGTGGATGAAACACGCTTGGCATAAACGCTAATTCAGCAATATATTAAAGGTATTTTCTTATTGATAATTCTTGACAATTTTTTATAATTTTGATGCTGAAGTAGATCGGACATTTTTCGCCAAGGAAAAGATAGAAAGAAATACGCAAGCGAAGTGATGACGTCACTGGCCGTTCGTGGATGCAAGAAAAATATTTCCTATGTTAAACGCCCATTGGATTTTTTGTAAAAAATTATTAAAAATCGAGGAAAAATAGTTCCCGATTTTAATCCCCGTATTTAGGTATAGATATGTATTAGTTATCATGTCCATGCATTAGAGTAAGTTATTTTTGTAGTAAAATTGACAAAATTTGAATTTTTAATTTCAAAACTCTAGAAAAAAAAATGCCAAACTTCCATATTCGATTGAAAACACAAACATTTCATTTCAAAGGATGATATTTACACAATATCCAACTAATATACTGATTGAAAGGGAAATGATAAATATTCTATCATAATTTGAAGTCAAATTTGTTTTCAAATGTCTAAATAAAGTATCTAATATAAGATACTAATATGTTGCAGCGGAATAGATTTGATACCGGTCATCCTTGGTAGAAAAATAAAATATCGCCAAATTATTTGGCGAACATAATTTAATTCCTTTCAAAAATCATGGTTATTTTAACAACTTATTTTAAGACAGTAATGAATAAGGTACAACTATAGTATTTCCCCTCAGCTGAATTTGGCGATTTTTCTTTGGCGCCGATTTGAACGATAACGATGTCGTTCTGGATTGTTTGCGATGTAATATGGCAGCCTGCATGCTATTTATTTCGGATTTATGATTTTATAATTTATGATTTATAATTTAGCTTACGATTTTATCATTTATGCTATATGATTTATGATTTTTAGATTTATGATTTAGCCATAATCGCCAGCGAAAAATCGCCAAATCTAGCTGAGGGGAAATACTATAGTTGTTCCAAGAATAATATGAAACAATATTTCGTACAATGCATATTACGAAAATATACATCTTGCATGTATATTTTCGTATTACGTTTTTGATCACCAAATACAATAAGCGCCGAGAACGACAGAGTTTTGAAATTTAAAATTAAAATTTTGTCTATTTGACAGCAAAATAACTCAATCTAACACATGCACATGATAACTAAATAATTTTATCATTTATGCTATATGATTTATGATTTTTAGATTTGTGATTTAGCCATAATCGCCAGCGAAAAATCGCCAAATCTAGCTGAGGGGAAATACTATAGTTGTTCCATGAATAATATGAAACAATATTTCGTACAATGCATATTACGAAAATATACATCTGGCATGTATATTTTCGTATTACGTTTTTGATCTCCAAATACAATAAGCGCCGAGAACGACAGAGTTTTGAAATTTAAAATTAAAATTTTGTCAATTTGACAGCAAAATAACTCAATCTAACACATGCACATGATAACTAAAACATATATGTACCCAAATATGGGACTTAAACTCGGGAAATAATTTTCTTCGATTTTTAATCATTTTTTACAAAACATCCAATGGGCGATTAACATAGGAAATCATTTCTTGCATCCACGGACGGTCAGTGACGTGACACTTCGCTTGCGTAGGAACAATAATCGCATAAATTATATTTTGGTCTAAAACGGCAACAAAAATTTAAAAGTCGCCAAGGGCATTAAGGCTGTACCATGATCAAGTTTACATATTAATTTATTTATTTTTCTATATACCAACTACTATTAACTAAGCATGAAGTATATATAACCACAAAATAATAATAATTGTCTCATGCGATACAAGTAGCCGATCATAGCATATTGTAATATTATATTTGGTTTGAAATTGCTGTCATTCTATGGTTGATCGATTAAATCAAATAAATATAGAAAATAACTTGAAAGCAAATATTATGTACATCACGTATAATGTTGCTCATATATAACTAGGATTCAAATATAAAGGGCTACTTCAAAATTTTCGATACTGTCCGTATCGAAATTGTCATATATGATAAGCACCTAAATGGAAGCCCACGGGTAAGTCATTGTCGCAGGCAATAGGGACAGTTATCGCAGGATGCGAGGACGAACAAGGCGCTGCCGAAGGTAGCGGGAACCCAAATTGAACTTGTGAGCGATTTCAGTATTATTATTTTCTCTTTTTTTTCATAAAACTATATAGAAAAGAGTTTCCTTTTAATATGGTGACCAGCGAAGCGGGCAAAGCCTGCTAGTTAATATATAATTTAAAGAAACACAAATACAGTATAACCTCGCATTTGCATTCTACAAATTGAAAAGATTTCGCAGCTTACAAGTTTTTTATTTTTATTTTTTAATTTCTTCTACATTTAGTAGAACAAAGTATTAGATTCTATCAACTTTTGGTGTCAACCACTCGACGGGTGGCACTGCTATACAGCGATTTCTGCAATTTCAGGGGAGGCTCAGGTTCTGTTGCATATAATCCAACAAAACTTGATATGTGAGAAGACCAATATGAGATATTATGCTGATTCAATTTGAATGCCTATCAGCCAACAGGTGGCGCTGTTACACAGCGATTTCCGCAATTTAAGGAAAGGCTATATCTCAAGAACTACTGCACTTCGTTTCACTTCGTTTATCTATCTATATCTATCTATCTATCTATCTATCTATCTATCTATCTATCTATATATATATATATATATATATATAATGAAAATTTTGTCATCACGATAATTCCCGAAATAATACTCGAAATCGAACCAAATTTGGACAGTGAACTAATCTTATAAATATCTTGGATGAGTTCGTTAACCAAGTTGCTCCGACTTTTTGTTTTCAAGTGGCAGCCACTTGAAAATTTCAAACCGACATTGTAAAGAGCATATTTAAAGCAGGATTTCCTTGAATTTTGATGCAAATACAGGCCACATAAGGGTCTCAATGAAGTTTATTAATGAAGTTTATCCGCCATTTTTAATAAAGTGGCAGATATTTTAAGTTAAGCGGGCCACTTGAAATCAGGCTACCACTTGGAAATTTAAAATCACTATAACTTCCGAAATAATACTCCAAATCGAACCAAATTTAGACAGTGTTTTAACTTATCTTATAAATATCTTAGATGAGTTTATTAATCAAGTTGCTCCGCCATTTTGTTTTCAAGTGGTGACCACTTGAAAATTTCAAATTCAAATTGTAAAAAGCTTATTCCGAATTTGTTTGAAATTTGATGTGAATACAGACCACATAAGGGTCTCAATGATGTTTATTAATGAAATTTATCCGTCATTTTTAATAAAGTGGTAGATAACTTAAGTTAAGCGGGGCCACTTCTTTAGGCGCGTTGAGCACTTTTGGGTGAAGAAAAATCTTTGAACTCCCGTCATCGTCAGCTGACGCTTTCCATTTGAAGTGAAAACTTTTGGGTGAACAAAAATCATTGAATTCGCGTCATCGAAACGCTTTCCATCCTTGTATGATACAAATAATGTATCATACAATTAACTTGCTAATGTGAAGTATTAATAATTATATACTGTATATTGTTTTAAAATCTGGTGCGGCTCCACACGACTTCTCTCATCTCCGAGCACTATCTCTATTGCAGTTAGACCTCACAACACCGTGAGAAAGCCCAAAGCTGCCATTTTTCTCAAGTTTTTACAATCTGGTGCGGCTCTACACGACTTCTCTCATTTTCGGACACTGTCTCTATTCCAGTTAGACCTCACAAAACCGTGAGAAAGGCCAAAGCCGCCATTTTTCTCACGTTTTTACAATCTGGTGCGGCTCTACACGACTTCTGTCATCTCCGGGCACTGTCTCTATTGCAGTTAGCGCATTAAATAAAATTGTAATATAATTTTTGTAGTAGTAGTTTATATTAATGAATAAAAAAACACTTCATTTAAAAGTATTTCCTACACAATAAAATATTTCCTGACGACTCAAGAAATACACACGTAATTGTTCACGTTTTCACTTCTGTCGGCACTCCCGAAGTGCAACTTTTTGTAAATTTTTGTTTTGAAAAAAAATTACATATATATATATATATATATATATATATATATATACACGGCCTTACTAGATCACTCCTCGGCGCCAACGCGCCAACGTCGTAAGCGGCCATAACAAAACTGCAAAGATCAATGCATGCCGCGGAATCAAGTAGATGGCGCTCGCTGCCAACCCTGAAAATCAGTTTGTGTTATCGATTCCTATTGTAAACAAACGTGAAAATAAGCATTGTATCTTGTAAAATGGTGTACTATTGTGTACTTTGCTATTCATCAAGAAGAAGTAGGGATCTGTATCCTCTTAATTTTTGTGGAGGTTGAGTTTTGTACACTTCGAGTTTGGTTTTGAAATTTTTTCCACATTCGGAATCCGGCTCGTTCCCGAACCGGGGCTTTGCTAGTAAATAAATAAATGAATAAAAAAACACTCTTCTTTTTACCGCTTTATAAGCAAAAAATAAAAGAAAATTCATTGAAATTGATTAAAAACTCGTTCTGTAGCGTCTTCCCTACCTTCAAAATCTCGGATATATGTCCCTATATTGCGCGACAATGCCTTACTTGTGGCTTTTAAATTGGGTACTTATCGGATGACAGACTCAAAACGGACAGTACAGAAAAATCGAAGTAGCCCTTTTATATTTAAATCACAATTACATATGAACAACACTATATATGTATAATATTTCCTTTCACATTGTTTTAGAGTCCTGCATCGGGTCGGGTTGACAGAATTTTTCTCTTGCGGGTCGGGTTGACTGATCTTTTTTTCGTGCGGGTCGGGTTCGGGTCGGGTTGACTGAATTGTTTTTCTTGCGGATCGGGTTCGGGTTCGGGTCGGGTTTGTTTTCAACAGGTCGGGTCGACTTGAGAACACCTTTTAAAATATTTTTTACAATTATAAACATAAATTTATAGGCATGTTTACAACTACGTAACTAATTTAAACATTCTGCACATACTAGACATGTATCGGTTGGTTGGTTGATTGGTTGCAGGATTTAAGGCCAATTGACTCCAGATGTGTCCTAGGCCTATAGAGGGATTGCCCTCCGTTTGAGTCTTTCTAAGGGGTCCTAGCCCGTATTTACGAGTATTTCGGAGGAAACCACGGAAAACCCCGAACGGCTAGATCGATGAACGTGACCTGGGATCGAACCCGACACCTCCTATCTACCAGCTTCGAGCGCAGAACCGCTCGGCCGCTGGTGGGCAGACATGTACCGCAGCTCCCTATTCGTATCCGCGGATATCCGTCAGAAAAATAGATCCGTATTTGTATCTGGATCTCTTTTCTTTTATTCAACAGAACCAATATGTATCTTTTGTAGAAATTGTATGAAAATTAGAAAAGTATTATAAATCTTTCTCGACTGTTGTTAATATATAATTTAAAGAAATACAAATTTATTATAACCTCGCATTTGCCTTCTAGAAATTGAAAAGATTTCGCAGCTTACAAGTTTTTTTTTTTTACTTTCTTCTACATTTAGTAGAAGAAAGTATTAGATTCTATCAACTTTTGGTGTCAACCACTCGACGGGTGGCACTGCTATACAGCGATTTCTGCAATTTCAGGGGAGGCTCAGGTTCTGTTGCATATAATCCAACAAAACTTGATATGTGAGAAGACCAATATGAGATATTATGCTGATTCAATTTGAATGCCTATCAGCCAACAGGTGGCGCTGTTACACAGCGATTTCCGCAATTTAAGGAAAGGCTATATCGCAAGAACTACTGCACATAATTTCATATAAATTGGTATGTAGCTGCCATTTAATACATATTAGCGCCTGTTAACTTTTGGTGTAAACCACTCAACAGGTGGTGCTGCTACACAGCGATTTCTACAATTACAAGGAAAGCTATATCTCATGTTCTATTGTGTATCATCAAACAAAACTTAATATGTGAGAAGGCGAGATTATGAGACATTATGCTGACTCAGTTTGAATGCTTGTCGGCCAATAGGTGGCGTTATTACACTGCAAATTTCATCGATAACAGGATGGCTATATCTTAACTTCTATGCCATACAACTGTACGAACCATGATATGTGAGATAACAATTATAAAAAATCATTGTTTAAGAAATTATTTATAGACGATAAAACTGTCTCTCTTTGGATATTTAGTGTTAGATTTCCCTAAGGTGAAAATTATTTGCATTCATCACGTTAAACTTTTTAATAATAGTTTTAATAAATTATTCACACTTAGTGAATTTGACAGAAAAATATGTCTTGTGGTGACCACAACATACTATTTTTTTTTTTTTTTCATAATTTACCAATTGTGTGACAATGAAAATTTACTTTATTTTATATCATGTTATATCATTTTACCTTGTTTTGCATGAGTTTTAGATGAATAAGTAATATTGATTTATTTTTCGGGTTTCGGGTCGGGTTCGGGTTAGATAAGTCGAGTTTCGAGTCGGGTTTGGGTCGCAAAAAATTTTCTGTTGCGGGTTCGGGTCGGTTTTCGGGTTGATGAAAATTTTTCTGTCGGTTCGGGTCGGGTTTCGGGTTGATTTAAAATTCGTCTATCGGGTTCGGGTCGGATAAAACCCGACCCGCGCTGGACTCTACACTGTTTACTATATTTTATCTGATTTATCCGGTAGAACATAAAATGACAACAATTTCACGCCAAATATAATATTATTATAATTGTTATGAGCTCTATCTCTACCATATGAGACAACTTTTTTTTTTTTTTTTTTTTTTTTGTGGTTATAGTATATATATTTTTCATTTTAAATATTTTATGGTTAGTTAATAGTGGATAGTATATAGAAAATAAGGAATAATTAAGAATTAGCGACGGCCTAGCACAATTTCAAAGTTGTATGACGCCAACAGGACGTCATCTTGTTTTTCTGGCCACCACATTAGGCCCGCTTACAGCGCATATGGCAGCCGTCGCTCATTTTTAACTAGACCTGAAAAATAAATAAATCTTCTATATATATAAAAATGAATTGCTGTTCGTTAGTCTCACTAAAACTCGAGAACGGCTGAACGGATTTATCTTATCTTAGTCTTGAAATGTTCGTGGAGGTCTAGGGAAGGTTTAAAAGGCGAGAAAAAATCGAATAATTTCCGGGAAAACCCTAAAAACAGCCCTTTTCTATTTCCCATACAAACGTTTTCTAGAGTCAATTTGAACTTTATTGCTATTCAATAAAGTTTAGGTGTGTTCCGAACGGCTGATGGCTGAGCTACAAAAATTTGCATGTTGATTCGTAATGACCTCCCCTGATGCAACTCGAAGCCGGATTTTCGAATTTTGTTTTAGTTTTCTTTTAATTAATTAAAATGTTAAAATAAAAACCTTCTAATAACTGATAAATTGGCCATTTAATTTTAATCCTTAATTTAATTGTTGCCAAAAAAAAATTATTCTTTTTTGGACAGAAAAAAAGAAAAAAAAAAACGTGAACAATAAAAATTACATTTATTTAAAATATTTAATTTTATTCCTTAATTTAATTGTTGCCAAAAATATTATCATTATTTTTTCGACGGAAAAAAAAAAAAAAAAAAAAAACGTGAACAATAAAAATTATATATATTTAAAATGAGGAAAGTAAATTAAAAAAATTAGAAATATCAGTCGTATCGTTACAAATAAGATACCAAATGAAAGATGCAATTTTTGTGAATCCAACGGATTAAACAGCTTATCGATCGGACAATTAGATTTTTTAAAATTAACTAATGTATGTATTTTATAAATTTTCTTTCACAAACACAAACGTGTAGTATACAGCCTGTACAACACTAGACCAAATTGAAGTTCAAATTTCACCAATATTTAAATAAATAAATGAAAATAAAAATATGCTTAATGGGAAATATATATAACCATTAAAAGTTTAGTTGTCTAAAATATGTCAGAAATAGCGCTCATAGCATATTGTTACAAGGTATTAAGTCTTATTTTTACAAGGGGTAAAATCTAAAATGGTGACAAAAATTCAAAAGTCGCCAAAGAGAGCTATATTAAGGCGGTACTATGATCATGCTTACAAACCATAAATACTAATAACCACAAAAAATTAATTGTCTCATGCAACAGACGTAGCCGGTCATAGCATATTATAATATTTAGCGTGAAATTGTTATCATTTTTATGGTTGATCGGGGATAAACAAAATAAACATAGGAAATAACGTAAAAGCAAATATTATGTGCACCACGTATAGTGTTGTTCATATGTAACTGGGTTTCAAATATAAAGGGGATACTTCATTTTTTTTCGATACTATCTATTTCGAAACTGTTATCTAATAAGGACTTAATGCAAGCCTATTGGTAAACCTGTTGCATATTGACAAAAGTATTATTGATAAATATTTCAATTTACTTCTTATATATTTTATGAAAATAGTTCAAGGTTTATAAGGTAAGTAAAATGCACTCACCTTGGTTGTGAGTATCCTCTTTTATATCAGATTTCAGAATCTAGATGTTGTATTTTGTAAATGAAAATAAATCCATTGGAGTTACAGGAACTATCAGTTGACTTATGCTGTTTAAAATATATAATTTGATATTAATTAATCAATGATTTTAATTGAATTAAACCAGCCTTCTTTAGCTTGGTTTATGAATAGGAAAAATATATAATTTGTGGGAATGAAAAAAGAACCCACATGTTTTCCTTTTTAATCACATTTTTATTATGAATACTGAACATCGAAGAAGGAGAAAAAAAAAACGAAAAATATATCATTACATGTACATAGAAACACAGACGGCCAATCAGAACAAAATGCGTCATAGCGTCGCCCCAATGTAGATGTATATATGCATGAAGAAATAAAAGAGTCAAATGAAATGTTTTTAGAATAATATGAAAATGGAAGTTTTTGTAATTATTGAAAGAATGTCATTTTGAGTTTATTTCTCACCAACACCCCTGCGTAAACTCGATGACATTTAATCACAGTTCAACAAGGAAATTCGCAATTTTCGAAAAGAATGTCTCGGCAGAGGCTTCGTGAGCACATCGGCGATCATATTTTCCGTGCTTACATACTCAATCTTTATTGTGCCCTGCTCAACAAGGTCTCGAATCAGATGGTATCTTAGCTCGATGTGTTTAGTTTTCTGTCGAAACTTATCATTTTCGGCCAATTTGATGCAAGAAAGATTGTCTTCATAGAGTGTAATAGGACAATTTTGTTGCATATCAATTTCTTCAAAAAGGTTTATAAGCCATTTTACTTCTTGCGCGGCACTTGCTGCAGAAATATATTCCGCTTCCGCTGATGACATTGATACAGATTTTTGTTTTTTGCTTGTCCAGTATACAGTATTTGCTCCTATGCAGAACAAATTTCCTGTTGTAGACTTACGATCACTGGGATCGTTTGCCCAGTCGGAATCTGCATATACCCTCAAGACAGGCTCTTCAATATTATTATATGTCAATTTAAGATTAATTGTACTTTTTAAATATCTCATTAATCTTTTTACCGCTTCCCAATCTTTTGCTCTTGGGCGCTCATTTCTTCTACTCAAAATATTTACCGCGGCGCTAATATCCGGACGTGACACGGTTGAAATATATAACAATGCGCCTACAGCCTGTCTATATTGTGTATTTTCTGGTAAAAGGTTTTCTTCGTCATTTAATTTTATGTAACCTGTGTCCATAGGAGTGTCTGTAGGTTTTGAATTTTCTAAACCGTATTTGACTATAAGTTCTTGTATTTTGTGTGTTTGATCAAGAGTCATTGTATTTTCATTAGGACGATTAATATTTATCCCAAGATATTGTTTTGCTTCTCCCAAGTCTGTTAACGGGTATTCTTGTTTTAGTTTGTTTACAATTTCATTTATTTGTTGATCATTCCCCGCTATTAACAAATCATCGACATACACAAGTACATAAGTAGTTACATCGTTTTGTTTACGTTTATAAAGACACTTGTCGAATTGACTTTGAATAAAGCCTAAGTTAAGTAATGACTCATTCAATTTTAAATTCCATGCTCTCGCGGCCTGCTTTAGCCCGTATATTGCCTTTTTTAATTTACACACCTTATGTTCTTCCCCGGATACCACGTATCCTTCTGGCTGATGCATATAAACATCTTCACTCAATTTACCGTGTAAAAATGCAGTCTTGATATCAATATGTCTAAGACTTAAATTCTTATAAAGACTCATTGCCAAAAAACTTCTCAAAGTTGTGTGAGACGCCACTGGGGCGAAAGTCTCATCGTAGTCTATTCCATATTTCTGTGAAAAGCCCTTCGCAACCAGCCTAGCTTTGTATTTTTCAACACGGCCCTGACTGTTATATTTTGCTTTGAATGCCCATTTGCACCCTACTATTTTCATCCCTGGTGAAACCTCAACTAAATCCCAGGTGTCATTCTGCTTGAGTGAATTTATTTCATCTAATGTAGCATTGATCCAATTTTTCTTTTCTACAGGGTTTTCCATACTTATTATATCATCCCAGCATTTTGGTTCACTTATTCTTTCATTGTGTAATGTGAATGCGAATCTATCTGGTGGTACCCCTTTATTAGATCTTTGTGATCTACGTGGAGTATTTTGAGAATTATCTGACACAACACTATCATTAGTTTCATCTATCTCTGAGTCTATTATTTGCAAATTTGGTGATGGATTTTTATTATCACTTTTCTCATCATTGTTTTGTGATGTTTCATATTTAAGTATCGCTTGTTTTTCATTTTCTACAAATTTTACGGTTCGACTAATAATTATGTTTTTCCCATTTGTGCAGATCCTATATCCTTTACTTCTGTTATCGTACCCTACGAATATACCTTCCTGAGCCGTATTATCTAATTTTCCCCTGTGTACCTTTTGTACGTATGCATAGGCACGACAACCAAATGGTTTTAACATCGATAGGTCAGGTTTTCGACCTGTCCATAATTCATAAGGTGTCAATTCACACGAAGATGTTGGGAGTCTATTTTGCAAGTAAACTGCGGTATTTATTGCCTCCCCCGAGAAAAAATTTGGTAAATTGCCATCCTTTAATAAACAACGTGCCATTTCAACTAAAGTACGATTTTTACGTTCAGCAGTTCCATTTTGAGAAGCTGAATAGGGAACAGTGAATTGGTGGTCTATACCTAATTTTGTTAAGTATTCATTTAATTCTGTCCCGGTATACTCCCCTCCGTTGTCGGAGCGGATTGCATGCAAAGTTCGTCCGAACTTGTTTGATGTCATTGCGATGTATTCCCTCAATTTTGTGAAAACTTCATCCTTTTTTCTCAGTAGGTATATAACTGTAAATCTACTAAAATCGTCAATGAAGGTTAAAAAATAGTATTTTCCACCGACCGTGGGGGTTGTCATTGGTCCACACAAGTCAGTGTGTACCAACTCTAGTGCTTTAGTTGCCCTAAACTGAGCCTTTTTGGGATAAGGATTGTCCGTTAATTTAGTTAATATGCAAGTTTCACATGCATTATCATGTTTGCAGTTGTCTAGTTTTATCCCAACTGCCATGTTGTTGTTTACCAATTGTTTTATATGACTAATGTTTCTATGGCCTAATTTAATGTGCCATTTATCAATGCAATTTGTATTTTCACATATTTTTACCATGTTTATAGTGTGTGTTGTATCATAGTTAACTTTGCATTCGTATAAATTGTTGTTAATGTAACCTTCAATGCATGTTTCTCCTTCATGCATTATTTTGCATGATTTGTTTTCAAATATTGCTACACAACCATTTTCAGTAGCTTCTTTTACAGATATGAGGTTTGTCTCTATCTCTGGTACATATAAAACATTTTTCAGTATTATAGTATTATGTGTGTTATTGGAATTTATGGTGTTTAATTTCACAGACCCATGACCCAGGGATTCTATCTCCTGTCCATTCGCGATTGTTACGCGTGAATTATTATAATTAAATTCATGAAATTTATTCCTATCATTGCATACATGCGTTGAACAACCTGAGTCTACATACCAATTGTTAGATTTCTCACAGATAAATAGAGTGAATATTTTATCGTTAGGTTTTTTATTTTCACTCTCAGTAATAAGAGCCCTATCCGCGTTATGTCTGTCTTGAGAGTACATACCAGATTTGAAAGTTGATCTGGCATTGCTGGCTTTTGTTTGTTTCAGAGTCTTTTCTTTATTAAGCTATTGTATAGCTTTTATCGCGGGCTTTGAGCGCGGCGACCGAATCAAAAAATTCCGTAACGAAAAAAAAACCTAACACAGTTCGGCAGACTTCGGTAGACTTCGGTTGTACGAAGCTCGCACGAATCGAGACGAGCTGCTCCGAAATCGGACGAATACGTAAGCAGCTGTTTGTGAGAAAGTATATAGGTGTATAGGTATCAATACAAAAAACCCTTAACGGGTTAAAAGTTTGTGACGCAGCACTGTACTTTATGGCTATAAGAATTAGAAATACGGGTCTTAAAAATAATGATATCAAATTTTCAGTGACGCTTTGATATTAATTAAATTATACATAGATTTTCTTATTTGAATTTGCTTTTTCCTTTTATTTATATTTACAGTGTAAACGTTATTTTCAACATAAAATAATATATAGCATTTACTCATTGATACCTTTCCATTCACATCTCTTATACTATGAAAGCATGTGTTTTAAAAGAAATTATATGAAATTCCAGTAACGCAGTGGTGTTACATTAAGTGATTTGTTTTTAAATTTCTCTGCAATTATTTTGTTTTGCATATTAAAGTATATGTGCACATTGAAATATTGCTTTTAATTTTCAAATACGCTGTCAAATATATCACTTTCATTAAGCTTATATTATGTACTGAAATATATTTATTTCAATGAATTATTCTATCTTTTGCGTCACGCCATCCAAAACTGTAAGTAAAATATATGGAAATGTTTACTTTGTGTCATTTCATCCAAATAAATTGAAAATGCATGCAAATAGATATCGTGATGCAAAGAAAAAAACTGTGAAATTTTTTTCAGTTTTGGATGGCGTGACGCAAAAGATAGAATAATTCATTGAAATAAATATATTTCAGTACATAATATAAGCTTAATGAAAGTGATATATTTGACAGCGTATTTGAAAATTAAAAGCAATATTTCAATGTGCACATATACTTTAATATGCAAAACAAAATAATTGCAGAGAAATTTAAAAACAAATCACTTAATGTAACACCACTGCGTTGCTGGAATTTCATATAATTTCTTTTAAAACACATGCTTTCATAGTATAAGAGATGTGAATGGAAAGGTATCAATGAGTAAATGCTATATATTATTTTATGTTGAAAATAACGTTTACACTGTAAATATAAATAAAAGGAAAAAGCAAATTCAAATAAGAAAATCTATGTATAATTTAATTAATATCAAAGCGTCACTGAAAATTTGATATCATTATTTTTAAGACCCGTATTTCTAATTCTTATAGCCATAAAGTACAGTGCTGCGTCACAAACTTTTAACCCGTTAAGGGTTTTTTGTATTGATATCATTACTTTTTAGGGGTTAATGATCAAAACGTAAAATTAAAGGAGCATGGTAATGAGTTATAACATTGTATTAAAAGTGTTGTTTTATAGGTCATACTCGAACAAAATAACAAACTAAATAAAATTTTAAAATTTTATAAAAAGTGATAAAAAAGATGGACACATGCAACATTACAAAGGCATAATATAGTACATTTTAAAAATGACAAAAATTTCTTATTTATATTTATTTCTTATTAAAATTTTTTAGGTATAGATTTGATTTAAAAGAGAAAAATAAATAATAATAGAAAAATCTTTAAAAGGTGAAAATTTTATACTGGTAAATATTTAAGTAGTATAGTTTGTTATGAATTTAATTAAAAAAAATCTTAATCTATTCAAAATTTTATTATAGCTTAACATTTTGTAATTTATGTATTATATATACAAGAAACTTAATGAGCAAATTAATTATTTTCAAATTCTGTTTTAAGAATTTTTTCAATCCGTAGTTTAAGTGATTTATCACCTAATTTTGAAAAAATTACAAATATTTGCATATGATTATCATATTATTTGTCATTTTTATGAAAATAAAGGAAAAATTTTTTGTTGTTGCAATCACCTTTTAAAATAGAACCAATTTTGAAAGTTAACAACGTATCAGCATGAAAACAATGTAAATACAAAGAATATTTTTGATAAACAAATGTCATATAAAATACAAGTACCTAAATAAATAACTCATTTAATATATATATTAAAAAAAGAAAAATATATATTTTTTTATTTTTTGTGTTTATTTTTGACGCTTTCCGATAGATGGAGCCAAAACGATTATTTGATATTCAGTATTTCAGATGGAAGAGAAGAAATTCGTCCGCGAAACTGCCGCATCACGGTATTTTCGGAGTAAAAAATAGTTCGATTTTTAAACTGAGTTATAAAAAAAACAAGAGTTTTCCTAGGGAAAAGGGAGATGTCAGGCACATCAGATAAAAGCGATTAATATCATATATAAATTAAACTAAATTCGCTCGAGCCATATTCGAGAAAAAATTCTTACACATTAGTCCGTCCATTTATAACTTAAATGAGCCAATTCATATCTCGAAATATATTGCAAGCAGAAATGTAGAGATTTCAGGGTAGGATCAGACAGAAGGTGAAAGTCTATTTTGAAAATATCAGAACATAACCTCCTATATTTCCTGAGATATTAAGTGTCGGCTTTCAGCGGTTTGTTTGATCTTAAAATTCCTGTATATATAAGTGTCGCAGTTTTCGTTCGTTTTTCCGTTTCCGCTGAGTGTCGTGGCGTTCGTTTGTTTTTGCGCTTACGTCACTAGAAAAACTGCCGTTTTTCATGATCTATCATCTATGTACAACAGTGAATAGCTGTACGCGTAAAATTTGTGTATAAAGTAGATCAGATAAAACTTGAATATCCCCATTCGACTTGCAGGCCTTTAAAACCTGTTAAATACCTTTTCTCTATTAAAATTTGTTTTCTTATCGGTCACCACGCTCAAAAAGTGTAACTTGAATTAACATCAAAGAAAAAGCTTGAATATCCCCATTCGACTTGCATGCCTTTAAAACCTATTAAAATACCTTTTCTCTATTAAAATTTGTTTTCTTATCGGTCACCACGCTCAAAAAAGGTAACTTGAATTAATATCAAAGAAAAAACTTGATTATCCCCATTCGACGTGCAGGCCTTTAAAACCTATTGAAATACCTTTTCTCTATTAAAATTTGTTTTCTTATCGGTCACCACGCTCAAAAAGTGTAACTTGAATTAATATCAAAGAAAAAACTTGAATATTAAAACAGGAATAAACTACTACGTCAGAAACGCCAAAGAAAAATTATTGAGGTGTATACAGCTGTTTCGGTAGCCTAAAGCGTACCGTCTTCAGTGCAAAAAGAATCATTCCTGTTTTAATATTCCAACGCCAAGTCTCCTGCTATTAAAAAACTTGAATATCCCCATTCGACTTCCAGGCCTTTAAAACCTATTAAATACCTTTTCTCTATTAAAATTTGTTTTCTTATCATTATTGTTATCTTATTCAGTAATATCAAAGAAAAACCTTGAATATCCCCATTCAACTTGCAGGCCTTTAAAACCTATTAAATACCTATTCTCTATTAAAATTTGTTTTATATCGGTCACCACGCTCAAAAAGTGTAACTTGAATTAATATCAAAGAAAAAACTTGAATATCCCCATTCGACTTGCAGGCCTTTAAAACCTCTTAAATACCTTTTCTCTATTAAAATTTGTTTTCTTATCGGTCACCACGCTCAAAAAGTGTAACTTGAATTAATATCAAAGTAAAAAACTTGAATATCCCCATTGGACTTGCAGGCCTTTAAAACCTATTAAAATACCTTTTCTCTATTAAAATTTGTTTTCTTATCGGTCACCACGCTCAAAAAGTGTAACTTGAATTAATATCAAAGAAAAAACTTGAATATCCCCATTCGACTTACAGGCCTTTAAAACCTATTAAATACCTTTTCTCTATTAAAATTTGTTTTCTTATCGGTCACCACGCTCAAAAAGTGTAACTTGAATTAATATCAAAGAAAAAACTTGAATATCCCCATTCGACTTGCAGGCCTTTAAAACCTCTTAAATACCTTTTCTCTATTAAAATTTGTTTTCTTATCGGTCACCACGCTCAAAAAGTGTAACTTGAATTAATATCAAAGAAAAAACTTGAATATCCCCATTCGACTTGCAGGCCTTTAAAACCTATTAAATACCTTTTCTCTATTAAAATTCTTTTTCTTATCGGTCACCACGCTCAAAAAGTGTAACTTGAATTAATATCAAAGAAAAATCTTGAATATCCCCATTCGACTTGCAGGCCTTTAAAACCTATTAAATACCTTTTCTCTATTAAAATTCGTTTTCTTATCGGTCACCACGCTCAAAAAGTGTAACTTGAAATTATGTCAAAGAAAAAACTTGAATATCCCCATTCGACTTGCAGGCCTTTAAAACCTATTAAATACCTTTTCTCTATTAAAATTTGTTTTCTTATCGGTCACCACGCTCAAAAAGTGTAACTTGAATTAATATCAAAGAAAAAACTTGAATATCCCCATTCGACTTGCAGGCCTTTAAAACCTATTAAATACCTTTTCTCTATTAAAATTCTTTTTCTTATCGGTCACCACGCTCAAAAAGTGTAACTTGAATTTATATCAAAGAAAAAACTTGAATATCCCCATTCGACTTGCAGGCCTTTAAAACCTATTAAAATACCTTTTCTCTATTAAAATTTGTTTTCTTATCATTATTGTTATCTTATTCATTAATATCAAAGAAAATCCTTGAATATCCCCATTCGACTTGCAGGCCTTTAAAACCTATTAAATACCTTTTTTCTATTAAAATTCGTTTTCTTATCGGTCACCACGCTCAAAAAGTGTAACTTGAATTAATATCAAAGAAAAAACTTGAATATCCCCATTCGACTTGCAGGACTTTAAAACCTATTAAAATACCTTTTCTCTATTAAAATTTGTTTTCTTATCGGTCTCCACGCTCAAAAAGTGTAACTTGAAATTATATCAAAGAAAAAACTTGAATATCCCCATTCGACTTGCAGGCCTTTAAAACCTATTAAAATACCTTTTCTCTATTAAAATTTGTTTTCTTATCATTATTGTTATCTTATTCATTAATATCAAAGAGAATCCTTGAATATCCCCATTCGACTTGCAGGCCTTTAAAACCTATTAAATACCTTTTCTCTATTAAAATTTGTTTTCTTATCGGTCACCACGCTCAAAAAATGTAACTTGAATTAATATCAAAGAAAAAACTTGAATATCCCCATTCGACTTGCAGGCCTTTAAAACCTATTAAATACCTTTTCTCTATTAAAATTTGTTTTCTTATCGGTCATCACGCTCAAAAAGTGTAACTTGAATTAATATCAAAGAAAAAACTTGACTATCACCATTCGACTTGCAGGCCTTTAAAACCTATTAACTACCTTTTCTCTGTTAAAATTTGTTTTCTTATCATTATTGTTATCTTATCATTATTGTTATCTTATTCATTAATATCAAAGAAAAAACTTGAATATCCCCATTCGACTTGCAGGCCTTTAAAACCTATTAAATACCTTTTCTCTATTAAAATTTGTTTTCTTATCATTATTTTTATCTTATTCATTAATATCAAAGAAAAACCTTGAATATCCTCATTCGACTTGCAGGCCTTTAAAACCTATTAAAATACCTTTTCTCTATTAAAATTTGTTTTCTTATCATTATTGTTATCTTATTCATTAATATCAAAGAAAAACTTGAATATCCTCATTCGACTTGCAGGTGTTTAAAACCTATTAAATACCTTTTCTCTATTAAAATTTGTTGTCTTATCGGTCACCACGCTCAAAAAGTGTAACTTGAATTAATATCAAAGAAAAAACTTGAATATCCCCATTCGACTTGCAGGCCTTTAAAACCTATTAAAATACCTTTTCTCTATTAAAATTTGTTTTCTTATCGGTCACCACGCTCAAAAAGTGTAACTTGAAATTATATCAAAGAAAAAACTTGAATATCCCCATTCGACTTGCAGGCCTTTAAAAACCTATTAAAATACCTTTTCTCAAAAAATAGAGTTAGATCATTCAAATTTGGTACATCGAGGTTTTCGATACCTACAAACCGATTGCGGATATTTTTAATATATTCTCATTGCGGATATATTCTCATTTATTCAATAAAAGAAAAAAATTTGTTTTCTTATCGGTCACCACGCTCAAAAAGTGTAACGTGAATTAATATCAAAGAAAAAACTTGAATTAATATCAAAGAAAAAAAAATACTGCATAAATAAAATAAATAAATAATTATAATTACATAAGTTGATAAAAAATGCTATGCAATAGCTTTACCGCGGCAGTCCTCGAGTGCCACACGTATTTTTTTTTTTTTTTTTTTTTTAAGATGCCAGCATTCTTCAATTGTATGCGATTTTTTTTTACAATAACGGCAGAACTTTGAATTTTCTGGTTTCGGTTTAAATTTAACCTTTAATACTGAATTATTTTCAGATTTGTTTTCTTTTCTTTTAGAAAATTCATCAATCAATTTCGAGCGTATAAACTCTGGTACAAGATCCTTTTCATCACGCGATTCTAAAGCGGTGATTAATACATCATAACTTGGAGGTAAGGAACAGAGCATTAGGGCTGAAAGGTGCCTGTCATTTATTTCTTCTCCGAGTGATACTAACTTATCTCGCAATTGATAAATGTTAGTTAAGTGGTCTATCATATCGCCACCCTCAGTTAATTTCGTAGAGTAAAGCTTTCTAAGCAAAAATAGTTTACTGCTGAGGGTTGAACGCTCATGTACAGCTTTTAAGGCGTTCCAGCATTCTTTAGCGGTCTCGAGATTTTTGACATGGATTATTTGATTATCCTCTATTAAGAGGTTTATAATGGCGCGTGCTTTCCTATTTTTGTTATTCCATGTGTCCGTAATGGGATTCGGAGCATCGTTAAGAACCACGGAATATAAATCTTCCTTTTGGAGAAACATTTCCAATTTAAACTTCCACACATCATAATTTTGTGCGTTAAGTTTTTCAATTATAGTGTCCTTGAGGATACTCATTTTAATATTTCAATTTTGTTTTCTTTCTAGTTTATAATAACTACAATTTTATATTTAATCATTCATATGTTTATTTTAAACATTCTTTTATTTCTTTCGTTTTTAATGTTTATACAGATTTCTATACTTTCGTTTTCAAGAAACAACAAAAAACATATTCATTTATTTTCGCTTACATTTTTTATCATTATTATTATTTTAAATGTAGCAAAATAATATTATTTTAAATGTAGCAAATGTTTCTTCAAATATGCAAAGAAGGAACTTTTGTCAAGAATAAATTTAAAAACTCAAATTAGCGCATCAGTTGACATAATCTGTTGCATATTGACAAAAGTATTATTGATAAATATTTCAATTTACTTCTTATATATTTTATGAAAATAGTTCAAGGTTTATAAGGTAAGTAAAATGCACTCACCTTGGTTGTGAGTATCCTCTTTTATATCAGATTTCAGAATCTAGATGTTGTATTTTGTAAATGAAAATAAATCCATTGGAGTTACAGGAACTATCAGTTGACTGATGCTGTTTAAAATATATAATTTGATATTAATTAATCAATGATTTTAATTGAATTAAACCAGCCTTCTTTAGCTTGGTTTATGAATAGGAAAAATATATAATTTGTGGGAATGAAAAAAGAACCCACATGTTTTCCTTTTTAATCACATTTTTATTATGAATACTGAACATCGAAGAAGGAGAAAAAAAAAACGAAAAATATATCATTACATGTACATAGAAACACAGACGGCCAATCAGAACAAAATGCGTCATAGCGTCGCCCCAATGTAGATGTATATATGCATGAAGAAATAAAAGAGTCAAATGAAATGTTTTTAGAATAATATGAAAATGGAAGTTTTTGTAATTATTGAAAGAATGTCATTTTGAGTTTATTTCTCACCAACAAAACCATTGTCTCAGGTAATAGGGACAAGCGCCCGAGTTTTAGCGGATGACCAAATCGCTACCGAAGGCAGCAGGGATCCGAAGCGAGCTTTTGAGCAATTTTAGTATTTTATTTTATTTTTATAAAGCTATATAGAAAAGAGTTTCCTTTAAATTTAGTGACCAGGGAAGCGGGCAAAGCCTGCTAGTAATAAATATGTAAACATGATCATGATGTAATTTTTTTCATAGCTCCCACTTGGCGACTTTTAAATTTTTGTCACCATTTTGACGATATATATATATATATATAATTTCTTATATAAAAATGGGAGAATTTTGTATACTTATATTGCTAATATTTTTAACGATTGCACGATTTCTTTTAAAAAATACTTCATATTCTGTTTATATTTTTAACGGCTAGATTTAAAATAGTGCTTATAGAAATGAATTTTCGATTCTAAAAAGTGCATTTCTTCTGTAAAATGTTATAGTCAGAAAACAATAGTAGGTAACTTATGCAATTATTGCTTTTGTTCCCTTCCTTCCTTCTTTTAGGTTGATTTCTTTAGAAATCGACCTATTGCAATCACTTCGTTTATCTATCTATATCTATCTATCTATCTATCTATCTATCTATATATATATAATGAAAATTTGTCATCACGATAACTCCCGAAAAAATACTCGAAATCGAACCAAATTTGGACAGTGAACTAATCTTATAAATATCTTGGATGAGTTCGTTAACCAAGTTGCTCCGACTTTTTGTTTTCAAGTGGCAGCCACTTGAAAATTTCAAACCGACATTGTAAAGAGCATATTTAAAGCAGGATTTCCTTGAATTTTGATGTAAATACAGGCCACATAAGGGTCTCAATGAAGTTTATTAATGAAGTTTATCCGCCATTTTTAATAAAGTGGCAGATATTTTAAGTTAAGCGGGCCACTTGAAATCAGGCTACCACTTGGAAATTTAAAATCACTATAACTTCCGAAATAATACTCCAAATCGAACCAAATTTAGACAGTGTTTTAACTTATCTTATAAATATCTTAGATGAGTTATTAATCAAGTTGCTCCGCCATTTTGTTTTCAAGTGGTGACCACTTGAAAATTTCAAATTCAATTTGTAAAAAGCTTATTCCGAATTTGTTTGAAATTTGATGTGAATACAGACCACATAAGGGTCTCAATGATGTTTATTAATGAAATTTATCCGTCATTTTTAATAAAATGGTAGATAACTTAAGTTAAGCGGGGCCACTTGAAATCACGCTACCACTTGAAAATTTAAAATCACAATAACTTCTGAAATAATACTCCAAATCGAACCAAATTTGGACAGTGTCTTAACTTATCTTATAAATAACTTAGATGAATTTGTTAACCAAGTTGCTCCGCCATTTTGTCTGCAAGTGGAGACCACTTGAAAATTTCAAATTCAAATTGTAAAAAGCGTATTCCGATTTTTTTTTAAATTTTGTTGTGTACATAGATTACACAAGTGTCTCAAATAACTTTATTAATTAACTATATCCGCCATTTTTAATAAAGTCTGCATATCTTAAGTTAAGCGGGACCACTTGAAATCAGGCCACCACTTGAAAATTTAAAATCACGATAACATCTGAAAAAATACTCCAAATCGAATCAAATTTGGATAGTGATATTATCATATAACTAGTATATAACCCGTCAAAAATGACGGAATGTGAACGATAAATCTTCAAAACGATGTTTAGATCATGATGGTTACCACGTGATCATTTAAATGTATTTTCAATTTTTTGTTTATAAATCAAATGTGTTTCGATATTTTATAATTTTCGTTCTTTGTGATGTCTAACTGTAATAGAGACAGTGTCCGGAGATGAGAGAAGTCGTGTAGAGCCACACCAGATCGTAAAAACGTGAGAAAAATTGCAACTTTGGCCTTTATCATGGTTTTGTGAGGTCTAACTGGAACGTTTCCGGCTGCAATCTTTAAGAGACAGTGTCCGGAGATGAGAGAAGTCGTGTAGAGCCGCACCAGATTGTAAAAACGTGAGAAAAATGGAGGCTTTGGCCTTTATCACGGTTCTGTGAGGTCTAATTGCAACGTTTCCGGCTGCAATCTTTAAGAGACAGTGTCCGGAGATGAGAGAAGCAGAGCTGCCAA
Organism: Salticus scenicus; assembly: GCA_963930645.1. Classification (NCBI taxonomy): domain Eukaryota; kingdom Metazoa; phylum Arthropoda; class Arachnida; order Araneae; family Salticidae; genus Salticus; species Salticus scenicus. Next base: position 317,090,507 of record OZ005652.1, on the reverse strand, counting down.
CCTAATCCGGCAAATTGTTAGTACCGCCTCTTTTTCTACACTACTTAATTTTTAGAGAAATTCTCTTCAAATGTATCTAAAATGAATTAAGAAGAAAAATACTCTAAAAATTAAGTGGTGAAGAAAAAGGGGCGGTACTAACAATTTGCCGGATTAAGTTGGAAGCTCTGGAGAAGTCGTGTAGAACCGCACCAGATTTTAAAAACGTGAGAAAAATGGCGGCTTTGGTCTTTCTCATGGTTCTGTGAAGTCTAATTGCAACGATTCAGGATGCAATCGTTAGTGTCCGGAGTTAAGTGAAGTCGTGTTGAGCCGCACCAGATTGTAAAAACGTGAGAAAAATGGCGGCTTTGGCCTTCCTCACGGTTTTGTGAGGTCTAACTGTAATAGAGACAGTGTCGGGAGATGAGAGAAGTCGTGTAGAGCTGCACCAGATTGTAAAAACGTGAGAAAAATGGAGGCTTTGGTCTTTCTCACGGTTCTGTGAGGCCTAACTGCAACGTTTCCGGCTGCAATTTTTAAGAGACAGTGTCCGGAGATGAGAGAAGTCGTGTAGAGCCGCACCAGATTGTAAAAACGTGAGAAAAATGGCAGCTTTGGGCTTTCTCACTGTTTTGTGAGTTCTAACTGCAATAGAGACAGTGCCCGGAGATGAGAGAAGTCGTGTAACGCCGCACCAGATTTTAAAACAATATACAGTATATAATTATTAACACATCACATTAGCAAGTTAATTGTGTGATACATTATTTGTATCATACAAGGATGGAAAGCGTTTGCTGACGATGACGCGAATTCAATGATTTTTCTTCACCCAAAAGTTTTCACTTCAAATGGAAAGCGTTAGCTGACGATGATGGGAGTTCAATGATTTTTACTAACCCAAAAGTGCTCAACGCGCCTAAAGAAGTTTTCACTTGAAAAATTTTACCCGATCAACAAATATGAATGACAATAAAAAAAACTGCTGGTTGACAAAAAATATAGGCCCGACAACACAACAGCAACAACACATCCCAGTGTTCCATTAAGTGCTCTATACGCAAGCGAAGTGTGACGTCACTGACCGTCCATGTATGTAAGAAAATGATTTCCTATGTTAATCGCCCATTGGATTTTTTGTAAAAAATTATTAAAAATCGAGGAAAATTATTTTCCGATTTTAATCCCCATATTTGGGTATATATATGTATTAGTTATCATGTGCATATGTTAGATTGAGTTATTTTGCTGTCAAATTGACAAAATTTTAATTTTAAATTTCAAAACTCTGTTGTCCTTGGCGTTTTTGTATTTGGCGATCAAAAACGTACTACGAAAATATACATGCCAGATGTATATTTTCGTAATTTGTGTTGTGCGATATATTGTTTCATATTATTCCTTACTCTCTTAATATAAATTTTTAAAATAACCATGATTTTTGAAAGGAATTAAATTATATTCGCCAGATAGTTTGGCGATATATATATATATATATATATATATATATTTTCTGCCAAGGATGACCGATATCAAATCTATTCCGCTGCTACATATTAGTATTTTATATCAGATACTTTATTTAGACATTTGAAAACAAATTTCACTTCAAATTGTAATAGAATATTTATCATTTTCCTTTTAATTAGTATATTAGTTGGATATTTATTGTGTAATATCATCCTTTGAAATGAAATGTTTATGTTTTCAATGGAATATGGAAGTTTTTTGAAAATTAAAGTTTTGAAATTTAAATTTCAAATTTTATCAATTTTAGAACAAAAACAACTTAATCTAACGCATGCACATGATAACTAATACATATCTAAACCTAAATATGGGGATTAAATTCGGGAAATAATTTCCCTCGATTTTTAATAATTTTTTACGAAAAATCCATTGGGCGTTTAATATAGGAAATATTTTTCTTGTATCCACGAACCTGCCAGTGACGTCATCACTTCGCTTGCCTGTTTAAAGTCCTCATAATAAGAAAAAACGATTCACTTCATTTTACCTAAATACTTTTTTTTAAGACTATCGTAGATCCTGTTTTCAAATTTTCTAACTAACTATCCAATAACTACAGACACTCCATGCTAACCCAAATTCACCTCTACTCGATACCTCCAACCAGCTATCTCACCCTCAACATCGCCAAAATATCCTGGATCCAGCTAGGGACTTTCTCGTTCTTAACCGACAATTTTACCTTGACTCGACATTATCACATTAGACTACTCTAATTTCAATACTCATTTCAACTGGTGACTTTTACTTGCCCAACCAAACATTCTATCCCAACCAACGAGATATATAAAGTAGAGTGATAAATGGTAACCCTTGAGAAGGTCCAAGATGAGTCATGTGACATGCTTTCCTTGCCCATGCGTATTCGGTGGTTTCCTTGGTAACAGCTCATTTTCAGTACATTTCTATGGCAACGGTTTCAATGTTTTTGTTTACTTTACGTAGTTTAATATTCTTTTGTTCAAACCAGTTTGATTTTGATTTTACTTCTTTTTTATTTCGTATAGTTGAACTTTAACCGATAAAATGCTTAAAATTAGTTGAAAAATTATTATTTGTTGTTAAATTTAGCTCTTTAAAAGTTCAAATTTTGTTTTATAAACACTTTTAAAGTTTGTTGAGAAACGATGAAAAGAAAGGTATTTTATTATTTATTAAAATGTGAAATACATGTAAAATTATTTTAAAAGCAATTTATTTCGGTCATAGGACTGTCATGTTACCTAATAATAATGATAATTTGTCGAACTGATATTTTAAATGCCAAAATAGCGATAAAGGGCCAAACACAGCAACCTATTCGAGCATATCACGTGATTCATCTTGAACCATGGAAAGTTAATCCTTCATCCATTGAATCAGCACTCTAATTTATATATCTCGTTGATCCCAACTATCATTTTACACTAATTTCAAAACTAAAATCAACTGGCGGCATTTACGTACTAAACTTGGCGCCAATCATACCTTACAATGTCAACAAATAATAAAGTTTGATAAAAATATTTAAAGGCTTTAATGCGTTTTTACAAATATTTTAAGATTTTTAAGGCTTTAATATGTTTTAGAAATGTTTTAAGCGTTTTTTTAATGAAACAGTCAAAGAGTCGTTCATTCGGAATTAAAAAGTTGTCCATTTGGAATTTGTATTTTCTGAATGGCAACAGTTTTGGTTTGTTTTTATTTGGTCTTACTTTGTTTATAATCATGAAGTTACATAATTCTATTTATAGGTTCATGTTTCTAATAGCCAGTGATCCGTTATACTTTATTTACAGAATTAAACATTACAATTGAATAGTTTTTCAAGGTTTTATAGGAAATAAGAATATGTGCGATACAAAACATGTATGAAAATGATATGTATGTTTTCTAAGTTGAATTAAATAAACGGGAAAAAAATGGCTGCCAAAAGTTTCTGTTTTGAAGCGGTACTAACCGGATTTGTTCATGACAGATGAGGATCATTATATATATTAATTATTATCTTTAATGTTTTCACTGGGCAACTTGTCCCGACATCTTGTTTCTAAGTTCCAGACACTTGAAATCACACTGCCACTTGAAAATATGCCATCACGATAACTTTTAAAATATTATACTGATACAAATAAAAGTTGTAGAGTAAACTTATGGTTCAAATATCTAGGATAATTTCACTTGGTGACATGATCCGCAATTTTATTTCTAAGTGGCGGCCACTTGAAAATTTGTTATTATGGTAACTTTAGTAATACAGAATCAATTCGCATCAAATTTGGGTAGTGGATTTATCATTCATATATCTCAGATAAGTTCGCTGGGCATCTCACTCCACTTTTTTTTACAAGTGGTGCCACCTGAAAATTTCTTATGACTATAATTTTTGAAATACTGATTTAATTTAAACTAGAACAGGACAATGAATTTATGGTACAAATATACTGGATGATCTCGATGGGCAAGTTGTTTTGCTATTTTGTTTCCAAGTCACAGGCACTTAGACTGTCACTTGAAAATTTGCCATAAGAATAACTTTTGAAACACGGCACTGATTTAAACCACAGTTGGACAGTGAACCTATGCTTGAAATATCTTGGATGTGTTTGCTTGGCAACTCGTTCCACTGTATTGTTTCCAAGTGGCGGCCACTTGAAAATTTTTTATCACGGTAACTTTAGAAATGCTTAATCAATTCAAATCAAAGTTGAAAAATGGATTTATTATTCAAACAACAAAAATTTAGAAAATTCTCGTAACTCGTGAACCAATCACGTTATTGCGTCCAACTTTGGTATATCGATAAAAAGTATTTTCTCGCCAAAAGTCGCCAAAAAAGTCGCCATATGGGAAAAGTCGCCAAATTTGGCGCCAAATCCATTACCTGCGTTACTGGATATTTTTAATGCGTTTTTAAGGAAAAATTAGGCTATTTTAATGCTAAAACAAACTAGAAATGCAGAAAACTAACATTATAGAACCTTACTAAGCCTCTTTGAAAGAATTTCTACAAAAAAAAAAATTATTTTCAAATTTGCAACGATATCTTAGATGAGAAACTTTCTCTGCCATTTTGGTCGAAGTGGCAGCCACTTAATTTTTCTACACGATGACTTTTGAGATTTTGAATTAATTCGAACTATATATGTACAGTAGACTTATCTCACAAATACATTTCATATATTTGTCAACTTAACCCAACATTTTGTTTCCAAGCGTCGGCCACTTGAAAATTTTAAATTCACACAAAAATGTATTTATGAACCGATTTGTTTAAAACTCCATATGTGCATTGCCTACATCAATATTTCTACCAAGTGCATTAATAATTTGTAGTCGCCATTTTGAAACAAAATGACGGCTACTTGAAATCAACCTACCCTTCCGAAAAAGCCGGAAGAACTTTTTTTTTTTCTCCCTGCAATATTTTATAATTTATTTATATTTTTTATACGGTACTTGGCTTAAAATTGCTGTCGCGAAAGTAAAGTCCTTGCCGAAAAATGTCCGGTGTACTACAGCATTAAGATTAAAAAAAAAAAAAAAAAAAAAAAAAAAAATGCCCAGGAGGATCTTTAAGTAAAGGAGTCTGGTGAAGAATGAGCGATGATCTTGGCGCAATTTCAAATTTCAACGATGCCAACAGGAAGTCGTGTTCTGGGTTGTTATCATTATGATTATCATTTAATTTTAAATTTATAATGATGTCATTTTGTCATATGGATAAGCAAATTTAATTTTTTATAATTCACGCGAAAATATATGCCTTTTTATGTCGGGAAAAAAAGAAAAAAGACTCGCAAACTTTTTTGGCAACAGCTAAATTTAAAGATAATATTTAAATGGCTAATTTTCCAGCTAATATGAGGTTATTATTTTCATATTTTAATTAGCTTGAAAAAAAAAAAAAAAAAAAAAAAAAAAAAAAACAGAAAGAAGGAAAAGAAAAGAATGAATAAAAAAAGAAAGAAAGGAAGGAAGAAACTAATCTAAAATTCGAAAAAGGCTTTAAGGTGCAATTGGACATCTTGAGGACTGTCCGACCTGCCGTCTTTGCGCTACGCTATCCACAGACAACAGGCACATTGTCTGTGGATAGCGTAGCGCAAAGACGGCAGGTCGGACAGTCCTCAAGATAATTTTTAATTGTTGCCAAAAAAAGTTTACGAGATATATTTATTTATTGTTTTCAGCATAAAATGAAATATGCTTACATGCGAAAAATAAGAAATTACTAAATGTTAAATTGGTCGATGGGAAAAGGGCACATTATAATTTTAAAATAAAATAGTAATATTACAAATCTAACATATTTCTTCTGAATTTTATTTCACAGCATTTTTTTTATATACCTCAACTTCAGATTTTTTTTTTTTTTAGTATGGCGGATGAAACACGCTTGGCATAAAAGTTAATTCAGCATTATGGTAAAGGTATTTTCTTATTGATAATTCTTGACAATTTTTTATAATTTTGATGCTGAAGTAGATCGGACATTTTTCGCCAAGGAAAAGATAGAAAGAAATACGCAAGCGAAGTGATGACGTCACTGGCCGTTCGTGGATGCAAGAAAAATATTTCCTATGTTAAACGCCCATTGGATTTTTTGTAAAAAATTATTAAAAATCGAGGAAAAATATTTCCCGATTTTAATCCACATATTTAGGTATAGATATGTATTAGTTATCATGTCCATGCATTAGATTCAGTTATTTTTGTTGTAAAATTGACAAAATTTGAATTTTTAATTTAAAAACTCTAGAAATAAAAAATGGCGAACTTCCATATTCGATTGAAAACACAAACATTTAATTTCAAAGGATGATATTAACACAATAAATATCCAACTAATATACTGATTAAAAGGGAAAAGATAAATATTCTATCATAATTTGAAGTCAAATTTGTTTTCAAATGTCTAAATAAAGTATCTGATATAAGATACTAATATGTTGTAGCGGAATAGATTTGATATCGGTCATCCTTGGTAGAAAAATAAAATATCGCCAAATTATTTGGCGAACATAATTTAATTCCTTTCAAAAATCATGGTTATTTTAACAACTTATTTTAAGACAGTACTGAATAATATGAAACAATATTTCGTACAATGCATATTACGAAAATATACATCTGGCATGTATATTTTCGTATTACGTTTTTGATCACCAAATACAATAAGCGCCAAGAACGACAGAGTTTTGAAATTTAAAATTAAAATTTTGTCAATTTGACAGCAAAATAACTCAATCTAACACATGCACATGATAACTAATACATGTGTGTACCCAAATATGGGGATTAAAATTGGGAAATAATTTTCTTCGATTTTTAATCATTTTTTACAAAAAATCCAATGGGCGATTGACATAGGAAATCATTTTCTTGCATCCACGGACGGTCAGTGATGTCACACTTCGCTTGCGTATAGAAACAATAATCGCATAAATTATATTTTGGTCTAAAACGGCAACAAAAATTTAAAAGTCGCCAAGGGCATTAAGGCTGTACCATGATCAAGTTTACATACTAATTTATTTATTTTTCTATATACCAACTACTATTAACTAAGCATGAAGTATATATAACCACAAAATAATAATTGTCTCATGCGATAGAAGTTGCCGATCATAGCATATTGTATTATTATATGTGGCTTGAAATCGTTGTCATTCTATGGTTGATTGATTAAATCAAATAAATATAGGAAATAACTTGAGAGCAAATATTATGTACATCACACATAATGTTGTTCATATGTAACTGGGATTCAGATATAAAAGAGTTACTTCAAATTTTTCGATACTGTCCGTATCGAAACTGTTATGTATGATAAGGAACCAAATGGAAGCCCACGGGTAAGCCATTGTCGCAGGCAATAGGGACAGGCACCGGAGATTGCAAAGACAAACAAGGCGCTGCCTAAAGCAGCGGGAACCCAAAGCAAGAGCGGGAACCCAAAGCAAGCTTTTGACTGATTTCAGTTTTTTTTTTTTTATTTATTTTTTTTTCATAAAGCATATAGAAAAGAGTGTGCCAGAGAAGCGGGCAAAGCCGTCCAAAATTGTTTAAGAACTAAAATATTATTCAACAATTCGCCGGGAAATGAAAAAAAAAAAAAAAAAAAAAATCATTTATTTGTAAAAAAAAAAATTAAAAATTTGAAACTCATAAATATTATATGAATTTCACCACATAGTTAAAATTTTAATTAACCCGTCACCAAATTATTATTAGAACCAGATTAATATTGTGCAATAGTGAACTAAAATCATACAAATAAAGGTTTCGAAATAAAATTCATAATTGACGACCCAGTTTTTATACTTCCACAACGCAGTACTGTTTTAGTACAGAATCCCTATGGACGAATTTTAAATTTTTATCGCCATGTTGGCGATAACTTTTTATTTATTTATTTTGGCATTTTATTTTGGCTTTCAATGAGTTACAAATTTTTTTGAGTGTACTTTATCAGACTCTGTTTTGCACAGCACCACAATGATAAGGTTTCATTTCATTTCATATTATGATCAAACCGTCAGTTCCCACACATACACATCAAAATTTCCACGTGAACGAAGTCGCGGGTAACAGCTAGTTAGTAATAATTATGTTCACAAAATCTGAATTTGGAATATCTATAGACTAAAATTTTTAAATCTTTCATTGAAGACCAAAACAAAGTAAATTTATGTAATAATTTTCTTTTACGGACTATCGAAAGAATCAGACCCTTGTCTTAATTTATAGTTTGAATCTTACTCATTTGGCATCTTTTCCACAAATTTGACAAAAGTTGAATATAAAAGATGATCTCAGTTTCTTTATTAATATTTTATCTATAGAGTAAAAATTTATGCTTAAAATAATTACGTGGTTACTGAGACTATGTGCCTAAAGCAAGCTCCAAATTAACTATTATTACATATGCGTGAAATCCATTCTTTACGCTTTCCAACAAAGTTGAAACGGTTTATGACTTCGTTTGGTCTGTCTGTCCGTCTGTTTGCATTCTAACTTTCATACTCATATATGTTATTCAAGTTCACTATGAAATGCTCCCTAGTGAAAATGAAGTTAGCACCATCACTGGTTTGTATACAGGGACACCCGAAAAAATTAAAAAACCTACTATTACTTTCTATAAGAGTATGTAAACCACATTTTAATACCTTTATTTTGGACATATCATATTTAAATCGAGTTTTATTATTCATATACACAAAAAATATTCAGGTGCATAAAGGACTGTAATTTGAAATTGCTGTAATTGCATTTTCGTTTTCATCAAGCACTTTAAACGCTTTCTAATAATGTTTAAAAGTGATTATTATTTGTAAATGTCTATCTGTATATCTTTCTGACTGCCTGATCGCTTCTAGTATCCATAAATTTTTTCAGAATTTCTTCAAAATTATATATGTTAATCAAATTCCTTATTCCAAGTTCCCTATTTCAAATAGTTTAAATAGCGGAACTGGATTGTACACAGGGATTGCCAATGTGATGCGTTTTATGAGAAATTTTTTATAAATCACATTTAAATGTTTTCGTATTGCATAAATCATAATGAAATTGACATTTATTATTCATATGCTAAAAAAAAACTATAAAATATTGCACTTTAGCGTTAAGATTTACAGGGCTACATTAAAATATTCACATTCATTAACGGCTAAAATTAGAAAGGGCTGTAATTGCATTTCTGTGTGCGTTGAACACTTTCAACATTTTTCAGTAATACTTAAAAGTGACTATGCATTCAACTAATCCATCCGTCTGTCGGTCTGTCATTCTGTCTTCATGTATGACCGTTGTGTGATCACGTAGGCAACGTACATTGAAAGATAAACGATTTAACAAGTACGTACAGTCGGAAAAGGTTAATAATGTATGCGTACCGAATCATTTTTCTTTCTTGTTTAACAAATTCATTTACTGTAATTGTGGGCACAAGGGCTAATTTTTGCACATCTATACCAAACACTTTCATTTAAGACCAAAATAAAGTGTAATAATGTATCAGTTTTCTCTTCTAGACTGCCAAAAATCGGCCATGAATTTTAAATACATAGTAATTGTACCATACATAGTAATTTTACCATACCGTTCATAGTAATTTACCATAGTGCTCTCATAACAAACTAGTATGTTGTGGCCACCACAAGACTTTCTTCTATATTTTCCTATATACATATTCAATCAGTAACAATATTTAAAAAAAAAAAAAAAAAAGAAAAAAAATTACGATTTTTTTTCTTTCTTTTTTTTTTTTTTTTTTTTGTTAAAAGTAATACATATTCAACCAGTAACAATATTAAAAAAAAAAAAAAAAAAAAAAAAAAAAACGATTTTTTTTTCTAAGTTTTATTTTGTTAAAAGTAAAAAAAATCGATAATTTTGTTTTAAATTATCACAGATTTATAGTTCAACCATTCGTTTTAAAGGTATTGATGAGACCTTTCGAAAGATACCCATCTTGAAAATTTACTCCCCTCGAGGGGGGACTTCCCCCCAGGGGGGTGGCATGGCTCCTACACGTACAAAAAATTTTTCCCAGTTGACTATCTCTATTATAAATAATTATTGTAAATTTCATAATGATTACTAAAAAATAATTCTCTTTAAGCACATTTATGCAAAATTTTGTCCTATATCACCATGTTAAAAATTTAGAAAAAGCGGGATGGCAACGCAACCTGTAAGACAATTTTTACCAAAAGTTGATAGGCACTAATTTATGTCAAGGTGCAACTACATACCAATTTGTATGAAATTCTGTGCAGTAGTTCCTGAGATACAGTTGCCACAAAATTTTGTCACACACACACACAGACAGACAGACAGACAGACAGACATTTTCTAAAAATAGTCAAATCGTATTCTACAGCTCTCAAAACGTGTAAATCCATCAAAAACCCGAGGTGGAAAATTTTTACGAATCCAATACTTTCTCTATATTACATATAGAAGAAAGTAAAAATGGAAATATATATATGTTAACTCTCATATGGAAATATATTATATGAATTAAAAACATTTTCATTCAAATAATAATATATATTTTCATTAGTTTACGTTCAAATTTCGATTCAAGCATGAATGTTTGTAAAGATTCGGAATTATTTTAAGCAAGGAATCTAGAATTAATTAGTCTTTGTATGTATAAAAAGTTACCGTAGAGAGGCAAATAAATTAAAACAAAAGTTAGTTACAATTTTCTTATTGTTATTATTAGTACACTAGTTTGTATGCCGCTGCCTAGAGCTTGATTTTTACACAAGTATTTTTGCACATGTATTACAAAATCTAATTTGTAGCTTTTTCTATGATATGCCATGACACTATTACTTCATGTAAAACACTTCTGTAATTCAATTCTTTATAATGAGAGGTTTCAAAAATAAAGGCCGACAAATGTAACATTTTACATCCTTTAAATCTTATACTATTAAGTGAGCAATATTTGTATGTATGTTTCACTGTTCTCGAAAACGGTAGCTCGAACAGTCACGTGATTTAACACAAAGGTGCCCTCCGAAGGGTCATTGTGCACATAGAAGTCAGATTTTCGAATTTTTGATTAGTTTTCTTTTAATTAATAAAAATATGAAAATAAAACTTCCCATTTCTATGATGACGCAGAATGGAAAATCTTAGGAGAGATTTGATTGGTTTATTTGATTTACATTGATTTAAGTGTATTTTACATTGAACTGCAGCTACGTTATAGAGAATTACAAGAGATTTGATTGGTTTATTTGATTTTCAATGTTTTGAGTGTATTTTACGTTGAACTAGAGCTACTTTATGAGGAATTACGAAAGATTTGATTGGTTTAAATGATTTTCATTGATTTGAGTGTATTTTACGTTGAACTGGAGCTACGTTTTGAGGAATTAAAAGAGATTTGATTAGTTTATTTGATTTTCATTGATTTGAGTTGATTTTACGTTGAACTACAGCTACGTTATGAGCAATTACAAGAGATTTGATTGGTTTATTTGATTTTCATTGATTTGAGGTACGGGTGTTCAGTGATGTTTTTTTGGTTTTAACATGCTTGACAGTGATTGCTACAAAAACGAGTTTCGTGCGTTTTCAGATTCCTGCACAGCGAGGTAGGGGCGCCCAGTGATCTTTTTTTGGTTTTAACATGCTTGACAGTGATTGCTGCAAAAACAAGTTTCGTGCGTTTTCAGATTCATGCACAGCGAGATAGGGGTGTCCAGTGATGTTTTTTGGTTTTAACATGCGTGATAGTGATTGCCGCGGAACCGAGTTTCGTGCATTTTCAGATTCATGCATAGCGAGGTAGGGGTGTCCAGTGATGTTTTTTGGTTTTAACATGCGTGATAGTGATTGCCGGGGAACCGAGTTTCGTGAGTTCTGAGATTCATGCAAAGGAATGTAGGGCTTATAAAGGTGAAAAGACACCGTGAAAAACATTTTTTTTTGAATATTTTGCAGAGATTGAAGATAAGTACATTGCGACTAAATAAATAACAGATACTAAATTATTTTAACTATAGAACATTTATTGAAGTTAAATTTTAAAACAAATAATAATATTATTATATAATTCCGGGAAATAACACAAGTTCAAAATTTTGATGGAAGCCGTTATAATTAGTGAGAGAGAGAGCTAACTTACTATATATTCAAGAGACGGCGATTATTATCAAACTGTCTCGGAATCAAATCCCGCAGCCAAGTTGTTAACTGCCAGATAGAGATAATATCTTTACATTTTGGAGCCAAGGGCGCCAACACATCTTCTTTTGTGTTAATGTTATTTTAATGGGGAATTTTAAAAAATAAATGACGGTTGAAATTATGGCAACCCCTTTTGGCATAAATCACATTCGCCAAAGAATACCGTTGGAAAGACAGGTGCAAGTAATCGTCAAATATTACGAAATTCTTGCGACATGATGTCTACACAACGGGTCATTAATTTAATAGCTGCAATTAAATAGATTATCTGTATATAAAATAAAACAAAACAAATAAAAATTATAACGGAAGTTTTCCAACAGAACATTTATGGCTATAAATATAATTAGATTTATTGCGAAACAAAGTGAAATAGAAATAAGAAAATAATTACTTTCAGGGGGAATAAAATTAAATTGTATATTAGATCCCTATATATATAGGGATATATAGGGATATATAGATATACGCTAAAAAGAGATCAATGGATTTAATACTGAAATTGTTCTTAAAATTAGAAAATGATAAGTATTTTAATTTCCAATAAAGAATTTACTTAATTTAAAATAAGTTTGGCATATTTAAAGAGGATTATTAAAAGTTAATAAATTTAATTGTGAATAAATAGATATTTAATTATAATTGAATAAATTTGATGAAATAAAGGATATGTGAGGAACTCCCTCACAGGGCTGTCCAGTGATTATTATTATTTTTTTTTTTTTTTCATGAGTGAAGCGTACATACGTGCGTTATGGTGATTGCTGCGAAAACGACTTACGTGCGTTCTCTGATTCGACCATTCATCGAATAGTGATTTTTACTCTACGACCAACGGCTTCAACTGTTTCCAGAATATTCGAAGAATTAACATTTCTATCTGACTATTTTCGAGAATATTCGTTTTAATAATAGTTTTGTTGCACAGATTCGAGCTCAAAAAACTTTTCATATTGTCACGGTGACCCCATACTAAAACTGTGAAGAAAATAGTCGCCAATCGAAATATATTTATTTAAATGTTTCAATTTTTCAATTAAAAATAAAACCTTTAAATGTTGTGTCCAGCGAAGCGGGCGAAGCCTGCTACAGTGGTGGACATAATTATAAGACACCTATCTAAGTTGACAAATAGTGAAAGAAAAGATTCAGAGCTTAAAAATGTTTTATCAAATACGTCAAAAACATAAATTTATTCTGTTATCACACGTAATTGTTTTACAGAAATGGTATTTTTATGGAGTTTAATAAAAAAAATAAAAAATACCATGGACAAAATTATAAGACACCCTAACATTTTAATTAAAACACCTGCTTTTTTTCGAAAATAATGTGCAATATGCAAATTTTCTGTACGCTATTATGACGTCAGCAGTTAACAGAAGCAGAAGATAACCGACTTCTCGCATTTACAAACATGTCACGAGGTACAGAATTAAAAGAAAGTGAAATTCGCGAAAATTGGAGATTAAATGGAACTGGTGCTTGAATTAATAATATTTCAAAAGCTATTAAAAGTTCTAGATGTGCAATTAGAAATGTTTTGAAAAGAGGAATTAATGGATCGGTGATTAAAAGATCTGGACGTATTCCTTGCTTGTCCTCGAGAGACAGACGCCATATGCTTTTGCTCGCTACACAAAATAAGATGACCACTACAGGCATTAAAAATGCTTTGAAACTGAATTGTTCAAGGAGAACCATTCGCAGGGTGTTGCATAATGCTTCCTATGTAAAATATAAAAAATTGAAGAAAAAACCACCGCTTCTAAGCCGGCACAAAAGGGAGAGTCTAAACTTCGCTAAACAAACTATGGCCTGGACCTCCAAATGGTACTCTGTGTTATTTTCTGATGAAAAAGAGTTTAACCTGGATGGTCCTGACGGGTTGCAATATTATTGGCATGATTTACGGAAGTCTCCTCATGTACTAATGAGCCGCCAAATGGGTGGAGGCTCAGTAATGGTTTGGGCTGGTTTTTCGGCTCGAGGGAAAACAGATATTGTTTTTGTGCATTCAAGAATGAATTCCGAAAAGTATAAGAATCTTCTTAAAGATCAACTAGCCATATACGGTGAACTTCTTTGTGGCGGAAACTACACTTACCAGCACGATAACGCGCCGATTCATGCAACACACGAAAGAAAAAAGTGGCTTTCAGAGCAAAGTATCAATGTTCTCCCGTGGCCTTCTCGCTCCCCAGACTTAAATCCCATCGAAAACTTGTGGGGATCTTAGCTCGTGCAGTTGTGTCGAAGACCTAAAGGATGTTATAAAATGTGCTTGGGAAGAATTGTGTTGCGATATTTTGTTAGAATTGATAGATTCGATGCCGAATCGCATCTTTCATGTTATAAAAAATAATGGCGGCTCCACCAAGTATTGAATAACCATGTTAGAGGATTTTCTTTTAGACCATTAGTGTCTGCTAATTATGTCGACCACTGCATTTGGAAAAAACGGTTGGTGTCTTATAATTTTGTTCATTAGGTTTTTAAGTTTTTTCATTAAATTGTATGAAAAAATCATTATTATGAAATAATTATACATGATAACAGAATAAATTTATGTTTTTGACGTATTTGATAAAACATTTTTAAGCTCTGAATCTTTTCTTTCACTATTTGTCAAATTAGATAGGTGTCTTATAATTATGTCCACCACGTGTTGTTTTAAGACGTCATGTCGAAATGGACCAATGACACACGGAGTTGCTTTTTTATGAATATTCTTTGCGTTAATTGGTGAAAAAGTTGTAAAAAAACATATCTAAAATAACTAGAGAGTTGTAAATTCAAATTATCTTCTTTGAAACTAAATGTTTTGGCTGTTTGTCATCCACACGTCATGCCTTTTATCAGAAGAAATGATTATGCTAACTTAGAAATTTACCGAGAAACTGATAAAAGAAGAAGAGGCATTTTTTTAGATGATCTAACAGTGTATCAACAGTCAAACATTTGTCAAAATCTCTCCAGGATCATTTTTAATCATATTTCGATATATTTATACGCCTGTTTTTTTTCTAGGGGAGGCGGTAAGTTATTCTTTATATTATTAGTCAGCCTTCGCTCGTCTAGTTATCGATATTATCAGACGAACATATTTTTTAATTTGTTACATTTTTTTCTGTTTGACTCTCAAGCAAATTTTAAGCATTTAACACCGAATTATATAACTTTTTTGATTAGTGGTATCATCTTTCATATCTTAACACTTAAAAAAAAAAAAAATGAAGTTTAAAAAGCTCGAAGAGGTTTTTTTTTTATTATAACATTTTTATTATTAACTAGCAGGCTTTGCCCGCTTCGCTGGTCACTATATTTAAAGGAAACTCTTTTCTATATAGTTTTATGAAAAAAAGAGAAAATAATAATACTGAAATCGCTCAAAAGTTCGCTTTGGGTTCCCGCTACCTTCGGCAGCGCCTTGTTCGTCCTCGCATTCTGCGATACCTGTCCCTATTGCCTACGACAATGACTTACCCGTCGGTGCTTATCATACATGACAATTTCGATATCGAAAATTTTGAAGTAGCCCTTTATATTTGAATCCTAGTTATATATGAGCAACATTATACGTGATGTACATAATATTTGCTTTCAAGTTATTCTCTATATTTATTTGATTCAATCGATCAACCATAGAATGACAGCAATTTCAAGCCAAATATAATATTACAATATGCTATGATCGGCTACTTCTATCGCATGAGACAATTATTATCATTTTGTGGTTATATATACTTCATGTATTAGTTATCATGTGCATGTGTTAGATTGAATTATTTTGCTGTCAAATTCAAAAAATTTTAATTTTAAATTTCAAAACTCTGTCGTTCTTGGCGCTTATTGTATTTGGTGATCAAAAACGTAATACGAAAATATACATGCCAGATGTATATTTTCGTAATATGCATTGTACGAAATATTGTTTCATATTATTCATTACTGTCTTAAAATAAGTTGTTAAAATAACCATGATTTTTGAAAGGAATTAAATTATGTTCGCCAAATAATTTGGCGATATTTTATTTTTCGACCAAGGATGACCGATATCAAATCTATTCCGCTACAACATATTAGTATCTTATATTAGACACTTTATTTAGACATTTGAAAACAAATTTGACTTCAAATTATGATAGAATATTTATCATTTCCCTTTTAATCAGTATATTAGTTGGATATTGTGTAAATATCATCCTTTGAAATGAAATGTTTGTATTTTCAATCGAATATGGAAGTTTGGCATTTTTTTTTCTAGAGTTTTGAAATTAAAAATTCAAATTTTGTCAATTTTACAGCAAAAATAACTTAGTCTAATGCATGGACATGATAACTAATACATATCTATACCTAAATACGGGGATTAAAATCGGGAAATATTTTTCCTCGATTTTTAATAATTTTTTACAAAAAATCCAATGGGCGTTTAACATAGGAAATATTTTTCTTGCATCCACGAACGGCCAGTGACGTCATCACTTAGCTTGCGTATTTCTTTCTATCTTTTCCTTGGCGAAAAATGTCCGATCTACTTCAGCATCAAAATTATAAAAAATTGTCAAGAATTATCAATAAGAAAATACCATTAATATATTGCTGAATTAACGTTTATGCCAAGCGTGTTTCATCCGCCATACTAAAAAAAAAAAAAAAAAAAAAAATGAAGTTGAGGTATATAAAAAAAATGCTGTGATATAAAATTCAGAAGAAATATGTTAGATTTGTAATATTACTATTTCATTTTAAAATTACAAAGTGTCATTTTCTCATCGACCAATTTAACATTTAGTAATTTCTTACTTTTCGCGTGAAAGCATATTTCATTTTATGCTGAAAACAATAAATAAATACATCTCGTAAACTTTTTTTGGCAACAATTAAAAATTTAAATGGCTTATTATTAAGCACGGAGTAATATTAATACCTTTTTACTCCGTGTTATTAAGTCAATATAAGTCAATAAGTTTATTATTTTCATACTAGTATATAACCCCGTCAAAAATGACGGAATGTGAACGATAAATCTTGAAAACAATGTTTAGATCATGAAGATTACCACGTGATAATTTAAATGTATTTTCAGTTTTTGTTTATAAATCAAATGTGTTTCGATATTTTATAATTTTCGTTCTGAAATTAAAAAAATTCTACCCGATCAATAAATATGAATGACAATAAAAAAAACTGCTGTTTGACAAAAAATATACCCCCGAAAACACAACAGCAACAACACATCCCAGTGTTCCGTTAAGTGCTCTATTTAAAGTCCTCATAATAAGAATAATCTAGTGTGTCACTCACACGACTTTCTCTTACCCTGAAATTTAATGCTAAAAGTACAGGTTGGAGATTAAGAGGTAAGATAAAGAGTACTGTTATGTAAACCTATGTTAAACAATTCAAATCAGGCTTCGGAAGAGTTTTATATGATAATTAGTTCTGGCCCCCCTCAACCCCCCGTTTTCATTAATGCACATACATTTATATAGAATTTAATTCGGTTATTAAAAAATAATTCAGTTAAATTATTTATTAAAATTATTATTTAAAAAAGTTATCTTGTATGATAATACAGACAATTTCCCTATTAGAGAAATAGTATAACACTAAATATCCAAAAAAAAGTTGAATTTATTCTCAATATTAAAGTTAAAAAAAAAAAAAAAAAAAAATGTTAAAAATGAAAGAAATCAGTAACTTTATTTTAAATTATCGTAGATCGATGGTTCAACCATTCGTTTTAAAGGTATTGGCGAGCTCTTTTGAAAGATACCCATCATGAAAATTTACTCCACTCGAGGGAGGACATCTACCCCAGGGGGGAAGGCGAGGCTCCTACATACACAAAAAAAAATTTCCCAGTTGACTATCTCTATTACAAAAAATATGTATTCGTTTCATTTGGTTTAGTGCAGTCTATAGATGTTAAATTCTACTTACCTGCAATTTCCCCCATAGACGTAATGTATTTGAATGTCCCTGTACACGAACCATTTGCTTCATCATAACGAAAAGCTTACTGTAGCATCCCTATATGATACACATTTAGAATACCGAGTTTGGAATTTCTGCTACTATTTGTTCTTGAGGTATGCTGATAACAGACTCACAGACAGACAGACAGACAGACACAGAGACCATTCGCTAAAAACGTGATTTTCGTATTCAGGGCACCTCAGAACATGTAAGTATAACAAAAACTCACGTTCGAAAATTTGACCCTAAAACAATACTTTCTCGACCCTATGGGTAAGAGGAAGTAAATAACGATTCACTTCATTTTACCAAAATACTTTTTTTAAGACTATCGAAGATCCTGTTTCTAAATACGTAAGCGAAGTGTGACGTCACTGACCGTCCGTGGATGCAAGAAAAAGATTCCCTATATTAATCATCCATTGTATTTTTTGTAAAAAATAATTAAAAATCGAGGAAAATTATTTCCCGATTTTAATACCCGTATTTGGGTATAGATATGCTATCGTATCCCTGTGTTAGATTGAGTTATTTTGCTGTCAAATTGACAAAATTTTAAATTTCAAAACTGTGTCATCTTTGGCGTTTTTTGTATTTGGCGATTAAAAACATACTACGAAAATATACATGCCAGATGTTTATTTTCGTAATACGTATTGTACGAAATATTGTTTCATATAATTCATCGCTCTCTTAATATAAGTTGTTAAAATAACCATGATTTTTGAAAGGAATAAAATATGTTCGCCAAATAATTTGGCGATATATTTTTTCCTCCAAGGATGACAGATGTATTAAATCTATTCCACTGCAACATATGAGTATCTTATATCAGACACTTTATTTAGACATTTGAAAACAAATTTGACTTCAAATTATGATAGAATATTTATCATTTTCCTTTTAATTAGTATATTAGTTGGATATTTATTGTGTAAATATCATCCTTTGAAATGAAATGCTTATGTTTTCAATCGAATATGGTAGTTTGCTATTTTATTTTTCTAAAGTTTTGAAATTTAAAATTTAAATTTTATCAATTTTACAGCAAAAACAACTTAATCTAACGCATGCACACGATAACTAATACATATCTATACCGAAATATGGGAATTAAAATCGGGAAATAATTTTCCTCAATTTTTAATAATTTTTTACAAAAACTCCAATGGGGCGATTAACATAGGAAATCTTTTTCTAGCATCCACTGACGCCCAGTGACGTCATCACTTTGCTTGCGTATTTTCTAACTAACTATCTAATAATTACAGACACTCGATGCTAACCCAAATTCCCCTCTACTCTATACTCCCAACCAGCTATCTCACCCACAACATCGCCAAAATATCCAGGATCCAGCTAAGGACTTTCTCATTCTCAACCGAACATTTTATCTTGACTCGACATTATCACCTTAGACTACCCTACTTTCAATACTCATTTCAACTGGTGACCTTTACTTGCCCAACCAAACATTCTATCCCAACTATAACTTTACACTAATTTCAAAACTAAAATCAACTGGCGACATTTACGTACTGAACTCGACGCCAATCATACCTTACAATGTAAACAAATAATGAAGCTTGATAAAAATATTTAAAGAAGTTAATATGTTTTTACAAATATTTTAAGATTTTTAAGGCTTTAATGGACCATATTCCCACTTTGAGTTCGAGGCTACAAGAATATCAGCTGGTTAGGCAAACAATCCTCAACTCTACCATAGAAAAGCATTGTGGCTTGAAAATTTTTATCTTGCAATATTATTTATAAGAGTTACAGATTATATGAAATTGAAGTAAGAGTGATAGAGTGATACCTTTGTTTTGTTTTTAATCCAGTTTTAGTAGTATACTTTAATATTAATCAACATATGTAATATTAAAAGTTGCCATGTGAACTGTGGCGATGTTAACAAATTTAAATGGATGTTCCATTTAATAAATTAGTTTATTAAAGTGATTGAAATTCTAATTATTTAAGCTTTGATGTCTATATATATATACGTGTCTGTATAAAATGTTCTTATTAATCTTTTATCCATTATATATATATATATGTGTGTGTGTGTATACATAAAATGTTCTGCAATTTTACGATATGGAATAGTCTTAACTTTATCATTCGATTCAGTTGTTTACATTTCTCTTTTGTTCTTGTTTGAACAGATATCTGATTATTAAGTTTCACTGGAGAAATATTTAGGAAAATGTTATGCGTAACAATAAAATAGCATCTTGAATCTAGTTTGTTTACAAAATATCGGCCACGTGTTCGGCGATTTTACCTACTGTGACGTCACAGGAATATTGTCCATATGTTTTAGAAATATTTTAAGCGTTTTTTTTTAATGAAACAATCAAAGAGTCGTTCATTCGCAATTACAGAGTTGTCCATTTGGAATTTGTATTTTCTGAATGGCAACAGTTTATGTTTGTTTTTATTTGGCATTGCGTTGTTTATAATCATGAAGTTACATAATTCTATTTATAGGTTCATGTTTATAATAGCCAGTGATCCGTTATATTTAATTAAACATTTAAACATTACAATTGAATAGTTTTTCAAGGTTTTAGACGGAATAAATAACAATATGTGCGATACAAAACATGTATGAAAATGATATGTATGTTTCCGTAAGTTAAATTGAACAAAAGGGGAAAAAAAAAAAATGGCTGCCAAAAGTCTCTGTTTTGAAGCGGAATCGTGAATGACAGATGAGGGTCATTATATATATTAATTTTAGATAATTTTAAAGATTTTTTCAATTTTTTTTTTTCCTAAACCATCCCTGACCTATAAGGAAAAAAACAAAAAAAGAATGATCGAAATCGGTCAAGCCGTTTACTATCTTATAAAGCACATTCAGACAAACATTCATTTTTATATATATAGATAAATTATTTATTATTTATAATTTATTTTAATTATTTATTAGGTTTTTTTCTAATTTATCTAAATATTTTGAACATGGTTCGCTAGTTTATCGCGGGGCCAAGAAAGAAAACTACCAAATCGCCAATTGTTTTTTTTTTTTTTTTTCCATAGTATTCATCTTCTCCTTAATCTTTTATCCATTTTATTTATACAAGTCGGTCCGCCTTGAGGTCGATTTTTACATATGCTTTTATATGTAAATCCGTTACATATGCTTTTTATATATACAAGTCTTTTTTTATCTCCTTGCCAGTTCAAATTGCTAAACGTTGGTTTGCATAATATATATATATATAAAAAAAAAAAAAAAGTCTTAATCTTTTATAGCATATTTACATGTTTGAAGTTCAAAAATCTCCAAGAAATTAAAAATGGCATCGTAATCCTTTAATTTAAATTTTACAACTACATGTTTTTCTGTTTATTTATACTATTAATTTCTTGTGTCGTAGTTAAACTCTATATATTTAATTTATTTTAAAAATAAAAATTGTTTTGTTTTATGTATTGGTAATCAATGAAAAAATTTTCCAAAACCATGCAAAACACGGATAAAATTTAATTTTCTTTATTTCAAGACATTATTACGATTGTGGTGTAAGATTTTCGTTAAATTATCCCTTTTCATTATTTTACCCAGTTGAAATGCAAACATGGAAAGCTTACTTTCTTTATTCCAATAAATTGTTTTAGCTATGGCATCATTTTCATTGTCAGTTTTGGAAACTTGTTTTTTTTTTTTTTTTTTTTTTTAAGAAGATTATCTTTCCGACTTATTTAATTTATTTGAGTTTATGGATAAAGTTTATTTTCTCTCAATATATTGTTGCAATTGTGACTTTATTTTTTTCCGGTTAAATCATCTTTTATTCTTCACTGTAAAAATTTTCTGTGGAAGATTACAGCACAGTGTGCTGGTAAAAGTATTGCCTACTGGCTGTGCTGTAATTTTACAGAATGATGTAAAATAAATTTGATATAATTTTTATTCACGTGTGCTATAATGTTCGAAATTTGTTTTAAAAATGTTTTGTGCAGTCGTTATAAACGTGCGCATTGTTAAATTCATAAAAATACACATTTTTTTTTGTTTGTTTGTTTGTTTACGGACGAAGAACAAGCAGCTGTGCTTTGCACGGAATTCAAACTCATAATATTCGGTTGTGAAAGTCAGAATCTTACCCATTATGCCAGTAGTTTCACAAAAATCGTCCGTTTTTCACGTTATAGAAACAGATAAGGTCAAAATCAATGTTTATTGGTAAATAAATCATGTGATATGCAAACAAAAGTCTTCTGAGAAATTTTATTACCAATTTACAACGTATTGTGAAGTATCTTGTCTTCAACTGTTTTCACAGACAAATTGTTAAAATTTACAGCACCCTGTGTTTGCATTTATATTAAGAAAATGTTTTATTTTTTACAGAATTTTTTTACAGTGTTTGTTTCATTCATTCCTCCAAACCAAGGATAAAAAATTATTTTCTTTACATCAATACATTATTGTAACTATGAAGTTAGTTATGCATTATTGTAACTATGACGTTTGTGTTATCCATTTTAAACTTGAGTTTTTATTTTTAAGACGATTGTCATTATTTTCTCTCGCATGCAAATTGGAATTTAATGTCAAGCGAAATTCTTTAATTGATTCCAGAAGCTAAGGGCTTATTCGGAAAGAATTGTTTTCTTTACATTGACATTCATTACTGATTTATTGTTCTGTCTGCAGTTGTCTTGGTAATCTCTCATTGGAAATAAAAATCGTTATTTTTCAAGAGTGACGGTTGTTACTTTCTCTTACTCATATATAGTAGAGAGAGTGGTTTTTATGGAGTGTATTTATTATTGTAGAAAAAGTATATTTTATTTTTATAAAGTCAAATTTTCGATATTAAAATTTTGATAGATTTACACGTTTTGGGGACCTCTGAATCTAAAAATCAGATTTTTATGCAGTTGGTTTGTGTGCCTGTTATCAGCATGTCTCAAAAACAAACATTAGCAGTAAGTCGAAACTCGGTATTCTAAATCTGTATCATAAAATGGATGCTTGTTAAAACGTTTCTTTGAAATCGAGCAAACAGTTGTACAGGAAGAGAATTCAAATTTTTTCAAAAAAGTGTTAAAATCTTTTCACCATTTATTTACAGGGTCATACGAAGGAATACACTGGAGCTATTTCGGATATATAGAGATTATATCTGAAAATTGCTGTAAGTGCATTTCAAGTTGTGTTGTGTGTTTTTTTAAAATGCGATAAAAATACACTATGTGGTGTATTTTTATAAGTTTTGGACAATATACACGTCTACACAAAATTAAGCGAAAGTATTTTTTTTTTTTTTTTTTTTTTTTTTTTTTTAATTATTGAAGTAACTGATGGAAGTGCTTTACTAAATTTTACTTAGTCCAGGAAAACTGCTTAGGAATGATTATTACTTTCTCATATCCATACGGTACAAGAGAGTAATGTTTGAAGTCCAGTTTTTAATATAATTTTTCTTATAATTATGCGTTTTGAGATCCCCTGAATACGAAAAGCAAGGTTTTAGGATTTGATATGTGTGTATGTCTTTTTTTAGCATTATTTGAAAGCAAATAATTGCAATACATTTAAACTTGAAAAGTTTGACCAAGACTGGTAATTTTTAAGGAGTCGTGTATAGTAAGTATGTATGAATACAATTTTTATTAAAATCACAATCAACTGATTGGAAGAAAATCATATTTAATGAAATTTTATTTTTCCGACTGAGTGAAAATAATGCCTGGACCGGCAGTCGAACCCCGGATCTTTGACTTACAAGGTCAAGGCTCTACCAATTGAGCTATCCAGGCCGACAACCGGTCAGCATTATTCACTCAGACAACCTTTAGGCAGCGGTCCAGGCATTATTTTCACTCAGTCGGAAAAATAAAATTTCATTAAATATGTATGAATAATTTGGAGCAAACTTTTAAATTTAAGAACAGACTTAATTTTATTTATTTATTTATTTTTATGTTTATAGGTATTACATTCAAACAGAGGTTTGAATAAATACTACACAGAACCATATCAAATAAAACTGTTTGTAAAACGTATCATTATTTCCCTCTTATCTCCTCTTTCAATCTGAGTAATATATCATTCGAACTCAGGTAAGAAAAAGTTGTGTTAGTGACACACCATATTAATTTTCGTTTATCGAAAGATGTTGCAAACCAAATTATAAGACATTTCGATTATGTAAAAGTTTAACTCAATTTAAATTCATATTTTGTCGGGAAAGAGATTTATTTAGCGTTTTTCGTTATTGTTATTTCCTCTTTAGAAAAAATGGGAAATTTTAAGTCAACCTATATTTGCCAAAGGAAGTCACAGAACTTCGTAATTATACGGAGAGTTTTTTTTTTTTTTTTTCCCCAGAATTGTACAATTATAACTGATGACTATCTATCATTACTTTCTCTTGCCCATACACATGGCAAAGAAAGTATTGTTTTGAGGTAAAATTTCGATATAGAATTTTTGTTATATTTACACGTTCTGAGATCTCCTGAATCGGAAAATCATGTTTTTAGCGGTTGGTCTGTGTGTCTGTTATCAGTTTATCTTAAGAACAAATACTAGCAGAAAGTCCAAATTTGGTATTCTAAATCTGTATCATATAGTGCTGCTATATTAAAGTTTTCGTTGAGATAAAGCAAAGGGTTTGTGTACAGGACCACCCAAGAGAATTCAAATACATTGTGTCTATGGACAAAATTTTTGGTAAATGTAGCATCTATAGGCTGCCCTAAATAAAATGGAATGAATTTTTTTTCCCGTATGGATAAAAGCATGTTTTGTGTAGATTGTGATATGGAAATTATTCATCATTCGTTTACAGGGCTACCTAAAGTATTTGGATATATTGGGGCTATACTTGGAAATTGCTGGAAGAGTATTTCATTCTGTGTTATGTGTTTTTCATATAATAATAAATTTAAGTACACAATGGGATGTGTATATAGTTTAAAGACAATATAAGAGAAAGACAATATAAGACAATAAGGGAATCTAAAATTAAGCTAAACGTTTTTTCTCTTGAATGTAATTGATAAAAGTGTTTGCTATATTTTCCTTTTACTATATCGACGAACTCTGCTCAGGAAGGAAAATTAATTTCTGATACCTATACTATAAACAAAGTATTTTTTAAACTTTGATTTTCCACTCTATTTTTTTGTATAATGTCGCTGTTTTGAGGTCCCTTGAATAAAAAATTCCAATTTTTATTGGTTGAACTGTATGTATATTTGTTATCAGCTTATCTTAAAAACAAATAACTGCAGGAAATTCAAAATTGGGATGTAAATTAAAAGTAGCCTTTTTTTTTTTTTTTTTTTTTTTTTTTTTTTTAAATCTTAAATAAATGTAAGCTATATAAATGATCAGGGGGTTGAAAGGGTGGCAGCAATGTGAAATACAGCTGTTCCTAAAACCTATTTTAGATAATTTTTAAACTAGATTGAACTTTATTATTTTACCTTATTGATTTTATGCTTTAAACAGCAATCTGTCTTTATAGTATTGAAATGTAGGGTAAGAGAAAGTCATGTGAGTGACATACCATATTATTTTTGTTTATAAAAAATGTTTAGAACATTCCTATTGTGCAGAAGATTTCTCAGTTTTAATGTATAAGTGAGAGAGTTTTTACGTATGTGTACATATGTATAGTTTTTATTATTTTTCTTCTTTCACAATATTGAAAATTTAGACTTAGTGATTATGAGTTGAATTTTTTTTTTTTTTTAAACTATTATGCAGATATAACAGAAAATTGTTGATTTTGCTATAAAAATAATCTGGTGTTGCACTCACACACGTTTCTCTTACCCCGCATATCAATGCTATAAAGACAGTTCGCAGGTTAAGAGGTAAAATAACAAGCACTGTATAAATCAATCTATGCTAAAAAGAATTGAAAGTAGGTTTAGGAACAGTTTTATTTGACAAATAATTCTGAGTGAGAAGGGCTACCGAACTCCTACAGTACCTACATTTATATAATTTAGGGCTGTTATTAAATTTAAAAGTTTATTCCAAATTATTCGAACAACTTTCACACGGACCACTTCTTGAAATCTTAATCAAACTTTTGAAGCAGCGAACTTATATAAACTTCAAAATACAATATTTGAATTGCCTGCAATTATTTGCTTATAAGTTACGCTGATAACAGACACACACAAACTCGTTTAGATATCATTTCCTATGCAATTGTTAGATTCCGGTGAACAGATAAGTTTGCACTAGTGAGAAGTAAAAAACCCACTCAACTCAACTAATTTGAAGCTTTAGTTGCGTTATTATTATTATTATCATCATCATTAGTAGTAGTAGTAGTAGTTGCACGCGCAACCTAATTAAAATACACTCCTTGTTAGCACATTTTTACTAATTTCTGCTTTTGTTTTATGAATATTCTTTGCGACAGTTTTGGAATTTGTTGAAGGAACATATTTAGAATATCTATAGGGTTGTAATTGAAAAGCCCTGTTCTTTAATACTGAATTGGTCTGTCAGCCACACGCCTTGTTTTTTATCTGGAATAATGAGTATGTTAACTGATATACACTGAAAGTTATCGAAAAACTGATAAAAACAGAGAGAGCATACTTGAAGACGATCGAACGGTCTATCAACTGTAAAACACCTGTTACAGTTTCTTAAAGTTTATATAAAATTGATAAAAACGTTTTGAAAATATTTCTGCGTCTTTTCTGAGGGAGGTAAGTTGTTCCTTTTATTATTGTTGTTGCTATTTTCTCTTTCAAAAAAAGAAGAAAAAAGAAAAGAAGAGAAACTGAAATGTAATAACAAGCGAAATTCTTTATGAAAGTTCATGGAGCATTGTGATTGCATGGAGAGAAATGTTTTATTTGCATTATTTTGTAGGTATGACAGAATATTTGTTGTTTTCGTGAAAGACCATCGCTGTCAAAATTCAAAGATATCTCGATTGTGTGAAAGATTTTTCATTTTAAATATGTATATCCAACAGAGAAAAGGTATTATTTAGGTTTCTTCTTCTTTTCCTTCTTCTTCTTATTTTCTTTTTCATAACAATGGAATATTAATATCAAGCGAAATTCTTGAATGAAATTTGTAAAGTTTCGTGATTTTATGGATAGAAGTGTCTTCTTTTCACAGCAGAAGGTTTGTTATTTTTTTAGTTTACTGAAAAACTATCGCTGCTAAAATTATAAGATATCTCGATCATGTGGAAGATTTCTTAATTTAAATGCATATTTCTTAATTTTTCTTATCTTTCATAATGGAAAATTAATATCAAATAAAGTTTTTTAACGGAATTCGTGCAGCTTTGTGAATGCATGTTTTCTTATATTTTATAGATATGATATGATACGTTTGCTGTTTTTGTTTACTGAAGGACCATCAACTCCAATATTGTATGACATTTCGAATATGTGGAATATTTTTCAATTTAAATATATATTTACCAGCTAGAGGGTTTTATTTAGTTATTCCACTTTTTCTTACTATTATTTTGTCTTTCATAATAAAGTAAATTAATGTCAAGTGAAAATCATTAATGAATTTCTTGAGACTTTAATGAATTTCTTGAGACTTGTTTTCGTTTAATGGGAGATCAGCGCTACCGAAGTTCTAAGACATTTATCTCTTTCAT
Source organism: Salticus scenicus (assembly GCA_963930645.1). Classification (NCBI taxonomy): domain Eukaryota; kingdom Metazoa; phylum Arthropoda; class Arachnida; order Araneae; family Salticidae; genus Salticus; species Salticus scenicus. Next base: position 317,062,686 of record OZ005652.1, on the reverse strand, counting down.
TATAGTCAAATTTTCAATCATTATGATTATATAATCATATTATAATTCATTGTTATCAATATAATCTTTCATTATAATCATATTATTACTTTCTACTATATTCAATAGAAGAAAGTATTGGATTCGTAAAAATTTTCGACCTTGGGTTTTTGATGGATTCACACGTTTTCGGAGCTGTAGAACACGATTTGACCATTTTTAGAAAATGTCTGTCTGCCTGTCTGTGTGTGTGTGTGTGTGTGTGTGTATGTGCGTGACAAAATTTTGTGGCAACTGTATCTCAGGAACTACTGCACAGAATTTCATACAAATTGGTATGTAGTTGCACCTTGACATAAATTAGTGCCTATCAACTTTTGGTAAAAATTGTCTTACAGGTTGCGTTGCCATTCCACTTTTTCTAAATTTTTAACATGGTGCTACAGGACAAAATTTTGTATAAATGTGCATAAAGAGTAGCATAAATTGTATAGTAGCATAAAGAGTAGTTTGCATAAAGAGTAGCATAAATTTTTTAGTAATAATTATGAAATTTACAAGAATTATAACAGAGATAGTCAACTCGGAAAATTTTTTTGTATGTGTAGGAGCCTCGTGAACCCTCCTGGGGGGAAGTCCCCCTTCGAGGGGAGTAAATTTTCAAGATGGGTATCTTTCGAAAGGTCTCGTCAATACCTTTAAAACGAATGGTTGAACTATAAATATGTGATAATTTAAAACAAAGTTATCGATTTTTTTTTACTTTTAACGAAAAAAAAAACTTGGATTTTTTTTTTTTTTTTTTTTTTTTTGTTACTGAGTGAATTTGTATAGGAAAATATAGAAGAAAGTCTTGTGGTGGCCACAACATACTAGTTGTTTATTGTTTTCGTTTAGTTGAAGATCATCGCTACCAAAATTATAAGACATATTTCGATTATGTAGAAGATTTCTCAATTTAAAAGTATATCTAACAGCGATAGAGTTTTATTTAGTGATTATTCTTCCTATTATTATTTTGTTTCATAATATTCGAAAAATAATGTATGTGATTGCAAGGAGAGAAGTGTTTCCTTTGCAGAATTTTACTAATATAACAAAGTGTCTGTTGTTTTCATTTATTGAAAGATATTTCTACCAAAATAATAAAACACCCCGATTATGTGGAAGATTTCCGAATTTAAATGTGTATTTATCATTGAAAGAGTTTTATTTATTTATTTTATTTTATTTTATTTTATTCAAAAAACTGGTTAATTATATATATATATTTATGCATATTGTCAGGGCCCGAAATTTCAACTTAGCTTACACTCGCTGAAAAAAAAAAGTTACTCGCCACAAACTATGATTAATTTACTGTATTTTTTACGTATAAGGTGACCAGAATTATTTATTGGAAAAAGAGGAGAAATTACGCAATGTTTTTTAATTATTTAAGAAAATAGAAGACATTCAATTTTGAAAAAGAGGTCATTTTAGAGGACACAAAATTGAATGAAAATGATTATAAAAACCGATTCAAAAGCTACTTTACACACACACACACACACCAAAAAAAAAAAAAAAAAAAAATCATATTCATCTCAAATGATGAATTTGGATCAATGCACTTTAATTTAAAATTAATAATATACGGATACGAGAGGAAAAATTCCTAATTTTTATAGGTGTCACTGGAAAATACAGATTTTTACTTTAAATTAATTTTTGCTATAGACAAAAAAATTTATTTTTGTGGTACTTTCATGCAGTTACATAATAAAAGTTGGTAGACATTTTTTTTTATTAAAATCATAATCGTAAGAAAAAATAAAATTGGCAAATTAAAAAATAAAATTAATATTCGACAGATGAAACGATTTGTTTTAACGAACAATCCTTCTTTATAGACATTTTATAAAAGTTCTCACAAGTATAACCTAAATTAGTCTTAGTAGTTAATAAGTTTTTAAAGTAGGTATATAAAGGGGATTTTTTTCACATCTTGTTAACTGAAAAAAACAATCGCTTTGTGGGAGAGTTTTGCCAGGAGGACACAAAATGAATTCAACTAACTTTTGCATATTTTTGTGATGTGGCGGTAGTGTTATTATTTAGACCAATTGTCTGCACTAGGGCTCTAGGCCTGAGTAGGAGTGTCTTCCGTGGGGTCTTTCTAAGAGGTCCTAGCCCATATTTACTCTAATTTCGGAGAAAACCACGGAAAGCTCCTAACGGCTAAACCAATGCTTTGTATCAAACACAGCGCCTCACGTGTACCAGCTTCGACGATAAAACCTCTCGATCACTGGTGGGCCTATTTTTATGAGGAATATTATTCATGTAAAAGTACGAACACGTGTTAAAACCCACCGCGTATCAACCGGAGCGCCACCTTTTTAATGATTTCATGACAATTTCAATAGTGATTCCGTGTTCTGAATTAAAGAACCGTACAAATATAGAGAGTAGTTTTATTTCTTTGTGATTCTAAGAATCTGAACAGACATAAATCATAATATGCTTTGGCAAGTTTATTAGAAAGTTGTTCTTTTGAGAACCTAACGCAGAGAAAAGTTAGTGTTCACTCTTCGGTACAGCCGACAGTCGATTGAGCTTCCCAGTTTTGCGAAATTTTTGAAATTAAGGACTAAATCCTTTTCATTTCAAAAAGAGGGCAGAGGACGAAAACCATAAGAAAGAGGACTTTTTAGTCCTGTAATGTTTTTTTTCGTTTAAGAGGGCAGAGCGTTAAGAAAGAAGCGGATGCCTGCTTAAAAAGCGGATGCCTGGTCACCTAACCTAGATTAGCATGATTTTATGTTTTTAAGTCGACATTTTTTTTTAAATTTTTAAATTTATTTTTTGTAGCGCCGTATACTGTAAGAATTCTGTCTACATTTAGACAGAAATTTTACTCGCCACAGAAAAATTTCTACTCGCCAATGGCGAGCTGGCGAGCGGAAATTTCGCGCCCTGATATTGTTATACATATATGTTGCTTGTAGGCATATTCATGCATGCATACATACATAAAAATGTGCGTTATTTTCTTATTTTAATGTTGTGGGATTTTATTTTTCGACTTTTAAAATATTTTTATTACATTGATGCAGTCACTAAGTATATTATATTTTATATTTAAGAGTGGACAATACCTAATCTCGTCGAAAGCCGAAGCCCGTGTTATACTGTGGGAAAATTTGTTTCCCCAGTTACACATTACCTGGCGTAGTCTTTTTATTATTATTATTATTATTATTATTATTATTTTTTTTTTTTATGTCGTTTTTATATTTAGAAAATTCATATTTGTTAAATTAGTACGTTATTCAAAATTTTATTTTTCATAGTTTAAATATTTTATTTTCTAATTAAAAATACGAAAAATTCACTTAGTTATTTCTTGAACTTAAAAAAAAAAAAAAGAAAAAAAAAAGAAACGAATACTAGTTTAACGGTTGTAAATTTTCTAAATGTGAAAACAGAATTATATATATAATATATCTATACAAATGGTAATGAGTAATTATGGAAACAAATTTTCCATAGAATAACATGGCCCTTGACTGATGGTGAGATTAGATATTGTAGCTCTTCATACTACTTCTGAAACGGATCTGTGAAGAAAAAACTAAAGTACAGCAAGTTAATCGGAAGAGAAAAATAAAAAATGTCTGCATTTTAAAATTCTGTCAATACACAAAAAGGAGAATTTGGTTATAGTAGTTTTGGCGGGATACGTTAAATACCCTTTTTTTTACGTAATAGAGTTCCACTTATATTTATACTTAAAGAAAAGGTAGCAGCACAGAGCTTCTTTAAGACTAAAAAGATGCATATTAAAAGCAAAATTAGCGGTTTTGTGGTTAAATAAAAGTTGATATTATCTTTTTTGAGAAGCAGATATGTAAATCGTATGCCATCTTCTTCTCTCTCTCTGTATTTTTTTTTTTTTTTTTTTAATAGAAAAACTTTAGTCATATATGCAATTTAACAGTTGCTCAGAAAATACAAGTTATTGTTATTCTAGCGCAACAAATAATATTTAGTAAGCACTAAGTGTATTTATAAAGTGAAAATAATTTGTAGGGATAAACTATATTTTATAAGTATTTATGTAATTTTACATTAGTTATTTCTTATTAAATAACATAAAGACTTAGTTATTTGTATCATGCCAAGTATCATGCCATGTTACCAAGTATCATGCAAAAATGGAATTTTCTTATCAATAAAAAAAACTAACTTCACAAACTTTATTTTGTACTGGCAGGCTTTGCCCACTTCGCTGGTCCCTATATTAAAATGAATTTAAAAAATAATCAATATTTTTATACCGTTCTACAAATGAAAACTAAAAAGAAAATGCATTGAAATTGCTTAAAAACTTCGCTTTGGGCCCTCGCTGACTTCGGCAGGGATTTCTTCACCACAACGTCTTGGATTATTTAATTTAATTTAATTTATAGAGATGTCAATAACACAGGAAAAACTGCATTAGTCATTTTCTTTTTGATAATAAACAGAACGGAAAACGCATAATATTTTACATGGAGATATTTTGTATAATTAGACCAATTTTAAAAAATGCTTTCCTTTTTTTTTTTTTTTTTTTTTTCCCCTCTCGCATTATAAATATATTTAAAATAAAATGGAGAAAAATTGTGCAAAAACATTGAAACAGCTTGGACCGCTTGGCGTAATTTGAAATTTGGCACTGAAGTAGCTCGGTCGTTTCTCGCCAAAATGTTTACTTATGCATTTGCGTTACCTATATCAACTCATCGCCGAAATGACAACAAAATTATAAATAATTATAAGATTAAAAAAAAAAAAAAAAAAAAACTTTTATATACTATGTTTTTAAAATTTCTGTTGAATCTTATAGCTATACATTAGCACTTTATCAATGTGTAGAAAATTTTACAGTGATAATGACGTCAATTTTTGTGAGATGCATAATTTAATTCTTTACAATTTTTCAATGTTCACGTTTAATTAAATGCATTTATTTTTATGTCGAAAAAAATAAACTCGTATTTTTATTTATTATTTTTTTTTTTTTTTTGGCAACTATTAAATTATAACTAATATTTATTTTCCTATTTTAATTAATTAAAAGAAAACTTTGCAACGTAATATCTTTAATAACTTGATGCAAATACTGTCTACACAAAAAATGAACAATTTTTAGAGCTCTTTTAAAAAGGATAACATCTATGCAGTATTTAAAAAAAAAAAAAAAAAAAAAAAATCAGTTTTTACTAAGAAAAACAGCCGACTTTCATCACCAAAGTAGTTAAATCTAGAGCAATCAAAAATAGGAGTGGTCCACCCGGATGTGTTCCCGACAAACTCTTTGCTTTATTTATATAGATTTGCTTGTGAAAATTATTTACTAAAAGTGATATTTATAAAAATTTTTACTTTCCCCTACATTCGTAGAAAATAGTATGTAAAAATTTTCTTTTTCCGAGCCCGTGAGTATGAGGCAAACATTTTCTATCAGCTCTTGTTCAAGTACTAATGTGCATGATTTCATAAAGAGTTATATTTATTTGCCCCTTGACATAAATTGGTGTCGATTAACTTCTGGTACAAATCGATCAGCAAATACTGCTATGCTGTGATCAAGATTCTAGATCAAAATTTCGTATTTGTCGCGTTAAGATCACCTTTTGCACACGAAGACTAACTAGATCGAGACCTACTGCTTAAAGTAGGTTACGAACCACTACGCCAATACGAGCTTCTATATGCCGAACCTGGGTTCGAACCCACATCTATCAGTTGAAGGCAAAAGCGCTGGCCATTTAGTTACCGCAGATGGACTCTCTAGATCAAGAAAATGATGCACATAATTTCATGAAACTACATAATAATATACTGATATAAATTGATATCTATCAACTTTTGATGTACATCGCTCAACAATGGTGCTGTCAACCCGCTTTTTCATAGTACACAGTGAAGACTGTTTTAATCAATCACTACGAATTTAAAAATTTTATTTATAATAGCATTTATGAAAAATTTTGTATATATGGAAGCATCGCTTTCATTATGAAAGAGTTTTTTCATTATTGAAAAATCATACCGCGCTTTTGAGGTATGATTTTTCAATATGAGTATTTTATGTTTTTAAAAAATACTTACGAAGTGAATCCGCAATTAATGCATGACTGGGTGACTGTGCTTTTGTCTAAATTATCTTAATTCGAATAAGAAAATACAGGAAAAAGTTTGTGATTGCCACTGCATACCAGACTTCATTTAAAATCCCATTTAATTGTTCTTTAAACACGTTTTATCAGTGAGTTATCTAATATTTATGCTTATTTTCTTTTAGCAATTCAGTGTACAAGATGGCGGACATACGATTACACTTCTTCTTTCTGTCAAGCGTAGCAATATGTTTAGCTGATATATTATGCACATCTGAAGACATAGTGAATGAAAATATCAGAAAATTGGCTGTGGCTAATAACGAACTTGCTCTCGGTACACTAAAGCAACTTGCATCGCAGTCTTCAGGAAATATTTTTTTCTCTCCCTTGAGTTTGTCTACAGCTTTTGGGATGCTATATTATGGAACTAAAGGAGAGACAGCTAAGGTCAGTATAATGTTCTTCCTTTAACGTGTTCTTTTTTGTTAGAACACAACATCAGTATAGTACAGTATATCGAAATGCAATCAAAGATGGTAGCCAATAAAATAAATCTGTATATATATATAAATTACGTGTCACGATGTTTGTCCGGGGTAAACTCCTAAACTAAGGAACCGATTTTAATGAAATTTTGCACACTGTGTGCAGCACGGAGGTGTGCAGTTTGGTCCAACTTGAGAGATAGGATAGTTTCTATCTCAATTTATTGTCACAATATTGTTTTATTGCAATTATTTGTTAATTATAGACCTTTATTAAAGTTGCTCCAAAATATCTGTGAGTTCCATTAATTTAATTGTTGCCAAAAAAAAAAAAAAAAAAAAAAAAACGAGTTCATTTTCTTTTGACATAAAAATAAATACATTTAATCAAACGTGAACGTTAAAAAATTATAAAAAGTTAAATTATGCATCTCACGAAAATTGACGTCATAATCAATTTAAAGGTTTTATACACATTGATAAAGTGCTAATGTAGTTCTATCATAGATATAGTAATATATATAGATCTCTCATCCCCATGTTATCGTACAAAGATTTTTGATGCCGAAAAAAAAAAAAAAAAAAAAAAAAAAAAAGCTTTGGAAACAGCCATTAAGTGGTATTGAAAAAAAAAAAAAAAAAAAAGAAAAGAAAAGAAAAGAAAAAAAAGAAAGAAATATGAATTTGAAACTGTATCTGGAGTCTTCCATTCCCCTTTAGCAAATAAATTATTCATAAATTTTATTTGCTAAAATATTAGTATGTATTCCCGTGTGTATTCACTCGGGGAAAGACGGCCATATTTTGGTAAAAACGTCTTTTCCCAAATGAAAAGGAATAACTTTTTTCTCCCCAATGATCACTCTATTCTATATATGCTATACTATATCTATGAGTTCTATACGCAAGCGAAGTGTGACTCACTGACCGTCTGTGCAGCCAAGAATAAGATTTCCTATGTTAATTGCCCACTGGATTTTTTGTAAGAAATTATTAAAAATCGAGGAAATTTATTTCCCGATTTTAATCCTTATATTTGGGTATAGATATGTATTAGTTATCGCGGGTGTTAGATTGAATTATTTTGCTGTCAAATTGACAAAATTTTAATTTTAAATTTAAAAACTCTGTCGCCCTTGGCTTTTATTATTATTATTATTATTATTTGGCGATCAAAAGCGTAACACGAAAATATACATGCCAGATGTATGCATTGTACGAAATGTAATATGTACGTATGTATGACATGTAATATGTATTGTACGAAATATTGTTTCATATTATTCATTACTTTTAATATAAGTTGTTAAAATAAACATGATTTTTGAAAAGAATTAAATATTTTCGCCAGATAATTTGGCGATATTCTTTTTTTTTCGCCAAGGATGACAGAAATGAAATCTATTCCGCTGCAAAATATTAGTATCTTACATCAGATATTTTATTTAGACATTTGAAAACAAATTTGACTTCAAACTATGATAGAATATTTATCATTTTCTTTTTAATTAGTATATTATTAGTATATTAAAATTTAAAAGCATGGTATATAAAAAGTTTATTTTTTATTTTTTATTTATTTATTTATTTATTTATTTTTTTATCGTATAATTATTCTTATCTTAATCCTCAATGTTTCCCATCTTTATTAACTTGAATTTACTATTAAAATTTTAACATACTCAAAAACTTCTCATCACTTCGTTAAAATACACTAAACTTTTCCAAAATCTTTTTCTATTTAAAATGATACATGTATTTACTTTAAATGTCCAATATTTCATAAGATTTCCAATTTTAAAGTTTTAAAATATTTATCAAATTTACTTATTTTTCTGGTTTAGCCTTATTGTTTTCCTTTTTATAACTACAGCTGTTGCCCTCTTTAAAATATTTAAAATGATGAGGTCATTTTATAGTAAAATTATCCATTATAGCATATTTCACTCCTCCATAAAAATTGATTTTAAAATCGTCTGTTTCTTTTATACTTTTATTTTAATAGAATTTTAATAGAATTTAATTTATATATTAGTTATTTTAGCAATTTTATCCAAAGTAGCATTAGAAATAATATATATCACTTCTCCATTAAAATTTATAGGACCCTACAATAAAATTAATTTGTGCTTAATATCAACACTACGAAAATTTTTATCAATCGCTTCCAAATTTTGACCTAAGTTTCAAATCTCAACCCTGTGGGTTTTTACATCGGCTACAACGTTTTCGTCTTTGTTCGTAAATAATAATTTGATTGTACTAAATAGTTTACAGCCGTATAATTCAACGTATAACTTAGTCACAGCAACGCGTGGCCGGGTCTGCTAGTAAGTACATAAATATAATGTATTAAAATTTAGAACAATATCGAACATCACTTGCACACTGTCAGAAATTTTACTGCTAGATTACTGTCTGTCTCTGGCATACAGGGCCCGACTTAGACCACCTGGAGCCCCGGGGCAAGCCTATTCTGGGGGGCCCCCTTGCAGTGGCATAAGAGCTCTTTAGGTTGCAGAATTTCTGCATACGCCTAAAGGGGGGCCTCTTTCAGAAGGGAGGCCCAGGGCATTTGCCCCGTATGCCCTGCTGTTAGTCGGGGCCTGTCTGGCAATATTGTTCTTGTAATAACAGGAGACTTGGCGTTGAAATATTAAAAACCCGAATAAACTACTACGTCAGAAACGCCAAACAACAATATTTGAGATGCATACAGCTGTTTCGGTAGCCTTAAGCGTACCGTCTTAAGTACAAAAACTCCTTTTTGCACTGAAGACGGTACGCTTAAGGCTACCGAAATAGTTGTATGCATCTCAAATATTGTTCTTTGGCATTTCTGACCTAGTAGTTTATCCGGGTTTTTAATACTGTTCTTGTGTTTCAGTCACTGACCGTAAAAATAAAAATATGCGTGTAAAGCTGTCATGACTTTTTTCTCGGAGAAGGGAGCTGGTCGTATAATTTAATGGTAAACTCTCCGAAATTTCCTTGGGTGTAAAGCAGAATAAGTCCTGTTTATGTAGACACTACGCTAAAAATGCATTCGAAAAAAATAAAGCAAGAAATAAAAATAGAATACACGGTGGTTTAATGTGATAGTACTGATATTTAGTAATTGAATTAATTTTCAATGTATAACTACCTCTACCTCGGAGGTAAAGGGCACCATGTCCATTTTATGAAAAGAGTTAGCACCATTATCTTGATGTGCATAATTTACTTTATATAGAGGCATTAAGCATTATTTCTGTTTCTGTAAAGGAGATAGGACAGTAGAACATCAAACCACGTCCGTTTTCTTTATTCATGACAAATATCATTAATTAATTTCATTATAATATCATTCCTAAAAAAGTTCATTTTTGTGGCATGGTGTCCTTTTCCTCCGGGGTATAGATATGTGCCGCTCATTGTAAAAGTGAATTATCTCCTTAGAAATTGATTTTGAAATAACGAGCTTCTTTAAAATTTATGCGTAGAGAAAAACGTCAAGATTCAGTAAGTGTCATCGATTTTCGTGTTTAATACGAATCATTGTTATAAGAATTTATAAATTATGTTAATAATTTGAAATAACTTAGAAACTTTATTTTTACAATGAGAATTTAGAAGTTTTAGAAAAACATGTAATGTCATTTATGGGATTGTAATGAGATTGCAATGGATTTTTTTCCTTTATATAATGAAAGGTGTGACAAAATGTGATACAATTAAGCAAATATACAAGGTCTGTCCCGAAAGTAATGCGCCCCATTTTCTTCTGCCGCGACTATCCGTAGCACAGGGTTTGCGCTTGCACGGAAGGGTGGGTAGAGTCTTGGGAACACAGCGCCACCAGCGCCAGACGGTTCCGAGCTCCTGCAGAGTCACAGTGCCTGTTTCAATGAACCTTTGTGTGAGTGCTCGGTCGAAATCAAGATGGAAAAAACTCTCGAGCAGAATTATTTCAGTGTTGTGAGGACGATCCGACATTTTTGGGCAATGTGGTAAGTGGTGACGAATCTTGGATCTTCTTGAAGGACCCAGAAACAAAACGACAAAGTGGAGAGTGGCACACGACGTCGTCCCCACGCCCAAAAAAGGCAAGAATGAGCAAATCGCAGGTCAGTGCGATGTTCATTGTTTTTTTTTTTTTTTTTTTTTTTTTTTTTTCGACTCGAAGGAAGTGGTCCATTTTGAATTTGTTCCACCTGGCCAACCACTCAACGTCAAATTCTACGTCGAAGTTATGAAATGGTTAAAGCAACGGGTCAACCGGGTCAGGCGCGAGATCAAGAATTCCTGAAAGCTGCATCATGACAATGCTCCCAGCCACACAGCTTTCATGACGACCGTCTACCTGGCCAAGGCCGGCATCTCAATGCTCCTCCAGCCGCCTTACAGTCCTGATTTGTCCCCTCCCGACTTCAAAGGACAGCATTTGGGGACCCTGGAGAACATCAAGGCGGCTACGACGAGGTTACTAAAGGACATACATGTGACGGACTTCCAGGACGCATATAAAGCATGGAAATCGCATTGGAACATATGTTTTGAAGCAGGAGGAATGTATTTCGAAGAATATTGAGTAAGAAGACGATTCGGTTCAATAAATGTTTTAAAATTAAAATGGGCGCATTACTTTCGGGACAGACCTTGTACATATATTTAAAAAATATGGAGTTACACCATTTTTACAATGAGCCGTCCACATAAAACTCAGCTATCAAGAAAGTCATATAATTTGGATTTCTTGTAACAATACATATTAAAATAGCTGACAAGCTTTTAAGCTTTTCTTCAAAGATTTATCACCATAATTTATGAATAGAAATATTTCGTATTATTTTTCTTCAATTAAAATAGGTAAAAAAAAAAAAAAAAAAAAAAAAAACCTCAGTTTATTTTTGTTTTATTTTATTTTTATTAAGCAATTGATATAAAAATATTAGATTGCAGCAAGTATTGGAATTTTCTTAGAGATTTAATATATTTATTTAAAACTTGATGCCAAATAGAACGGAATACTATAGCTCCAGCAGCTTTAATTATACAACGATGGAGCGTTTCACCATTACTAAGGCATTATGACGTCCTTAATGTATAGAAATGTGCCAAAATATTTTGCAGTCTTATGGTTGTGTATACTATAGTTCTAATTTTGTGTCTAGTGTTGTGCTGTATTATAGGATTTAAGGCCTTAGGCCTGGATTAGGTGCCTTCCTTGGAGGTCATTCTAAGAGATCCTAGCTCATATTTAAAAAGGTTTCAGAGAAAACTACAGAAAACTTCGAACTTCTAGGTCAAAGAGCACGACAAGAATTGGGACCCGGACTTCCCATCTACTAATTTCGACAGCAGCTCACCAGCTCTGCTGGGGCGTCTAAATGTTTGATAAATCAAACATCCAGTTTTTGGAATAAGTATTTTTGAAAAATATTCTCGTAGGCTTTAATTCCTTAAAAATTTTTCTTAAGCATACACATAGCAAGTTATTAAAATGATTGAAAACAAATGTAAAATTTTGCAAAATCGATCAAAAATATCAAGAGATTAATTTTTAAGAATTAACATTTTGAACTTTTATACGATTCTCATGATATTTCTGGTGGACAAAAATCTAAAAGTATCTAAAAGTATCACCAAAAGGTGGACTAACAATGCATTGTAATAATTCACAAAATAAGCCACGTTTTTGCGGACTACTTCAGAAATGCAAGTACATTTCACCACCATTTAATTTCATTCGTATTTTAATGAAGAAATACTCTATTTTTACATGGCAGATTAATAACATATATTTTTATGATAGTCACGGGAGAAATACAAATATATTAATAATTATTTTAAATAATATGGAATAAATAAAAATGATCTCCTTAGAAATGAGAGTGACGCATGGGGGACATAGAGACTCTTGATCTGCAGATCCACTAGCTAGAGACACGTATATTTCGCAGCAATTTTATTAACTTTCTAGATCAAATAAATTTAATAAATTTATTAATAGAATCAATAATTTTTTTTCTTTTTTTCCGGCATGTCAGCAAAAACAATCTAAACATAATACTGTAAATTTTAATGGTCTCTCAAAGGTAATCGATATCCTAAGATTTAAATCGCAGAAAAGTAACTTCTAAAGAAAATATTAACACTTCCTTTTTAGGTAGTGAACATAAAAGAACCAATAATTTTATTTTGCATAAAATTGTATGATAATTATTTTGCTAAATATAAATGGTACGATCAGAACATTGTACAAAAATTTCAATTTCTTACTTTTTTCAGGTGTGTATTGATTTAAACTGTTTCAAAGACAATACATACACCTTAAAAATTACAAAACATTTCAACTGGAGGCGTATTTATGTAAATTATGACTGAGTAACTAGTTATTTGAGTATATGTACAACAAATTATCAAATTACGATTATTAGACAAGTATTTTTCAAAATATTCAAAGAGCAATTGTCATTGATTTATAAACTCTTTTATTAAAGAATCAGAAAATTGCTATCAATGTAACCAATAGTTATCACGTAGTTTAAAAACTTGTTTCGTTTTGATAATGTTTTAAATTTCATTAGAAATTTTTTACATTTCCAATACATATCTAAACTTTGACCAGATATTAATATAATCTTCAAAAAGGTTTAATACAAGAACTTTTAACTAGTAATTTTTCATGTTACTTTAAATTATTCTAGGAACTGAGGCAAACTCTTGGTTATGAAGCAGCAAGTTTGCCTGAAGAACTTATTCATCCAGCTTTTCAACACTACCTAACTGAAACATTGCCAAGCCAAGATTCCAGTGCGTATGTCCTTAATTCTGCTAATGCCGCTCTTTTAGACAAATCCTTGGATGTGCACTCCTCTTACGAAACAGATATTCAGGATATCTATCAAGCAACAGTTAAAGAAGTTGACTTCACGACTGAAAACCAAGAAGTGGTTACGGAAATTAACAACTGGGTTAAAGACAAAACCAATGGTAAGATCGGCAAACTTTTGGACAATTTGGATCCCTCTACCGTCTTTGTCCTTCTCAATGCCGTGTATTTTAAAGGAACTTGGAAAACCCAATTCCCAAAAAGTTTTACTGGACCACAAGAGTTCTATAACAATGGATTAGAATCTGAAGCTAAGTAAGAATTTTTTTTCCCTCCCTCTTAACAATTTAAAACAAATATATGCTTTATGAATAGTTTTTAAAAGAGGGTCTATAGTTTTTTAAGTAGGTGATAGAGGCGTGTTATAGATTTTAGATAGGTGATAAGGTATGTAGTTTTGCTGGTTTGTTCGGTTTAACATCGCACTAGTGCTGCGCTGTAGGTAATTGGCGGTGGTCTGGTATTCACCCCTAAGGATGGTCCAGAAACATGCCATTACAATTTTGATCCTCCACGGCAGGGATGGCTCTCCCACTTCAATGACACCCAGAGGTATAATTTGTGTGTAATTTTGTAATAAAACATTGTATTTTCGAATTTAATATCTTTAATGATTATTATTGGCCTTATTTTAAAATCTACTTTTGAAGGCTTTATCTATGCTATAAAAAATGTGGGTAATTAACTATAAAAATCAAGGTTCATTATAACTAAATAAATGAAAAAAGGAATTTTTTGATAGTATTTTAGAATATAAATTAGGTCATGCCTAAAAAGTTTAATGAAAAATTACGACTATAGAATTTTAAAAGAAAAGCAATGGTTAAAAATAAATAAAATAAAACAAGAAGGAGGTTGCAGTCTTTGAAAAATACTGAAATTTCATCTACATGTTAGGGAAAAATTCACTAATAATCTTTAAAACATTTGATTTTTTTAAAATCTGTGTGCGTGATACAGATTTATTTGACTGTTACACATGCTCTCAACAATAACAATTAAAATTCCTATTGTTTGAACATAATTTGAATTGAAGACTATTTGAAATACAATATGCGAAAGAAAATCGAATGCAGATAATATACTGGCGTATAAAATTAAATGCACAATCTGTTTTCTCGCTTTCTTCTTTTGAGCCTAATTTTTAAACAGATAAACGTATGAACATAAAATTTAGATGGTATGTTAATTATAGAATCATTAATCGAACTAACTTTATATAACTTTAAGTAATAATTTAACAACTAAACTTATTGTAAATTTCTGGTAAAGTAGATTTGAAAGAACTGTAAATATTATGCAATTTAAAATAATAATATTAATAAAAATAAATGAGAAATGGCGCTGAGGTTGCATTGCAGGTAGGTGAAGGTACACATGACATAATATGTTGAATCTGACCCGAATTTTTCTTTCTTCTTTTCTCTTCTTTTTTGTATGCAAATATCATTTTAAAAATTTATATACGAGTGTGAACATTACATAAGGTCGTTAAGTTTGTTATAAAATTATTCATCGTCTTCTTTTACATTCTGGCAATGTTTATAGTTTACAAACTAATAATTATATTTTTTTCAAAAAGTCTTTTATTAAAGAAATAGAAAAGTGAATACCAGGCATAAAAATCACATTTTAATTTAATTAACTCTCACTCACACAAGCATAAAAAAGGATGATGATAATATATATAAAGATTCATTAATATACTTAAAACCTTAATCTGAGTTTCCAAAATTCTTTAGGAACTCTGTACCTAATTACGCATTTTAATTTAGAAAATAAAAGAAAATGTGGAAATGTAAATTTTCGATAATACAGAATTATTAGTTACAGAGACATAAATCTTTGAAAAATAAAACAATCGTTGTTAAAAAATTATATTTTATTGGACATAACTCATTTTTTAAACTTTACTCGTGTAATTTAATAAGTTTTCTTCTATTAAATGCAAGCTAAAAAAATTCAAGCATTCAATTCATGCATTCTTTGGACTAAACTATATTTGAAATTCTAATTGTGGTTTATATTATTATTAATTTACGCATGTTAATATAAACGTATTGTATACGTTATTCTTTGCCTTCTTTAAAATTATGATAACCTTTAAAGCAAATTTTCGTTATAGCAAATATATAAAATTAAGAATTCTAAGAGACTATTACTTTAGTTGAAAAAATAAAAATTGCTGCCATTCTGTTACTTTATGCTCTTCTATACATGCGAAATACACACAAAATATTTATCTATATTTCTAGAAGAATTAGCGAATTCAGTTGTCATTTAACAACTATAACAGCGTTTTTACCCTATTTACGAAATTCATTTTTCAATAGTATTTCAGTTTGTTTCAACATTTAACGCATATCTGAATATTTTTCAAAAAAGGACAGCAAATATGCATATTTAGGGTACATTCTGTTGTTTGTAGTTGGAAATAATCCTCTGAACGATGTGTCTTAATTAAAAAAATGAAAAAGAAGCAAGCACTAGAATCAAAATTACCGGCCGATCTGATATTTAAGCATCCCTGCTCGATTAGTTTTTTTCTTTTCTTTTCTCGGATATTTTTTACTTTATTCCTGTAAGTTTTTTCTTGTTTCTGTTCGTAGCGTTTTTTAGAATGTACGATTTCTTTCTTCTTTGCAGTATAGTATGTGCTTGTGTGTGTTCTGTTCTTACCATTTAATTTTATTTTCTTTCAAAGTTGTCTGTCGAGGTGTGTAAACACACACATAAAATTACACTGAAACTCATTAAACTCAAGTTTAAAAAATATATACTTCCTGTGTCTTTCAGAGAATCTTGGGTTTTTTTACCCTCCTTGGAGGTTTCTCTAGAACAGATCAATATCTATAATTCTCACAGCGGATTAAATTTACTATACCGAAAATTTGGCAATGCTCGTTGGTGTGTTATTCCTGTTCCTGTTGTAGGGTGTGCCTATTTTATTCGAAAATTAAAACAAAATTCCTAACATAATTAAATTAGCGTGACAAATCATATTCAGTATTTTAAACTTTATTGTCAGTTATTCGTCCAAACTCAACAGAGTGTTTCTTGAGCTTTACGTAAAAATTTGGAGGAGAGGTAGATACACCATTAGGAATCAGAATCACATTGGAAAGCAATGGGCCAAATACCATCTTTTAGTGATAAAGAGATTTATGTCTCTTGTTTTAATAGACAAATAAGCCAAGGCACAATACAGAATATTGTATTAAACACGTTATTACCCCCCCCCCTCCCCAAATAAATAAATAAAAAATACAATAGTTAGAAGCAGTCACAGGAAGTGTTCTAAATTCTACTCATCGATTGTTTCATACGTCTCATGGATTGGCGAACACTTTCAGAAATACAGAACGTTTCACGAGTTGTAGCAGCAGCGATGGCGATTCTTGAACAATGTCCATTTCAGAATCTGCTGGCGTTTTATAAACAATGGCCTTCATGCAACCCATTAATAAAAATCAAGAGGCGATAAAACAGGTAATTTTGGGGGCCGTGTGACGACCATTGGGACCATTCAATCACCGCGGACTGCAGTGAACAACTTGCGTGTGTTGACCTCGAGAGCTCGATTGCAGAGCCACCTATCTATTTAGGACCCTGCTGATTCTGATTCCTATTGATATTTTCTACATATTTTCCAAGTTTGTACGTGGAATTCAGAAACACCAAGTAAGTCGGGAGCAAAATTATTGAAGCACACATCTACACTTTTCATATATATACAGTAACCGCCGCTTTATAAAATCACTGGTTAATAAAATCAGCCGCTTAATCCGATCAAATTGCTGAGTCCGGAATCAAATCATATTGATTTGACCGCCGCTTAATAAAATCAGCATCGCCGGTTAATAAACTCAAAAGAAAACCTCTTTAACTGTAAAAATGATCATGTATGTAAGCTAAACAACGAATTATATTTTCTCACTAGATATTTGAAATGTAAAAGGAAACTCTTTGTCAAAAATTTTACGCCTCAAGATAAAAAAAAAGAAAAAAAATACTCCGCCTTGTGTTGTAGTTATGAACTCAAGGAATGAATTCGTCAAATGATTGGCCAATGAGTATTTTTTTTCTGTCTTTAAATATTCAAAAAGAGTTTCTATTTCTTATTTTGAAGCAACTTAGCTGCAAGATATGCAAGCGGAAAATTTTTATTTTGAAGGTAAAGCGTAAAATTTTGTAAAGTATGATCGTTTTCTTCAGATGTATAGTCAATGGAAGGCGACATCGAAGCTTGAAATTTCTCAATTTGCTTTATGTAAACGTAAGAATAAAGATGATATTAGTGCCTAAATGATACCAAACGGAAGAGTGAACCGCAAGCGAAAATGAATAGGAAAAGCAAAAGTTATCAACACAGCACTTCTAGACAAGTACCGGGTGATCCAAAAGTCAGGACCAACTTTAAAATTGAATAATTCGAAAACGAATCAAGATATAAAGATACGATTTGCACCAAACGGATGAAAACAAAACCGGGCTTTGTGTGGTAAAAGAAAGAAATTAGTTCTGTTGGCGACCAACAGATGGCGCTATAGTGTTTTATTTCACCAAAAGATGATTTACAAATGAAAAAAATGTTGACAACTTACAAATCACCTTAATTACAGTTAATTAGTACTACTACAGTAACTGTTCAATGTCCATCATTCAGAAGTACAGCTATGAGATGATTCAACACATCGTTCACAGCATTTAGTAGCATTTCTTGCGTTATGGCAGACAAATTTTGGCGGATGGCATCTTTCAGTGCTGCTACTGATGCCGGTTGGTCGCGGTACACTTTTGACTTCCAAGAATCCCCACAGCCAAAAGTCACAGGATGTCAGATCGGGAGATCTTGGAGGCCATGCGTGATTAAAGTAGCGACTGAGAATGCGATATTTCGATGCATATAAGCTTCGACTACCATTACCTGCTGTAGTTGTTCCTTTTTATATCGTTTGTTGCTTTGCATAATCCTACATCAAAAATACGTCAGCGCCATCTGTTGGTCGCCAACAGAACCATTTTTTTTTCGTTGCCACAAAAAACCCGGCTACTTTTCGATCCGTTTGGTGCAAACCGTATCTTTGTATCTTGATTCGTTTTCGAATTATTCAATTTTAAAGTTGGTCCTGACTTTTGGATCACCCTGTACAAGAATGCTAGGTTAAAGAAAACTTCCAGGTTTTACGTAGTTTTGTCCATAAAAGCTGAAAATTTTACATGAATGATAACATAAGTAACGAAAACTCCATTCCTATGGATGGCTAGTTGATAGATGGAAGGGCGAAGAAGATTTTCTTTCTATATTTAGATAATGAATACTCTTTTATTGAGTTTTTGCATGTTCGCCAGATATAAAAATCAGCCGCTTAATAAAATCATTATGATGAAAACAAACGAGATTTTATAAAGCGGCGGCTACTGTATATATATATAGTTTGATCGCTAATTTTTTATAATCAACTTGCTTTTTTTATAATCAGTGTAAGACATAGATCATGACTCGACAAATATTGACTTAAGAAAACAGTATTATGTGCCTATTTTTTAAGTAGGAGTTATTGCTAGTGCTTCGATAATTTTGTTGCCGACTGTATGTGTTAGGAATTACTAATGTAATAAACTTTTATGTTAACAATTTAAGTTTTGTATTTTAAAAGATAAAATTTATTTTTTATTTTGAAATAATTTTTTTTAGAGCATAGCAAAATGAAAAAAAATATTAAAACTAAAAATGATGTATTTAATTGTACTAAATTTAATTTTTTTATTTCCTCTAGGAAGATTCCTATGATGAGACTGAAACATGACTTTAGCTATGCGATAGACGACGAACTGAAAATGGATGCTATAGAATTGCCGTATAAAGGAGGAAATATCAGCATGATAATCTTGCTTCCACACGAGAAGGATGGTTTAGAAGCTCTTGAAAACAATTTATCGTTGGAAAAGTTGAAAGGTATCCGGCATGAGTTTTTTAAAACCAAAGTGGACCTGACTCTTCCTAAATTCAAAATCGAGTACTCTAAGGAGATGTCTGGCGATTTCATTGCATTAGGAGCAAAACGTATATTTTCACCTGGTGCAGATTTCTCTGGTATAACGAAAAACAAGAACATTTACGTCACCCAGGTGCTACACAAGGCCTTTGTAGAAGTCAACGAAGAAGGTAGCGAAGCTGCTGCAATAACTGGAATGATCACTAACAGGATGAGACCAATATTTGATTTACCTCCGGAAATGACTGTAGATCATCCTTTCTTATTTGCCGTTGTTGATAAGAGAAATGATATGATTTTATTCGTAGGCCGCATCACTAACCTGTAATAAACTTCTTGCAACAAATTTGTACTATTTTTTTCTTTCTTTCTTCTTCTTCTTCTTTTTTTTAATATAAAAGATGTATTTTGCACCGAATAAATTGTTTTCGAGTGCTGTCATCAGAAACGACTCATTTGTATGATTATATTTTCTGGGTATTATTGCATATAATAAGCTAAAGGTACGTTCTTTTAAAGAAAGATGAGCTTCGCCTTCAGTATGTCCTCAGAAAAAATACTTTACTTTAGAAAAGGACTTTTGCATATTAGTGTTAAATACTGTATGTGTCTCCGGCATATGTATATGCCAGTGGCATTTACCTCACCACTTGCTGAAGATAAAATTTAATTCTTAGAATTACAAATACGTAAAATATTTTTGTTAACATTTTAGAGAAACGCCAAAAGGCGGAATTTGCTGTTAAAAATAGGAAAATACTTCGACAACAATGTGTTAGAATAAAAATTTAAGAATTATAAAATTATAATTTCTGAAACCTTAATTACTTTATTTTGAAACTTTTATATCATTTTTTGCGTTCTGAGTATATTTTTGGTTTTATTTAAAGGGTTACATGGGTTTCGAAGGCTAAATAACAACAACAAAAAAAAAAAGCATATATTTTTTCTTTATTATTTTTAAATATAATAAATAAAATTTTTATTCAAAATTTTGAACATAAAAAAGAGCAACATTTAAACAATATTTCAAAAAATGTTCATTAATTTTTTTTTTAAATTCAACTGGTGCATCCTGGTTTTTGGAGACCCTTCAGAAAAGTGGTGGACACGATGTCTCAAAAATTAATACACCAGTCTTACTGAAATTTTGCACACTTCTTCAAAACAAAATGGACTAGGGCTTGAACGAAAGATTTATCTTATCTTTTATTTATTTATTTATTATTACAAATAACTTTACGGAGCTACATAGGGGGTAAAATATAGCAAAAATTGTACCTTTTTTGCATACAAATTTCCAAGCACAGGTGTCATAGTTACTCCGTAACTAAAATATAACTTATGTATCTGTCACATAATGACGCTGAGTGGCTGTTATTTGACGACTTAAACACCTTGACCGACTTTTAATAATGACACATATGTGAAAATGTTACAGGTGAGTCTTATATAATACTCGCTTATAGTCGGCAGCAAAATTATTGAAGCATATAGCCACACTTTTCATATGTATATATATTTTTTTTAGTTTGATCGCTAATTTTTATCATCATCATACTTTTTTATAAACAGCGTAAGACTAAGATCAGAACTCGACAAATATTTACTTAAGAAAGCAACATTAGGCGCGCAAGTTTTAAATAGGAATTATTGCTGGCGCTGCAATAATTTGTATGCCGACTGTAAGTGACTGCGAAACTTTTTCAAATCTCCAAGTCTCTATAAAGCTTTCGAGTGAGAAATCGTCATCCTGATAAAACAGTTCCACAAAATAAAACATAATTTAATTAAATATATAACATCATTTTCCTTGAATAGGCAAGGAAATTACGGCCTGCTGAAAATACACTATTTCACTGTACTAAACCATTATACTAAAGCAGAAGCGTTCATGCAAATTTAAGTAGCCTTTGCTGCTTAAATTTGAATAAAGTTTTATTTTAAAACTTGTCTGGTGCTAATTATAATATTACTAAAAAAATCAAGCATTCTGAGTCACTTTACAAGTACTAAACATTAATTAAATAAGATTGTAATAAATTTATATATTTTTCCGTCCTTTCTAAGTCCCCTTCAAAGTAAGATGTATTGATGTCACTATGACCTTAAAACAAATCATCTTTTATGTCACATTAAAAAAAAGTGTTTCAGAATTGGCATTACAGTTTATAGATATTAAATAACATTAATGTCCCAAATATTCAATCACAGGCCTACAAAAATGAAGTTGATAAAATTTGATTTGATGATTTTAGTTCATCTTTATGTTTTTCGATGCGCTGAAACGGAAAATGCAACCCATTTTTCTCTATCACGTATAGATTTTTGTCAATACATGGTGTTTACCGACACAATTTCTTACATATACCATCCTAACAATAGGTTGGTTAGTTGGTTGGTATGTTTTTACGTCTCACTAGTGCTCCGCTATTACAACAACAGGTATCCATGATTAATTAATCATGGAAACATACTATAAAATTCACCATATAATTATACTGGTGAAAGAGTACTGGAAGAAATTGTATAGGTAGGCACCCTTTATTGGTAAAAATCTGTACGTGATAGAGAAAAATTGGCTTCATTTGCGGTTTCAGCACGCCGAAAAACATAAAGACAAACCAAAATTATGAAATCAAAATTTTATATGTCGACCTGTGTAATGTAAGGAGAATAACTATCAAAATAACCTTTACAAACACGTAAAAAATGCATTCCAAAGTCAAATATTGACCAAATGTATATTTATATTTATTTTCTTCAATTATATATATATATAAATAAATAAATATATATATATATATATATATATATATATATTAATAAACTAGTATGTTGTGGCCACCACAAGACTTTCTTCTATATTTTCCTATACATATTCAATCAGTAACAATATTTAAAAAAAAAAAAAAAAAAAAAAAAATACGATTTTTTTTTTTTTTTTTTAAGGTTTTTTTTTTTTTTTTTTTTTTTTTTTTTTTTGTAAAAATTAATACATATTCAATCACTAACAATATTTAAAAAAAAAAAAAAAAAAAAAAAAAAAAAAAAAAGTGATTTTTTTTTTTTTTTTTTTTTTTTTTTTTTGTTAAAAGTAAAAATCGATAACTTTGTTTTAAATTATCACAGATTTATAGTTCAACCATTCGTTTTAAAGGTATTGGCGAGATCTTTCGAATGATACCCATCTTCAAAATTTAACCCCCCAGGAGGGAATCGATGCCCCCCCCCCATGCACAAATTTTTTTTCCTAGTTAACTACTACTATTATCAATAATTCATATTAATTTTACAATCACAAGTTTAAAATAACTCTCATTATGCCCATTTACACAGAATTTTGTCCTATGCTGCCATGTTAAAAATTTGCATAAAATGCGATCACAGCGCCACCTGTTGAGCTATTGATCCCCAAATCTAATGGGCACCAGTCCATGTCAGGGTGCAACTAAATACCAAGTTTGGTTAAATTTCATTCATTCGTTCGTGAGATACAGCGTCCACAATAAAATGATACAGACAGACAGACACACAGACAGACATTTTTTAAAAACTATCAATTCGTGTTCAGGACATCCCAAAACGTATAGATCCGTCAAAAAACGGAGGTCGAAAATTTTCGCGAATCCAATACTTTCTCTATATTACATATAGAAGAAAGTAAAAATATTAACCAATATCTTCCTTATTCTATACCTATATTCCTCGATTTAAAATCTATAAAAAACTAGTATGCTGTGGCCACCACAAGACTTTCTTCTATATTTTCCTATACAAATTCACGCAGTAACAATATTTAAAAAAAAAAAAAAAAAAAAAAAAAATACGATTTTTTTTCAAAGTTTTTTTTTGTTAAAAAAAAAATCGATAACTTTGTTTTAAATTATCACATATTTATAGTTCAACCATTCATTTTAAAGATATTGACGAGACCTTTCGAAAGATACCCATCTTGAAAATTTACCCCCCCCCGGGTGGTACTTTCCCCTGGGGGGGGGGGGGGGAGCGATGACCGAGATTTTTTTCCTAATTAACTACTACTATTATCAATAATTCATATTAATTTCACAATCACAGGTTAAGAATAACTCCCATTATGTACATTTATACGAAATTTTGTCCTATACTCCCATGTTAAAAATTTAGAAAAAATACGATCACAGCACTACCTGTTGAGTGATTGATCCCCAAATCAGCCCCAGTTTATTTCAGGGGCCAACTAAAACCAAGTCTGGTTAAATTTCGTTAAAAAAAAAAAAAAAAAAAAAAAACGATTTTTTTTCTAAGTTACTTTTTGTTAAAAGTAAAAAAAAAATCGATAACTTTGTTTTAAATTATCACAGATTTATAGTTCAACCATTCGTTTTAAAGGTATTGACGAGACCTTTCGAAAGATACCCATCTTGAAAATTTACTCCCCTCGAGGGGGGAATTCCCCCCACAGGGGGGTTCACGAGGCTCCTATGCATACAAAATTTTTTCCCCAGTTGACTACCTCTATTATAAATAATTCTTGTAAATTTCATAATGATTGCTAAAAAATAATTCTCTTTATGCACATTTATACAAAATTTTGTCCTATATCACCATGTTAAAAATTTAGAAAAAGCGGGTTGGCAACGCAACCTGTAAGACAATTTTTACCAAAAGTTGATAGGCACTAATTTATGTCAATGTGCAACTACATACTAATTTGTATGAAATTCTGTGCAGTAGTTCCTGAGATACAGTTGCCACAAAATTTTGTCACACACACACACACAGACAGACTGACAGACAGACATTTTCTAAAAAGGGTGAAATCGTGTTCTACAGCTCTCAAAACGTGTAAATCCATCAAAAACCCGAGATCGAAAATTTTTACGAATCCAATACTTTCTCTATATTACATATAGAAGAAAGTAAAAATATGTCGATATTTCATAACTGATGTATGAATTTTAAATCTTAAAAAATTCTTTTTTTGAAAGTTTAAAACAAGTTAACAGTTCTTTTAAATTCACATTGAATTCTTTAAACAATACTGCAGGCATCTTTATTTTTTATGGTGCATTTAAAAAGCTTTGTTTATTGGTTAGTTTTATTTTATATTCTAAAATGAATTAGATTAAGCGTGTTTGTATTGAGGCCAAATGACTACACGAGGTTTCCAGGCCTGAGGTGTTGTGCTTTCCGAGGGAATCTTTTGTAAAAGGTCCTAGCCTGTATTTACCCGAGTTTCTTAGAAAACATAGAAAACTCCGAATGGCTACGTCGACCAGCGTGACCTGGGATCGAACCTGGCACTTCCAGCCTACCAGCTTTGAGCGCAGAACCGTTCGGCCACTGTGGAACAATTTGATGTGAAATTCAAATTTGCAATTTCTAGGTCCTAATTTTAATTTCGTTACTATATTTATGAACAATTCAGGGGTAATTTTAATTTAAACTAAGACC
Source organism: Salticus scenicus (assembly GCA_963930645.1). NCBI lineage: Eukaryota > Metazoa > Arthropoda > Arachnida > Araneae > Salticidae > Salticus > Salticus scenicus. Next base: position 317,037,758 of record OZ005652.1, on the reverse strand, counting down.
CCTTTGTAAAGGTCTTAAATAAACATAGCTTTAATTTCGATGTCTAAAAGTAAAAGAAAATAAGTTAAAATGTAATGCAATATGAAGAAGAAACTTCAGTTTGTTCATCTATTTATTAAGTACTTCCGTAGTTTTGGATCATTTTTACTCTAATTCTAGTCTTTTTTTTACTTTCTTCTATATGTAATATAGAGAAAGTATTGGATTCGCGAAAATTTTCGAAGTGGATGGATTTTTGATGGATTTACATGTTTTGAGATATGGAGAACACGAATTAATAGTTTTTAGAAAATGTCTGTTTGTCTGTCTGTCTGTCTGTCTGTCTGTATCATTTTTTTGTGGACGCTGTATCTCACGAACCAATGAATGAAATTTAACCAAACTTGGTATTTAGTTGCACCCTGACATAAACTGGTGCTGATTAGATTTTGGGATCAATCGCTCAATAGGTGGCGTTGTGATCGCATTTTATGCAAATTTTTAACATGGCAGCATAGGACAAAATTCCGTATAAATGGGCATAAAGAGAGTTATTTTACACTTGTGATTGTAAAATTAATATGAATGATTGATAATAGTAGTAGTTAGCTAGGAAAAAAATTTTGTGCATGGGGGGGCATCGGTTCCCCCCCCGGGGGGGAAAATTCCCCCGGGTAAGTAAATTTTCAAGATGGGTATCTTTCGAAAGGTCTCGTTGATAATAGTAATAGTTAACTTGGAAAAAATTTTTGTGCATGTGGGGGCATCGGTTGCCCCCCCACCGGGGGGGAAGTTCCCACCCGGGGGGGCAAAGTTTCAAGATGGGTATCTTTCGAAAGATCTCGTCAATACCTTTAAAACGAATGGTTGAATGATAAATATGTGATAATTTAAACCAAAGTTATCGATTTTTTTAACTTTTAACAAAAAAAAACTTAGAAAAATATCGCAATTTTTTTTTTTTTTTTTTTTTTTTTTTTTAACGAAATTTAACCAAACTTGGTATTTAGTTGGTCCCCGACATAAACTGGTGCTGATTATGTTTGGGGATCAATAGCTCAACAGGTGGCGCTGTGATAGCATTTTATCTAAATTTTTAACATGGCAGCATAGGACAAAAATTCGTATAAATGTGCATAATTAGAGTTGTTTTAAACTTGTGATTGTAAAATTAATATGAATTATTGATAATAGTAGTATGTAACTAGGAAAAAAATTTTTTGCTTGGGGGGGCATCGCTTCCCCCCCTAGGGGGGAAATACCCCCCAGGGGGGGTAAATTTTCACATTGGGTATCTTTCGAAAGATCAGGTTGATAATAGTAGTAGTTAACTAGGAAAAAATTTTTGTGCATGTGGGGGCATCGGTTGCCCCCCCACCGGGGGGGGAAGTTCCCACCCGGGGGGGCAAAGTTTCAAGATGGGTATCTTTCGAAAGATCTCGTCAATACCTTTAAAACGAATGGTTGAACGATAAATCTGTGATAATTTAAACCAAAGTTATCGATTTTTTTAACTTTTAACAAAAAAAAACTTAGAAAAATATCGCAATTTTTTTTTTTTTTTTTTTTTTTTTTTTTTTTAACGAAATTTAACCAAACTTGGTATTTAGTTGGTCCCCGACATAAACTGGTGCTGATTATGTTTGGGGATCAATAGCTCAACAGGTGGCGCTGTGATAGCATTTTATCTAAATTTTTAACATTGCAGCATAGGACAAAAATTCGTATAAATGTGCATAATTAGAGTTGTTTTAAACTTGTGATTGTAAAATTAATATGAATTATTGATAATAGTAGTATGTAACTAGGAAAAAAATTTTCTGCATGGGGGGGTATCGTTCCCCCCCCCCTAGGAGGGAAATACCCCCCCCCAGGGGGGGGTAAATTTTCACAATGGGTATCTTTCGAAAGATCAGGTTGATAATAGTAGTAGTTAACTAGGAAAAAAGTTTTGTGCATGTGGGTGCATCGGTTCCCCCCTCACCGGGGGGGGGGGCAAAGTTTCAAGATGGGTATCTTTCGAAATGTCTCGTCAATACCTTTAAAACGAATGGTTGAACTATAAATCTGTGATAATTTAAAACAAAGTTATCGATTTTTTTCACTTTTAACAAAAAAAAAAAAAAAAAAAAAAAAACTTAGAAAAAAAAAATCGTACTTTTTTTTTTTTTTTTTTAATATCGTTACTGATTGAATATGTATAGGTAAATATAGAAGAAAGTCTTGTGGTGGCCACAACATACTAGTTTTTTTTTTTTTTTTTTTTTTTTGCTGACGCGTCATCCTTTTTTTTTTTTTTTTTTTTTTCTTTTTGTGAAAAAGGAATTTTTTTTTTTTTTTTTTTTTTTTTTAAGTATCTGTTTGAAAAATATTAAAGTTACAGTGGGTGTTCACAAGTTTTTGTAACAATTATGACTTTTTCCATGAATTTAAATTTAAAATTTAAAATAAAAACCTGGCTGACATCAAATTCGAATAGACAGGGTTTAATTATCTTCTGGATCATTAAAAATGTTTTTTGCTTTAAAATATCGCTTGATTTTTGCGCTTTCTGAAAAGAAATATTTTTATTCGGTTATAGAAAAAATATGTGAAAAGCAGGGTTTTAATACTTCTACACATAAAATGAAGGACATAATTAATATTAAAAAAAATGTAAACAAATTTCCAAGTTTTTCATTTAATTGAGGAAATGGCAAAAAATGCATACCCAACAAAAAGAGATATACACCTCTTATTAAATATAAAGTCGCATCTCATGTTTTAAAAGAAATTCGAAACACCAAAGCGCTATCGCAAAATCTTTAAATGTCTCTGTAGGAACTGTGAAAAATAGCATAAAATCTGATTAAAAGATAATAATAATAATTATATATATATATATATGTGTGTATGTGTGGAGGAGCTCCACACGTGTAGTCAACTTTAGATTTAATTCTTTAAAAATTCTGAATAATAAATTAGTACATTTTGCATAAGGAATTGATTTAAAAATAAACGGATTTTATTTTAAATTATGTAATTGTTTGTTGAAGTAATTTGCATTTTAGTTGTTTAAAAGAAAAGATTAATTTTAATATAGATTAATTATGTAAACCTTTTTAAATGCACCTTTCAAAAATCAAAATTTAATTTATTTTAAAATCGTAAATATAACCCATAAATTAAAAATCTAATTTAATTTTGAAATATGAATGTAGCCCTTTATTAATAAAATAACCTTTAAAATAAAATATAAACTTAGAATTCATACATTTAATAAATCTAATAAAAAGTTGTTCTCAATAATTTAAGAAGAATTCATATCGGTTTGCAGAATAAATCGTTATTTTAAATTATATTATATTCCTAATATTTTTGACGCAATCTCTCTTTAAAATTGCGCAATCTAGCTGTAATTATTTCATTTCCTGTTTCACAATATCATAAATTGCCCCATACATTTGGCTGTAATCGAGTCTGGCAAGAATCAGGTTAATATAGTTTAAACCGTCTCTCAAAATTCAAAAATTCCAATTAAATTCATACTAAGAACAAAGAATTATGTTTGGCGACTGTTTGGTGAAGGTTTCACCGGGTTACCATTATTGGCTGCGGAAGTCTTGCGCACTCCTAGGTCACCCCACACAATCCGTTACTTTCCACCAGCTCACTCCCCTTGATATTAGCAAATCCCCTGAACTTATACTTTTAAGTAAAACGACTTTGTTTTCATCAAAGAATTGACTGATATCATGGATATGATTTTTATAAAAATAAAATAAATGATTTGAGTCTTCAGATTAATATCGTTACCTGTGTTATTGTCGCTTCCATTGTACTACAAAGATCTCGGCATCTTAACCAGAAAGCACCGTTACAATATATATAGTATACTAGCTGGAACCCGTCGAATTCGACGGTCATTTTATTGACTGTAATGTTTCGAAAATCGTCGCATCATTATTTAAATATATTTCAAGTTAAAACATCTAATATAATTTACAACATTTCACTTAAAAAAAGAAATTCGGAAAAACCCTTATAAATAGAAATGAACCTTCAATTTGTATGATTTCATATCTTTAACTCGATTTTGTTTGAATTTCTATTTTTAAATAAAAGCATAGCGAAAAAAATAATCAGCAATAACAAAAAAAAATTACCTCGAACCGAACGAAGCTCTGTCTTGTGACCCCAGTGCCTGTGGCAGTGTATATGCGGGCAGCTAATAACATGAAAAAATTCTCAAAAATGAACCTTGAACTGAACGAACCTTTGACTCGTGTTTCTGATGCCTGTGGCTGCGACACCGTATAGCAATCATGATATGTAAAATTCCCTTTCCTCCACCAGGGGGTGCAGTATGTTGTATACGAACATCACCAATTGCCTTGAATTCCCAAGACTTTTCAAATAAGGTGTCACATGGTGGTGTCAACTGCAAAATCCTTTAGTTACACTTTCCACCGCCAGGGGGCACAGTGTGTTCTCTACAAACATCACGTCAGGAAACACTAAAATAAGGTGCAACATGATAGGGTCTACTACAAAATCACCTAGTTCCATTTTTCATCACCAGGGGGTGCACTATATTGTATACAAACATCCCCAATCTTCATGAAATTTCAAGACCTTCAAAATGATGTGCTACATGCGTGGGTTTAGAACGGATTTCCCCTCTCAAACTAATTTCTCCCTTTCCTCCCCCAAATCTACTTTCCCCCTCTAAAATCGAAAATTCCAAAATCGCAGAAATTGATTTTTTAGTATTTAAGTCTAGTCCCCTCATGTACAACTTCTTCACCGTGAAATAATTTGGAGCTGAGTTAAGCTCGCAAACATGTTCTTAACCTCTGCCTCCCAGGGGGGAAGGGGAGGGGGGGGAACCGTTTGACTTTCTTTTTTTTTCTCTTTTGATGATACATCTACAGACCAAGACCTTTTTTTAGACACCTCAACCAAATTTTTACATTTAGCCATTCGCTCAATTTAGTGGATACAGACAAAACACGTTTCAAATTAATATATAGATACTGCGCATTCAATCAGACATTCGGAAGTAGTCAGAACTAAAATATAGGAAATATTGAGCGACAATTAAAAAATATAGGAAAAATAGGAGGTTTCATAAATATATAGGAAGTACAGGAAAACTCGGATCATACACCAGTGGAGGTCAAATTGCAACAAAATCCTTTTTAAGGTAAAGCATTGTTTTGGAAAAAACGACAAAGTGCAGGACGCAATTTCATTTGAATTCTGATTAATCTTTTGCCTGCAAAATTATGCAACATGAAAAACTCTACTTAAATCTTGTTTTTTAGTTGTTATCAAGTGCCAATTTAGGAATAGTTTATACTCGTCAAAATTGGACGGCTTAATAACATTTAAATTTACAACTGAAATTCTCTTATAGTACACCAGCCGAAAACCATTGTTTTATAATAGAATTCGACTGAGTCACTCTTTTTTTTTTTAATATTATACAAATTTTCATATTATTCAATCAAAAAACAAAAAAATTAAGTTAAACACTTATGAAATATTTATTTAAAAAACTCTGATATATAACAACTCCATGAATTCCTCTACCATCAATTATGCATACTGTAAACGAAACATGAAACTAACAAACATTTAAACTCTGAAATCTCCTACTTGTATGCAGATTTAAAAGCGAGCGGAGACTTAATAAAAGGTATATCATATAGTTAATATTAAAAGTATTTATTTATCTAATTTAAAGTTTAAACTTTTTTTATAGCTTCATATTTAGAGTAGGCGTAGCCGCTTTCGCGAGGTAACATCATATCATCTAACACCTATATCATAGCACCCTGTATGTAAACAGGATTTTGTACATACCTGCGGTCTCGATAAAGGGGGGGGGGATTTTTGTTGCTTATGAATTATTTGATAGATATTGGGGGTTCTGTATACATACATATACATTCTATTTTTCAGCTGCATGTCTGATTTTAATTGAAACTTCTATTGAATAATTTGTAATGACTGACCCATTCTTGCCGTCAGGAGGCGGGCTGTTCTTCCACTGGAGATCGTCTGCCTATATTTAGGTTTTATTGATTGGCAACATGTTTTTTTCTGATGATAAAAAGTTTTATTTTTCAATTGAAAAAGAAGGATTGTGAATCCGCAAGGATATGGAAGAGCGTTCTTCTGACGCTCGACAGCTAATATTAAATGCTTGGCAGCTAATATTAAATATTGTGATAGCTGCAGATATTAATGAAACAATTATGTACATAAAATGTAAATAGTGCGTCTAATTAAACGTTTGTGTCGTGAAACTTGAGCTGTGTTCATTTCAACTACTTTGTGATTACTTAGAATAAGCCGGCGAAAAAGAACAAGACCTGTCGGGTAAGAAATATTTTATCCTCTTTCTTATGAAATTTATAAAACCTGACGGGACATTTAATGGCGCCCGTTCACAGGGACGCCGGTAGAAAAATTTGTTCTAAGTAATAAATTCTAATTTGTTCTAATGAATAAAGTATAGAAATAGAATATAATTTATTCTAATTGAAATATGATCTCATTTTTATGAGAAGATAACATTAAAAATTTGAAATACTTTTTGTAAGTATTATTGAGAATAATTTTGAAAACATAAAATGTATGTTTATTTTTGAACTGCTCATTTGATATTTGGAACAATATGAAGAATTTGTTTATGTTGAAGAAAATGTTAATACATATTCTATGAATGCATATTTTGATTTTACATTGATTTTGCATATTTTGATTTAATAAAGAAGATTATTATTTTATATGAAAATTGTTATTTTGAATCAAAGTTTTTCGAAAATTGAATGTTTTTGTTCTCAAAACATTATTTAGAATTCTAAAATTTCTTCCCAGAATTACTTTCGATTTCGGAATATTTTTTGTTCTCGTTTTATGAAGCTTTGATTTGAAGTGTTTGTTTATTATTTTATCAGTCTTTATTTGAATTATGGAAGCCGCAACTAAATTACGCGGTTCTTATCGAGGTACTTTTACAAAATTTACTGAAAAGGTAAAAAACCTTTTAGAAACTGAAACTTGTGACATCGATTCTTGTGCTGGGTTCTTAGCACAGTTACAAGAAAAATATTCCAGAGTTGAAACGCTTGATAAAGAAATTCTTCTAATTTTACAAGTTGATGAAAAATGTACTCAGACCATGTTGGATAGCGAAATCGAAAGTGCTGATAATTATAGTAGTACTTATATTGATTTAAAAACAAAACTTGAACGTAGAATAAATTTACCTTCGGATTTAAATTCAAGTGTACTTGAAAACGAGAGTAATTCTAAAAGGAGTTTTAAGTTACCAAAAATTGAATTACAAAAGTTTGATGGTAATTTAAAGGACTGGTTATCATTTTGGGGATTATTTAAGAAAATTCATGAAGATCCAAATATTTCGGAGGTAGATAAATTTCAGTATCTACTTCAATCTACTCAAAAGGGGTCTAGAGCCAGAGAAGTCGTAGAATCTTTTCCCGTAACAGCTGAGAACTATTCACAAGCGGTTGATTGTTTACATACAAGATTTGGCAGGGAAGATGTACTAATTGAAGTTTATGTTAGGGAATTATTAAGCCTTGTGCTAAGTAATACTGTAAATCAGGAACATAAATTACCAATTGTGAAGCTTTATGATAAATTAGAAACACAGTTACGATCTTTAAAAATGCTTGGTGTAACAAGCGATAAATATGCTTCAATGTTATACCCATTAGTTGAATCTTGTTTACCAATAGATCTTTTGCGTATTTGGGAAAGACACTTGAATTCTGTTTCTCTTAGTTCGGAAGATAAATCTTTTAATAAATTAGAAACTTTAATGCAGTTTTTACGTAATGGAATTCAAGGTGAAGAAAAAATTAATTTAGCGACAAGTGGATTTGGTTTTGAAAACAAACCCAAGAAATTTAACACAATGAAATCTAAAAATTTTCTAACACACAATAAAATTATTCCAACAGGTATGGAACTTTTAACCTCGTCCCAAGGTAAACAAAACCGAGAACAAGAGTGCGTGTTCTGCGATAAGCCACATCTAAGTGCGGAATGTAGAAAAGTAGCAAACTTGACTTATGATCAAAGAAAACAAAATGTTATGAAACGGGGAGGCTGCTTTAAATGTTTAAAATTGAACCACATTTCTAGTTCGTGTAGAAGTAGATGTAACTGTGCGATTTGTGGAAAACCCCACCATACTCTTCTCTGTAAGAATGATCCAAAATCAGCTGTGCACGCACAAAGGATTAAAAATGACAAGAATACTTCCGATCAAGATACAACATTATCAAATGTTTCATCAACTCCCAGTGTTTTGCTACAGACACTCGTGATTAATTTAAGAGGTGAAAACAGAATTTTAAAAATTCGGGCGATTATTGATTCCGCTTCCCAAAGGTCTTACATCTTAGAAAACACTGCAAAAAAGATTGGATACAAGCCAATAAGAAAAGAAAAACTGAAGCATTCCTTATTTGGTGGTTCAAACACGAATACTTTGACACACAATGTTTACAAAGCTTACCTTTCTGATGTCAGCGAAACTTATCGTTGCAATTTTGAAGTTTTGAGTCAGCCTACAATTTGTTTTACTATGCCACCGGTCACTCAAGAACTGTGTGAAGATGATTTATCAGGTACGGGGATATATTTAGAAGATTGCCTTAACCCCATAGAGCTCCTTATAGGTGCAGATGTAGCTGGCAAATTAATGACAGGAAAGCTGAAGAATCTGAAATCCGGCCTGACCGCTATTGAAACAAGGCTAGGTTGGACTGTTATGGGACGCACTAAGAAGTTTACTGAAGATACTGAAAACCTTGTAGTCACTTCGATGTTAGCTAGAGAAGTAAAAATTTCTGATCTGTGGGAACTAGATGTCCTAGGAATTAAGGATCCTGCAGAGAAACAGTCAAAGGAAGAACTTGAAGAAGCATCCAAAAATCATTTTGAGAAAACTCTAAGTAGAGATGATGACGGACGCTATGTTGTAAAATTACCATGGATAGAAGGACACCAAGAACTCCCAGATAACAAAACAATTGCTGAACGAAGGCTAAAATCAACTGTGAGGACTCTGAAGAATAAGGGTCTTATTGAAGATTATGAAGAAGTTTTTTGTCAGTGGCTTGGTGAAGAAATAATTGAAGAAGTAAATACTGATGAATTCGAGAAGATAGATTGCCATCATCTGCCTCATAGAGCAGTTATAAAAGAGCATTCAACGACAACAATTCGTCCTGTTTTCGATGCTTCTGCAAAAGAAAAGAACAGTTACTCTTTGAACTATTGCCTAGCTAAAGGTCCAAACTACATGGAGTTGATTCCTAACATTTTGAATAAATTTCGTTTGAACAAGTATGGGGTAGTATCAGACATTCGCAAAGCATTTCTACAAATAAGAATAATGAAGAAGATTGTGATTTTCTAAGATTTCTGTGGTGGGAGGGCGGTGATCCTAATAAAGTGAAGATTTACAGACATCGTCGAGTAGTATTTGGGGTAAACTGCAGCCCATTTCTTTTAGGAGCTACTCTAAATTTCCACCTAAGTAATGTTCCAGATTATTTGCAAGAGACTGCTTCTAAACTTAAAAACTCTATGTATGTCGACAACTGTGTTACAAGTTGCAGTTCCGAAGAAGAAGTAGTTAATTTTATGGCACAATCTAAAGAAATCATGTCAGCGGGATGTTTTGATCTTAGAGGATGGATAGGTAATGGTCTACCACCAAGTGTGTACGGAATTCCTGAAGAAGATTTTCCAGAGACTGTCTCAGTTTTGGGCTTAAATTGGAATATTCTGGAAGATACTCTATACTGTAGTTTAAGGTTTGAAGAGTGCGAAAATGCAAATCTAAGTAAGCGATTTATCCTGTCCTTAGCAAGTAAGATTTTTGACCCCATTGGGTTTCTCTGTCCTGTCACTTTAATTGCAAAGATCATAATGCAAGAATGTTGGCGTAGGAAACTGCCCTGGGATGCCAAGCTACCAGATGACATCGAGAAAAAATTTCTGAAATGGGAAAATGCATTAAAATGCTTGGAAGGCATTAGAATCCCTAGAAGGATATTAGAAAATCACGCTCTAAATACAAATGTGTCATTCCATGTGTTTTGTGATGCATCAAGCCACGCTTATGCAACTTGTATATATATCAGAGAAGAAAATAATTTTCATGTGAGATGTCAATTGGTTCAAGCTCGTGCTCGAGTAGCACCCTTGAAATCAGTCTCCATACCGAGACTAGAATTATTAGCATGTTGTTTAGGTGTTAGATTAATGAATTCTATAAAAGGAGACTTCTGTGACAGCCAAGTTCAAACTTTCTATTGGTCTGACTCCATGAACGCATTGTTCTGGATAAAAAATCAAGAACCATGGGGAGTATTTGTGCTGAATCGTACCAGAGAAATAAGATCTTTGAGTCATCCCAACGATTGGAGATACGTCCCGGGTAACTTAAATCCAGCTGACCTTCCATCAAGAGGTTGCAATGCTGATGCTTTACTCAAATCCCTTTGGTGGGAGGGTCCGGAATTTTTGAAGACACCAACGAGTCAATGGCCGAGACAAGAAATCTCACCCGAAATACAGATTGTCAATTCAGAAAAAAAAAGGTCGATCATTTCTGCTCTAAGTACTGAAACTACTGAGAAGTTTTATGAGAGATACTCGTCTTACGTGAAATTATTAAGAGTTACGGCATGGATATACAGATTCATCTCGAATCTTCGAAATCATTCTAAACGAAATTCTGGGGATCTTACAAATAAAGAACTTAAACATGCTGAATTAATCCTGTTAAAGATGGTTCAAAGGGAAGACTTTCCTAAAGGAATAGATGATCGTTTACGAAAACTTCATCCCACCGTTGACAAAGATGGCCTTCTAAGGGTAAAGTCTCTTATACTTAGAAGTAAAGATAATACAGACTTTCGTTTGCCTATCATTTTACCAGGAAATCATTACATCGTGCAGAAATTGATAGAATGGAAACATAACGAATTAAACCACGCAGGAGTACAAATATTAATGAACCATCTCCGAGAAAAATATTGGATTCTCAGGTGCAGAAAGTCCATACGGCAAGTTACCTTACGTTGTATAAGATGCAAACGCTTCACCGTAAATTCTGTTCAGCTTGAAATCACCGCCTTGCCGGAAGACAGGATCAGAGATGCTGCTATCTTTGAAATTACCGGGGTTGATTTAGCCGGACCTTTGTACTTGAAAAATGGTAAAAAATGTTGGATTGTGCTGTACACCTGCGCTGTTTACAGAGCGGTACATCTTGAATTATTAACATCATTATCCTCTGAAGCATTTTTGCAAACCCTGCGAAGATTTGTTGCGAGAAGGGGTCGACCTTCTGTAATATACAGCGATCGAGGCACAAATTTTTCAGGAGCTTCGAAGCTATTTACTGATCCTATACTTGCAAAGGTACGGAAGGAAGCCCTAGTACAGAACATAATATGGAAGTTTATCCCCCCAGCTTCACCATGGTGGGGTGGCTGGTGGGAACGCTTAATAGGCTGTACAAAGCAAATTTTGAGAAGAGTATTAGGACGAGCAGCTCTAGATTTTGAAGAACTTTACACAATTATATGTGATATCGAATGTTTGATGAATTCCAGACCATTAACTACTATTTCTGAGGATCCCGATGATTTAATTCCATTGACTCCGAGCATGTTTTTGCAAGGAATTAAAGAAACTGGTCTTCCTGACCTAGATAACTTCGAAAATGTGAATTTAAAAAGAAGACTTCGATATTTGCTAAAATTGAAGAAAGATTTACGGAAAAGATTCAGAATTGAATATCTAGGACAATTAAAAAATTCAAAGGGTATCGCTAAGACTGACAAAAAAATTGCTGTAGGAGACATAGTTCTCGTCGGTCATGATAATCAAAAAAGAATCAACTGGCCATTAGCCAGAGTTGTGGAAACTTATCTTGGTAAAGACGGAATAGTTCGAGTGGCAAAAATCAAGACAGGAAATGGGTTTTTGATACGCCCAGTTCAAAGACTTTATCCGTTAGAGATCTCTTCTGATGAATCTAGTGATTTTCGTGCAAAGTATGCTGCAAATGGATCTTTGATACCTACTCGTTCTACACCGAAAAGATGCCCTGATCCCTCTGAACTGTCTAGAACTGTTTCAAAGAATGTCAAGAAATCTGTTGAGATACCTGACGAAAAACCACGATTTACCAGGAGGGGTAGATCCATTAGAGCTCCAGATAGACTGAATTTATAATTGACTGATAGAACTTTATTTACCTTTTTTTTTTTTTTTTTTTTCCTTTTCTCTCTGTTCCTTTTCATTTTTGCTTGATGTAATGTTTATTAATATGTCTTTTTTCTCTTTTTTAGTTTGATTTTGTACAAGATTGCCAGAACCAAAGGTGGGAGGATGACCCATTCTTGCCGTCAGGAGGCGGGCTGTTCTTCCACTGGAGATCGTCTGCCTATTTTTAGGTTTTATTGATTGGCAACATGTTTTTTTCTGATGATAAAAAGTTTTGTTTTTCTGTTGAAAAAGAAGGATTGTGAATCCGCAAGGATATGGAAGAGCGTTCTTCTGACGCTCGACAGCTAATATTAAATGCTTGGCAGCTAATATTAAATATTGTGATAGCTGCAGATATTAATGAAACAATTATGTACATAAAATGTAAATAGTGCGTCTAATTAAACGTTTGTGTCGTGAAACTTGAGCTGTGTTCATTTCAACTACTTTGTGATTACTTAGAATAAGCCGGCGAAAAAGAACAAGACCTGTCGGGTAAGAAATATTTTATCCTCTTTCTTATGAAATTTATAAAACCTGACGGGACAATGACAAATATCCCCTGCCCCCCAATAGAGACAACAGGTAGTATCTACAAAATTATGCTTACATACTCTAACAACTGAGAAAGTTGTTACAGTGTTACCTGCTGAACCGGCCGAATACCAAATAAACTGAAATCTTTGTATAGCACACCAGCCGAGAACCATTGTTTTACACTAACTCTTTTAAATGAAGCTTAAAGTAGGTATGCTGGTTTTGTATGGAGTTGTCGCTCTACAATACAATTCCACACAATCACTTTTTAAAGATATTTCTAGCAATTTTCATATTATTTAGTCCAATAATAATAAAAAAAGTAAGTTAAACATTTATGAAATATTTATTTAAAAATATCTGATATATAACAACTCCATGAACTCAACTACCATCAATTATGCATACTGTAAACCAAAAGGTGAAAGTTAACAAACATTGTAAAAACCCTGAAATCTCGTACATGCATGCATATTTAAAAGCGAGCAGAGATTTAATAAAAGGTATATTATATAGTTAATATTAAAAGTGTTTATTTGTCTAAGTTAAAGTTTAAACTTTTCTTTAAAGCTTTTGATATTTGAAGTTGGTGTAACCGTTTTCGCGAGGTGACACCCTCGATCATCAGCACCCTGTATGTAAACAGGATTTTGTGCATACCTGCGATCTCGAAAGGGGGGGGGATTTTTGTTGCTCCCCTCCACCATCGAGACCACAGGTATCTACAAAATCTCGTCTAACAATTAACAAAGTTGTTACATCGGAGTAGCCAAACAAAATTGACTTTTCGCAGTTATAATATTTTTTTGTGATGTGACAGACAGAAAATCCCCCCCCCCCTTTTTCAACCAATACATACATATTATCCAACCTTTAAAAAAGAGGACTAAGGAGACTTTAAAACATACTAGCTGGAACCCGACGACTTCGACGGTCACTTTATTGACCGTAATGTTTCAAAAATCGTCGTATCATTATTTAAATGTATTTCAAGTTAAAACATCTAATATACTTTACAACATTTCACTTAAAATAAAAAAGAAATTCGGAAAAATGGTTATAAATTGAAATACTATATATGACATCACTTTCTACAAAGTACTGTCAATGTGACGTCAAACTGACTCCAAATAAAAGAGTTGCTATCTTTTATTTTCTGTTTCTTTTAATACTAAGGCTACATGTTAGCTGACCCACCCGGCATTGCCCGGACCCATGATAATAACCTTAATTGAACCTTAAATTTGTATGATTTTATATCTTTAACTCGATTTTGTTTGAATTTCTATTTTTAAATAAAGGCATCGCGAAAAAAATAATCAGCTGTAACAAAAAAATTACCTCGAACCGAACGAAACTCAGTCTTGTTACACCGGTGTCTGCGGCAGCACATACGTGAGCCGCTAATAACATAAAAAAAAATTCCCAAAAATAAACCTGCAACCGAAAGAACCCGCCCGGTGTTGTCCGGGCCATTGATAATAATCTTAAATGCACCTTAAATTTGTATGGTTTTATATCTTTAACTCGATTTTGTTTGAATTTCTATTTTTAAATGAAAACATCACAAATAATAATAATAATAATAATAATAATAATAATAATAATAATAATCTGTAACAAATAAAAATTACTTCAAACAGAACGGAACTCGGGTTCGTATCCCAGTGCCTGTGGCACGTATATGCAGGCCGCTATTAACATGAAAAAATTCTCAAAAATTAACCTTGAACCGAACGAACCTCTGACTCATGTTACCGCTGCCTGTGGCTGCGGCACCGTATAGTAGGCATGCTACGCACGCACTGCAAAATCCACTTTCCTTCTACAGGGAGCGCAGTATGTTGTATACGAACATCACCAATCACCTTGAATTTCCAAGACCTTTCAAATAAGGTGTCACATGGTGGTGTCAACTGCAAAATCCTTTAGTTGCACTTTCCACCACCAGGGGGCGCAGTTTGTTCTGTACGAACATCACAGACGGTGAGGAAATACCAAGACCTTTAAAATAAGATATAACATGATAGGGTCTACTACAAAATCACCTAGTTCCATTTTTCACCACCAGGGGGCGCACTATATTGTATACAAACATCCCCAATCAACATGAAATTTCAAGACCTCTATCACCAATCGCCTTGGATTTCCAAGACTTTTAAATAAGGTGTCACATGTTTTTGTCAACTGCCAAATCCTTTAGTTGCACTTTCCACCGCCAGGGGGCGCACTGTGTTCTGTACGAACATCACCAACGGTCAGGAAATACCAAGACCTTTAAAATAAGATGTAACATGATAGGGTCTACAGTAAAATCACTTAGTTCCATTTTTCACCACCAGGAGTCGCACTATACTGTATACAAACTTCCCCAATCGACATGAAATTTCAAGACCTTTAAAATGAGGTGCTACATGTGTGGGTCTAGAACGGATTTCCCTCTCAAACTAATTTCCCCCCTTTCCCCTCCCCTCCAAATCTACTTTCCCCCTTTAAAATCGAAAATTCCAAATTCGCAGATATTGATTTTTTAGTATTCGACTCTACTCCCCATATGTACAATTTTTTTCACCGTGAAGTAATTTGAAGCTTAGTTAAGCTCGTAAACGTGTTTTTAACCCGAAACGGGTGGGAAACGGTCTCCCACCCGTTTCCCCCGGGGGGGGGGGGGGTAACGTTTTCCTCCCCGAGGGGAAACCGTTCGACTTTTTTTATTTTTCTCTTCTCATAGCACATCTACAGACCAAGACCTTTTTTTAGACACCTCAGCCAAATTTTTACACCAAGTAGTTCTCTCAATATAGTGGAGACAGACAAAAACATGTTTCAAATTAATATATAGACTAGCTGGAACCCGTCGAATTCGACGATCACTTTATTGACCGTAATGTTTCAAAAACCGTCGCATCATTATTTAAATGTGTTTCATGATAAAACATCTAATATAATTTACGACATTTCACTTAAAAAAAGAAAGTCGAAAAATTGCTTATAAATAGAAATACTGTATATGACATCACTTTCTACAAAGTACTGTTAATGAGACGTCAAACAGACTTGAAATAAACAGATGCTATCTTTTATTTTCTATTTCGTTTAATACTAAGACTATTAGCTGACCCGTCCGGCGTTGCCCGGGCCCATGATACCTTAAATGAACCTTAAATTTGTATTATTTTATACCTTTAACTCGATTTTGTTTGAATTTCTGTTTTAAAATGAAAACATCACACAAAAAATAATCATTTGTAAAAAAAAAAAAAAAAAACTTAAACAGAACGGAACGCGGGTTTGTGACCCAGTGCCTGCGGCACGTATGTGCAAGCCGCTAATACCATGAAAAAATTCTCAAAAATTAACCTTGAACCGAACGAACCTCTGACTCGCTGATTGTGGCTGCGGCACCGTATAGCAGGTATGCTACGCAGGCGCTGCAAAATCTACTTTCCTCCACCAGAGAGCGCAGTATGTTGTATACGAACATCAGCAATCGCCTTGTATTTCCAAGACCTTTCAAATAAGGTGTCACATGGTGGTGTCAACTGCAAAATCTTTAGTTGCACTTTCCACCACCAGGGGGCACAGTGTGTTCTATAGGAACATCACCAACGGTCAAGAAATACCAAGACCTTTAAAATAAGGTGCAACATGATAGGGCCCACTACAAAATCACTTAGTTCCACTTTTCACCACCAGGGGGCGCCCTATATTATATACAAACATCCCCAATCAACATGAAATTTCAAGACCTTTATCAACAACCGCCTTGAATTTCCAAGACCTTTTAAATAAGGTGTCACATGGTGGTGTCAGCTGCAAAATCCTTTAGTTGCACTTTCCAACACCAGGGGGCGCAGTGTGTTCTGTACGAACATCACCAACGGTCAGGAAATACCAAGACCTTTAAAATAAGATGTAACATGATAGGGTCTGCAGCAAAATCACCTAGTTCCATTTTTCACCACCAGGGGTCGCACTATATTGTATGCAACAGAAAGTGATTTTTTAGTATTCGACTCTAGTCCCCATATGTACAATTTCTTCACCGTGAAGTAATTTGAAGCTTAGTTAAGCTCGTAAACGTGTTTTTAACCCGTTTCCCAAACGGGTGAGAACCGGTTTCCCACCCGTTTCCCCCCCGGGGGGGGAACCGTTCGACTTTTTTTTATTTTTCTCTTCTCATAGCACATCTACAGACCAAGACCTTTTTTTAGACACCTCAACCAAATTTGTACACCAAGTAGTTCTCTCAATATAGTGGAGACAGACAAAAACATGTTTCAAATTAATATATAGATAAATTACATAAAAAATTTATATGTAAGAAAATATGTGAAAAAGCAACTAATGTATGAATGAATTACGACAATGTTTTCCAATTTGGTCAAAAGTATTGGCTTAAAGGTTCATAATTTCCTTTTTTGGAAAACAGCAAGGTGTGTAATATATACACTTTTGCATGAGTTCTACAATACTATGTATAATTCATCTTTTTTTAGCATTGGAAATTCTGCTTTTAATTTTAATTTTTTACTTTTAAATCTTTTTTCTGGATAAATTTTTATTTCTTATTGAAATAAAATTTGCCTAATTCCAAATAGACAAAAAACCAATAAAATTTTTAGAACTACTATTCAGTAACAATTAATAGTTTACCTGATTTTGTTACTTCAAACTGGCCTTTTAAATGTAATACTAACAACTTAATTTTCCATCACTTTTTAGTTTATTCATGCCATTATAATAAATGTTTAATGCTAAACCAAATAAATAAGGGGGTAATTGATAAAAAAAAAAACTCCTTTGCAATACATATTTAACATGAAAAACTTAGTACATAACACATTTATAATTATCAAGCAATCAATTTTTGCGTTTACAGAACAATTTATTTTTGTTTTAATTAATGCTTCTTTTGAAAGCATGAATACTCGTGTAAGCGATTCGAATCATCAACTTGCCATAGATTAAAAAAAAAAAAGTGTGATAAATAAGTATCAATGCAAAAACCGTAAATGCAATATTATCTTCTTTTCGTATTATATAATCCACTTTAAAAACATTAAAACACTTCTTAAAATACAAAATCGAGTGTTTTGTTAATTTTTAACACGACGTGAACTTTTAAAGTTTTGATTAATCGAATTTAATAACTGGACAAAGTAAATAAATACCATCAATCATTGAAATAAACATATAGTTACAATGCAGAAGAAATGTCAAAATGCATATTGGAATATTTTAAATAAACGGAATAATTTACACAACGCAGAAGAAATAGTAAAAAATGCAGTTTTCTGTGCTAAAAGATACGGAATTACACGCAATAACATAGGACACATGCAAAAGAGTAAACTTTATACGAAGTGGATGAAATAAAACAAAAGAATCTATACACACCTTGCTGTCTTTTAAATTGCGAAATTGCGAAATTGCGAGCTTTATAAGCTAATACTTACAATCAAATTGAGGAACAAAATCAATAACAACAATGCGACGATAGTGACTGCACGACGACGCCATTAAAATAAACACGAACGAAAACGATGGTCTTTACGCTTAAGGAAAGGAATAGACCCTGCTTCGGTTACTTCCTATTGGTTCAAAGCGAAACGTGTACGTTTCAGCTATTGGTCTCCGATTGCGTTTAAGGAAAGGAACACCCTTTGCGCATGCTCAGATCGATTTTGGTCTTAAAGAAATAGCTTTGTGTTTTAATATATAAGATGATGTTCATTGCCTCAAGCCGAAACATGTTTCTCAGCGTAAGACTACGTGCAAATTGGTGCATGAAAATTATTTGACAGGTGAAAAATCGAAATATATAGTTATAATTGATGAGACTTGGATATTATTATCTGATTTCAATTGAAAAAGATTAATTTACTATCGAAAAAGATAAGAAAATGACTTAAAATGTTGGTTCAGAAAAAACACAGAAGATTTCGGTAAACGTTTTATAGTTATTACTTAATTATCTTATAATGAAAAAAGTAAAACAAAGAAAATAGAAAAAAAAAAGTCAAAATTAACTTCGATTACTATCAGAAATATGTTTTAACAACTATTTTCAAAGAATAAATTACATCCCTTAACCCAAACAGTATTCGTTGTGTTGAGTTCCATTAGGATAAGGTCATACCTCTAAATTTATTGCTCTATTTTTTTTCTTTCCTTTTTTTGGAAAAATGAGAAATGAAACAGGAATTGCAGCTATTCCCATTAAATGCATTCCACTCAAGTCCTCTGACGTCTCTCTTATGGATTATTGTGCATCTGGACGTTTAAAACAAGCTCTTTAAAAGCGGCATCCCGAAACATTGAATGGACTATGAAAGATTGTCGAGGAGGAGTGGAACAAAATCAACCTTGATATTTTAAGAAATTCTCCATTATCTTGGAAATTAAGATGTTATATGATAGTTTAACAAAAAGACTATGAGACAAAATATAATAGAAATTAAATTTATATATATATATATATATACATATATATATGTACTGGGTATGAGTTTGGCATAATCTGCCAAATGAAAGGAGGTGATAGAGCAGCCCATGAGGAGCATAAAACACCATAGAAACCCTGTCCTATCTCTAACCGCTTCCGAGTTATGGTAGAGAGAAGAAAAATCTGTTTTTTTCCCATCCCATCTGAAAAACTCCAAATTTGTAAGCTTTCTGGAATACTTACACGCAAAATAAGCACATATTTGGAAAGAGCAGAAAAAATCCTATCGGGTGACACTATTTACATCAGGATACCTTAATTTGAAGGCGAGCTACAAGCGCTAAAACATTGGCGAAGTTTAAAATCCAGTTGTCACCAAATTCTTTAACCAGCAATTCTGAAAACACCGTTCAAGCTACAATCGGTGAAATTTACCAAAAACTTCTCTATTCCACAAGCTTTAGAATGAGCCCACAATAAACCATATCAGTGTTCTAGTTCAGGAGAAATTTAGCCTTTTTTTGAAATACATTCATCACTGAACTCGACGTTCGTCGAGAAGGAGACGCACGGGGTGCCATGGTTGTTCCTGATTTCATGTCCGCCTTCAGCCCGCTGTTTTGTCAGATGCAAAAAATAAAGTTTTAAAGACAAGCAAGAAAAGTAGCAGTTGTATTAAGTTTACAAACACAATGGAATGGAAACAAAAGCAGTATGACGTTTCTCGCGTCTTTCACAAAGGAATGTGCAAAAAAAAAAAAAAAGACGGATCTCACGTTTATGATTAAAGCACATATGCATTCGAAAGGATGTGTGAAATTTAGTGCCGCTGCTGAAATTGGTCACCCCCACACCTGATACATGCCTTTGCCCGCTTACGAACGGAAACCACAGTAGCTCTAGGCGAAAGCTCATCCCTAAGTTTTATTATTGCATCATCGAGC
Source organism: Salticus scenicus (assembly GCA_963930645.1). Taxonomy (NCBI): domain Eukaryota; kingdom Metazoa; phylum Arthropoda; class Arachnida; order Araneae; family Salticidae; genus Salticus; species Salticus scenicus. The sequence goes on along the minus strand of OZ005652.1, from coordinate 317,017,538 downwards.
TGGCTGCTTAAATCTTGCAAACTGGTAACTTCTGTGCGGTAAACTTCTTGCTTCAGGAAACCCCAAACAAGTCCAATGGAGTGAGATCTGGCGATCTAGGTGGCCAAGAAATTGGTCCATTACAATCAATTCATCGCGGATACTGCTGATTCTAGAAGTCCCGAACGGCATTGGAAGAATGTGCAGGGACCCCATCGTGTTGGAAAATGATTTCCGCTTGTTGGGGTACAGGAATGACATCAAGTAATCCTGGAATATGATGTTCCAGAAACTCCAAATATGTATTGCTTGTCAGATGACTTTGGAACACATGCTCTCTTAAAAAAATCCAGTGATTTTAGCTCAGACTGAGTTAGTTTTCACTCCTTTCCAGTAATGAAAATGCACTTTTCCTATAGGAGTGAATTTCATCTATCTTGCGGAGTAATTATTTTCACTCCTTTTTGATAATTCATTTTCACTCCTTTTTGATAAACAATAAGCACTCCTTATTTGAACTGAATCATTATGTTAAATGAGTGACTCCACTCCACTTTGATAAGTCGTTTTTAACTCCTTTTTTGAGTAAGAAGAAAAAATTATGTACTATTGACAGATATTTTCCCTTAAAAATCTAATTCTGATTTTAATATATCTTATAAATAAATATTTACTAAAACACCCTACCTCTATCCTCCCCACCCCACACACACACCAAAAAAAAAAAAAAAAAAAAAGGGTGAAATTCGTGTTAACATTATTAACCACAATGTTTTTTTTAAATAATTATAAAAGATGCTTATAACCTTTAAGGGGGTCCGGGACACTAAATTTTTGTTTTATTATTTATTGATGAATTGCTGTAATTATTTTTTCTGAAATTGTAGCTTTTTTGACGATGAAGTTGAGCAAGAAAGAATTTTTTTTTTTTAATTAAAAATTTTTGATAAATTTAAAATTTGTTATATCTCATGAAGTGATGGTTCAATTTACAAACTTTTTTCACCTTTATATACAGAAAGGAATTATCTTCAATTTGTCGCCAGGCTTTCTGATTATAATAATAAATTTTTTAAATATTAATTTTAATTTCAACTAACTAAAGATAACTAAATGCTTTGATAATAACTGAAAACAGATGATGCTTAAAAAATTGAGGTTAAGTACTGTTTTATTTTTCGATCTCAATAAATTTTTTTAAATTACCTACCTAATAACTCGCTTATCTATGTTATTGTAAATGTTTTTCATGTACTGTACTAAAAACGATCGGTACTTATGTATTCACTGCATGTCATTTTACGAAGTGAAGTATAATCTGCACAAGTTTATCATACTTTTTTATCGTTTAACACTGTTTATGTAATTTTTTATCACATAAGTTTGTAACAATAACAGGCTTATCATAGTGCCGAATAACTGCTGGCATGCGGTTAATACAAAAATGCTATGTTTTAATTTTTTTTTTTTTTTTAATTATAATATTACTAAATGTATATACATACAATTGAATTTTTTTAACGCATGCAAATTTTCTAAATTTTATTATGATAAATTTCTAACTTTTGCATCTGTACCTTACCTTACCAATAATTTTTAGATTTCTGGTAAAATATAATTAAAAAAAAAAAAAAGTAAAGTATATGATAAATCAATACAAATGTTAATTTTTTTTAAAGCATACATGTAGTATGCACAGACATCCTTTAAAAATCAGGATTGTATTTTCGGCGTGACAGGAAATAATAAAAAAAAAACTTATTGTTTACATAAGAACAATCCACAATTTGCTAATTAATATTTCAAATTAGTAAAAATTGTAATTTAAATCTGTGTATTTCATTATTATGCTATGACAGATTAAGAAAGCTGTTTTATATTTAATTAATGAAAATTAATTAAAAAGTTTATTGTTTTCAAATTTTAGAGATGTACCATATTCTGATTTTTACATATATATATATATATACACTATATATTAAGTTTCACTTCTATATTAAATTTTATTTGGGCATATATAGAAAAGGCATTCATTCAATATTTTAAGACTATATTTGATATTACAATAAATTAAAAAATAATCCTGTAAAAAAAAAAAAAAAAAAAAAAAAAAAAGCTGTTACATTTTAAATTCTTAAATATATATATATATATATATATATTTAGAAATGGTTCTTTTTTTTTTTTTTTTTTTTCACTCCCTCCCCCCCCCTCTTTTTTCCCCCTAGCTTTAAAAAAGGTAAAAAAATATATTCAAATTTCATTAAAATACATTGTTATTGTTCATTTCGTTGTAGATCAGTAAAAAAAAGAAGGTCATAGTTGCTGGGCTAGTTTTACGAAGTTTTCTGTTGTTTTCTTCAAACTTTGTGTGAATTGCAATGTTTTCGTTGAACACCTAATTTAAAGATGTCATTTTATTCATAGAAAACACTCTTATATGAAGCATCCTAAAATCAATAAGCAGAGTTTTTGCGAAATAAATATAGTTTTCTCCTGTGCCTTTATTTTTTTTTATTTTTTTTAATAATAATTTAAGCTTGATTAAATATATTTAATATCTTGTATTTATTCTGCATTATTCTCGTTGATAGATATTCTATTAAAAAATTGGAATTACTTGGCATTGCAAACAAGATATATATATATATTCAATGAAAAAAAAAAAAAAAAAAAAAAAAACCTCTAGTGTTGCTCCAGTGTTTCAGTTTTGTTTACATGTACTTTGGTTAAAATAAATAAATAAAATAATATGATCTAGCAATTTTGAAAGTTTGTTTTAAGGGGGTCTGGGACGCCAAATTTTTGTTTTTATTATTTATTGATGAATTGCCGTAATTATTTTTTCTGAAACTGGAGTTTTCCAATATAAGATATTAAATATATTTAATAAAGCTTAAATTATTATTAAAAAAAAAAAAAACAGGAGAAAACTATATTTCGCAAAAACTCTGCTTATTGATTTTAGGATGCTTCATATAAGAGTGTTTTCTATGAATAAAATCACATCTTTAAATTAGGTGTTCAACGAAAACATTGCAATTCACACAAATTTTGAAGAAAAGCACAGAAAACTTCGTAAAACTAGCCCAGCAACTATGACCTGGTATTGAACCTGATGCCTCCCAACTACCAGCTTCATAAGCAGAACTTCTCGGCCACTAATGGCGCCACAATTGAAAAAACAAACAAACAAAATAATAATAATAATAATAATAATAATAATAATAATAAGATGATAGTTTTATTTATTATGCAGACATTTTTTTTTTTAACTGATCTACAACGAAATGAACAATAACAATGTATTTTAATGAAATTTGAATACATTTTTTACCTTTTTTAAAGCTAGGAAAAAAAGAAAAAAATAAAGAGGGGGGAGGGAGAGAAAAAAAAAAAACATTTCTAAATATATATATATATATAATAAAGATGATCTATTAAGCATAGTAGAAGCCAAGCAACAGATACTAGATCACTGAAACACCAATATATATTTTTTAAGAATTTAAAATGTAACAGCTTTTTTTTTTTTTTTTCTTTTCTTTTTTTTTTTTTTTTCAAAAAACATGAGATTTATTGTAATACCAAATATAGTCTTAAAATATTGAATGAATGCCTTTTCTGTATATGCCCAAATAAAATGTAATATAGAAGTGAAACTTAATATATAGTGTATATATATATATGTAAAAATCAGAATATGGTACATCTCTAAAATTTGAAAGAAATAAAGTTTTTAATTAATTTTCACTAATTAAATAAAACAGCTTTCTTAATCTGTCATAGCATAATAATGAAATTTCAATACACAGATTTAAATTACATTTTTACTAATTTGAAATATTAATTAGCAAATTGTGGATTGTTCTTATGTAAACAATAACAGTAAGTTTTTTTGTTTTTTTTTTATTATTATTATTTCCTGTCATGCCGAAAATACAATCCTGATTTTTAAAGGATGTCTATGCATACTACATGTATGCTTTAAAAAAATTAACATTTGTATTGATTTATCATATACTTTACTTTATTTTTTTAATTATATTTTACCAGAAATCTAAAAATTATTGTTAAGGTAAGGTACAGATGCAAAATTTAGAAATTTATCATAATAAAATTTAGAAAATTTGCATGCATTAAAAAAATTCAATTGTATGTATATACATTTAGTAATATTATAATTGAAAAAAAAAAAAAAAAAAAAAAAAATTAAAACATGGCATTTTTGTATTAACCGCATGCCAGCAGTTATTCGGCACTATGATAAACCTGTTATTGTTACAAACTTATATGATAAAAAATTACACAAACAGTGTTAAACGATAAAAAAGTATGATAAACTTGTGCAGATTATACTTCACTTCGTAAAATGACATGCAGTGAATACGTAAGTACCGATCGTTTTTAGTACAGTACATGAAAAACATTTACAATAACATAGATAAGCGAGTTATTAGGTAGGTAATTTAAAAAAAACTTATTGAGATCGAAAAATAAAACAGTACTTACCCTTAATTTTTTAAGCATCATCTGTTTTCAGTTATTTTCAAAACATTTAGTTATCTTTAGTTATTTTCAAATCTTATAAGCAAAGCACGTCAGCACGGGATCGCGGGCAGCCATTTTGAATCTGTGGATTCCGTTCCAAAATATCACATGACTTAATCGGTCCAATGAAAAGGCTCTCAATTCACCCCCTTAAAGAATTTTTTCTGCTCCACTTCGAAATGTAGTGCTTTACCTTTCACCCCGACAGAGAGAATATTTGGAACCAGTTTTTTTTCGCAAATCGTCAGTTTCTGATTAAATAGATACTCAGAAGGAATGAATGTCATTGTGAAATATTACGTTCCTATATGGAGTGATTAATTCATTCTTTGAAATTAAGCGTGTGTGGACCTATCAAGCGATCGTCAACCACTCCAAGCCAAACATTTAAGCTGAATCGCGTCTGGAACGATGAGTTTCGTGTTACAAATAGATTTTGTTGAGCGTAATGATGCCAGTTATGTAAATTTAACATGCCATCCCGAGTGAAAAGTGACTCATCTGTCCACAGTATCGTTCTAAGGAAATGGTGTTCCTCAATATCTCGCTCTAAAAGCCAGCGGCAGAATGTTACCCGCTTTTGGAAATCTGAGCGGCGTAATTCTTGTACCGATGTGAAGTGGTATGGATGATACTGGTTTTTGCGCAAAACATTCATCACTTTAGTTTGGGAGATTCCACCTTCTCTCGCAAGTATGCGTGAACTCATATTTGAAATTTTAAATTGTAGGTTTAGTGCTCCTTGCTCTGTTGCCATATGTCTCACAGCTTTTAGATCGGCTCTGCTCTGCCTCTCTCTTCCGTCATGCTGCTGAATGCATGAACTCATCATGCCAGGGTTCCTTTTGAACCCACACAGATCATCGTTCCGATCCTCTTGAAGATGCAAGCCCTCCTTCTGTATTTTGTCTTCCTCTGGTGAAGGTAAGCAGCTGTCTCGACAGCTGTAGGAACTTCCTAAGAACGTGATGATGTTTGAATTTTCCTCTACTCGGTCGAGTACGGACTCCTCAGCAGTGACGGAGCGGCAACCATGGCCCCTTTCGTACACCCTACCGAACGACCCACTCTCCCTAAACCTTCAATTAATTGCGGCAAATACAGCACTGTTGGGCGCACGACGATGTGGATAACGTAGACGGTACTCTTCTTCGGCTCTCCGAGAGTTACCATCGCAAAATCCATACACAAAATGCATATCCGCGTACTCTTCATTTGTAAAACTAGGCATATCTGTTTACAGGGTGGAAAATATGACAATTTGATCCCTGTGATGACTTCAATTGAAAATAAAATTCAGAAGGGTAAACAAAAAGGGATAAAATTTCAATATTAATTTACAAAAGTAGAAGAAAAAAAGTGCTACGGAATAAGAACCGACTTGGTTAATTCGTACAAATGTAGGAAAACATACTAAGTATGAACTAAGAGAGAGCAAGTAGACATGAGAGCAGCGTGAAAAGAATCGGCCGAGCTCAGGCAAAGTCCAGAAAATGCTAAAGCAATAAGCAGCATAAAACGTGAAAGAAGCTGACGAGCTAATGAGCTGTTACAGATTGACTCGCCTTTTGTACCCGCGAGTGGGATGCGTGCGCAGGAAGGTTGGAATACATCTGCATATCACTAAGAGTCCATATGCAGATAGTCACGAATTTGCAAACGTTCCATTTACTCACCATCGTTTCGTTTGCCGAAGTTCGACGAACGCCGTTTTCAGTGATGTATTTCAAACAAAAGGCTAAATTTCTCCTGAACTAGAACACCGATATGGTTTATTGTGGGCTCATTCTAAAGCTTGTGGAATGGAGAAGTTTTTGGTAAATTTGACTGATTGTCTCTTGAACGGTGTTTGCAGAATTGCCGGTTAAAGAATTTGGTGACAACGCGATTTTAAACTTTGCCAATGTTTTAGCGCTTGTAGCTCGCCGTCAAATTAAGGTATCCTGATGTAAATGGTGTCACCCGATAGGAATTTTTCTGCTCTGTCCAAATATGTGCTTATTTTGCGTGTAAGTCTTTCAGAAAGCTCACAAATTTGGGTTTTTTCAGACGGGATGAAAAAAAACTGATTTTTCTTCTATTTACCATAACTCGGAAACGGTTAGAGATAGGACATGTTTTCTATGGTGTTTTATGCTCCCCATGGGCTATTCTATCACATCCTTTCGTTTGGCAGATTATGTCAAATTCACCTTGTATATATCTATACTAATATATAAATGCGAAAGTTTGGATGGATGGATGGATGGATGTTTGTTACTCAATCACGCCACAACGGCTAAGCGGATCTGGATGAAATTTGGTACAGAGATAGAGAATAGTCTGGAATAGAACATAGGCTACTATTTATACCGGAAATTCGATTAGATTTTTTAAAATTAATTAAAATATGAAAATAATAAACTGGTAATTGACTTAATATAAGCCTTTTAAATATTTAATTGTTGCCAAAAAAAGTTTACGAGATATTTTTATTTATTTATTTATTGTTTTCAACATAAAATGAAATATACTTTCACGCGAAAAATAAAAAATTACTAATTGTTAAATTGGTCGATGAGAAAATGGCACTTTATAATTTTAAAATAACACAGTAATATTACAAACCTAGCATATTTCTTCTGAATTTTATTTCATAGCATTTTTTATATACCTCAACTTCTTTTTTCTTTTTTTTTTTCTTTTTTTTTTCAGTACGGCGGATGAAACAGGCTTGGCATAAAAGCTAATTCAGCATTATATTAAAGGTATTTTCTTTTTGATAATTCTGGACAATTTTTTTTAATTTTGATGCTGAAGTAGATCGGACATTTTTCGCCAAGGAAAAGATAGAAAGAAATACGCAAGCGAATTGATGACGTCACTGGCCGTTTGTGGATGCAAGAAAAAAAATTCCTTTGTTAAACGCCCATTGGATTTTTTGTAAAAAATTATTAAAAATCGAGGAAAATTATTTCCCGATTTTAATTCCCATTTAGGTATAGATATGTATTAATTATCTTGTCCGGGCGTTAGATTAAGTTATTTTTGTTGTAAATGTGACAAAATTTGAATTTTTAAATTCAAAACTCTAGAAAACAAAAATGGCAAACTTCCATATTCGATTGAAAACACAAATATTTCATTTCAAAGGAAGATATTAACGCAATAAATATCCAACTAAGGTACAACCAAAGCACGTACAATAGTAAGCAGCTCAACTCCTATGGAGATAGATGTCCTCCCAATGTCGGCCATTACGGGCGGCAAATGTAAACAAACGATGTCACACTTTATGGTTACCGGAAAAATCTTGGCGCAGCGACTTGGCGTATTCGGTTAATATACAAGTTTACGTTTACATTGTTTTGATTCGTTCGCTTTGATTAGAAGTATAATTATTTACTTTTCTTGCAATATTTTGGTATCATTTTAGAACAACTTAGAAAATATAATTAGTTTTGCATATGTTAAATAATAATCATATTTTTATCATTAAAATGTGTTGAATACTAATCAATTATATTCACATCTAAAATAAAATACTAATGTGATTTTAGATTGTTGTTCTTTCATGATTGAATTGAGTGCTTTTAAATATTTGTGTTTAAATATGTAACTTTATTTAGTCCTTTAACAAGTTTGTCTCTAAAGATGTTAAAGTTATTATTATTATCTTAACGCTATTTTTTTTTTTTTTAAACTTCTTTTTAATGATGAAAATGAAAGTACTTAATATTTAAAATTGTTGAGCGAAGAAAAAAAATATAATCTACACATTACAGTAGGCTACACAATAAATTGTAAAATGTTACTTTGACTCATTGTTTTTAACATTTTATTTAGAATTCTCAGTTCGATTTTAAAAGACAAAAGCACATTTGTGGCGATAAACATTTCCCTGATGTCTTTACCTTATAACACTTTTACAGATAAATGAACTACATTTAATACTTTTTAAAATTAGCTAAACACTAAGTATGTGTTATTTTTAAAAATATTCCATTTGGAAACGGAACCTCATCTAAAACTGATTCATTCTTATTAAATCTACTAAAAGTTTTCATGTATCTCAAATATTCTAATATGTTTTTAAATGGTGTTAATTCATAATTTTGCATTTAAAAACCATCATACTAAACAATCTTTCTATCAAAGCAAGCTTTTTATCATTTGTTTACGTTTTCCTAAAATTAAACTTTGTGTTGTAAAAGTTCAACTTTATTCCATAATTTTTTCTACGGTGTATACATCAAATTTGTACGCTTGAACAGACTCTTTCTTCTTCCGTCTCACACAACAAGCAACAAGAAACCGAGGTCCGAGAAAAACAACAAACAAAATTGGCGATTAAATCTTGGCGATTTAAGAAAAAGCTAACTTGCCAAATGTTGTACACGTTTTGGCTGAATCGCAATCCTTTCCAACGATTGTTTTTATTTGCCGCCCGACCGCTAATAGCAATTGGCGCTGCAGTAAGCGGACATTATTTTGTATTATGCTGTGCCGCTTAATATTGTACTCGCTTTGGGTACAACTATAGTATTTCCCCTCAGCTGAATTTGGCGATTTTTCTTTGGCGGCGATTTGAACGATAACGATGTCGTTCTGGATTGTTTGCGATATACTATGGCAGCCTACATGCTATTTATTTTGAATTTATGATTTTATGATTTATGATTTAGGTACAACTATAGTATTTCCCCTCAGCTAGATTTGGCGATTTTTCGTTGGCGCCGGTTTGAGCGATAACGATGTCGTTCTGGATTGTTTGCAATACAATATGGCAACCTGCATGCTGTTTACTGCCGTTGCCGATGTTTTGATCGCGTGATATGACGGTGATTCGAGACCCAAATCAGAGTATCGATACTTTTTTCTGTTGTATCGAAACGTAACATTCACTGATTCATGCATCGCTAATTAGGGGTATACAGTGATGTTTTTTTTTTGTTTGTTTGTTTTAATGCTCGCGAAGCGAGCAAACAGCAGAAAACAAAGTGTCCGAGGCTCTATGAATCTTCATGCTTTTACTGATTCATGCTCCACGAATTAGGCGCGTCCAGTGATGTTTTTTTTTGTTTTAATGCTCGCGAAGCGAGCAAACAGCAGAAAACATAGTGACCGCGGCTCCATGAATTTTCATGCTTTTACTGATTCATGCTCCACGGATTAGGGGCGTCCAATGATGTTTTTTTTGGTTTTAATGCTCGCGAAGCGAGCAAACAGCAGAAAACATAGTGACCGCGGCTCCATGAATTTTCATGCTTTTAATGATTCATGCTCCACGAATTAGGGGCATCCAGTGATGTTTTTTTCGGTTTTAATGCTCGCGAAGCGAGCAAACAGCAGAAAACATAGTGATCGCGGCTCCATGAATTTTCATGCTTTTACTGATTCATGCTCCAGGAATTAGGGGCGTCCAGTGATGTTTTTTTTGGTTTTAATGCTCGCGAAGCGAGCAAACAGCAGAAAACATAGTGACCGCTGCTCCATGAATTTTCATGCTTTTAATGATTCATGCTCCACGAATTAGGGGCATCCAGTGATGTTTTTTTCGGTTTTAATGCTCGCGAAGCGAGCAAACAGCAGAAAACATAGTGAAACATAAAAAAAATGTTTCATAGTGATGAAAAGTATTGTTTCATAACATTTTGATTCGATTCACGACGTTGTGAAACGATTCGCAGTACCGACTCACAAACTGAATCAAAACACCATCATACCACGTGATCAAAACATCGGCAACGGCAATAAGCAATGGGTGCCGTATAGTAAAGCTGTTCCTTTTTTTTTTTTTTTTTTTTTTTTTTTTTTATATATAAATAAATGTACATATATGTACATTAAAAATAATTTTTTCCTTTTGTTAAAAATGTTAAACGAAATTCTAATTTATATAATCATATTTTACCGGTAAATATAAAATAGCATTTAAACTGAATAACTGTATGGAATGTAAAAGCATAACGAAATTCATAAACATCAAGAAGGTAAGTCAATTTTAAATACATATTTGTTTTGTTATTATTAGAAATAAGTTCAATGAATTATTTTAATGATGCCATTCTGAAAAACATATTTCGGTTTTGTTTACGTTAGAAATCCATGGCAATCACTTCAAAAGTAGAATTTACCCATAATCGCCAACGAAAAATCGCCAAATCTAGCTGAGGGGAAATACTATAGTTGTTCCATGATTTATAATTTAGTTTACGATTTTATCATTTATGCTATATGATTTATGATTTTTAGATTTATGATTTAGCCATAATCGCCAAATCTAGCTGAGGGGAAATACTATAGTTGTTTCCCAACTAATACACTAATTAAAAGGAAAATGATAAATATTCTATCATAATTTGAATTAAAATTTGTTTTCAAATGTCTAAATAAAGTATCTGATATAAGATACTAATATGTTGCATCGGAATAGATTTGATATCGGTCATTCGTTCGTCTAAAACGGCAACAAAAGTTCAAAAGTCGCCAAAGGCTGTACCATGATCAAGTTTACATATTAATTTATTTATTTATTTTTCTATATCAAGCAGAAACGGTCGTTTTGCCAAGCCAAGCTCAGAGAAAAGCAAAACAAACAAACTACCACTAACACAAAGCAGAACGCGCCAATAATAAAATCGACAGAAATAACCCAAGATCGTTAAATGCTTATTATACAGAAACCAACTTTACCATGTTAAATCGGCAAATTTTTTCCCCGTAAAGTTTTAAGTATTGGACGAACCAAATATCGCAGTAAAATGAAACAAAAGTAAAATATTCGTATCAACGAGATCTTTAATTTGAGATAAAAACGAACTTTCTAAGTTAATAAGTAAAAAAATGGGAGCATTTTCAATTTAGCGTAAAATTAGATGTTTTGACAACTTTTTGAAAAAATTTCTTCTTCAAGAAATTTTTTTAAAACAAGCTAGAGAATTCATATATGTGCAGAATTCTTTGAAAACTGGTTTTTCAGATAGACAATTACTTAATCTAGGAACTTTTATAAAATTTAGCTTTTAAAAATCAAAATTTCCTATCTTAATTGCTGAAAAACTGTTAAATATCGCCAAAGAGACATAAATCGCCAAATATGAAATTGCTTCATCTCAGTTTACCCGAAAAATATTAATTTCAAATTGAGCTGCTTTTTCTTTTTATAAGTTATTTTTTTAACCGAAGAATCTTTGCTTTTATTATTTTGTACAATTTTAAATTGTACATCCCTGAAAACAGAAATGAATACATTTTTGAATAACATTTTTTTCAAATCTGTAGGTTGAATTGCTGATTTTTTTATATTTTTCATACCTTAGAATAAGAAAGTCAGTACACGATATAGTATCCAATTTTAATATCCTTCAATTCAATCTGGCAATGATAATTATGATGCATAAAGATTTCTTCCTTCTATATAGTATACTAGCAGGCTTTGCCCGCTTCGCTTGTCATTTTATTGAAATGAATTTCGACTTTCTGTTTTTAATGGATTTACACGTTGTAAGGGCTCCTGAAAACAATTTGACTATTTTTAGAAAATTTCTATTTGCGTGTGTGTGTTCTATGCGTGTGGCGAAAGTTTTGTTCCAACTAGATATCAGGAGCTACTGCTCAGAATTACATATAAATTTATATGCAATTGAACCTTGATGTATAATAGCGTTTATCAATATTTGGTGTCAATTGCTCAACATGGTGCTGCTATACAGTGATTGCCGCAATTTCAGAGAAGGCTATATCTGAGTAACTAATACATGGAATTGCATAAATTTACAAATAAATTTACATTGTTACAAATTATAGTGCTTATCAACTTTTGTACCAATATCTCAACATGTGGCGCTGCTATACAGCGATTTTCGCAATTTAAGGAAAGGTTCTGTTGCATATAATGAAACAAAACTTGATATGTGAAAAGGCCATTATGAGACATTATGCTGATTCAATCTCGATGCCTATCGGCCGATAAGTGGAGCTCATATACTACAATTTTTTTTTAGAACTGAAAGGATGCCATCTGCATGGTGAAAATTTACTTCCGTTGGACATTTTGTGCAACAATACCTCTCTGAGTTGATAATATTCAGCATTCATAATGAAAAAAATAATAAATAATTTGTGCTGCGTTAATATGTATAGGAAAATGTAGAAGAAAGTTTTGTGATGGACACGACATACTAGTCTGCATAGAAAACCCATGGATAATGTCTAGCAACCAGAATTATGGAAAGTTGAACGCAAAGAAAACTTTGTAATACAGTTTAACGCAAAGAACAACATCGCACGAAAGCTGAGTTGAAATCCAGGACATATCTGATGTAAAGTATCAGGTTAATTCCAGTAAATATAAAAACTATTTAAAAAAAAAATAAATGATATCTACAAAAAAGACACTTAAAATGTACAAAAAAGCCAAGCTCAAAGAAAGAGAATTGATTGAAGTTGTGTCTAAAAAGGGTGTGATATCGAATTCCCAAGCTTACATTCAAATACTTATTTAATATTCCCTTTTAACTAAATTTTCACATGTGAATCAAGTGCCTTATGATATGTTGATAGAAATCCTTCTTTCCTGTACTAAATACATCATAGCGTGTTTCTGAAAAATATTATTATTTTTATTTATGTGTGATGGGCTTGGCGGCCATCTTTCAAGTAATGAATAAACATTCACACAATTTGAAAGAAGTTTCTTAAAATATATCTCATATAAAATTAATTTTGCTATTCCATTCAGCAGAGACGGAAATATTTCGATAATATGATTTCTTATAAGTATTTAGTATTAGGTGCACTTCCATCCTATAAATGCCGGGAATAAAAGAATATAAAAATTTTAATTAACGTAAAAACATGAAGGAGGGGGGGGAGCATAGAAGCTTCCACCCCCACGTTATATTTACCCAATTTGAATTTAGCTTCTTGGAATAAATATCTCGTAAAAATAATATGGTTAGTCCATTCAACAGGGGTTGAAATATTCAGATTAAAAAAGAAAAAAAAATGCATTAAAAACATCGCAAAAGCCCCGTTAAGCACGACTAGTGCGATATAAAACTCAATTAACCAACCAATCAACCAACTCATCCTATAATTGATGAGATTTATAGAATTCAAACTAACGTAAAACTTTGAAAGATGGCCGCCAAGCCCATCATACATAAATAAAAATAATAATATTTTTCAGAAACACGCTATGATGTATTTAGTACAGGAAAGAAGGATTTCTATCAACATATCATAAGGCACTTGATTCACATGTGAAAATTTAGTTAAAAGGGAATATTAAATAAGTATTTGAATGTAAGCTTGGGAATTCGATATCACACCCTTTTTAGACACAACTTCAATCAATTCTCTTTCTTTGAGCTTGGCTTTTTTGTACATTTTAAGTGTCTTTTTTGTAGATACCAACTACTATTAACTAAGAATGAAGTATATATAACCACATAATAGTAATAATAATTGTCTCATGCGATAGAAGTAGCCGATCATAGCATATTGTTGTATTATATGTGGCTTGAAATTGCTGTCATTCTATGGTTAATCGATTGAATCAAATAAATATAGGAAATAACTTGAGAGCAAATATTTTGTTTATCACGTATAATGTTGTTCATATGTAACTGGGACTCAGATACAAAAGAGCTACTTCAAATTTTTCGATACTGTCCGTATCGAAACTGTCATATATGATAAGCACCCAAATGGAAGTCCACTGGTAAGCCAATGTCGCAGCAATAGGGACAGGCACCGGAGATTGCAAGGACGAACAAGTAGTGCCGAAGGCAGCGGGAACCCAAAGCGAGCTTTTGACCGATTTCAGTTTTTTTTTTTTTTTTTTTTTTTTTCATAAAGAATTCTTTTCTATATAGAAAAGAGTTTGCAAGCGAAGCGGGCAATGCTGTCGAAAACTGTTTAAGAACTAAAATATTATTCAGCAATTCGCCGGGAGATAAAAAAAAAAAAAATCATTTCTTTGTAGAAAAAAAGAAACTCATAAATATTATATCAATTTCACCACATAATTAAAATTTTAATTCACCAGTCACCAAGTTATTATTAGAACCAGATTAATTTTGTGCAATAGTGAACTAAAATCATACAAAGAAAGGTTTCGAAATAAAATTCATAATTGACGACCCAGTTTTTATACTTCCTCAACACAGTGCTGTTTTAGTACAGTATCCCTATGAACGAATTTTAAATTTTTGTCGCCATGTTGGCGATAACTTTTTATTTATTTATTTTGGCATTCCATGAGTTACAAATTTTTTTTAAGTATACATTATCAGACTCTGTTTTGCACGGCGCCACAATGATAAGGTTTCATTACATTACATATTCAGTTCCCACACATACACATCAAAATTTCCACGTGAACGAAGTCGTGGGTAACAGCTAGTATATATATATCTTAGCAAAGTCGTTACACAAAAGTGTGAATACCCTCTATATATTAAATGTCTGCAAAATCTTCTCAGATCTCGAAATCTCTATAAATGTTTTGGGTGTAAGTTAGATAAAACAGTTGCACAAAATAAGACGTGATTTAATAACATCGTTTTTCTTGAACACGCACGAAAATTAAACATGTAGACGGTTAATACTGTTTAAAGAGCAGAACTCTTTCAAACTGGGGTCCTACCCATATAGCACATTTCGTACCAGGAATGTTCTAAGAACGTCGCACTGCGACATTGGTTACATTCCAGAGATGTCGCGTTGCATCTGAAGAACATCCCAACAATGTTGTTGGCCCACCAGCGGCCGAGCGGTTCTGCGCTCAAAGCTGGTAGACGTGAGGTGCCGGGTTCGATCCCAGGTCGCGCTCGTCGGCCTAGCCGTTCGGAGTTTTCCGTGGTTTTCTCCGAAACTTGCGTAAATACGGGCTAGGACCCCTTAGAAAGACCTCCACGGAAGGCATTCCCCCTCAGGCCCAGGACCTACGGCAGTCAATCGGCCTTAATCCTAAACACCAACACCCAACAATGTTGTAAAAAATTGGGTTATTTTCCATCAGTATACTGATGGAAAATAACCCAGTTTTTTAACAAAAGCTTAACGCTTTTCGAAACATCCATATTATTTTAAAAGATTATGGAAATTATTTGAGGAGCAAACATTCAAACCCTGTTTTCTCCTTCGGATACAGTTTTTAAGAAAATACACCCACAATAAATAAATAAATAAATAAATAAATAGATAAAACTAAAATTAAACCCTGATTATCGTTTATTTAGATGCATTACTAGTTACCAGAAAAATATGTAGACATACTATTTTATGTTGAGTTAAAAAAAAAAAAAAAAAAAAATCACTAACTGTTTTTTTTTTTTTTTTTTCAGAAAACACAGCTTGAATGTTTACTACTCATTTAAGTCTTTAAAATCTACATAACCTACAGACATTCACATCCGTTGAAAATAAAGAACATGTTTTTCTGCTATTCCGTTAGCTGAAAGTCTATATGAAGTTTTCGTGTTTTCTGTCACGAAAGTAAAGAAACGTATCACGTATTAAAATAAATAATACCTTTTTGAGCTTTCTAATATTATTTCTGGGTGATTTTTTATTTATTTATTTATTTCAATTATTTTTAATTTTCCTTTAAAACTCCGTCGGTTGAGTAATTTAAATTTAAAATATAACAAAAAAATTTATATTACGATTTGGGCCACTAGATGGCAGCATCAAAGAGAAGCTTACCTTTTTTTTTCTTTATTTATTGTAAACAAATTAAGTTTAATTATGCCTGAAAAACATTAATAATCTTAAAATATGTTCTTTATTAATACTTATCTTACATATTGATTTTCTGATCTAAACATCAATTTCTCGTTTGTTAAAAACAATTGAACTATGAAATATTTTCGGAGTAAAAAACACATATTTCCAACAGTATTGCTTGGTTGGATGGGTTTAACCAACGTTGCAGTAGTACTTCGCTATGGGAAAATGGCGACGGTATTGAGCGCATCCCCAAAGATGGTCCGGATATATGCCATCACAATTTTGATTCTCCACAGAAGGGATGGCTCCTTCACTTCAGTGACCCCCATAGGTATAAACCAACAACTTTAAAGAAATTACTTTTCGGATCGTGGTCAAATTAGAAATTAGAGTAACTTTAGTTATTTAGTATTTGAACGCAATCATGGTGTCGTGGTATGAAACCATCCAGACAACTAATTTTATGACATAGAATTTTAAAAAGATGTACAGAGAAAGATTTTATTCGTTAGTTTCATTGTTTCAAATTAGCTATTTCAGTGAAAACTATTTCATCGGAGCCCAACTGTGCTTTTTGAAAACCCGGAGCCAGTGGCGGATTTAAGGGGGGGGGGGGCTAGGGGGCTGAAGCCCCCCCTCCAAAACACTGACATTCACAATTGAATATTGCAATTGTAAATTTTTTATTGGTCCAAAATAACACTTTGAAAAATCTTAGCCCTCCCCAAAAGTCAAGTTCTGGATCCGCCACTGCCCGGAGCACAGATGCGATTTTTAGGCCCTCCTTCCCTATCCCCATCTATAGAGATTGTTAAAATGAGCTTATTCTGAAAAAAAAAAAAGAAAGAAAGAAAGGAAAGAAAGAAAAGTAAAGAAAGGAAGAAACCGCAAAGTTTTTCATTCATTTAAATCAATTTATCTTGTGTAGTACATTTTTTTTCAATTTTTCCTTTGTTTATACATTTTATTACCTCAATTTTTATCCACCTATAACTATAGTGACCAGATTAGAGTACCTTTACTATAGAGAAATGTTAAAAATTGCTACAATTATCCAATTACGATGTGTTTTTTATTCTTAATAAATAAGAACTAAAAATAAATTCAACGATAAATAATTTACTTTCTAAAAATTTTAAAAAACTTTGAAAAAATGCTTTATAATAAAAGTCTGTCGCCAGAAAATGGGGACATTTGGTTATCTATAACAAAATAATTTATTTTAGGTTCAAGGTAACTTATGCTCAAGATAACTGAAAGACTAAACAATATTCATCAGCCCAAATAAATGTTATTTTAGTCTAGGAGATTAGTGATAAAATTTAACAATTGCTTAAGATCAGTAATGTAATATGAAAAGAAAGTTTTAATCATTTTCTGCTTTTAGTACATATATCACGTAAAAACTTGTATTATTCATTGCAAATTTTCAGGGGCGCGCCAGCATTGTCAGGCGCCTGTGTGCAGAGTTTCAGTTGGCGCCCTATATTACCTTAAAAATAATAACAATAATAATAAAAATCAGTTTATAAAATGTTATTATTTAGCAAGTCAATTGAATCTCGAACCTTAATAGTAATAAGCTTATTGAATGGCTAGTAAAAATAGAAATGTATCAAATAAAATGAAATTTGAAAAGAAACAAGTAAAAAGTGCATCTTGCACAAAGAGAAAAACTCCCTTATACAAGAAGTTGTAAAAATACGAGGTACAATTTTGAAGGTAAACAGAGGAAACTAAAATAGGCAGATTTAGTGTTACTGTTGGTGCAAAAATGCCGCGTTGAGGCATTACAGTAGATGGCTTAGATGAAAGTTGTAAGTGTAAACGTTTCTATTTGTTTGGATGCAATTTTTAAGTAAATATTTAAACACACACACACACGCGCCAAAAAAAAAAAAAAAAAAAAAAAAAAACAATCTTAGTGAACTAAATCTTCCTTCACTTCATTACACCTTTTGCGAGTATTACGCATATCATACTGATCCAAAATATCTGTCTCTATCCATATTGTTACCAAGATGTCGATTTTCTTGTATGAAAAAAGTAATTGTAGAGAAATAGGCAGTTTCTTGCCGAAAGATACTCTTTATTCAAAGACTGTTCTCGAAAAAACCAGTAAATTATCATACTCAAATTCATACCTCAAAAAGGTCGTAAAACAACTTTAAAAACACCACACAGTAGAATTTCACTTATTTAAGAATAAATATAAACCATTTAAATGGAAAGGAACGTTCAGAACAGATGTCCGAATGCAAATGATCTTTGCGAGTGTCTCTTCTGTTTAAATAATTTCTGTCGGGATTTGGGGAACTTTCCAGATTATTCTGCGCTAGAAGCCAGTTGATGAACCCAGAAAATTCCAGAAATCGGCTCTTATTGAAGATAGAGCTTCTAAACTTTGGAAACACTAAATTATTACTTTTCACCAAGTTTGGTCGCCATGTCGCCAAATTCATCGCTAAGTTGCCAGGTCTGTATCCAAGGCTAACAGTCACCTCCTAGCCCACTCCCATTCAAATTGAATGAACTGCTCTTTATTTGCACTTTAATTGTAAATCTGCTTTTATTGCAACAACACTTTTAATTTAGGAAAGTGGTTTAACTCTTTGCAATACTACAATGAACAAATTTTTTGATTAGTCGAGTCGTACTATTGCAGTACGTTTGAACATTATAAATGAGTTTAACATTTTGCACTAGTACAGATAAAGGGAATTTATAATTATATAAAATTAGAACTCATAATAATAATAATAATAATAATCCCGTAGTGAGTTCTATTTTTCTCAATTTCGTTGTTTAAAACTCTCAAAATACTCTTAACATCAAATTAATATAAGACTATCGAAATAACGACCCGATTTGACTTGGTTAATTATGGAAGTTTTTTTTTTTTTTTTTTTTTTCTTTAAAGGAACAAATAAATTTATAAATACAGTGAAATTTCTCAAGTTGGACACCCCTCTAAGTTGGACGCTTTTTCTCGGAACGGAATGTATCCATTAACATTATGTCTAACCCCTATAAGTTGGACACCTCTCTAAGTTTGACGCTTTTTCTTGGAACCGTAGGTGTCCAACTTAGAGAGGTTTTACTGTACATAAAATAGGAATATATAATAAATATTACTTGGTAAATATGGATAAAAAAAAATACTTAATAGGGAAAGAAAACATCTAATGAAAGGAATTTTGCCCATTTTCATTATCTAAACTTTTTATGTAATTTGTATATAAATTTATGTGTTTTTTCATATAGCAGTAAGATACAAAAATCTGTTTTAAACTATTTTGCCGCGACGTTTGTACGCTGCACAGATATAAATAATAGATAAATTTATAAGTAGATAAAATAAGAATATATAATAAAATTTATTAAGTTTAAAGTAGATTATATGAAAATTTAAACAGATAATATTATTTAGTGAAATGTAATTCATTTGATTAAATTTTTGTGAATTATGGAATAATATCCATTTGATCCAAAGTATCTTATGCTATCGATGTAATTGCAAAATTTAAAATTCTGTCTGATACCGTTGTAGAGCGTAAGTATCTTTTGATCATTTTAAATTTAGAAAAAGATTGTTCCACTGATGTTATTGGTAATTATGACAGAATAATATCGAAAATATTTAATCCACACATAAAATTTATTTTTGCTGAGATAATTTGGAGTATGGTTACCTTTAGAAACGTGTTTGAGATCAAGGAAGAAAAGGGGGGATTTCGTAAAATCAATAGGTGTTAGATACATAGAAACAATTTGCGCACCAAAATATGTGATTGCAGTTCCCATAGATCTTACACGACAAATCTAGCGCTAAAAGGGGGGAGTTGTCTCAAATTCACCCCCTCTTTATGCCCCCCCCCCCAAATCGAAAATTACAAAAAAACAAAAATGGGTTTTTGGAAATATCCTAAAGAAGACGCATACTTGTTTTCAACATATCTGTACCATTTTTAGTAGAACTCTTTCGATAAAATCCGGAATTTGCAAAATTCCCCCCCCCCCCCCCGAAAAAAATCGGTTTGCCCCTTAAATCAAAAATTCCAATTTTTTTTTTTTTACTTTAGTCTAGTCTGCCCACCGTGAAGTAACTTGGAGCCGAGTTATGCTTATAAAAGTGTTTTTTGCTTCCTTTCTCCTTTGGAAAGGGTGAAAGAGAATTTCGTAAAATCCCGTCAGTATAGGCATCGAATGCATCTAAATACTGCACGCACCAAAATTCGTGACCGGAGCTCCCATAAATTTTCCAGTACCAATTTAGCGCTAAAAGAGTGGTCTCGAATTTGCTCTCTCGTAACCCCCCCCCCCCCCCCCCCGTCCAAAGATCGAAATTCACAAACACCAAAAATGGGTTTATGCAAATATCCTAAAAGAGATGCATGGCTGTTTTCAACGTTTTTAGTAAATTTCCGCTCAAAAATTCTTTCTCACTTCTTAAAAATCAAAAATTCCAAAATCGTAGACAATCATTATTATATTTATTTATTTATTTGTACTTAAATCTAGACTCATATGCAATTTCTTCACTGTGAAGTAATTTGAAACCTAGTTATGCATATAAACGTGTTTTTGTCTCCTGATTGTGGGGGGGGGGGGGGGGAATCTACAAAAGTTGATAGATATAATTTTAAGTTGGGTAATTCCTGCCAAGTGTTGTTGTATTCTGTCCAGCTGTTTTCACGTGATACCCAGACAAAAATGTTTGAGAACATTTTTTGAAATCAGATTTGGCTTTCACGATGCGTGAAACGTGAAGATATTGCAAATTTTTCGAATTTGAGACATTTATAGACAAAAATCTGATTTTATTAATATAGATGTTACATCGATAATGCAAAAGTTAAAAAACTACTCTTAATAAAATCTCCAATTCCATAAAATTTTCCCTTTTGCAATCCAGTTATGTTGTCATTTTACTAATCTAAGTGGCCTTTTTCCGACAGAAGAGGGGGGGGGGAAGAGGAGAGAGAGAGAAATTAAGGCGCCCTTTTAAATTTTAATAGAATGCTTTGATATGTTAAAAAAGTCAAAGAAAATTTTGCTGAAGGTAGGCGCATCTTTAAAAAGTTATTCCACTTTTAATGTGCCCTTTCACAAAAAACACCTAAACTATTGAGGACCACTAGTTTTGCCAGTATATATTTCAAGGCGCCTCATTTAGCCACACTAGTCTTCAGACCGGCATTATAAAATCAGATTTAATAAAGCAATACATATATATTTTTCTTTTATTTCTTTCCTTTTTTTCCAAATAATTTATTCGTGGCTGGCGCCTTTCTTTACCTGGCGCCTGTGTGCGCCGCACACTTCGCACACCGGGTCGGCGCGCCCCTGCAAATTTTGGAGGTGAGGCTTCCTATTATAAAAAATTTTATTAATGGATGTAGATATTTTGAGAATGCGATAGTAGATGGCGCCACTAAATATAATTATATTTCCATTTGACTTTCACATACTCGTTTCATTCACGTTATTTCATTTACATTTGTATTTTTAATTTGTTTTATGGTTATAAATTAATGCGTTAAAATTTACAAAAATGATTTTGACCCTAAAAAAATAACTTACAAATTACTAATCAGTGAGGACACAACTCTATCTCTATATAAAGTCGTGTTGTCGTGTATTATCCTTCCCAGAATCTACAGGTATTCAAAGTGTAAAAAAAATTTAGAAAAGGGTATATATTACAATTTAGAAAATGGTACAATGTTTTTCTATTGTGTAAATTTAGTTAAAAGAAAACTGTTTTTTGCGAATAACATTTCATTGTGTGTGTATTTAATTTTCTAAAATACTCTTTAACATTTTCTGCCAAGAAATTATAAAATCATTCTAATCCAACTTGCAAAATAAAGCATACAGAAATATGTATACCATATAATTCATAAATAGATAAATTTGAAAAGTAAGCTGAAAAGGATGAAAAGAAAAAAAAAAAAAATCCCTTATTTGAACAATTTCAAACGTTTTGTCTCAAAAATACAAACTGTCAGATGAAAGGTATTCAGAAGATACTGTTATTTTCAATTAAATAATTTCATATATCACTTAAAAGAAAATATTCCTTGCTATTTAATTTAACAATGCCGTAAAAAATCCGTTTTTGATTTTTTTTTTTTTTTTTTTTTTTTTTTTGTCTGATGTCTGTTATTAAAACAATCATAATTTTCAATTTGTGATCCTAGATGGCGACACTACAGTAAATTCTTATTCTTATGAAATAATGCTATCAAGTATTTGGACACTTTTAAATTAGCCGTTTTTTTTTTTTAAGCACTTTTTAAATTATAACACGTAGGGTATTACCCAGTGCAAAGCCATTTTTAGGAAACTTGGGGTACTACAGTAAACAGAATACTGCAATCAGAATGCAAAAATTTTAAATATCTTATGAAATATGATTCTTTTCACTAAATACTTTTTTAACTACGTTTCAGCAAGATTTTAAGAAATTTCATATGCATATTTTATTAGACAAAAGTATTGAGCTACTTATATGAAAACCCCAAACAAATATTCTATAAATTCAAAAAGTTATGAGTTATAGAATGAACAGAAATAGAAAAAAAAATAAAAAAGAAATAAATAAATAAATAAAAGAAATATAAGATGATAGGGTGTTTTATGAATATTTATTTAAAATCAGCGAACACTGTATTACTATTGGACATTGATTGAATCAAAATAAAAATTTAAATAAAACCTCTATTACTTTAGCTTTTATTTTGAGAGGAACTGAAAATCTGTTCATTCTATCTCTCATAACTTTTTGAATTTACATGATATATATGTGTTTGGAGCTTTCATATAAATAGCACAATACTTTTGGCTATTAAATTATGTAAATGAAATTTTTTAAAAGCCTGCGCATGCGCAATAAAAAAATATTTAGTGAAAATGCTCACATTTCTTAAGATATTTAACATTTTTGCATTCTGATTGCAGTATGCTGTTTCTAATGAACTAGGCCAAGTTTCCTAAAAATGGCTTGGGTCTAATATCCTACGTGTTATAATTTTCAGCATTTTCTTTTCTCATTTTTTTAATGAAATCGTTATATCTCCATGAATGTATGTGATAGCCTCATAAAAATTTATATAGATATAATTAGAAGAATCCTCATAATCACATGCTATAACCAAAACGTATTTCAAGCATTACTTTGTACAGGTTGATCCACAACAATTTGACTTTTGTTTAACTTTTTACTCGTCCTCCTTTCCGCTTCAGGACAAAACTTTTGCTGTAATATGTGAGGCATAACACGTTCTTTATACTCCCAAAATTTCAAAATAATTCCTGCATATTTTTTCTAGATATTTGACAAAACATCTGAATTCGAAAAATCAGTTTCAACAACTCAGCACTTTTGGTGCTAAATCTATCACTCTTTCTACTCGTCTAGCACTGAAAAACGATTTCTAGCACCTTGCACCGAAACTAGCACTAAACACAGCGGATGTCTGATTGAAAAAAAAAAGTTCTCTGTTTTGCGTAACGTTACAAGGGAATCACAAAAGACTGTCTAATATATATATTACAAATTACAGTCGTAGATGGCAGCACTATTCAAATATCTATATTGAATATTTGAATCCAAAACAAAAAAATTTTCTTTTTAGATGCTCCATGCTTCCTGGCCATTTTGTACAAACATTATATGTACTTTATTTCTTTTTATTTTTTATTTATTCATTTTATTTTATTCTATTTTTTTCCCCATTATTTTCATAACATTACTGTAGATGGCAGCACTATTTATGTTACTATAATTAATATGAATCCTAAATTACGTAAGGATTCAACCTGGTTAGGTTAGTGAATTCTGTATTTTACTCCATGTTCACTGCTAATTTTGATACTGATTAACTGTGCTTTTAACTATTATCTGTTTGTTATATTTCACATGTGTCTCGTTTTTCATAAACTATGAGTTGCCTCTTTTTCAATAATAATTTTTTAAGTAATTTTTGGATTAATATTTGTTGTGGTGAGTTTATTTTGATCTACGTTTATAAATGGTTATTGGATTATCATTTGTAGTGATGAGATTTATTTTGATCCTCGTTTTTTCTGGTTTTATTTACAATGGGTGTTTCGGGCCTGAGAACAAAGAAATTCTTAGCTTTTGCTTTCTTTGTGACAGAAAAACACCCATTTTTTAGCATATTTGCATTCTACCAGGCCCTTGATAACGTTAGAATGCAAATATTGCTTTTTTCTCATTCCAATTTGCTATAATTCATTTAGATTTTACTTTATTTATTTTTTGGTTTGATTTGGGTGGTCTTCGTTTTTAAATAGAATAATTG
The DNA here is from genome assembly GCA_963930645.1 of Salticus scenicus. Lineage (NCBI taxonomy): Eukaryota > Metazoa > Arthropoda > Arachnida > Araneae > Salticidae > Salticus > Salticus scenicus. Next base: position 316,992,960 of record OZ005652.1, on the reverse strand, counting down.
TTTGAATGCTGAAATTAAATTTCAAATGTTTGCACTGCTAATATTAAATTATTATTAAATTATTATTATATTACTATATATATATATATAGATATATATATGTATATACTTCTATGCTTTACGGAGAATGAAAATTATGACGCCATGTCTGTAGATCACCCCTAGATTAGGCTGACCAGATCAAACTATCTTTATAATAGAGAAGTGTTAAAAATTGCTACAATTATCCAATTATGGATGCATTTTTTCATTCCTAATAAATAAGGAATAAAAATAAAGTATTGTAGATTAATAATTTACTTTCTACAATTTTTTAGAACTTAGAAAAATGACTTCAAAGTAAAGGGAGTCCCCAGATGTCCTCAGAAAATGGAGACATTTGGTCTGTTTACCCTAGATATGAATCTGAAATCGTCGCCAATCGCAATGACATAACACCTACTCAATATCAACAGATTTGGATTAATCTTGGTTCTTATTATTACTTCTAGTGTTGCCAACATAGCACTTTTGTTCTTAAATCTAGCACTATCGGCTCTGGTTAGTTATCCTAAATATACAGCCCACAAGTCGTTTTAATCCGTTACGAGATAAAATTTTTAGACAATTAAATATTTATTTAATAGCTATGACCTTCATAAACTGTGCAAGAATAAACCTCCAAAATGTGAAAAAAGGCATTCGCCCCATAGACAATAACCACCCAGCTTACTCTCCCACCTGTCCGGTTCGAATGGAAGCCTACAGTAAATGCAGGGAAGCTCTCGATAAAAAATACGTAGCAAAAGATGAAAAGGCACAGCAACCACACCGTCCGCAGCAGCAGGAAAACTCCAGTCAGGAGAATCAAAGCTCCTCTGACCACAACCGCAGGCAACAAAGGAGTAACCAGCCCAATAGCCATCAAGCCCCTGCAAGTCCCCACCCATGGCTGTTCAACCCATTCACACACTTTATGGCTCACCCAAGTGGACTCCCACAAGGCCAATTCACCAATCTCAACGGCAATCAGCACAACAACTTCAACGACGTAGACACCAGCTACAGGTCACGAACAAGGAACTTCTACTTTGAGGGAAATCAGAGGTTCCTTTCACCATCTGGACCCTTTGGCTGCATACAAGACGCTCAAGGAGTACAGGGGTAACTCGTTCTCTCTTCTCTTTCCCCTCCTGTCCCCGCCCTCTTCCTCTGCTTCCCCCTTCCCTTTTTTTTTTTTTTTTTTTTTTCTCCCCTAGATGGGGAAGTCTGGGAAGAAAAAGAAAATACCATCGGCTCTCTCCTCTCTCTCCCAAGAGGCAACATCCTCCTCAACACCAAAAGTCAGCTTCAATAACCTAAATTTCCTACAGATCAACCTCAACAGGTGCATGGCAGCGAACTCAACGGCCCAGAAATTCATGGAAGAAAAGTCCATAGACATCGGGCTGTTGCAGGATGCTTACTGCACTGTGGGGGGTGATCTGTTCGGCTTTCCGTCTGCCTGGTCAAGTTTCAGTTCCAAAAAGAACACTGCCCACATAGTCATAGCGACACAAACCCTTAACTACACACACGTTTTCACTGGGGAAAATTGTGTATTCATCTCACTTACCACTAGGGAAGGTGAACTGCTACTTGGAAGCGCTTATGCCGCCCCGTCTGCAGACTTCGAGGCCTGTCTGCTGGAGTGGCAACACCTCATAACACACAGGTCATTATTCATTTGCTGCTGCGACCTCAATGCTAATTCCCCGTTGTGGTGCTCACCTAACGAGGATCGCAGAGGTCGCGAACTAATAGAATTTATAGCCTCCAATAACCTATGCTTGGCCAACATTGACAACTCTGCTCCCACCTTTAATAAAAACGATGCACAGGGCTGGCCTGACTTTACTCTCTGCAACCCTAAGGCGTTCGCAAGAATAAACGACTGGTCAGTTCTGGACATACACAACAACACAGATCATAATTACATCACATTCTCAACAAGCACCATACCCTCAATATCACACTCTAAACGCTTCGCCACTAAGCATGGCAATTTCAAAAAATTCAATAGCCTAATTCAAAAGGAATCATCGAAACTTATCTCGGAGCTAAATACAATCACTAACGAGGCCCAGTTAGAAACATACACTCAAAACCTCATAGCCACAATCCACACTGCAGCAACCTCAGCATTCAGACTGAAGAAGTCGGGACGGCAGTTCGCCTACACCTTCTGGACCCCCCAGCTACGTTCCATGCGTAATCGACTCACAGCTCTTAAAAGACAATTAAAATATATCGATCCATCCCTAATCCCACAGCAAAAACAAGCAATCAAACTTCATTCGGCCCTTTTCAAAAAACACATAAACACAGCTAAACGCAACGCATGGAAACACTTTTGCTCATCACAGACCAAGATTTTCGGAACAGCGCAAAAATTCTACAGTAACAAATTCTTTACACCAACAGAACTGAAACTGGAGCGCCCTCCGGCGCTCTCTTCCAAACGTAACAACCTGGAATACCTAACAAGCACACTCTTCCCAGAATCTCTCCTCACAAACTTTCAAGAGCCCATCTTCTCGGCTCCCTCGGATGTCCCCTTCACGGAGGCCGAGATCAAAGCCACTCTATTCAGCTTCAATGTAAAGAAAGCTCCAGGTCCCGACAATTTAGACTTTAAAATTCTCCGCAATGTACACCTAACAATACCACACCTTCTACAAAAATGGTCAAACCTCTGTCTAAACTTTCACTACTTTCCAGAAATTCTCCGCAGAGGCGAAGTGGTGTATTTCCTGAAGCAAGGGAAACTCCCCTCTGAACCCTCATCCTACAGACCGATCTGCCTCCTACCAACGTTAGGAAAATTATTGGAAAAACTGACAGTAACACGCCTAAATTTCTACCTCGAATCAAACAACCTGCTCCACCCAAACCAATTCGGGTTCAGAGAGGGCAGATCGTGCGACGAAGCAATGCAAGCCATCAAGAGTTCCTGCGCCGTCAGCTGCAATGCCCAGAAATACACCACCATCGTCTCACTAGACATACAGGGAGCTTTCGATAACATAGAGTGGCCCCACATTCTACAAGCTCTCCAGGACCTTGGCTGCCCGAGGAATCTGGCGGGAGTTATCAGATCTTATCTCTCAAAACGAAAAATCCTAGTTAACTGGGGGGAAGGCTCCTCAGAACTCCCTCAATCTAAAGGCTGCCCGCAGGGCTCATGTCTTGGTCCATTACTATGGAACATAATCGCCAATAGCATCCTTCGAGAAATGAGCTCGGCGGGCTTCGAGATTTTCGCGTATGCTGATGACTTCTCCCTGATTCTCTCTGGCCGCATAAGGAAAGATTTGGAAGACCAGGCTCAGGTAGCCCTCTCCCTGTTTAGTGGTCTATTACAAGACCTTAATCTCAAATTATCCCCCTCAAAAACAAAAGCACTCACATTAGCCTTTCCAAAAGCCCTCAGCAATAGAAGAAATCCCAAGATGCGGATCGATGGCATCAGCGTCAACCACGTGGAACAACTCAAAATTCTAGGAGTCACTTTTGATCGACGCCTCAACTGGTTGCCCCATGTCAAAGACTTAAAAATCAAAACGCAAAAAATATACCATAACTCCTTAAAAATGGTTGGCAAGAGGTGGGGTATTTCCACCTTCCACCTCAAAACATGGTACCTCACAATAATTGACAAAATTCTCACGTATGGGGCATCCATCTGGGGCGGCCATCTAAGATCTGATGCAATAACCCAACTAAACTCAGCCCAACGTCCGTTCCTCTTACAAATAGCAAGAGGCTATAAAACCATTTCGACTGATGCCATCACCGTCATCACAGGGATTCCCCATGCCCACCTGCAGGTATCACAAATCAACATAAAATCCAGAATTCTCCAACTTAAAGACCCAGAACTTAGCTCAACCATTTTTCCCAACACCCCAATCCAGCATCTTACCTGCAGCTGGGCCCTCCACCCCGGTAAGGATGTTGCTCCTCTCATTACAAACTGCTCTAAAAATAGCTTCTCCCCGTCTGTTCCTGTGGCGGTCTACACGGATGGTTCTAAGACGGATGCTGGAGTGGCTGCAGCTTTCTGCGTCCTAGCTTCAGGCGTCGTGACCCATCAGTGGGCGGGCAGACTCGAAGACTACAACTCTGTTTTCCAAGCGGAATTATATGCAATACAAAAAGGCATTAACTGGATCTCAGAGGCAAAACATCAAGATATAAGCATTTTCAGCGATAGTCTCTCAGGTCTGCTCGCCATAGCTCGACACAGGAGCAGACACCCTCAAGTAATAGAAATAAAAAACTCCCTTAGCACCCTAAACTGTAACTGCTCCCTGGCTCACGTTTCAGCCCACAGGGGCGTAGCCGGCAATGAAATAGCTGATTCTCTTGCAAAGGCCGCAACAGAGTCGGAAGTCATAGACGTCTCTCTCCCAGCCTCCCCCTCCTTTGTCAAAAGGAAAATTAAAAATCTGACCATGCAAAAATGGCAAGACCTATGGTCTACCTCCGAAAAAGGTAGGCATACCTATAATCTTATCCCAAATGTTAGCACAAACACCTGGACCTTAACACCACCCATCTCAGCCTTTTTAAGTGGCCATGGCCCTTTCCCCTCCTACTTAAATAGATTTCATTGCCGGCGCTCATCCCTGTGTCCATGTGGAGAGGAGGGAACGCCGGATCACTACTATTTCTCATGCCCCCTTACAGAAGTTTTCCATCTTAGAAACCCAACCCCTAGGCCAATAAACTGGCTTCCAAACATCCTAACCAATAAAATCCTAATCCATAAACTCAATAGCATCTACTCCCTCTTAATGGACATATCCAATCGAACAGATTAAAAGTCTCCCAAGTAACTCTTCTAATAATAACGACCAACTGATCATGGTCCCAAAATTAACTTAAATAAACTAAATAATTAACTTAAATAAATTAAATAATTCTCTCTATCTATCTATTTAATTAAATTTTTATTTTATTTCCCTTTTTTTTTTTTTTTTTTTTTTTTCCACTCTCCAAGTTGTCTAATGTGCTTCTCGGTACCCAGCAAAACGCTAACTTTCCCCACTACCCCATTACCCTCTTGTAGCGTCAGAAGTGCAGCAAAGGTCAACCTGAAGCCAAATAATGCAGCAAAAATAAATTCACCCCTGCAAACAAGCAACTATGATGCCTTCGGAAGAAAAGTCAAAAGATCAATCGCCCATTGTCGCGGGTAGGATCTAAGCCTGGCGATGAATTCTGTAATTTTTTTTTTTTTTTTTTTTTTTTTTTTTTTTCTTTCGTTTTTCAATAAACGTCTCGGGACAGCCCACGTGGACTTCGGTCCTAGCATAGCTCAACACCGCTCTTCGAGCGGTGAGCCGGGGCTGCTCCCCTGTTCAATAGCTATGACCTTGAAAATCTGTATTCAGGGTTTTTGAGGGTGACGAATCGATTTCACTTTGAGCAGCATCTAATAAATGGATGTTGAGATATATCCATCTGCAAAATCGTAGTTTTTGATGAATAGTAGAGCCTCCTGTCGACCGATATACACACAAATTAATAGCAGAGTTGTTATACACAATAAAATATGAGATATAGCTTCCATGAACAAGCGAAATGACGTCATAGCAGCTCCATCTATCGGCCGTTATACATTTAAAATTTTTTAAATAGATTGAGAGCCTTGAAAAACGTATTTAAGATTTTTGTGAATGACGAATCGATTGCGAATACCTTCGAAGATATAAAGTTAATCGAAGAGGAGGGGAGGAGGGGCAAAGTACTTAAAAATTATAATATAGAGATAAGGCCTTGAAAATTTGTACAAAATTTTTAGGTGAAAGGAATCGATTGCACAATTTTTCAAAATTGTAAAAATTATAGGGGGGGGGGGGTACATAATAAAAAACAGAGTAGCAACCTTGAAAATTCGTGTATGATGGCTTTAGGAACTGGCAGATCGATTGCGCACTTTTCTGTAAATGTAAAATTATTAAAGGGGCAGATGAGGGCGCCACAGATAGGGAGATTGTTAGGAGGAGGAGAATTTTCAAAGGTTTTTCGACTGTGAGTGAACAGACTATTTCAGATTATAAAACGGGAAAAGGGCACCGCAGGCGACACCAAGCAAGAGTTTAATACGATTAGATTTTTCAAGGATAGCGAACCAGGTGGTTGCAGAAGCCAACCAGTATGTTTAATAACATAATTATTCTATCTATCCAAAGTAAAAATTCATAATGTTATTCTTCAGTTTTCAGTTTTATATCCAAAAAGTACGATTGGTTATTTAAAAAAAAAAAAAAAAAAAAAGCTTCTCATCCGAAGTGCTACGAAAGGAAATCAGTTACAATTTTAAATACTATCACTAAGCCGTTAATGTTTATAGGTACCAACTATACTAAATTAAAAAACACAGTGTACAACCCATATTTAAACTTGAAAAACTTCGCATTTGCCTCCAAGGCAATAGCACATATTTTGCACTTGAAGATAAAAGGCCACGTCCTTTCGAAACCGGTAGGGCTACCCTTAATTTTATGGTGTGTGAAGAAGTTTTTCAAGTTTAAATAGGAACCAACTAGTTTTAAAAAATAAAGATATGATTTTTGATTAGAAATATCGAGCTTTACACCCACTCTTTTTCTATAAAGATATCTTCTGATCTTAATTAATTTAAGAATCATTAATTTTTTAATTTATTTTTTGATATTTAAACAAACCTGGTGCTTTTGAAAATTATTTAAATTATATCAGTTTCTAAATTTATTTTAGTCTTTTTCAAAATTCACTTTATATTTCATTAACGAAATAATTAGGAATTGATTTATTAAAAATAGAGATTAAAATAAAGTATTTAAAGTATTAAAATCCTTATACAATAACACTGAATAATTTTCGATCATTTTCTCACAGGCTAACATAGGCACTCAAGAGGTAAATACCACCAGAAGGTGGCTTTTGCTGGTCGTTGACGCTCTTGAATAATTTCCATATGTTCATTTGGAAATATCGCCTGCAAGGCGGACATAGATCTGCTAGTGTATATATATTAACAGATCCTTATGTACATAATGTTATGAATTTTATCTATTATTCTCTGCTATTATATTGAAATGTTTCGTCCCAGGAAGACGTTGAATGAAGCAACCCACATATGCCTATTCTTCAATGGCGGCCTTCGAAAAATCGAGAAACGCCGGCAGAAATGTGTAACGCTGTACATTGACTATGTAGAGAAGTTTTAAGAAAAACGAATAAAAATAAGTTTTTTTTTTTTTCTCGGTCATTTATATTCTCTCTCACGATAAGTGGTGGAGACGGTATTGTTTTTCAATAAATTTTGAAATTGAATTTTTGATATACTTTACTTTTGTAGATCTTTTGAATGTGGAATTCAAGTTTTTAGTGGTTAATCTGTGTGTCTACCTCTCTGTAGAGATGGGATAAATAGTTATATTTCAGTAATAGGTTACTTCGTTCTATACTTCCTTTGGTAATAGGTTTTTGCAACATATTATTTTTATAACCTATTAATTTTTAGTTTACATATGGCTAATGTCTTTTTAATCCTTTTTGGATGATATACAATATATGCATGTGTCCTACATAGTGGATGCGGTTCTTGTTTTTAAGTCCCAATGCTTTCGAATAGTAATCTTCACTTTATTTAACACTAGAATTTCTTCAATTAAAAAGAAAAAAAAAAAAAACGCTGATATGAAATAGTGGTAGAGTCGAAATTTTACACAAACGTTTGTCTCAATCGAGTAAGCTTAAGGTTCATTAAACCAATTCCTTTAAACACGAAAACAGAATATTTCAAATAATATCAAGAAACACGTACACGAGAGCCGTTTTCTGAAAAGAAAAAAAAAAAGAATTCTCATATTATAAGCCATATATGTAATTAAGAAACAATTAAATAATAATAGCAAATTTTTAAGAAACATCTTTAAGGCTTCCCAAATTTTAAACAACCGGGTGACTTTATTTTGATTTTCCGAAGAACTTGAACTTTCCAGATTGACAAGAAAATTAGTGTTTTTCACTCATACTTAGCAAACAGTAACTTTGAATATGTTTTCTAAAATTAGAAACACTTGCTTAAAAATATACATTTTGCTTACAAAATTTGCATAAAATGATTTATTTTCTCAGACACTTAATTTTAACATAAGAGCATAATTAACTATTCTTAACACCTCTACTCATTTTAAATCTAAAAAAATAGTCTCAAGAAAATATCAGATTTAAAAAGAAAAAAAGTGAAGAAAAGCTAAACAGTAAAAATAAATAAATAAATAAATAAATAAATATTTAATTTTCTTCTCAAATTATTCTTAATTAAATTTAAACAATGTTCTTAATAAAACCACAATAAATGCTGTATGCCATTACGCATTTTCTATTCCATCTGCTATAAGCAATTAAAATATAAACAAACACTCCTTTCTTTCAATTATCAAACTCCAGAAACATCTGTTTCCAATACGCAAGCGAATCCAAACCTAGCAAGTACAATCCCATTCCTCACCTTCATGACGAAATAGTAATAAACATCTAATAATTACCCCTTACCTATCTCATGCTAGCTGCATAAATTAACACCATTTCGTTAAACCGTGGTATCAAAGTATTTTATTCAAACGATTTTATTATCCCAGGAAAAATAATCAACACCAAATAAAATCATTAATATCAGCACGATGTTATTTGTCCTAAACGTTAAAATTATCTTGCTTATTAAAATGATTTTGATTAATATATTTCACAAGGAATATTCCGTAATACATTCTAGAAAATATTATCATTACAAAATTATCGTTAAAAATATAATACAGCTGCAGCTGTATTATTTTTTTAACGGTATTCTTAATTAACGGTATTCTTATTTTTTAAAGGTAATCTTAAAAAGTACGCAGAACAGAAAACAAAAAAGTGTCATTTGACTTCTTGACCTGAATGAATGTATGCACAAAATTTTTTCCTAGTTAACTACTACTATTATCAATAATTCATATTAATTTTACAATCACAAGTTTAAAATAACTCTCATTGTGCACATTTATATGAAATTTTATCCTATACTGCCATGTTAAAAGTTTACAAAAAATGCGGTCACAGAACCACCTGTTGAGGATTGATCCCCAAATGAATTACTTTTTCTTTCCCTTTCTCCCCTCCATCCTTTTATTCTTTTTCTTCTTCTTTCTCTTAATTAGTTTTATTTAATTCTTTTCTTTTACATCGGAAGGTAATAAGTTGAAAAAGGGTCTCCACTAAGACGGGAAAAACAAAACATTTAAACTTTTTTTATTTATTTATTTTATTTTATTTTTTGAGAAGAAAAGCCAAACTGTATCATGTTATAAAACAGGTAACTGTCAAAAGGAAAGCGGAAAAACAATTTAAGATGTTAGATTTGTTAACTCTTTACAAATTTCAAAAATTTGTGTTAATTTTTGAGGACGGTTAGTAATGTTAAAAAGCCAATCAGTAGGTTTAATTGGCGGCGCGATGCCAGAATCTGGAAGATTTTTCTCAAATTAAAACAAAATTAACCAGTTTTTTTTTTTTTTTTTTTTTTGTAATATACCGTTTATCGCCACTAATTTTTACCAAACAATATAAAAGAAGACCATCTACGTTGTGATCGATTTCATTGAACATTGAACTTTAAGATGCGTGTTGGTTAGTGAAAGATTCTGTAATAAACTTGATAATCTGTTCGTGAGCAAGTGATATTCAGAAACATTCGACGAATAACATGCATTCATCGACTACAATCTGGCTGTTTCTTCACAAACCATTTACTAGTAATGAAAATGTTAATATTTTTGTAACACTATGTATAATTAAAGGATGTACAAGTGAGTCAGGTGATATCTATAGTAGATTTTTTTCTTTTTGCATCAGTTTTAATTTACCACTAATTACAAAAGAGAAACTTATCCAAAACGCTCGATATGTTTGATCCAAAATTGAATTCTGTTTACGACAGAATTTTAATTATATTTTTTAATTATGTAATTTTTAAAAAATTATATTTTGTTAAAATATATGTATATATATATATATATATATATATATTAATTAAATTCAATATATATGACAAAAATTAATTTGTATAAAAAGGCGCTAAAAGCAGCACTAAATTATATACAAAAACTATAAATATAATTTAAATTATGATAAGTGACGAAATGAAAGTGGAATGTAACAAACAACAAGAAAAATCGTTTAACAATGTTAAAGAACAAGAAAATTAGTTAAAGTTAAACTAATTTTCTTGTTCTTTAATGAAAATGCTAGCCAAACATACCCTACAACATCTATATAAATAAGCTTTATTATAAATAATTTTTAAATTTCAATAGGCTTTAATAAATGATTTTCAAATTTCAAGTTAATATTGTAAATTAATTTTTCAAGAAATAAAAATACTTTTAAAGAATTCTCCTTTCAGTCATTATAAATTCAAAAATTTTTGTCATTATTATTCTGTTTGAAATATAATTGGAGTATGCTGGCCTACATATCTTCCGAAACCTGCTAGTACTACATAGTTATTAATAGCTGTGGCCCCCCACCTGCTGAAGAGGAAAGCACAGCATAATTTAATTCTTTGGCTTAAATATTGTTTAACTTTAACTAATTTTCTTGTTCTTTAACATTGTTAAACGATTTTTCTTTTTGTTTGTTACATTCCACTTTCATTTCATCACTTATCATAATTTAAATTATATATATATATATATATATTGATAATTAAAATAAATAAATAAAATAAAATAAAATAAAATAAAATAAAATAAAATAAAATAAAAATTTTAGAAATGTGAATATTACGACGTCATACAAGTACAATATATTTAGAAATCGAAATAAAAAGTATGAATTTACTGGATTTATGTCACAGAGAGAAGAAAATTTTAAATGGTTTTGTACTTTTGTCAGCTAGCATTATGTCGTATATATGAGTCATCAAACTACTTCAAATAGCATGGTGGTTTTAAAATGAAAAAATAATTTACATTTATTTTATTTTAAATATACTTGAGGATTAGAAAATTATTGTATTTCATAGATTTTTCCCAAAACAAAGAAATGGGCAGATAATTAGCTGCACTGAAATAAAATAATGAAAAATATAGATTGATGAAACTTTGTATAACTTACTAAAGAAATTGTTAAGACATCGTAATTATTATTATTTATTTTCATTTAACTGAAAACTTTTTTTCTTTTCATTTATAACACAATAATTACTGTATTAGTCACTTACTTATAAAGTTAAATAGTTCTAATAACTCCCACGAGTCACATTACTTGAAAGAAAACATTACATAAACTATTTTAAAGTTGAGATTAAATACTCTTCATGCAACACTCCTTTGATGTTAATAGAGGTGAGGAAAATGATTAGTTTCGCAAATTTCAAATATTAGTAAATTGAATGTAGTACAAACAAATGTCTGGAATTTTCTTAAAAGCGCTATATAGGAATACTTTTCTGGAAAATTTGTAAACATTAATAGGCTGTATTGAAAGTTAATGCTAACTTTAAAATAGCTACCGTTTTACGCAATTTAAAATAATAGAGGAAAATTTAGTAGAAAACTTTCTAGATAAGAGTTCTTTATTATTTTTGTACATGGAAATTATACGGCAGTGTTTTCCTTAAATTGAAATTGAATGAAGTTTTTAAGCTTTTATGTAAACAAGCTGTGCAAGCTATTTATCGACTAAAATAGCTATTGGTAGAACGTTACGATATTAAACAAAAGGTTCCGAGTTTGAATCTCAGTCTTGTCTTTTTTCACTTTTGTATGAAATTATACGGCCAATCAATCAAATATCTAGAGTAGCTCTCGTTTAAATCGCGTCTCGTTATATCGCTCATAGATTTATCTCTGATACATTACGTTTCATGCGCAAGAAATTCGACATATATAAAGGGATCGTATATGAAAACTTATGTCATCACGTCACAAGTTCTATTTCAAGAAAAACTTAAAAATTTCAGACATTTACAAGAACATTAAAAAAAAAAAAAGTGTTAAAATACATGCCAGAAATGTCTGAAATGAACGAATCTGCAGTATATTGAAACAGTTGACCGTATAAAATTATGCCATTTTAATAATAATACATAATAGTAATCTGTGTGTCTCTCTCTCTCTCTTATACATATATATATATATATATATATATATATATATATATATATATATATATATATATATATATATATATATATAATAGCTATCGTAATAAAATTTAATCTTAAAATTTAGCAATTAATAGAACTAAAACAATAACAGCACACTAAAATATAGAACTGAATTTAACTTAGAGGAAAGAATTACACAAAAAGTTGCGATATAGATTAAGAACCAATGAGTTACGATAGTAACATGAAAAACTTACACCGACCTGAATGATAATAAAAAAGGACCATTATACTTATGAGAGAGAAAAACATATAAAAAATCACAGAATTAATTGGATGTAAATGCTTAAAGTTAGAAGCATACATTTCAAGGGGCGCATACTTCATAAAGCTGTGAAAACTGCAACGATTTCGTAAAACGATATTGCTATTCATAGCAATTTATATCATTTCACGCCCCGATCGATGCAGTAAGAACAATAAAGAATGAGAAATATGTGAAATATTAAAAACAAAGATTAAATAAAGATTAATTAAAAACTTAATTGAAACCAAAGTGATATCATGAAAAAAGCTGAGTAACCACATGCATAACACTTAACACCAACTGGAGAAAGATCGATGCAGTAAGAACAATAAAGAATGAGAAATATGTGAAATATTAAATTAAAACAAAGATTAAATAAAGATTAATTAAAAACTTAATTGAAACCAAAGTGATATCATGAAAAAAGCTGAGTAACCACATGTATAACATTTAACACCAACTGGAGAAAAGAATGATGCCAAAACCTAAATTGAAGTAAAATAAAAGTTCGACAGTTATCGATTAATCGAATATACTTCAGAGCATTTTTATTAAAGATAAAAAACACAGAGCAAAGATTAAATGATAATGTTAAAATAGATTTTAGAGGTAATTAAAATTAAAACTAGTAGACTTAAATTAAATAATACCAAATACATTAATAATTAAATAGTTTAAGTGAAGGACTGAAGAAGGAAGGCATAAGACATCAGAGTGCCAGCGCCATTTTTCGGTTAGCTTTAAAAACATTAAGTCAGTTAAATAATTTCAGGAGAATAAGCCAATGCAATAAGGAGTGTAATTAAGATGTATTTACTGCAAGATTAAGATAATTTAGAAGTATTGACTGCAAGATTAAGATAATTTTTAGCACCAATTAAATATTAAGAAGAATTGAACTTATGATTAACCCAACATTAAGTAATCTTGAAGTCAAAGTATTAAATGTTAAGTTTTAAGAAGACTCAAATACAAGCAATAATGCCAAAGAGCACACATAAAAGGATAAGCATTAAAAGGCAGTCATCTATAATTAAAATTATAATTTAAAAGAATTTTTAATAATATAAGATCTTATTTATTTTTGTTATGCAAATAGATGGATTGTTCAAACTTAACAAGGGAAGCCTCAGTAGCCAGATGCACATAATTAAATTTAAGGATAAAAGATATCATAATTCATAGTAATCAGCCAGAAAAATAAGAATGTAACTTACAGTAATCCCCCACCTTTTTTTTTTTTTTTTTAATTTTATTCAGCATCATACCCTCCCAACCAACCAGCCAAGCAACACCACCCTTCCTCCTTATTCAAACATCTGCCCACCCATCCACCATTTTTTTTTTAATTAAACCTTAGTAGTTTTTTTTTTTTTTTTTTGTTAGACAGATCTTGATGATATACAATTGAATAAAGAAATTTTTTAGGATAAAACATTTTTTTAGCAACATTAATTATGTGAGAGATATTTTTGATTTTAAACCTATATGAACAAAGATTATGTATACGAAAGAGGTGATTGAGAATGATATTTCTGTAAACAGAGATATGAAGACAAGAAGTAAAGTGTGTAAATAAATTTACTTTGAAACTGAAATCTTGTCTTTTGTCATACAGATCAGTATAAATTTTACTACCATCAAGTTTAAGTTTTAAATCTAAGAAATTTATACAGTTATTGTTGAGAAGATTATGAGTTAAGGTAAGGTGAGAAGGATATTCAAATTTAAATAGATTAGGGGAAAAATTATTGACATAAAAGTTACAATGTCATCAATGTATCGGTAAAAATAAACATTTTCAATACATAATCCCTGTTCATAATGGTAAAGGTATAAATCAGCTAACATACTCGAGCTATATCCTCCTTGTGGAATACCGACCTTTTGAATATAGATCTTATTACAGTGTAGAATGTAATTGTTATGAATAATAAAATTTAAAAGTGTCTTAAATGATGTTGCCGAAAAGCATTTTGGTAAAGAGATTTGACTTTTAAATTTTTCAAAAAGGTTAAAGATGATATGATTAAGATCTGTTAAATTAATATTATTAAACAGGTCAGCAAAATCATAAGTCATGACATCAGTCACATTATTCATATATAATAATTTGGCTTTAAGTTGATAACTATGTTTAAGGCAAAAGAAATTTTTTGATTTACTGATTAAGTCATAGATTTGTTTGAGAATATCAAGGAGAATTTTGTTAGCGTTATTGTTGTAAGTATTACACCCTACAGTGACGGTTCTAAATTTAATGGGATTTTTGTGAAATTTAGGGATAAGTACAATATAAGGATAATTAAAATTATTAAATGGAAGCTTTAGCAATTTGTAAAAGCAGTGAATTTTGCAGTTATTGATTTTAAGATCATTATTGGTAGGATGAAAGTTAGTCTAAAGTACTATTAGATATAAATGAACTGAGTAAAGAAAGATAATAATTTTTACATATTATAGCATAATTATTAGGAGATTTATCTACATAAGTAATAACAAAGTTTTGTTGCAATTCTTTGATAGATTTAAAGAGATTTGATTTATTGTAATGTGTGAGATTTGATCTATGTTGAATTAATTCAGCTTTAAGTTTTGAAATCACTAAAAATTTCCATTGATTGAAATATTCAATAGGTTTATTATAAGAGATGGAGAGTTTATAAATAAACAAATCAATATCATATGAAAACTGTTGTATGATCTGTGAAATATTAGTTTTTGAAGGGAGTCGATATTTAGTACCATATTCCATAAATTTCTTTAAATTAGAGTCATTATTAATATTAAGATCACCGGTGATAATATGTGCATGATCTCTGTCAACATATTTTACATAAGAGGGATGAGCACAACTACAAGTCACATGAGAAGATAAATTAGATTTAGAGACTGAATTATAGTTAAAAAGCAGGCGACCAAGTGTAATAGGATATTTAAAGGTACGAGAAATATGAATGTCTTTAATTGGAAACATGCATGTTTTATCATTAAGAATGGATGAAATATTAATGCTATTAAATATTTGATTAGAATAATTTAGAATAAGCTGTGAATTAGATTGGATTTTGTGAGGTTTTTTAGAGATATTTATATTGAAGAGTTTTAGTCTGTATAATATTAAATCAGAAAAAATATCAGAAAAATGTTGATTATAGGATTGGTTTTTAAATACACTAAAGTAAATGGACAAATACTTTTTTTGATAGCAAATATAAACTTTCTAATGTAAATCCAATCATAATGATTAAGATAATTTGACTGTAAGGCAAGAATATTCTTAATTATGAGATTTTTTTATATTAAACCATTAGTAGATTTATTGGATTTTTTACCTCTTTTTGAACGAGAAGTTTTCTGGTTGACACTATGATTAAGTACAGAGTAAACAGGGGAATAATCATGAAGGGGATTAATGTTAGTGTAAACCTTAACAACCCTATTAAAATATTCATGATTCAATCAATATGGATAAATTGTATTAAAATATTTCATGTAGTGAGATTCAAAGAAAAGGCGCTCACTTTTATTTTTTTGAATCCGAAGAATTTCAATAGTGCATGAGCAGAAATTGTGTAAATTAAAATGTCTTAACTCAATAGTTAATTAACTGTTAAGGACAGGTGATGATAACTTTTTAGAGTCTGATCGATGTTGATTAATTCTAATATGTAAAGGGGTGGAAGTTTCACCAATATACTTCATTTATATATCTGTATATATATATAAATTACGTGTCACGATGTTTGTCCGGGGTAAACTCCTAAACTAAGGAACCGATTTTAATGAAATTTTGCACACTGTGTGCAGTTTGGTCCAACTTGAGAGATAGGATAGTTTTTATCTCAATTTATTGTCACAATATTGTTTTATTGCAATTATTTGTTAATTATAGACCTTTATTAAAGTTGCTCCAAAATATCTGTGAGTTCCATTAATTTAATTGTTGCCAAAAAAAAAAAAAAAAAAAAAAAAAATACGAGTTCATTTTCTTTCGACATAAAAATAAATACATTTAATCAAACGTGAACGTTAAAAAATTATAAAAAGTTGAATTATGCATCTCATGAAAATTGACGTCATAATCAATTTAAAGATTTTATACACATTGATAAAGTGCTAATGTAGTTCTATCATAGATATAGTAATATATACAGATCTCTCATCCCCATGTTATCGTACAAAGATTTTTGATGCCGAAAAAAAGAAAAAAAAAGCTTTGGGAACAGCCATTAAGTGGTATTGAAAAAAAAAAAAAAAAAAAAAAAGAAAAGAAAAGAAAGAAAGAAATATGAATTTGAAACTGTATCTGGAGTCTTCCATTCCCCTTTAGCAAATAAATTATTCATAAATTTTATTTGCTAAAATATTAGTATGTATTCCCGTGTGTATTCACTCGGGGAAAGACACCCATATTTTGGTAAAAACGTCGTCTTTTCCCAAATGAAAAGGAATAACTTTTTTCTCCCCAATGATCACTCTATTCTATATATGCTATACTATATCTATGAGTTCTATACGCAAGCGAAGTGTGACTCACTGACCGTCTGTGCAGCCAAGAAAAAGATTTCCTATGTTAATTGCCCACTGGATTTTTTGTAAGAAATTATTAAAAATCGAGGAAATTTATTTCCCGATTTTAATCCTTATATTTGGGTATAGATATGTATTAGTTATCGCGGGTGTTACATTGAATTATTTTGCTGTCAAATTGACAAAATTTTAAATTTAAATTTCAAAACTCTGTCGCCCTTGGCTTTTATTATTATTATTATTATTATTTGGCGATCAAAAGCGTAACACGAAAATATACATGCCAGATGTATGCATTGTACGAAATGTAATATGTATTATTCATTGTACGTACAGTCGCCAGAAGTATTATTCGAGCAACTCCACCCCGTCAGAATTTTTCACGATTCGATTCAGTTGTCGGTTTGAATAATAAATATTTAGAATTTAAATATATTATTTAAATATTTTATTTTAATAATAAAATATTTATTATTTAAATATTTTATTTTTAATAATAAAATATTTATTATTTGTTTATCGAATCGTTAAAAAAATATATTCAATATTGGTACAGCATTCATTTAAAAAATGTCCTTATTCAATATTGTAAATTTCAGACAGAATGAGTACGGCTATTTATAAAGAATGAATCCAAGTCAATCAACCAATCAACCAACCTTGAAGGAAAAAAAAAAAAAAAAAAAAAAAAAAAAAAATTTTTTTTTTTTTTTTTTTTTTTTTTTTTTCAAGGTTGGTTGATTGGTTGATTTAAAATCTTATTCGATATTTCTATCTCAAAGACATTAGCTATCTCAGATTCAAAGGCATCGTTTCAATATTAAAATAATATTATTATCTCTCTCTAATTCAAAGTCTCAATTTATAAACATCCAATATTGGCACTCTATCTATCGCAAAAAAATGGGCCGAACGAAGCGTCAAAGACAGAAATCTGCCATGAGACGCTTCGTTCGGCCCATTTTTTTGCCCCCTCCAGATTTAAGGCATCAGTTTGTACCATCTAGATCGATCCCCCACAAAGACTTTGATTTTGGACGGAGGGGTGTCTGTCCAAGAAATAGTCTCAAATCTATCTTCGTGGAGGCGAGGGTCGTCATCGTGGTCCCCATCGAAGAACAGCATGGTTCTGTCTATGAAATCTTTTAAGAATTCATTTATGAATGTGTCAGAGTCCCTCACGATCCGAATTCGGATGGCTTTATGGATGCATGAGGTGGGTACTATGGGGTCTAGAATCTGGATTTTAGAGGATGTCAGCATGGCCTCGAATCCCAACGACGACAGGGCATCTCCAAAATGTATCTCGTCGACTGGATACACCCAGGTATTGGCTAGAGAGATAGGTAGCCTGACCCTCCTGTAAACGAGATCGCTCACCTTCAACCTGGTCGTTTTTTTCACATAAGCATTCGATCGACCCATCAGCTTGGCCACATCAGAGGCCCTGACGAACAAAAGTCCATCCGCAGAGACTACGAATAGGATTTTAGCGTCAAGCTGTGGATGTTCAATAGTGAATAGCATGACTTATGGCAATAGCAATAAAAGTCAAAATGATGCAGGCTCTTAGAGGCAGCTCGTATATATACCCGATTCGTGACCTCGTTTTATCAGGCTTTACTAAGAAAACAGGATGTATCAGCTGTTTTTTGAGGATGCGATAAAATCTGTCCTTCTAGAACAGGACGCGATAAAATTATTTATATAATTAATCCGATAGCATGAGGATGTGCGTCACAGGACGTGCGTCACAGGATGTAGATAAGATATTTACTTGGAATTTAGATAGAACTAAAGATTACTGCTAGTATATATACAGGCTGCTGGACGAGACATTTCATTCTGAGCTACTGCTTACTGTTTGATACTTTCCAAAATGATCTTCCAAATTCTGTCTGATGAACTGAATGTTAAATTAACATGCTTTTTATCATTTGACAACCAAATTTTTATCAAAGGCCGAGACGTGGCCTATTACATGGGGCATGAAAACTCCAGTAGAGTGGTGAACTTGTGCCATATAACGGTAACGGACATTGCTCCTGAGGGCTTGAAACTACCCCCGTCTCTAGCCAAGACATGCGTCTTTGGACTAGAGGATGCAAAAATATTGATGGATATGCATCCAGGAGAGTTTGATTCCCTATTTCAGGGGCCGATTGAAATTCTTACGCCCATCGAATGCAGCTTAAACCTGAGGCGGCCTGTCCAGGTTAAGCTCGCAGCCATAACCTCATCCAATGCCACAATGGAGAGTTTCTTGGCCGACTTAAAGAATGTCATGGAGGAGTACCTGGCAACGGTACCCATGGACACCTATGTGTTCGGCGAACGATATGGGGACTTGGAGCTAGGCTATTTCCCCCGAAAAATAAAAGTTTTGGTGGGAAACAAGCCCTACTTCTATAAATCCTCGTCTTAAGATCAGGACGAGGTGCAAAAAAATGGGTCGAGCGAAGCCTCTCATGACATAAGTCATTGAGGCTTCGCTCGGCCCATTTTTTTGCGATAGATAGAGTGCCAACATTGGATGCGTACCGATTTGAACTTGTAATTTTCAAGGGATATGGCTTAGCTATAAGATAATTTTGATAAAATATCTATAGACAAATTTAAGGTATCTGAATTTAAAAATTTAATTGTTTCATTTAAAATTTACTGTGTAAAATTTAAAATTTTTAAAGACTAAGTGTGGCGGTCATTATAATTCTAATTTTTCAAGGGATATGGCTTAGCTATAAGATAAATATGAAACTTGGTAAAATATACAGACTCGATAGCTAAATTTAAGGGATCTGAGTTTAAAATTTTAATTTTTTCGTTTAAAATTTACATTTTTTTCGTGTAAAATTTAAAATTTTTAAAGACTAAGTGTGGCAGTCATTATAATCTGATCTCTTAATTTTCAAGGGATATGGCTTAGCTATAAGATAAATATGAAACTTGGTAAAATATACAGACTCGATAGCTAAATTTAAGGGATCTGAATTTAAAAATTTAATTTTTTCGTTTAAAATTTACATTTTTTGTGTAAAATTTAAAATTTTTAAAGGCTAAGTGTAGCCAAGCCAACATTGAATGCGTACCGATTGTAATTTTCAAGGGATATGGCTTAGCTATAAAATAAATATGAATCTTGTTAAAATATACAGACTCAATAGCTAAATTTAAGGGATCTGAGTTTAAAAATTTAATTTTTTTCATTTAAAATTTACATTTTTTATGTAAAATTTAAAATTTTAAAGGCTAAGTGTAGCCAAGCCAGTTATTATGATCTGATCTCTATAAAAAGATTTTCGAGAAACTATTGACAGGATGCTTGATAAGCGGCTTCGATTAAAATTACAATCAGATCTCTATAAAAAGATTTTTCGAGAAGTGTTGACAGGATATTATGTAAGCCTTTCCTCAGGATGCCCGGTTATAATCAGATCGATAAAAATTGCTCAAGAGACAGGATATTATGCAAGCCTTTCCTCTTGATAAGCGGTTCCTAGAAATTTACTATCAGATCCTATTGATAAGACCGGGTATATATACGAGTGTCCAGCGAGAGCTCTTCAATTGCTAGTCGATCTCTCTACTAGCTGCTTAGATTCATTAGCTCAGTCATGTTTTTCCATGTAAAAAATTATGCCTATGGCGTTGCCTTTAAATGCTTAATGGCCTCTGATGGCACCCTGTTTGTCCGGGCTGAGGACCTGGCTATCTACTCGAGGCATCCTCTAGATCTCCATTTTGCCGAGAGATATGCAGGCCTCACCGTCCGAGATGTAATGGACCCTAAAATCGATTTACCCAAATGGCTCGCTAAGACGAGAATCTTCTCCATTAGCGAAGCCAAACATCATTTGGGAGGGTTCATGGGCAGACAGGAGTTTGATAAGATGTTCGATGGTTCGGCCATGGTGAAATACCAGGCTAACATGAAGCTCAGCTTCGAGAAAGCCATAGGTGTTAGATTTGTAGAAAGGTCCCATACCAAGTTCGAAGACTTCCTTGCCACATACCAACTACAGGTGAGGAAATTTTTTAAACTTGAATATGAGGATTATGAATTATACAAATCCCAAATGACCGGACCGTTGAAGATGACCATCAGGAGGTCATCTAATGAGCAACCCATAGAGAGCTTGTGTTAATCTTTAAAATGAGAGTAAAAAAATGGGTCGAACGAGGTGTCTCATGGCAGAATTTCTGTCTTTGACACCTCGTTCGACCCATTTTTTTGCGATAGATATAGTGCCAACATTGGACGGGTTTAATTTAAGACTTTGAGGGGTTTAATTTAAGTATTTATAAAAAAAATCTATTAAGCTAGTATTGAAGAGGTTATCAGCATAAAAAAATAATTAAGACGTTTAAGTTGAGACTTTACAATTTTTTTAAGGTTGGTTGGTTGATATATATTTATAATGCTAATTGAATTAAGTATATTTTCAAATTTAAAAAAAATTGAAAATTTTGCAAATTTGACCAACTTTAAAAACGTGATCTTAAAATAAAAATATTTTTGAAAACTAATCGTGGAATCGTGATTCTTATTACATATACATAGTAAAATAAGCAATTTAATTCAGTCGTTTTTTTTCAAATTTAAAAAAAATGAAAATTTTGCAAATTTGACCAACTTTAGAAACGTGATCTTAAAATAAAAATATTTTTGAAAACTAATCGTGGAATCGTGATTCTTATTACATATACATGGTAAAATAAGCAATTTAATTCAGTCGTTTTTTTTTCAAATTTAAAAAAAAATTGAAAATTTTGCAAATTCGACCAACTTTAGAAACGTGATCTTAAAATAAAAATATTTTTGAAAACTAATCGTGGAATCGTGATTCTTATTACATATACATAGTAAAATAAGCAATTTAATTACGTTTCAGTTGTTTTTTTTTTCAAATTTAAAAAAAATTGAAAATTTTGACAGAGGTGATGACACATCAGCAAATTTAGATAAACTGTTACTTTAGCATGATATATATATAGGCTAGCTAGAGTCAATCAATCAATCAACCAACCTTGAAAAAAAAAAAAAAAAAAAAAAAAAAAAAAAAAAATATATATTTTTTTTTTTTTTTTTTTTTCAAGGTTGGTTGGTTGATATATATTTATAATGCTAATTGAATTAAGTATATTTTCAAAAATGAAGATTTAGACTTTGAGTTGACTATTGCAAATTCAACCAACTTTAGAAACGTGATCTTAAAATAAAAATATTTTTGAAAACTAATCGTAGAATCGTAATTCTTATTACATATACATAGTAAAATAAGCAATTTAATTACTTTTCAGTCGTTTTTTTTTCAAATTTAAAAAAAAATGAAAATTTTGCAAATTTGGCCAACTTTAGAAACGTGATCTTAAAATAAAAATATTTTTGAAAACTAATCGTGGAATCGTGATTCTTATTACATATACATAGTAAAATAAGCAATTTAATTCAGTCGTTTTTTTTTCAAATTTAAAAAAAAATGAAAATTTGACCAACTTTAGAAACGTGATCTTAAAATAAAAATATTTTTGAAAACTAATCGTGGAATCGTGATTCTTATTACATATACATAGTAAAATAAGCAATTTAATTCAGTCGTTTTTTTCAAATTTAAAAAAAATTGAAAATTTTGCAAATTTGGCCAACTTTAGAAACGTGATCTTAAAATAAAAATATTTTTGAAAACTAATCGTGGAATCGTGATTCTTATTACATATACATAGTAAAATAAGCAATTTAATTCAGTCGTTTTTTTTTCAAATTTAAAAAAAAATTGAAAATTTTGACAGAGGTGGTGGCACATCAGCAAATTTAGATAAACTGTTACTTTAGCATGATATATATAGGCTAGCTAGAGTCAATCAATCAACCAACCTTGAAAAAAAAAAAAAAAAAAAAAAAAAAAAAAAAAAATATATATTTTTTTTTTTTTTTTTTTTTTTTTTTTTTTTTTTTCAAAGGTTGGTTGATTGATTGATTGCCTCTAGCTAACCTATATATATTATGCTAAAGTATATACATTATCATTGTCCAGCAATGCTTATCTGCGTCTATAAAAATGCATCCTGTTTTCATAGCAAATGAGTTATACAATATCCTGTTTCCGCGACATCTATAATAAGCCTTATCTCATCCTGTTCTCGTAGAAACTGACTTATGCAATATCCTGTCTTCAGATTGGCAATATCCTGTTTCATCTAAAATAAGCCTTATCTCATCCTGTTTTCGTAGAAACTGACTTATGCAATATCCTGTCTTCAGATTATACTAATTGAATTAAGTATATTTTCAAAAATGAAGATTTAGACTTTGAGTTGACTATTGCAAATTCGACCAACTTTAGAAACGTAACCTTAAAATAAAAATATTTTTGAAAACTAATCGTGGAATCGTGATTCTTATTACATATACATAGTAAAATAAGCAATTTAATTACTTTCAGTCGTTTTTTTTTTCAAATTAAAAAAAAATGAAAATTTTGGCCAACTTTAGAAACGTAATCTTAAAATAAAAATATTTTTGAAAACTAATCGTGGAATCGTGATTCTTATTACATATACATAGTAAAATAAGCAATTTAATTCAGTTGTTTTTTTTTTCAAATTTAAAAAAAATTGAAAATTTTGACAGAGGTGGTGGTACATCAGCAAATTTAGATAAACTGTTACTTTAGCATGATATATATAGGCTAGCTAGAGTCAATCAATCAATCAACCAACGAAAAAAAAAAAAAAAAAAAAAAAAAAAAAAAAATTTTTTTTTTTTTTTTTTTTTTTTTTTTTTCAAAGGTTGGTTGATTGACTCAAACATTTTTTTTCACAGTTGGTAGTTTAACATAATTAAACTCTCTCTCTACGAGCCAGCTTGACGGTCAACTCATACGCTCTGTCTTTTTCGTCAACTACATAGTCTTTTTCTATTTCCTCAAACTTTCTCTTAACCGTAGCAGTCAATTCTTGAAGCATGTCGCCCGATTTGACAGACCATATACCTTCAGCTCTCACACGCATGGAAAAGTTGCTAGGTTTCTCTTCTTCAGTATCCCCATACCTGGATTCTACCGACGGGGGTGCGTAGATATTCGTATGTTGTTCGCAGACTGCGCTCGAGTATTCGTAATACCCTTTAAGCCAATCTTGTAAATTCATCTCGCCTTCGTTTCGAACTGTGATTTCAAAGGCCATCCTTCTGCTGAACGGTATAATGCTGGGATACGTAGAGGTTACCCGGCCATCGGTCCACAGTTTCTGGATACGGCAGATCTCCTCGATAGGCATTCGGTGCGTCTTCACAAGTACCTGAAGCATATCGTTGAAATCAAACACGCGCCTGGAACTCATGTTCAAGCGTTGTGCATTGGGATATAGATTAGCCAGATCCTTGTTGGAATATCGATGTGCAAAGTTGTAAGGTGACGCGTAGCCTAGATATTTGCCAACATCGACGGCTATGAAATAAACATCTCTACCAACAGTAGCAGCGATGAGTGCAGGTTTGGTATCAAAACAAATTTTCAGATACATGATTGCGCTATGATCTTTCAATAAACAGAGACAATGGAAGAATGATGGTAGCTTGAGTACGGAACCACTATTTATATAAAATATCCATGAGTGGGCGTGGCATGTAAAAAAAAAAAAAAAAAAAATTTTTTTTTTTTTTTTTTTTTTTTTTTTTTTTTTTTTTTTTTTCAAGTTAGTTGTTTATTTAGTTCTAGAAAACTTCTTTATAAGCTTATCCGCCTCGTTTTCAATCTCTGTACGAATCGAGTCCAAGTCATAGCTGCAGCCCTCGTCCTTTTCATAGACTGAAATTATATCTTTTAGCGAATCGCTCACCATTTCTTCTTTGATTTTTTCAAAGTCTTCGCCGATTTTGGAGTACGCAGATAGGTATCTATTATAATTTACATAATTTTTGATCTTGTACTTATTGAGAGCTTGTTCGTTGAACTGCTTACGCTTAACCTTAAAAATGTTCCTAGAGCGTGGAGATTCTTCAGCGTCGGCCTTCATGACGAATCCTTCTAGCGGACACTCTGCATAAGCGCTGGGATACGTTTCAACTTTTTCGTACAGATCCCCTATCGTTTGGTAATCTAAATCTAAAATGGGTACGTGGGGTAGCTTCACTCGCTGGAAAATGTTCACGGCGTCGCTATACTTCATAAACGTATCTGAATCCAGTTGGTAGATGTCGAAGGCCCGAAAAAAGACAGTCTTGCTACCGAATACGGCTTCGGATTCAAAATCACGATAGATTATTCTCTTCATGTGGCTTCCGAATACTTCTCCATAAATGATAAAATTGTCATGTAAAATGTCTTTGATAAGCCGTACCTTTTCCGACAGCGGTTCCAAGATTGCGTTCAAGTTAAAAAGGCGTGTCTTTTCATCTAGCACTACGTTTCTAGATTGTATCCTGAACGTATTATTCACGTAGCCAATACCGATATTAGAGCCATCCAATTTTTCGGTAGCTATTAAAGGTATGCCCGAATAAATTTGGCTTGTGATCTCGTGGTACTTGATAAGAGCCATCGTAAATAGATTAGAAACAGAACGGTCAGACTAGAAAATATCTAATAAGCTATTTCAATGAGTATGAAGACAGAATGAATGTAGCTTGAGTACGGAGCCGCTATTTATACTAAATATAAATCAACTAATCAACCAACCATCTAAAAAAAAAAAAAAAAAAAAAAAAAAAAAATTTTTTTTTTTTTTTTTTTTTTTTTTTTTTTTTCAGATGGTTGGTTGATTAGTTGATTTATATTTAGTATAAATAGCGGCTCCGTACTCAAGCTACATTCATTCTGTTGGTTTCTAAAGATATTTCTAAGTTGGCTGCTACAGTTCTAAGTTGGCCGTTAAAGCTATATTTCTAAGTTGGCTACTAAAGCTATATTTCTTTAGCCAATCATTGTAGATGGCGCTGCAGTCTATATATATAGTATATATATAGTATATCTATTAGGGTGGGTGGGAGTGGAATTTATTTCTTCTACTGTACGGTCATGCATAAACTAGCTCCTGACCCACTTCTTTTAAAATAGGATGAAATAGCATAATTTATACAGTATTGGCTTTGAAAACAAGACTTTTGTCTGACAAATTACTGCAGGTTTTCATGAAATCAGGATAGATCATAGGCTTTTATAGAAAAATCTCCATCAATCTTGCTGAAAACCTATTACGAGTGACCCGTTGCTGGCGAGACACAATGAGCGTGTAGTCATGTTAGCCATAGTATATATAGACAAGCTTCAAGGGTGGGCGTGGCACCTGAAAAAAAAAAAAAAAAAAAAAAAAAAAAAAAAAAAATTTTTTTTTTTTTTTTTTTTTTTTTTTTTTTTTTTTCAAGGTTGGTTGGTTGGTTGATTACATTCTCTATATATAGTATCGCTGACGTGCCACTTCATCAGTCTATCTCAATCTTTGCCAGCAACGGCTGTCCCTCGGCCGATAGCAACCCTCTCTAAGCGATAATCTAAAAGGTCATCTGGTCGAGCCTTATCAGATATCATGCATCCGCTCGCCAGAGTATAAATACCGGCCTCTCGCCCCAGCTCATTCATTCTGACCCTCTGCTTTTTGAAATGGCCACTCTATCATTTGACTCTCTGACGGACGAACGAGTTGATTGCGACTGTGTCATAATGCCGCAATGGAACGTATTGAACACCCCTCGCATATCTTGTGAATTGATATGTAATTACGACCGTTCTATGAAAATGCCAGCTCCAGCCATTATTCCCAAACCTAAGCCAGTTCTCATTCAAAAACCAGCACCAGCACTTAAACCAGATCCAGTTCCCACACCTAAACCAGATCCAGTTCCCACACCTAAGCCTGATCCAGTTCTCACACCTAAGCCTGATCCAGTTCCCACACCAGTTCAAATTTCAATACCCATGTCAGAGATGATGTATTTTAAAGTACCAACGCTATTAAGCCCGCTACCAAAATCTCCAATTTCAGAAGACCCGTCCAAAGTAACAGTTTATCGCCCTTGGAAGCCTCCACCGAAGATAGATTTCGTGGTACGGCCTAAACTAAAAACTGGCTTTGAAGATCCTAGAATTCGAAGACAGCAGGGCATAGTCGTTCTCAAGTCAATCGTCGATCTGAGAGATGGCAAATGTTACAGCCACATACAAACAGAGGTCAGGAAAAATTACTGTTGGGTTTAAGCCCAAACGATTTATAAAAAAATCGGGTCGAACGAAGTGTCTCATGGCAGATTACTGTCTTTGACACTTCGTTCGACCCGTTTTTTTTGTAACAATTATATTGCCAATATTGGATGCGTTTAAGATTTTGACTTAAGAATTTGAATGGATATTTAAGAATTTGAATGGATATTTTTATAACTGAAGTCTTGGAGATATATATTTTTATATAAACGCTAACTTAAAACAGGTTGGCAAAAAAATATTATTTTCAAATCAAAAACTATAAAACTGAAATGATAAACTTTGAAAAATTTTGGTGAAAAATTGCAAAGTCCAAAAAAAAATAGTATCTTGAAAAAATTATAGAAATCGGCCAAAGACACTTTAACATGATATATATAGGTTAGCTAGAGCCAATCAATCAATCAACCAACCTTGAAAAAAAAAAAAAAAAAAAAAAAAAAAAATATTTTTTTTTTTTTTTTTTTTTTTTTTCAAGGTTGGTTGATTGATTGATTGACTCTAGCTTGCCTATATATATATATCTCATGTTAAAGTGTATACACTATCATTGTCCAGCAATGCTTATCTGCGTTTATAAAAATGTATCCTGTTCAGCATCCTGTTTCATAGCAAATGAGTTATACAATATCCTTTTTCCGCGTTTAGCGACATCTATAAATAGCCTTATCTCATCCTGTTTTCGTAGAAACTGACTTATGCAATATCCTGTCTTCAGATTGACAATATCCCGACTTATGCAATATCCTGCATCAGATCGACTATATAAGCTCTGACATTTGATCGAATAGCCATTCTCTCTTCGGAGCTTTAAACTACCAATATGTATAAAACTCAATGCTCTCTGAAGAAGCTTAAAGCGGTAAACTCGCTACGAAACCGTTTTGGGGTTATCGAGCTGTTTCCCAAAAACCTTTCGCCTACCGTTAAGAAATTGGAAGAGTATCCACACTTCCAAACCATGATCGGTGAAGGCAAGATTTGTGTATTCTGTCTATACATGACGACCGATTTGAAGATTGAATTCAAAAAACGTACTCTGACGGACAAGATAACGAATACAATCCCAGCCATAGGCAGAGAGGCCAAGACAAACTATCCGCTGAGACCTCAGGAGATTAAATGGAGCACTCTGATGAACCGATATAAAAGACCCCCCAGCGAAGCCAACAGAACCAACGCCGACGTGAGAATTGGTTTCAAGTGCCCCAACAATCAGTTTCTTGTAAAGTCCTATTTTACGTTTGGTCAGCGAACCGTCGGACAAGGATGCGCCCATATCATACAGACTTTGAACGTGCCATTCCTGTTCTTTGTGAGGCGTCCTGGCGAGACACGAGTAAAACCGGACAACAGATACTTTGCTGGCGACAAGCTCCACTACTACGATCGTTTCATATTGATTGCCGACTCCAGTTACAAGGTGCCTGCTGGGACCACATACATTCTGTTTACAACTCAAAAAAACTTTTTCAGTTTGGACATTGTGCCAGAGAATTTAGAGTTGGGCTTCGAAACCAAAAATCCTTTGGTAGAACGCATAACAAAAATAGATGGTATGTACGACATATCCGTACCAACGCCCATGATACAGCATATAGATGATGAAGACGACTCTCCCGTAGAAATGAGTACTGAAGTCGCTAGAATAACATCTAAATATTTTGATAAGCCAACGTCTCCAATCTCAGAGCCATCCCAAGAGCCAGAAATCTATTTTCCTGAATCATCCCAAGAGTCGTCCCAAGAACCAGAGCCAGAGATCTATTTTCCTGTGGACAGAAGAACAATAGTCATAACAACAAACTTTGCAGCCCAATACAAGTCTCTGACTTTTAAAGACTGGAAAAACTTGAAAGATCGCCCCGACAATAACTTTGTACGCCCCTACGGACCAGATCTACCTGGACTTGACCTGAGAATTAAATCGGTAAAACGGAAGGCTGAAACGATTCCCAAGAGTGCCAAGAAACATAAGCCATTTTTCAAGGAAGCGGCCACAAATACAGAGCCAGTGTTTAAATGCCCACCTGAGCCAGTTTTTAAACGTCCAGCGCCCATTGAAAGTCCTGAGATATGTCCCATTGAAGATCCTGAATCCATTGAAAGTCCAGAGCCCGTTGAAGATCCTGAACCCATTGAAAGTCCAGAGCCCGTTGAAGATCCTGAACCCATTGAAAGTCCTGAGATATGCCCCATTGAAAATCCAACTCCCATTGAAAATCCAGAATATTTTTATGGATGGCCTACTATTGAAAGCTCAGAGGTACAAACTGAACTGGATGAGCTTGATAATATTTTATGTACCCCTTTATCCATGCCAGCGGATACGTTAGACTCGTTGATGGATGATCTTATGACGCCATCAACTATACAGTATACTATGGAACCGCTGGAGACTCAGTCAGGCTTTGAACTGCCAGATTTTATGTAACTATAAAAATATGTAAAATTTAAAAAATTTGGGTCAAACGAGGCTTCCTCATGTTTAGATTTGTCATTATGACTTATCTTTACGATGGAAGCCTCGTTTGACCCATTTTTTTTAAATCGAAATGCTACCAATATTGGTATTGAAAAAAAAATAACTTGTAAATTTTATCAGAACAATAAAAAAATATTTAAAAAAAAAATTGAGTCAAACGAGACTTCCTCATATTTAGATTTGTCAGTATGACTTATCTTTACAATGGAAGCCTCGTTTGACCCATTTTTTTTAAATCAAAATGCTACCAATATTGGATTTGTAAAAAAATAACTTGTAAATTTTATCAGATTAATTAGAAAGTGACACATGACAATACTTTATCCATCTAAGTCACATTAAAATCAACCAACCAACCAACCTTGAAAAAAAAAAAAAAAAAAAAAAAAAAAAAAAAAAAAAAAAAAAAAATTTTTTTTTTTTTTTTTTTTTTTTTTTCAAGGTTGGTTGGTTGGTTGATATATATTTGTTTCCTCGTTCATCACTTTTCATTTATCAAGATTAACTTTTCAATTTAATCCTATCATGTTTTATTCAAAGGCTAAGTTTCAAAGCCTCATTTTAAATGAAACCTGTTAATTTTGATCATGTGGGTCACTTGGCCATCCAAACTACAAACTTGGCAATTAGATGTTTGAACTGACCCTTTAAAATTTATCTAAGCCATAGTAGCCTTTCAATTTTGACTGTTTAAACGTAAATCGGCTATGCAAGAGGTCATGATAAAACTGAGTCCTGTATCTGGACCATGTCAACACGAAGACCTTTGACATGGCAAAGCTTAGCAGGTAAAATTTAAACGCGCTGGGCTAGTCAGGATAAACGTAACCATTGAACTCTGGGCCATGCTTAGCGGTAGCAGCCCATATTGTAAAAATAATATTTGCGAGATACAATGGCAAAGCGACAAATGAAAAGCTTAAAAGTAGCGGCCCAGTCTATGGCATCATTTTAAATGTTAATATTGAGCCATCCAAGAGACCTTAATAGAATCGGCTTACTGAACAGGTGAAATCTGAAAGACTTAGAGAGCCCATATTGTAAAAATTTAAAATTATAAACTTCAAAAGTGGATATATGTAGGAAGTGTGTTAAGTTTTAAAGTCACATGACCACTCTTGACCAACCAACCAACCTTGAAAAAAAAAAAAAAAAAAAAAAAAAAAAATTTTTTTTTTTTTTTTTTTTTTTTTTTTTTTTTTTTCAAGGTTGGTTGGTTTTATTTTAAGAGTGGGTGTGGTCATGTGACTAGTAAATATCATCGGATCAAAAAGTGATATAATCGAGATTAATTTCGGTGCTAAAAAGAAGAACCCAAATTGTCTTCCCAACTGGCTGAACCCAGATTAGGTATTTTTTAGCTTAAAATCTTAGCTGATCTGAGTTTGGTCGTTGGTAAAAAATATCAGCGGATTTTTCTAAGGCCCAAATGAAATTCTTTCAAACTAAATCTGGCAGACTAAAATTTAGTAAGAATTACATAGTCATAGTAGTCATCCCTCCCATCATCCCCGACATCTCTTTAAGAAGAGACCGTAAAACGTAAAGTCAGATCCGTCTCGGTACCACGTCTGGACTCGTCCGAGGTTCAGATCAAATGACTATTGTTAGCCCGCTTAGAGAGAGACTTGGCATAGTGCCAACTGAGTCGATACACGGGAATGAGTCGATACTGTTTAGACATCTTCATAATTGGCCAATCTATATTTTAAACTATCATTTTCAGCTTGCAAGCTAGCCATTTCCTCTTTCAGGCTAGCATTTTCACCTTTTAAACTATCATTTTCCGCTTTCAAGATA
Source organism: Salticus scenicus (assembly GCA_963930645.1). Taxonomy (NCBI): domain Eukaryota; kingdom Metazoa; phylum Arthropoda; class Arachnida; order Araneae; family Salticidae; genus Salticus; species Salticus scenicus. The sequence goes on along the minus strand of OZ005652.1, from coordinate 316,961,473 downwards.
GCCATTTCTGCTTTCAGGCTGGCCATTTCGTCTTTCAGGCTAGCAATTGCGTTCACTTGTAAATTATAAATAATTTCCCACAAGCGTATTCTATCAGCCTGTAGCGTTTTGATTTCGTCTTGCAGAGTTTCTCTCGTTTCTCTGATATTATTTTCGTAAATCTCTTTCATATTTTTCATTTCGGCTTCTATCTCCTTGAAACTTTTCAATATGGGCCTCATGGCAAGTATGGACTGGCAAGTATGGTAGTAGAAGATGAATGGCAAAATTAAATCTTGGCCAATATATATATAGGCAAAGTGAAGCCACGCCCACCTAAAAAAAAAAAAAAAAAAAAAAAAAAAAAAAAAAAAAAAAATTTTTTTTTTTTTTTTTTTTTTTTTTTTTTTTTTTTTGAGTGGGCGTGGCTTTATTTTGCCTATATATACCGACCCTTGTAAATTTTAAAATTATATCCAGCTATCTTCAAGCCATTATTCATCTTCTACGATGCCTGCCGGTCCCAATTTGAGAAGGTATATGAACGCTCTCGCAGGCGACAGAACTCACTTTTCGTGTCCGCGCTGTAACGTTCTTGTCTTGCCCAAAGATTATGAAAGGCATTGTAGGAATGAAACCACCATGGACCCTTTAACATGCTGCGTTTGGTGCGAGGGCCAATTTACATTCCAAAGAGGGGAAAAGAACGGTGCCGCTGATCATTTGATAGAATGCTTTAGAAATTTTAGATTTAGGATGACTGAGCCTGAGCCTGAACCTGAGCCTGATTCTGATGACGAAGATCCTGCTGCCGACCCATACGAATTTTTCGATTTCGACCCAATGTGCGCAAAAAAAGATTTTTTCGAGCATACGCGTTACTTCATGGACGACTGGGCCTACGAACCCGTCTGGACGATCGATTTAGAGCCTCCACCCGTACCTTTCGAAGACGAAACGCTGAATTTGGCCGCCTCTTGCGTGCTGAGATATCTTGAAGGTAACCTGGCGTTCATCCACGTCATGGTGCGAGCCGTAGCCTATAGGGATTTTATAAGATTCATGGATAGAGACGACGGCTTGACCCGAACCCTACCCTTTTCATGTTGGTGCGACGGCGGCAGGGAAACCAATCCCAAATTCAGGCAGCATAGGCACATGGTCGTGGTAACTCATTCAGAAGATCATTTTCACAAGAACGTGTGGGGTAGGATCAGGCCCGACGAGCGACCGTATGTCGGTTACAGCTGCCTGAAAAGCAAATCTATAGAGACCGTCTGGCATTTGGTCAATACGCTGGGATATCTCAGCAACCGAAAATCTAGCTGTAATTTTTCATTCGAAAGCCAACTAGGGGTTGGTAACAGGAAACATTTTTACATCCAGGAGACGCTTCCCAAAGATTACAGATTGGTCTTGGCTACGCTCTGGAACGGAGGCATCATGAGGCTCCTAACCCAAAATTATGCCTGCAGGCATCCCGATAAATTGCTCAAAGTTCCAATAGCGTTCATCGACGGAAAATATAAAATCAAAATCAAACATTTGCCAGGCATAAAACTGAAACTGGTACTACCCGTATCGAGAAATTTCAAGTCGTCTAGTGCGCGTACCCAATACTTCTTGCATCTGAACAACGAAAAAAAGATGTATTTTACGCCAGGTACGCAGACCGAAGAAGATTACAAACTGTTTTACGAAGTCGTTAAAGAAGATTATTGGGAACCCAGCAAGCGTCAACAGATGTGCTTCCAGTGCGTGATGCCCATAGTGGGACGCTGCAAAGGGATAGAGGCTGAAATGAAAAATATGAAAGAGATTTACGAAAATAATATACGGACTCTCAAAATTGAAAACCAAACGCTGCAAATGCAAAAAATGGAATACTTGGAACATATTTTTGATTTACACATGCACGAAATTGCTAACCTGAAAACTGAAGTTGCTAACCTGAAAGAGGGAATGGCTAACTTGCAAGCGGAAAATGATAGTTTAAAAGAGGGAATGGCTAGCTTGAAAGCGGAAAATGATAGTTTAAAAGCTGAAGTGGCCAGCTTGAAACAAAGATTGGTCAAATATGAAGATGTCTAAAATATTCATCTTCTACTACCATACTTACCAGTCCCGCTCTCGACACAGTATCGACTCATTCCCGTGTATCGACTCAGTTGGCACTATGCCAAGTCTCTCTCTAAGCGGGCTAACAATAATCATTTGATCTGAACCTCGGACGAGTCCAGACGTGGTACCGAGACGGATCTGACTTTACGTTTTACGGTCTCTTCTTAAAGAGATGTCGGGGATGATGGGAGGGATGACTACTATGACTATGTAATTCTTACTAAATTTTAGTCTGCCAGATTTAGTTTGAAAGAATTTCATTTGGGCCTTAGAAAAATCCGCTGATATTTTTTACCAACGACCAAACTCAGATCAGCTAAGATTTTAAGCTAAAAAATACCTAATCTGGGTTCAGCCAGTTGGGAAGACAATTTGGGTTCTTCTTTTTAGCACCGAAATTAATCTCGATTATATCACTTTTTGATCCGATGATATTTACTAGTCACATGACCACACCCACTCTTAAAATAAAACCAACCAACCTTGAAAAAAAAAAAAAAAAAAAAAAAAAAAAAAAAAAAAAAAAATTTTTTTTTTTTTTTTTTTTTTTTTTCAAGGTTGGTTGGTTGGTCAAGAGTGGTCATGTGACTTTAAAACTTAACACACTTCCTACATATATCCACTTTTGAAGTTTATAATTTTAAATTTTTACAATATGGGCTCTCTAAGTCTTTCAGATTTCACCTGTTCAGTAAGCCGATTCTATTAAGGTCTCTTGGATGGCTCAATATTAACATTTAAAATGATGCCATAGACTGGGCCGCTACTTTTAAGCTTTTCATTTGTCGCTTTGCCATTGTATCTCGCAAATATTATTTTTACAATATGGGCTGCTACCGCTAAGCATGGCCCAGAGTTCAATGGTTACGTTTATCCTGACTAGCCCAGCGCGTTTAAATTTTACCTGCTAAGCTTTGCCATGTCAAAGGTCTTCGTGTTGACATGGTCCAGATACAGGACTCAGTTTTATCATGACCTCTTGCATAGCCGATTTACGTTTAAACAGTCAAAATTGAAAGGCTACTATGGCTTAGATAAATTTTAAAGGGTCAGTTCAAACATCTAATTGCCAAGTTTGTAGTTTGGATGGCCAAGTGACCCACATGATCAAAATTAACAGGTTTCATTTAAAATGAGGCTTTGAAACTTAGCCTTTGAATAAAACATGATAGGATTAAATTGAAAAGTTAATCTTGATAAATGAAAAGTGATGAACGAGGAAACAAATATATATCAACCAACCAACCAACCTTGAAAAAAAAAAAAAAAAAAAAAAAAAAAAAAAAAAAAATTTTTTTTTTTTTTTTTTTTTTTTTTTTTTTCAAGGTTGGTTGGTTGGTTGATTTTAATGTGACTTAGATGGATAAAGTATTGTCATGTGTCACTTTCTAATTAATCTGATAAAATTTACAAGTTATTTTTTTACAAATCCAATATTGGTAGCATTTTGATTTAAAAAAAATGGGTCAAACGAGGCTTCCATTGTAAAGATAAGTCATACTGACAAATCTAAATATGAGGAAGTCTCGTTTGACTCAATTTTTTTTTTAAATATTTTTTTATTGTTCTGATAAAATTTACAAGTTATTTTTTTTTCAATACCAATATTGGTAGCATTTCGATTTAAAAAAAATGGGTCAAACGAGGCTTCCATCGTAAAGATAAGTCATAATGACAAATCTAAACATGAGGAAGCCTCGTTTGACCCAAATTTTTTAAATTTTACATATTTTTATAGTTACATAAAATCTGGCAGTTCAAAGCCTGACTGAGTCTCCAGCGGTTCCATAGTATACTGTATAGTTGATGGCGTCATAAGATCATCCATCAACGAGTCTAACGTATCCGCTGGCATGGATAAAGGCGTACATAAAATATTATCAAGCTCATCCAGTTCAGTTTGTACCTCTGAGCTTTCAATAGTAGGCCATCCATAAAAATATTCTGGATTTTCAATGGGAGTTGGATTTTCAATGGGGCATATCTCAGGACTTTCAATGGGTTCAGGATCTTCAACGGGCTCTGGACTTTCAATGGGTTCAGGATCTTCAACGGGCTCTGGACTTTCAATGGATTCAGGATCTTCAATGGGACATATCTCAGGACTTTCAATGGGCGCTGGACGTTTAAAAACTGGCTCAGGTGGGCATTTAAACACTGGCTCTGTATTTGTGGCCGCTTCCTTGAAAGATGGCTTATGTTTCTTGGCACTCTTGGGAATCGTTTCAGCCTTCCGTTTTACCGATTTAATTCTCAGGTCAAGTCCAGGTAGATCTGGTCCGTAGGGGCGTACAAAGTTATTGTCGGGGCGATCTTTCAAGTTTTTCCAGTCTTTAAAAGTCAGAGACTTGTATTGGGCTGCAAAGTTTGTTGTTATGACTATTGTTCTTCTGTCCACAGGAAAATAGATCTCTGGCTCTGGTTCTTGGGACGACTCTTGGGATGATTCAGGAAAATAGATTTCTGGCTCTTGGGATGGCTCTGAGATTGGAGACGTTGGCTTATCAAAATATTTAGATGTTATTCTAGCGACTTCAGTACTCATTTCTACGGGAGAGTCGTCTTCATCATCTATATGCTGTATCATGGGCGTTGGTACGGATATGTCGTACATACCATCTATTTTTGTTATGCGTTCTACCAAAGGATTTTTGGTTTCGAAGCCCAACTCTAAATTCTCTGGCACAATGTCCAAACTGAAAAAGTTTTTTTGAGTTGTAAACAGAATGTATGTGGTCCCAGCAGGCACCTTGTAACTGGAGTCGGCAATCAATATGAAACGATCGTAGTAGTGGAGCTTGTCGCCAGCAAAGTATCTGTTGTCCGGTTTTACTCGTGTCTCGCCAGGACGCCTCACAAAGAACAGGAATGGCACGTTCAAAGTCTGTATGATATGGGCGCATCCTTGTCCGACGGTTCGCTGACCAAACGTAAAATAGGACTTTACAAGAAACTGATTGTTGGGGCACTTGAAACCAATTCTCACGTCGGCGTTGGTTCTGTTGGCTTCGCTGGGGGGTCTTTTATATCGGTTCATCAGAGTGCTCCATTTAATCTCCTGAGGTCTCAGCGGATAGTTTGTCTTGGCCTCTCTGCCTATGGCTGGGATTGTATTCGTTATCTTGTCCGTCAGAGTACGTTTTTTGAATTCAATCTTCAAATCGGTCGTCATGTATAGACAGAATACACAAATCTTGCCTTCACCGATCATGGTTTGGAAGTGTGGATACTCTTCCAATTTCTTAACGGTAGGCGAAAGGTTTTTGGGAAACAGCTCGATAACCCCAAAACGGTTTCGTAGCGAGTTTACCGCTTTAAGCTTCTTCAGAGAGCATTGAGTTTTATACATATTGGTAGTTTAAAGCTCCGAAGAGAGAATGGCTATTCGATCAAATGTCAGAGCTTATATAGTCGATCTGATGCAGGATATTGCATAAGTCGGGATATTGTCAATCTGAAGACAGGATATTGCATAAGTCAGTTTCTACGAAAACAGGATGAGATAAGGCTATTTATAGATGTCGCTAAACGCGGAAAAAGGATATTGTATAACTCATTTGCTATGAAACAGGATGCTGAACAGGATACATTTTTATAAACGCAGATAAGCATTGCTGGACAATGATAGTGTATACACTTTAACATGAGATATATATATATAGGCAAGCTAGAGTCAATCAATCAATCAACCAACCTTGAAAAAAAAAAAAAAAAAAAAAAAAAAAAAAAAAAAAATATTTTTTTTTTTTTTTTTTTTTTTTTTTTCAAGGTTGGTTGATTGATTGATTGGCTCTAGCTAACCTATATATATCATGTTAAAGTGTCTTTGGCCGATTTCTATAATTTTTTCAAGATACTATTTTTTTTTGGACTTTGCAATTTTTCACCAAAATTTTTCAAAGTTTATCATTTCAGTTTTATAGTTTTTGATTTGAAAATAATATTTTTTTGCCAACCTGTTTTAAGTTAGCGTTTATATAAAAATATATATCTCCAAGACTTCAGTTATAAAAATATCCATTCAAATTCTTAAATATCCATTCAAATTCTTAAGTCAAAATCTTAAACGCATCCAATATTGGCAATATAATTGTTACAAAAAAAACGGGTCGAACGAAGTGTCAAAGACAGTAATCTGCCATGAGACACTTCGTTCGACCCGATTTTTTTATAAATCGTTTGGGCTTAAACCCAACAGTAATTTTTCCTGACCTCTGTTTGTATGTGGCTGTAACATTTGCCATCTCTCAGATCGACGATTGACTTGAGAACGACTATGCCCTGCTGTCTTCGAATTCTAGGATCTTCAAAGCCAGCAGTTTTTAGTTTAGGCCGTACCACGAAATCTATCTTCGGTGGAGGCTTCCAAGGGCGATAAACTGTTACTTTGGACGGGTCTTCTGAAATTGGAGATTTTGGTAGCGGGCTTAATAGCGTTGGTACTTTAAAATACATCATCTCTGACATGGGTATTGAAATTTGAACTGGTGTGGGAACTGGATCAGGCTTAGGTGTGAGAACTGGATCAGGCTTAGGTGTGGGAACTGGATCTGGTTTAGGTGTGGGAACTGGATCTGGTTTAAGTGCTGGTGCTGGTTTTTGAATGAGAACTGGCTTAGGTTTGGGAATAATGGCTGGAGCTGGCATTTTCATAGAACGGTCGTAATTACATATCAATTCACAAGATATGCGAGGGGTGTTCAATACGTTCCATTGCGGCATTATGACACAGTCGCAATCAACTCGTTCGTCCGTCAGAGAGTCAAATGATAGAGTGGCCATTTCAAAAAGCAGAGGGTCAGAATGAATGAGCTGGGGCGAGAGGCCGGTATTTATACTCTGGCGAGCGGATGCATGATATCTGATAAGGCTCGACCAGATGACCTTTTAGATTATCGCTTAGAGAGGGTTGCTATCGGCGAGGGACAGCCGTTGCTGGCAAAGATTGAGATAGACTGATGAAGTGGCACGTCAGCGATACTATATATAGAGAATGTAATCAACCAACCAACCAACCTTGAAAAAAAAAAAAAAAAAAAAAAATATTTTTTTTTTTTTTTTTTTTTTTTTTTTTTTTTTTTCAGGTGCCACGCCCACCCTTGAAGCTTGTCTATATATACTATGGCTAACATGACTACACGCTCATTGTGTCTCGCCAGCAACGGGTCACTCGTAATAGGTTTTCAGCAAGATTGATGGAGATTTTTCTATAAAAGCCTATGATCTATCCTGATTTCATGAAAACCTGCAGTAATTTGTCAGACAAAAGTCTTGTTTTCAAAGCCAATACTGTATAAATTATGCTATTTCATCCTATTTTAAAAGAAGTGGGTCAGGAGCTAGTTTATGCATGACCGTACAGTAGAAGAAATAAATTCCACTCCCACCCACCCTAATAGATATACTATATATATACTATATATATAGACTGCAGCGCCATCTACAATGATTGGCTAAAGAAATATAGCTTTAGTAGCCAACTTAGAAATATAGCTTTAACGGCCAACTTAGAACTGTAGCAGCCAACTTAGAAATATCTTTAGAAACCAACAGAATGAATGTAGCTTGAGTACGGAGCCGCTATTTATACTAAATATAAATCAACTAATCAACCAACCATCTGAAAAAAAAAAAAAAAAAAAAAAAAAAAAAAAAAAAAAATTTTTTTTTTTTTTTTTTTTTTTTTTTTTTTTTTTTTTTTTTTAGATGGTTGGTTGATTAGTTGATTTATATTTAGTATAAATAGCGGCTCCGTACTCAAGCTACATTCATTCTGTCTTCATACTCATTGAAATAGCTTATTAGATATTTTCTAGTCTGACCGTTCTGTTTCTAATCTATTTACGATGGCTCTTATCAAGTACCACGAGATCACAAGCCAAATTTATTCGGGCATACCTTTAATAGCTACCGAAAAATTGGATGGCTCTAATATCGGTATTGGCTACGTGAATAATACGTTCAGGATACAATCTAGAAACGTAGTGCTAGATGAAAAGACACGCCTTTTTAACTTGAACGCAATCTTGGAACCGCTGTCGGAAAAGGTACGGCTTATCAAAGACATTTTACATGACAATTTTATCATTTATGGAGAAGTATTCGGAAGCCACATGAAGAGAATAATCTATCGTGATTTTGAATCCGAAGCCGTATTCGGTAGCAAGACTGTCTTTTTTCGGGCCTTCGACATCTACCAACTGGATTCAGATACGTTTATGAAGTATAGCGACGCCGTGAACATTTTCCAGCGAGTGAAGCTACCCCACGTACCCATTTTAGATTTAGATTACCAAACGATAGGGGATCTGTACGAAAAAGTTGAAACGTATCCCAGCGCTTATGCAGAGTGTCCGCTAGAAGGATTCGTCATGAAGGCCGACGCTGAAGAATCTCCACGCTCTAGGAACATTTTTAAGGTTAAGCGTAAGCAGTTCAACGAACAAGCTCTCAATAAGTACAAGATCAAAAATTATGTAAATTATAATAGATACCTATCTGCGTACTCCAAAATCGGCGAAGACTTTGAAAAAATCAAAGAAGAAATGGTGAGCGATTCGCTAAAAGATATAATTTCAGTCTATGAAAAGGACGAGGGCTGCAGCTATGACTTGGACTCGATTCGTACAGAGATTGAAAACGAGGCGGATAAGCTTATAAAGAAGTTTTCTAGAACTAAATAAACAACTAACTTGAAAAAAAAAAAAAAAAAAAAAAAAAAAAAAAAAAAATTTTTTTTTTTTTTTTTTTTTTTTTTTTTTTTTTTTTTTTTTACATGCCACGCCCACTCATGGATATTTTATATAAATAGTGGTTCCGTACTCAAGCTACCATCATTCTTCCATTGTCTCTGTTTATTGAAAGATCATAGCGCAATCATGTATCTGAAAATTTGTTTTGATACCAAACCTGCACTCATCGCTGCTACTGTTGGTAGAGATGTTTATTTCATAGCCGTCGATGTTGGCAAATATCTAGGCTACGCGTCACCTTACAACTTTGCACATCGATATTCCAACAAGGATCTGGCTAATCTATATCCCAATGCACAACGCTTGAACATGAGTTCCAGGCGCGTGTTTGATTTCAACGATATGCTTCAGGTACTTGTGAAGACGCACCGAATGCCTATCGAGGAGATCTGCCGTATCCAGAAACTGTGGACCGATGGCCGGGTAACCTCTACGTATCCCAGCATTATACCGTTCAGCAGAAGGATGGCCTTTGAAATCACAGTTCGAAACGAAGGCGAGATGAATTTACAAGATTGGCTTAAAGGGTATTACGAATACTCGAGCGCAGTCTGCGAACAACATACGAATATCTACGCACCCCCGTCGGTAGAATCCAGGTATGGGGATACTGAAGAAGAGAAACCTAGCAACTTTTCCATGCGTGTGAGAGCTGAAGGTATATGGTCTGTCAAATCGGGCGACATGCTTCAAGAATTGACTGCTACGGTTAAGAGAAAGTTTGAGGAAATAGAAAAAGACTATGTAGTTGACGAAAAAGACAGAGCGTATGAGTTGACCGTCAAGCTGGCTCGTAGAGAGAGAGTTTAATTATGTTAAACTACCAACTGTGAAAAAAAATGTTTGAGTCAATCAACCAACCTTTGAAAAAAAAAAAAAAAAAAAAAAAAAAAAAAAAAAAAAAAATTTTTTTTTTTTTTTTTTTTTTTTTTCGTTGGTTGATTGATTGATTGACTCTAGCTAGCCTATATATATCATGCTAAAGTAACAGTTTATCTAAATTTGCTTATGTACCACCACCTCTGTCAAAATTTTCAATTTTTTTTAAATTTGAAAAAAAAAAACAACTGAATTAAATTGCTTATTTTACTATGTATATGTAATAAGAATCACGATTCCACGATTAGTTTTCAAAAATATTTTTATTTTAAGATTACGTTTCTAAAGTTGGCCAAAATTTTCATTTTTTTTTAATTTGAAAAAAAAAACGACTGAAAGTAATTAAATTGCTTATTTTACTATGTATATGTAATAAGAATCACGATTCCACGATTAGTTTTCAAAAATATTTTTATTTTAAGGTTACGTTTCTAAAGTTGGTCGAATTTGCAATAGTCAACTCAAAGTCTAAATCTTCATTTTTGAAAATATACTTAATTCAATTAGTATAATCTGAAGACAGGATATTGCATAAGTCAGTTTCTACGAAAACAGGATGAGATAAGGCTTATTTTAGATGAAACAGGATATTGCCAATCTGAAGACAGGATATTGCATAAGTCAGTTTCTACGAGAACAGGATGAGATAAGGCTTATTATAGATGTCGCGGAAACAGGATATTGTATAACTCATTTGCTATGAAAACAGGATGCATTTTTATAGACGCAGATAAGCATTGCTGGACAATGATAATGTATATACTTTAGCATAATATATATAGGTTAGCTAGAGGCAATCAATCAATCAACCAACCTTTGAAAAAAAAAAAAAAAAAAAAAAAAAAAAAATATTTTTTTTTTTTTTTTTTTTTTTTTTTTTTTTTCAAGGTTGGTTGATTGATTGACTCTAGCTAGCCTATATATATCATGCTAAAGTAACAGTTTATCTAAATTTGCTGATGTGCCACCACCTCTGTCAAAATTTTCAATTTTTTTTTAAATTTGAAAAAAAAACGACTGAATTAAATTGCTTATTTTACTATGTATATGTAATAAGAATCACGATTCCACGATTAGTTTTCAAAAATATTTTTATTTTAAGATCACGTTTCTAAAGTTGGCCAAATTTGCAAAATTTTCAATTTTTTTTAAATTTGAAAAAAACGACTGAATTAAATTGCTTATTTTACTATGTATATGTAATAAGAATCACGATTCCACGATTAGTTTTCAAAAATATTTTTATTTTAAGATCACGTTTCTAAAGTTGGTCAAATTTTCATTTTTTTTTAAATTTGAAAAAAAAACGACTGAATTAAATTGCTTATTTTACTATGTATATGTAATAAGAATCACGATTCCACGATTAGTTTTCAAAAATATTTTTATTTTAAGATCACGTTTCTAAAGTTGGCCAAATTTGCAAAATTTTCATTTTTTTTTAAATTTGAAAAAAAAACGACTGAAAAGTAATTAAATTGCTTATTTTACTATGTATATGTAATAAGAATTACGATTCTACGATTAGTTTTCAAAAATATTTTTATTTTAAGATCACGTTTCTAAAGTTGGTTGAATTTGCAATAGTCAACTCAAAGTCTAAATCTTCATTTTTGAAAATATACTTAATTCAATTAGCATTATAAATATATATCAACCAACCAACCTTGAAAAAAAAAAAAAAAAAAAAAATATATATTTTTTTTTTTTTTTTTTTTTTTTCAAGGTTGGTTGATTGATTGATTGACTCTAGCTAGCCTATATATATATCATGCTAAAGTAACAGTTTATCTAAATTTGCTGATGTGTCATCACCTCTGTCAAAATTTTCAATTTTTTTTAAATTTGAAAAAAAAACAACTGAAACGTAATTAAATTGCTTATTTTACTATGTATATGTAATAAGAATCACGATTCCACGATTAGTTTTCAAAAATATTTTTATTTTAAGATCACGTTTCTAAAGTTGGTCGAATTTGCAAAATTTTCAATTTTTTTTTAAATTTGAAAAAAAAACGACTGAATTAAATTGCTTATTTTACCATGTATATGTAATAAGAATCACGATTCCACGATTAGTTTTCAAAAATATTTTTATTTTAAGATCACGTTTCTAAAGTTGGTCAAATTTGCAAAATTTTCATTTTTTTTAAATTTGAAAAAAAACGACTGAATTAAATTGCTTATTTTACTATGTATATGTAATAAGAATCACGATTCCACGATTAGTTTTCAAAAATATTTTTATTTTAAGATCACGTTTTTAAAGTTGGTCAAATTTGCAAAATTTTCAATTTTTTTTAAATTTGAAAATATACTTAATTCAATTAGCATTATAAATATATATCAACCAACCAACCTTAAAAAAATTGTAAAGTCTCAACTTAAACGTCTTAATTATTTTTTTATGCTGATAACCTCTTCAATACTAGCTTAATAGATTTTTTTTATAAATACTTAAATTAAACCCCTCAAAGTCTTAAATTAAACCCGTCCAATGTTGGCACTATATCTATCGCAAAAAAATGGGTCGAACGAGGTGTCAAAGACAGAAATTCTGCCATGAGACACCTCGTTCGACCCATTTTTTTACTCTCATTTTAAAGATTAACACAAGCTCTCTATGGGTTGCTCATTAGATGACCTCCTGATGGTCATCTTCAACGGTCCGGTCATTTGGGATTTGTATAATTCATAATCCTCATATTCAAGTTTAAAAAATTTCCTCACCTGTAGTTGGTATGTGGCAAGGAAGTCTTCGAACTTGGTATGGGACCTTTCTACAAATCTAACACCTATGGCTTTCTCGAAGCTGAGCTTCATGTTAGCCTGGTATTTCACCATGGCCGAACCATCGAACATCTTATCAAACTCCTGTCTGCCCATGAACCCTCCCAAATGATGTTTGGCTTCGCTAATGGAGAAGATTCTCGTCTTAGCGAGCCATTTGGGTAAATCGATTTTAGGGTCCATTACATCTCGGACGGTGAGGCCTGCATATCTCTCGGCAAAATGGAGATCTAGAGGATGCCTCGAGTAGATAGCCAGGTCCTCAGCCCGGACAAACAGGGTGCCATCAGAGGCCATTAAGCATTTAAAGGCAACGCCATAGGCATAATTTTTTACATGGAAAAACATGACTGAGCTAATGAATCTAAGCAGCTAGTAGAGAGATCGACTAGCAATTGAAGAGCTCTCGCTGGACACTCGTATATATACCCGGTCTTATCAATAGGATCTGATAGTAAATTTCTAGGAACCGCTTATCAAGAGGAAAGGCTTGCATAATATCCTGTCTCTTGAGCAATTTTTATCGATCTGATTATAACCGGGCATCCTGAGGAAAGGCTTACATAATATCCTGTCAACACTTCTCGAAAAATCTTTTTATAGAGATCTGATTGTAATTTTAATCGAAGCCGCTTATCAAGCATCCTGTCAATAGTTTCTCGAAAATCTTTTTATAGAGATCAGATCATAATAACTGGCTTGGCTACACTTAGCCTTTAAAATTTTAAATTTTACATAAAAAATGTAAATTTTAAATGAAAAAAATTAAATTTTTAAACTCAGATCCCTTAAATTTAGCTATTGAGTCTGTATATTTTAACAAGATTCATATTTATTTTATAGCTAAGCCATATCCCTTGAAAATTACAATCGGTACGCATTCAATGTTGGCTTGGCTACACTTAGCCTTTAAAAATTTTAAATTTTACACAAAAAATGTAAATTTTAAACGAAAAAATTAAATTTTTAAATTCAGATCCCTTAAATTTAGCTATCGAGTCTGTATATTTTACCAAGTTTCATATTTATCTTATAGCTAAGCCATATCCCTTGAAAATTAAGAGATCAGATTATAATGACTGCCACACTTAGTCTTTAAAAATTTTAAATTTTACACGAAAAAAATGTAAATTTTAAACGAAAAAATTAAAATTTTAAACTCAGATCCCTTAAATTTAGCTATCGAGTCTGTATATTTTACCAAGTTTCATATTTATCTTATAGCTAAGCCATATCCCTTGAAAAATTAGAATTATAATGACCGCCACACTTAGTCTTTAAAAATTTTAAATTTTACACAGTAAATTTTAAATGAAACAATTAAATTTTTAAATTCAGATACCTTAAATTTGTCTATAGATATTTTATCAAAATTATCTTATAGCTAAGCCATATCCCTTGAAAATTACAAGTTCAAATCGGTACGCATCCAATGTTGGCACTCTATCTATCGCAAAAAAATGGGCCGAGCGAAGCCTCAATGACTTATGTCATGAGAGGCTTCGCTCGACCCATTTTTTTGCACCTCGTCCTGATCTTAAGACGAGGATTTATAGAAGTAGGGCTTGTTTCCCACCAAAACTTTTATTTTTCGGGGGAAATAGCCTAGCTCCAAGTCCCCATATCGTTCGCCGAACACATAGGTGTCCATGGGTACCGTTGCCAGGTACTCCTCCATGACATTCTTTAAGTCGGCCAAGAAACTCTCCATTGTGGCATTGGATGAGGTTATGGCTGCGAGCTTAACCTGGACAGGCCGCCTCAGGTTTAAGCTGCATTCGATGGGCGTAAGAATTTCAATCGGCCCCTGAAATAGGGAATCAAACTCTCCTGGATGCATATCCATCAATATTTTTGCATCCTCTAGTCCAAAGACGCATGTCTTGGCTAGAGACGGGGGTAGTTTCAAGCCCTCAGGAGCAATGTCCGTTACCGTTATATGGCACAAGTTCACCACTCTACTGGAGTTTTCATGCCCCATGTAATAGGCCACGTCTCGGCCTTTGATAAAAATTTGGTTGTCAAATGATAAAAAGCATGTTAATTTAACATTCAGTTCATCAGACAGAATTTGGAAGATCATTTTGGAAAGTATCAAACAGTAAGCAGTAGCTCAGAATGAAATGTCTCGTCCAGCAGCCTGTATATATACTAGCAGTAATCTTTAGTTCTATCTAAATTCCAAGTAAATATCTTATCTACATCCTGTGACGCACGTCCTGTGACGCACATCCTCATGCTATCGGATTAATTATATAAATAATTTTATCGCGTCCTGTTCTAGAAGGACAGATTTTATCGCATCCTCAAAAAACAGCTGATACATCCTGTTTTCTTAGTAAAGCCTGATAAAACGAGGTCACGAATCGGGTATATATACGAGCTGCCTCTAAGAGCCTGCATCATTTTGACTTTTATTGCTATTGCCATAAGTCATGCTATTCACTATTGAACATCCACAGCTTGACGCTAAAATCCTATTCGTAGTCTCTGCGGATGGACTTTTGTTCGTCAGGGCCTCTGATGTGGCCAAGCTGATGGGTCGATCGAATGCTTATGTGAAAAAAACGACCAGGTTGAAGGTGAGCGATCTCGTTTACAGGAGGGTCAGGCTACCTATCTCTCTAGCCAATACCTGGGTGTATCCAGTCGACGAGATACATTTTGGAGATGCCCTGTCGTCGTTGGGATTCGAGGCCATGCTGACATCCTCTAAAATCCAGATTCTAGACCCCATAGTACCCACCTCATGCATCCATAAAGCCATCCGAATTCGGATCGTGAGGGACTCTGACACATTCATAAATGAATTCTTAAAAGATTTCATAGACAGAACCATGCTGTTCTTCGATGGGGACCACGATGACGACCCTCGCCTCCACGAAGATAGATTTGAGACTATTTCTTGGACAGACACCCCTCCGTCCAAAATCAAAGTCTTTGTGGGGGATCGATCTAGATGGTACAAACTGATGCCTTAAATCTGGAGGGGGCAAAAAAATGGGCCGAACGAAGCGTCTCATGGCAGATTTCTGTCTTTGACGCTTCGTTCGGCCCATTTTTTTGCGATAGATAGAGTGCCAATATTGGATGTTTATAAATTGAGACTTTGAATTAGAGAGAGATAATAATATTATTTTAATATTGAAACGATGCCTTTGAATCTGAGATAGCTAATGTCTTTGAGATAGAAATATCGAATAAGATTTTAAATCAACCAATCAACCAACCTTGAAAAAAAAAAAAAAAAAAAAAAAAAAAAAAAAAAAATTTTTTTTTTTTTTTTTTTTTTTTTTTTTTTTTTTTTTTTCCCTTCAAGGTTGGTTGATTGGTTGATTGACTTGGATTCATTCTTTATAAATAGCCGTACTCATTCTGTCTGAAATTTACAATATTGAATAAGGACATTTTTTAAATGAATGCTGTACCAATATTGAATATATTTTTTTAACGATTCGATAAACAAATAATATATTTTTAACGATTCGATAAACAAATAATAAATATTTTATTATTAAAAATAAAATATTTAAATAATAAATATTTTATTATTAAAATAAAATATTTAAATAATATATTTAAATTCTAAATATTTATTATTCAAACCGACAACTGAATCGAATCGTGAAAAATTCTGACGGGGTGGAGTTGCTCGAATAATACTTCTGGCGACTGTCTGATAGACCTTTATATGCCGTAAAGAAGTAGGTTCACCCAGCTTTGCGGTACTTGGCATAGAAGCTGTAGTTTGAATAGCTCGTAACTGTAATCTTTAACTCTTAATTGTAAAAATTTACATGCTTAAATTTCTAATGTCTCGTTGCTGAGATTGACGGGAGTTTTAATAGACTGTAATCTTTAACTCTTAATTGTAAAAATTTACATGCTTAAATTTCTAATGTCTCGTTTCTAATGTCTCGTCAGCGACTTTGGCATAGGAGCTGTAGTTTGAATAGATCTTTAAATCTTAATTGTAAAAATTTACATGACTGCATGCTTAAATTTCTAATGTCTCGTGAGCGTTGCTGAGATTGGCGGGAGCTGTAGTTTGAATAGACTGTAATCTTTAAATCTTAATTGTAAAAATTTACATGACTACATGCTTAAATTTCTAATGTCTCGTTTCTAATGTCTCGTCAGCGACTTTGGTATAAGAGCTGTAGTCTGAATAGATTGTAATCTTTAAATCTTAATTGTAAAAATTTACATGACTGCATGCTTAAATTTCTAATGTCTCGTTTCTAACGTCTCGTCAGCGAGATTGGCGGTACTTGGCATAGGTTTGAATAGATCTTAATTGTAAAAATTTACATGCTTACATTTCTAATCTGAGATTGGCAGTACTTGGCATAGGTTTGAATAGACTGTAATCTTTAAATCTTAATTGTAAAAATGTACATGACTGCATGCTTAAATTTTTAATGTCTCGTTTCTAATGTCTGACACAATATCTCGGATCAGGGGCATGCGATTCGGTCTTAGCTGAGAAAAGAATCGGGCTGGATTGTGTAACTTGAAGATTATTTGAAAAAAAAAACTAATTAGTACCAACTGAGAAATATAACATTAGAAACCAACCATCCTATCAACCAACCAACCAACTGTAAAAAAAAAAAAAAAAAAAAAAAAAAAAAAAAAAAAAAAAATTTTTTTTTTTTTTTTTGAGTGGGTGTGGCTTGGATTCATTCTTTATAAATAGCCGTATTCAAACCTTCATTCCTTCATTCTGTCTGCCATCTAGCTAACATTGTATCAGGCCTGTTAAACGCTTGTCATTGAATTGTATCAGGACATTGGATAGCTTCTAATATTTATCTCTTTCATTGAAGCTCAGCATGTACAAAATGTGGGAACCGTTGGACAACGACGCAAAGACCGAAATGCAAAATTTAAAGCAGCAAATGTTTGACTTGCAATCTAAATTGGATGCAGAAATCTCACTCTTGAAAACCAAGATTGAGAAATTTGACGTACTGTACTCCAAAATAGATAACTTATATCAGGAAGAAATTTACAGGCTTAAATTAGAGTTGGGCGTGCAGCAGAACAGATCTCTAGTGCAGATTCAGAAGCAGCAGATCCAGATCCAGAACCTGCAGAACCTGTTGCTCTCCAATCAACAGAATTCGTTGCGACAGGACATTAAATATGATAATGCGTAGATTATCCTTGTCAGCAACCAACCAACCGTATTTAAAAAAAAAAAAAAAAAAAAAAAAAAAAAATATTTTTTTTTTTTTTTTTTTTTTTTTTTAAGTTGGTTCTTTGCATATTATATATGATCGCTAACAACCGTCATTGTATTTGACCAGCAGCAGTCGTCTAGTCATGTCTTCTAGTCAACAGTCTTCTAGTCATGACAGAGGTATGTCGTTTAATGATTGTTTAAATTGATTCAATATTATCATGTCTTTTAGAGTCTCAAGTTAAATATCATAGGTTTTATAGAATATAATAAAATAAATTAAATAAAATATTGGAAATAAAATATTTTTTTTATCTGAATTTAAACATACAGACATTTCCGCTTCGCGGAAATGTCTGTATGTTTAAATACAGATAAAAAAAATATTTTATTTCAAACTCAATTATAGGTAAAATATAAATAATAATAATAATAATAATAATAATAATAATATAATAATAATAATAATAATAATAATAATAATAATAATAATATAATAATATAATAATAATAATAATAATAATAATAATAACAATAATAATAATATAATAATAATAATATAATAATAATATTATAATAATAATAATAATAATAATAATAATAATAATTATATATATATATATATATATATATATATATATATATATATACTTGTATACTCAGAAAATACTGTAAAACATCTTTTAATTTAAGTGATTATATTTTTGTAGTCTGAATTCGTATGTCAATTATAGTGTCGCTGTCTCAGCGAGTTTCACTATATCGGCACGAGACTACGCTCTTGACAAGTTTGTAGTCTGAATTCGTATGTCAGTTATAGTGTCGCTGTCTCAGCGAGTTTCACTATATCAGCATAAGACTACACTCTTTATTGTCTTGCCAAGTTTGTAGTCTGAATTCGTATGTCAATTATAGTGTCGCTGTCTCAGCGAGTTTCACTATATCAGCATAAGACTACACTCTTTATTGTCTTGCCAAGTTTGTAGTCTGGACTTTGAATGTCAGTTATAGTGTCGCTGTCTCAGCCAATTTCACTATATCAGCATAAGACTACACTCTTTATTGTATTGCTAAGTTTGTAGTTTGAATGTCAGTTATAGTGTCTCAGCCAGTTTCACTATATAGGCATAAGACTACGTTATTTATTGTATTACCAAGTTTGTAGTTCGTATGTCAGTTATAGGGTTGCTGTCTCAGCCAGTTTCACTATATAGGCATAAGACTACGTTATTTATTGTATTACCAAGTTTGTATGTCAGTTATAGTGTCTCAGCCAGAATGAGGTTATATTCTTTTATTGTCTTGCCACGTAAGTTGTAATCTATATTATGTATATCGGCTACAGCGTCTCGCCAGTTTTGCGGTACTTGGTATAGTGGCTGTCGTTTGAAATTCTAAAAGGGTTAAATGTACTCGAAAAGTATTGTGGCTAGATGGTCTGAAAATATTGACTGATTTTTTTAATTTTGACGACTAAATTTACAATATTAGCATGAAATCTTGTAAATTTATAGGAGACTCATGGGGTAATTTTAGTTTTTTCCACAACAAGTTTTGATAAAGGCCTCACCCTTGGAAAATATTAGCGAGAACAAGCAACTATTTTTTTTCTTAAATGTGGCTACTGATCAGGAAAATTTTTATAAGATTAGTTTATCGCTTGGGTTAGCTGACCTTCTAGAATAATTGCGTTTGCAGGATATTATGTAACTCGTTTCCTCAAAGATAAGATCTAATCTATAAACGGTTATCCTGTCGAGCCCTATTATTTTTATCGTTTCTCAGAACCGCTTATCAGATCTCATGCATCCGCCCGCCAGAGTATAAATACAGGCCTCTCGCCTCAGCTTATTCATTCTGACCTTTTGTTTTGCAAAATGCTTTCCGACAGGCAATATGATTACGGCTATGCCTTACAACCCAAAAGGAAAATATTAAAGACCTCTCGTCTCTATTGCGAGCTAATACTTCAATACGATAAATCAATGTCTTTGCCAACTCCCAAGCCCAAGCCAGTTACAAAGCCAGATCCCGTTACAATAGCCACATCACAGAAGATGTACTTAAAAGTTCCAAATCCCATAAGCCGACTGCCAAAATCTCCTGAAGTGTCTACCAGGTACAAAATATACCGTGCCTGGAATCCTCGACCAAGGGTTAATTTTATGATACGGCCGAAACAGTTGGAGAATAAAAAGGCATAGTCGTTATCAACTGCCTAATAGAAACAGAGGTCACCCAAACGATTTATAAAAAATCGGGTCGAACGAAGTGTCTCATGGCAGATTTCTGTCTTTGACACTTCGTTCGACCCGTTTTTTTGTAACAGTTATATTGCCAATGTTGGATGCGATTTTAACTTAAGATTTTGAACGGAGGTTTGTAAAAATTTATATACAAAAAAATATTAGAATTCCATCAAAGTCACGTTAAAATCAACCAACCAACCAACCTTGAAAAAAAAAAAAAAAAAAAAAAAATATATATATTTTTTTTTTTTTTTTTTTTTTTTTTTTTAAGGTGCTACGCCCATCCTTGAAGCTTGTCTATATTTACTGTGGCTAACATGACTACACTCTCATTGTGTCTTGACATTTGCCTGCAACGGTCGTCTAGTCACTATGTCTCGTAATGTGTTTTCAGCAAGACTAGAGAGTTAGATTTTTCTATAATAGCCTATGATCTATTCTGATTTCATGAAAACCTTCAGTATATTGTCATTTGTCAGACAAAAGTCTTGTTTTCAAAGCCGATATTGTATAAATAACGCTATTTCATCCTATTTTAAAGGAAATGGTTTTAGACGTCAGGAGCTAGTTTATGCATGACCGTACAGTAGAAGAAATAAATTCCACTCCCACCCACCCTAATAGATATACTATATATATACTATATATATAGACTGTAGCGCCATCTATAATGATTGGCTAAAGAAATATAGCCTTAGCAGCCAACTGAGAAATATAGCTTTAGCGGCCAACTTAGAACTGTAGTGGTTAACTTAGAAATATAACTTTAGAAATATAACTTTAGAAACCAACCAACCTTAAAAAAAAAAAAAAAAAAAAAAAAAAAAAAAAAAAAAAATTTTTTTTTTTTTTTTTTTTTTTTTTTTTTTTTTTTTTTCAAGGTTGGTTGCATACTATATATAGAACTGTTGACATGCCATCTCATCATTCTATCTCAACAGCAACGGTCATGTCTTTGATACATTTAAATTCATGTCTTCTAAAATCTCAAATTAAATTTCTACACATTGATACATTTTTTGCTACGGTAAATGAATGCTGTGCCAATATCGAATACATTTTATAAATAATTAAACTATTTAAATTTTATTATTTAAACCGTCTGAAAAGGTGCAGTTGCTCGAAACTTATTGCTGGTGACTGTCTGATAAGCCTTTAGATGCGTAAACTCGTAGGATTACCCAACTTTGCGGTACTTGGCATAGGAACTGTCGTTTTGAAATTCTGAAAGGTTAAATATGCTCGAAAATTATTGCTGGTGACTGTCTGATAAACCTTTAGATGCGTAAACTCGTAGGATTACCCAGCTTTGCGGTACTTGGCATAGCAGCTGTAGTTTGAATAGAATCCCTTGACATGACTTTATAAAATCATTGGCCTCTAATTTTATCGTGGATGAAAGCCGTATGCACCATTCTAAATTTATCGTTTGACCCTTGAAATATTAATTGTAAAATCTTAATTGTAAAAATTTACATGACCTTGCTTCTTTTCGTGGATGAAAGCCTTGGCATTCTAATTTTATCGTGGATCTGCTTACGGCTGCCGGCCAAGATGAGAGATACTATCAGATTTTAGAGTATCTGGACCAGTTATAAATGTGCCAGAAGAGCTTGACATTCTGAAACTGTATAGCGGATAATGTCTTGGGGGTGCGTAAAAAAATGGGTCGAGCGACTCATGTAGAGATTACGTTGGATTCGACCCATTTTTTTGCGACAGGTTGAAGGCCAATGTTGTAAATAATAAAAATCGAAAAAATATCCATTCCTATAGACGCTTGAAGATTTTGCATGCGACATTGCGTTTGGCCTTAGTTATTGCATAGACGATACTCGTGCTGGATTTGCGGTACTTGAGGCATATATATATATATATATATGTATATATACATATATATATATATATATATATATATATATATATATATATAGCTATTGAATCGAGTTTGAAATAAATATTTTTTATCAGTAATAAAACATACAGACATTTCAGCGGCCTTATGAAAGCTTAACCTTTGAAAATATTGATTGGATGGCTATGTTGTGATAAGCATTAGCAAAATATTTTAAATCTACAATATTAGCATATTTTTTTTTTATTTATAAGATACTCACAGGGTTGATTTTAGTTTTTTCGACAAGGGGTTTGAAAATATTAGCTCTGCAAGATCCATGCGACAATCTTATTTTCTTAAATAAGGTTTGATTTTTTTAGTTTTTACAGATTACCTTATGAAGGCTTTGTCTTTGGAAATATTGGCTGACCGGCTAACATTTTTTTTTAATTTTGATGGACAATATTAGCATGAAATCTTGTAAATTTATAGGATACTCACGGGCTAATTTAGGACAACAATGAAGGCTTGGAAAATATTAGCTCTACAAATTCGAAGCAAAGATTTTTTTTAAATGTGGCTTAAACTACTGGCCAGGAGTTGATAATATTGTCAATATTAGATTTTTAATCGTTTAGTCTAATATTGAACAATTGTCTTTGAAAATATTGGCTGTAGGGTTTAGTCTCTGAAAATATTGACTGACTAACATTTTTTTTCTAATTTTGATGGCTAAATTTACAATATTAACATGAAATCTTGTAAATTTATACGATTTTCATGGGCTAATTTTAGTTTTTTCGACAAAGAGTTTTGATGAAGGCTTGGGAAATATTAGCGGATCTGAAGAGTCTCTGCAAGCAAAGATTGTTTTCTTAAATGTGGTTTAAACTACTGATCAGGAGTCGATAATAATGCCAATATTAGATTTTTAATAGTCTAGTCTAAGATTGGATAAAAGGGTGGTAATGCTCGAATAATATTGCCAGTGACTGTGTCTTGTACCGGGATTTATCGCAAAACGGAGAGTTTAGCTAGATTTGTGGTACTTGAGGGTGGGGTGTAAATAGAGATTGGGTCGTAAGAAATACACAGATATTTTATTGAGATCTAGGATAGCTATTATTTAAAATGTTTTATCGTACAGCTTGAGGAAGCCGTCTTAAAAGTTGGCATTGGTATATGAAGACTTCCATATCTATTTTGAAAATGCTTAAAGTATATTTTTTAGAATCCTTCTACCAAGACGGTGAAAAGTATTATGGAGCCAAACATATATACATAATCGTGTAATTGAGTATGAAATAAAATATTTTTTTTATCTGTATTTAAACATACAGACATTTCCGCGAAGCGGAAATGTCTGTATGTTTAAATACAGATAAAAAAAATATTTTATTTCTAATATTTTTAATTCTAAAGTTACAATATTAGCATACCATTTTTAAATTTATAGGATACTCACGAGTTAAATTTTATTTTTTTCGATAATGAGTTTTGATAGAAGGGCTTAGGCTTGAAGGCTAATGATTGTAAAGCTCTATATATTACTCAGTCGTTATTTGTCAGACAATAAAAGTCTTGTTTTCAAAGTCAATATTGTATAAATAACCCTATTTTAAAGGAAGTGGGATCAGGGAGCTGGTTTATGCATGACCTTACAGTAGAAGAAATAAATTCCACTCCCACCCACCCTAATAGATATACTATATATATACTATATATAGACAACAGCGCCATCTACAATGATTGGCTAAAGAAATATAATTTTAGCAACCGATAAATATAACATTAAAATCCAACTGAGAAATATAACTTTAGAAACCAACCATCATATCAACCAACCAACCAACTAAAAAAAAAAAAAAAAAAAAAAAAAAAAAAAAAAATTTTTTTTTTTTTTTTTTTTTTTTTTTTTTTGAGTGGGCGTGGCTTGGATACATTCTTTATAAATAGCCGTATTCAAACCTTCAAACCTTCATTCTGTCTGCTAACATTGAATTGTATCAGGATCATGGAGAATTTCGTAAGATATGACCTGCCTGAAGATCCTAAATCTGAGTTCTGGATTCGAGTAAAATCTAATAAACCTGGCATTGAAAGACTCAGAAAAATATCTCTCGAAGGCATTTTTAGAAATAAAAATATTCCGATAGTGGATCGTATTGACGGGACCCTTTTAATGCAGGCAGACGGAGCCTTAGCCGCGAATTCAGCAACCATCGACCGTTTCAACGAATTTTATCTAAAACATAAAATGGATGGGTCCGAAATCCGTTTGGATGAAAATCTGGTTCTCAAGCCAAACTGCATTGTAGTTGTGAATGAATACATTCGTGGGGGACCTTTTGGCGGCACTAGATTAATTTTTCTTTACCACGACGTTGAAAAAAATGAAGCTGTGTGTAAAAGTCCTAAAACGGGTACCGAAGTCAGAATATCTCAGTCCGTACGCACTGGACGGTTTCCTATCGAACTGGGATTTGCCAGATCCATTCATATCTATCGAGATGCGATCGACGATTTGAAAATGGTTGTCAGTTTGATCGGATATAAAGATCCTGTTTCCTGGCTCTTGTATCGTGTGAATCAATTGAAACAGGTATTGGCCGTAGAGTTTTAATTTAAAAACACAACCTTGAAAAAAAAAAAAAAAAAAAAAAAAAAAAATTTTTTTTTTTTTTTTTTTTTTTTTTTTGAGTGGGTGTGGCCTGGATTCATTCTTTATAAATAGCCGTCTGTCTGCCACTCTCATCTAGCTAACATTGAATTGTATCAGGATCATGGAGATACGATATGAGTTTATGGACCTGCTCCGACCTGCGAAATGACCGCTCTATGTTGAAAATGCTCACAGTCAAAATAACGCTGTCCCACAAACTCGATACACCCGATGTTGAAAAGCCAGTTGAAACGTATAGCTTATTACGATAGCATGAGTCTGTCCTGGCGAATGGTGTTATCAAGTTTGGATTCTACAATGCTTAGTTGTTACGGTGTTGCAGAGACAAAATGTGTATGTTTCTTTTAAAACAATGATAGACATGTTGGACACCTATGGTTATATTGGCTGACGTGACAATCCCAGCGTCTTGTTGGCTGGTCTAAAAATATCACGTGGCTTTGTAGTGGCATAATATCCTGTCAATATTTTTAGCCATCCTGTTTTCAAGGACTTATGCTACAAATAACTTTATCTCATCCGGTAACTCCTTATCGCATCCTGTCTTCTTGGCTGACATCCTGTTTTAAAGGATATGGGTTTACTATAAAAGCCGCTGCTCAGAGCTTACAGTTTCATTCGCTCACTAGCTCTCAAGCCATGTGGATGCGATTATTTTTCCCAGGCCAGATCGGCTTGAGGTCCGCCCTAGCCTCTGACGGAAAGACTTACGTTTCGGCTGTAGATGTGGGCGTGATGCTGAAATTCAACGATATTCATGAATTTGCCAACTATCGGGCCACCAAGCATCTAGACTCGTTTCCAGTCTTTGAAATATCCGAAATGTTCGACTACGTGAGCCTGTTCTCAGACGTAGATGAAATGCAGAGACTCTGGAGACACGGAAGGGTCGCCGCCGATTTTCCCATGTCTTCGGAGTATGTATTTGATGTTCATATCGAATCTGAGGGGAATGCCAGGTTGCAGGACTGGCTGCAAATCTATACTGACCTCTTCAGAAATGACCTGTTCGACGGCCCTCGTGTCAAGTCCAAGAGGTTGGCTCCCACCAACGAATGTAAAGTCTGCCTGACGGAAGAGAGCCAGGTGGCGTTCTTCGACTGCGGGCACGTGGTGTGCTGCATGGCCTGTTCGGACAAACTCGAATATTGTCCTGTCTGCCGAACGGTCATTGCGGAAAAGAGACGAGTCTATGTACAATAGATGTGAAAAATATTTAAAAAACTTGTGTCAAACGAGGCCTCCTCATGTCTTGACGACGATGGAAGCCTCGTTTGACACATTTTTTTTAAAGCGATAGGCTACCAATCTTGGATTTGTGAAAAAAAATAACTTGTAAATATTTATCGGTTTAGACGGTACTTTATGAGAGTCCATTGAATATAAGTAACTTAAAAAATTTCAAGATTTGTGAAAAAATAAACTTAGAAATAAAAAATATAAAATCGAAATGAAAAGAATAAAAAAATTTCGAGATTGGTTAAAAATGACAAAGTCAAAAAAAAAAAAAAAAAAAAAAAAAAAAAATATAGATGTATAAAATCAACCATGGTTTATATAGCCATGCCACACCCACCTTGAAAAAAAAAAAAAAAAAAAAAAAAAAAAAAAAAAAAAAAAATTTTTTTTTTTTTTTTTTTTTTTTTTTTTTTTTTTTTTTTTTTTTTTTTTTCAAGGTTGATTGATTGGTGGATTGACTCTAGCTAACCTATATATATATGCCGGTTTGTCTTCTAACAGAATCATTTGCATCGTGGAAATGAATTTCATACGATATGAGTTTATGGACCTGCTCCGAAATTGCGTTCGACTTGCCTTACGTCTAGAGACCTGCGAAATGATGTTGGAATCTGAGTTTGCCCGGTCTATTTTGAAAATGCTCACAGTGTATTTTCAGAATCACACTAATCGCGAGATGGCCAGAATAGATACAGCCGAAAAGGCATTTAGAATGTTGATAGGCCAATTGAAATGCATAGCGTATTGTGACTATGATAGCATGTCTCCTGAGGTTAAGAGTCTGTTGGCTGAAGATATTGTGCAGCCTTATCAAGTTTGGGTTTTACAATGCCTAATTGTTACAGCATGTACTGTTGCAGATTGCTGGACAAACTGTAAAGTGTGTATGTTTGATGTAGCTTTTGAAACGCTAATAGACATGTTGGACACTTATGGCTATATTGCCTGTATCGAACGCGACCTAGATCGTAACTATAATCCGTTTGGTAATCCGAGCGAAATTGTCTTGTTCGCCGGTCTAAAAATAACCAATTAGAACGCGGTCATCCTGTTTTCAAGGACTTATGTAACGATTCGTATAAATAGCTATCGCATCCTGTTTTCATAGATAAGCTCGCTACTATAAAGGCCAGTGCTCAGCGCTTGCAGTTTCATTAATTCACTACCTCTCGAGTCATGTGGATGAAAATATTTTTCCCCGGCAAGATCGGTTTGAGAGCAACCCTAGCCTCTGATGGAATGGTTTACGTTTCGGCCGTAGACGTGGGTGAGATGCTGCAATTTAATGACAATTACGAGTTTGCTAAGAATCGTGTCATCAAATACATAGCCAATGCATTTCCAGTTTTTGAGATTGAAGAAATGTTCACCTACGTAGGCCTGTTTTCAGCGTTTTTAGACGTAGTTGAAATGCAGATGCTCTGGAGACATGGACGGGTCGCCACTAATTTTCCAGTGTCTACGGAAGATATATTTGACGTTCATGTTGAAACGCAGGGAGAGGTAAAATTGCAGGACTGGCTTCAAACATATGCGGACCTCTTTAAAAATCAACTGTTGGACAGACCGGTTGAAGAGATCGAGTGCCCAGGCCTTACTTGTGACAAGACACAACTCGAAAACAGATTGACTACCTTTCGCATCTCTCCGTTTGGAGATGATACTAAATCGATAGCCGAATGCGGCATGTTTTACTTAAAGTATGGAGATTTCGTACAATGTGCTTACTGCAAAGTGATCTTGCATGATTGGAAACCTTACGATAATCCGCTAAAAGAACATATTCGCAAGAGTCCAAGATGCCCATATTTAATTGGTTTAACCGATTGGAAAAGGCCTATGAATAAAACGAAGAACGAATGCAAGGTCTGTTTGACAGAAGAGAGCGAAGTCGCATTCTTTAACTGTGGGCATGTAGTATGCTGTCTGGCTTGTTCCAAAAAGATGGTAAATTGTCCCATATGTAGAAAAGCTATTGTAGAAAAGAGAAGAGTATATATCCAGTAATTAAAAAAAGCCACACCCACT
This sequence comes from Salticus scenicus, assembly GCA_963930645.1. Taxonomy (NCBI): domain Eukaryota; kingdom Metazoa; phylum Arthropoda; class Arachnida; order Araneae; family Salticidae; genus Salticus; species Salticus scenicus. The sequence continues at coordinate 316,933,731 of OZ005652.1, read as the reverse complement.
CTCAAAAAAAAAAAAAAAAAAATTTTTTTTTTTTTTTTTTTTTTTTTTTTTTTTTAAGTGGGTGTGGCAACCAACTATGCTATATAAGCACAAACTTTACCTATCGTTGCCATATTATGTACAATTATGGATACAATAATGGATCCTAAATCTGAACTCTGGGTTCGAATGAGGCCAAACGAAGCCGGCATTCAAGAAATCGTGTCACTATCTTTCGAAGACTTTTTTCGAGGCAAAGATATGCCGATAGTGGATAATATTGACGAGATATTTTTAATAGAAGCGGACGGAGACTTAATCGTGGATCCAGAAACTATTGGTCGTTTCAATGAATATTATCTAAAACATAAAATGGAGGGATCCGAAATTCGGTTGGATGAAAATCTGGTTGTGAAGCCGAATTGTATTGTAGTTGTGACTGAAAACTTATCTGAGGCGGTTATTAGAGGCACTAGTTTAATTTTTCTTTACCACGACGTCGAAAAAAATGAAGCTGTGTGTAAAAATCCTAGAAACGGTATTGAAGTCAGAATATCTCCGTCCGTACACACTGGACGTTATCCTCTCGAATTGCAATTTGTCAGACTCCTTCATAAGTATGGTTATCGGTTTAGGTGAACATAAGTTTATGCTATATAAGTAAGAATATACTGTACAATTATGTTGAAAGTGGATCCTAAATCTGAGGTCTGGATTCGAGTAAAATCTAATAAAGTCGGCATTCAAAGACTCGTGAAAACATCTCTCGAAGACTTTTTTCGAGATAAAAAAATTCCGATAGTGGATCGTATTGACGAGACCCTTTTAATGCAGGCAGACGGAGCCTTAGTCGTGTACCCAAAAACCAGGATACGTTTCAACGAATTTTATCTAAAACATAAAATGGATGGACCCGAAATCCGGTTGGATGACTATCTGGTTCTGAAGCCAAATTGTATTGTAGTTGCACATTATTACTATTGTGAGGGGGTTTTAAACGGCACTAGTTTAATTTTTCTTTACCATGATGTCGAAAAAAATGAAGTTGTGTGTAAAAATCCTAAAACGGGTACCGAAATCAGATTTTCTAAAGAAGTAGACACTGGAAGATTTCCCATCGAATTGGGATTTGCCAGACCTCTTCATGACTATCCAGAGAAAATCGAACCTTCGAAAATGAAAATGGTCGTCAGTTTGGGTGGATATGAAAATAGTTTGTATGAGATTACCAGAGTCATGAATTGCGTGAATAAAATGGAACAGGTATTGGCTGTAGAGTTGTAATTAAAAAACTACAAATATATATAGCTAAGCCTCGCAAAAAAAAAAAAAAAAAAAAAAATTTTTTTTTTTTTTTTTTTTTTTTTTTTTTTTTTTTTTTTTTTTGAGTGGGCGTGGCTTAGCTATATCTATTTGTATTAATGTGATCGTGCCTATAAAAATGCAGGTTTGTGTTCTAAAGGAATCATTTACATCATGTTCTTCCAATTTCGTGTACTCGAAAATGAGTTTCGTATCGTACTCAGGGATTGTGTTCGTCTTGCCTCTCGTCAAGAGACCTGCGAAGTGTTAGAATCTCCATTTACCCGCTCTATTTTGAAATTGCTGAAAGTATATTTTCAGAATTCATCTAGTGACTCGGAGGACATACCTGATACTGTCGAAAGGGTTATTAAGAGGTTGGATGTCAGATTGAGGAATATCATACATTCTAACTACAGTATAATCTCTCCTGATATTAAAAGTCTGTTCGGCAAGGAAATGTTGCCACATAACCATTGGAGTTATCAAGTTTGGGTTTTAAACTGTTTAATTGTTACAGCATCTACCGTTGCAGACTATGCAGAACAATTCAAAGTGGATATTTTCGATATGGTTTTTGAGGTATTGTTTCAAAAGTTGAAATATTACGGTTATATTAAACGTATTGATGATGACCTGTCTCGCAACCACGATCCGTTTGGTAATCTAAGCAAAAGAGTACTGTTGGCAAGTGTAAAAAAAAAAAAAAAAAAAAAAAAAAAAAAAAAAAAAAATTTTTTTTTTTTTTTTTTTTTTTTTTTTTTTTTTTTTTTTTTAGTGGGCGTGGCTTAACTTATTTAAGACTTGAAAAAAAAACCTGGCTATATAAATGCGAGTTTACGTTCAAAATAAATCATTAGTATCATGTCTATCCGAGGTGATTTTCGTAGACTACTCCAAGATTGCGTTCGTCTCGCCTCTCGTGAAAAGGCCTACGGAATGTTCAAATTTAAATTTGCCTACTGTATTTTGAGAAAGCTTGAAATATATTTTCAGACCCCCGCTAGCCGTTTGCAAATTAGACTGGATTCAGTTGAAAAGATGATTTCCAGGTTGGACATGAAATTGAGGCTTGCTTTACATTATGAAGATGTTCGGTCCGATCCTGATGTTAGATGTCTGTTGGGTGAAAAAAAGTTGCCACGTGTCCATTGGCGTTATCAAGCTTGGGTCTTGAAATATTTAATTCTTACAACAAATACTATTGTAGATTGTACAGAACAATTGAAAGTAGATATTTTTGATAAGGCTTTTGAATTATTGATGAAAAAGTTTGACTGTTATGTTTATATTAGATTTATGAAAGGCGAGCTAGCTGACAAAGACGATCCGAGTGAAATAGCCCAGAAGCGAGAGTTATCAATGACGAATATTTCCAATACAGATTTAGAAAATTCTCAATTACTGTGTAATATTTGTTTTAGCAGAGAGAGACAAATTGTTTTTGAAGATTGTAAGCATTTCGTTTGTTGTAAAAGTTGTTCAAGCCATTTCACAACTTGTCCAATTTGTCGATCACCTATTACAAATTGTATCACAGTATACCTATCTTGAAAAAAAAAAAAAAAAAAAAAAAAAAAAAAAAAAAAATTTTTTTTTTTTTTTTTTTTTTTTTTTTTTTTTTTTTTTTTCAAGTGTGGGCGTGGCCTAGCTCTATATAAGTAGGGGTTTCCACGCTCATTTCTACCTAACATTTCGTATTGAACAGATTAAATATATACTTAAACATAAAGGAGATATATAGTATTTATTTAACGTTGTTTATATTTTAGTTTTGCTAGAATAAATATAGTATGGATAATATAGAAGTCATATTTAGCTACATGCGAGATGACTACCATAGAACAATAGCACGTTTAGAGTCTTCGAAAGGGGTCGTTGATAAAGAATCTCTCAATAAAATAGTCAACGATTTGGTTGCCAAAGACAAAGAAATTTTTCGCATCATCGATTTCTTGACCATTGTGGAAACCACGTTCAGCAAATGGTATTTCGAATCCAGGCAAGTTCATCAGATTGTTCGAGATAGCGTAGCACAGACAGACGGCCCTTCGAAAGATGATGCGATAGCGGACGCCGTAGAAAAGTTGAAAACGTCTTTGGACTTGATAAAGAGTTATTGCGATGATGCAATGCTGACAAAGTTGAAATTTTCGTCTAAAAGGGATTGTTCTACTAGACAATCGTACCTGGATAGGTTAGATGTCGCGTTTAATTTAATGTGGGACCAGTGGGAAGACGCTATTTGTGAAGTCTGACAAAAATATTTCATGACTCATAGCATTTCAGAAGCTGATTAAACGACTGTAGTAAACTATTGTAATTCTGTCAAGGTCACATGACGGATTTATAATTGTAAAGTCTCAACTTAAATTTCTACCAACCAACCAACTGAAAAAAAAAAAAAAAAAAAAAAAAAAAAAAAAAAAATTTTTTTTTTTTTTTTTTTTTTTTTTTTTTTTTTTTAAATGTAACCTTGTAATGACCTTCATGTGTGGCTTGGGTATATATACAAGCCGTATCCTTGCTAGACCAGTTCAGATCCTTCTCTATAGCAGCATTGTTTTAAATTGTCATTGTTAAATTACGCGTCATGGCAACTTTGGACAACGATATTAAGCATCTGCTGAGACGAAAGTTAGTGCGTGGGGTCCTGAAAGGAGAACCTTTTCGTACCTTAGAGTCTCATCGGCGAGAACTTATTGGTGAGGTAGCCCAATGGATGGGAGTTGACGTTTCGACCGAAGACGGGTTCAAGAATAGGCTCGTAACTCTGCTGGGATCTAGAGAGGTGCCCACTACTACGGCTGAGTGGACAAAGCTTCTCAACAAATGGATCAGAAATCATTGTTCTGGGGCCGTGCTCTCTTCGAGAGAGATCTACGAGATCTTGGCCGTAGACGGATTCAGAGGGTTCAAACCCAAACATCTCAAGCTCTATTTGCCTACGGTTCCACTTAGAAAAGAATACGAGGATCATGCTCGAGGCGTCAGGGCCATCTACCATTGTATCGACGAGACAGATAGCATTTCAGGCTTGACGGGTACCGATTCAGCTTGTGTTGTGTTCCTGGCTCTCTTGAGACTGTACGGATCGGCTTCTGACGATAGGGTCGCTGTCAGGATCGAGAGAGCCGTAGTTGCAGCAGAGGGACACTTACAGCAGCTCGGAGAGTATTATCCAGACGTTAAAAATGTAAACGAGGCGCTGCTGAAGAGATTTGGTAAGATCTACGTAGAGGTGGTTGGAGATTCTTGGAAGGATGTGTCAGGAGAATTGTTGGAGAGTTTGGACGACGAGATAGGTTGAGGTTCAATGAAGACTATATTATATTATGTTTCAAGGTCACATAAAAAAAAAAAAAAAAAAAAAAAAAAAAAAAAAAAAAATTTTTTTTTTTTTTTTTTTTTTTTTTTTCAAGTGGGTGTGTTAACTCTATATAAACATGAGCTGTGCCTATCGTTGGCATATTGTGCAATTTTGTTTGATAGAATGGATCCTAAATCTATGGTCTGGGTTCAAGTAAGGGATTCGAGTCTAATCCATAAAATATCTGTCGAAGACTTCTTTCGAGAAAAGAATATTCCGATAGTGGATCGTATTGATGATACCCTTTTAATGCTAGCGGACGGAGCCGTAGTCTTGAAACCAGCGACCAGGATACGTTTCAACGAGTTTTATCTAAAACATAAAATGGATGGACCCGAAATTCAATTGGGTAAAAATCTGGTTCTGAAGCCGAATTGTATTGTAGTTGCGACTGAAAGCTTTCCTTGGGCGCCTATTCGAGGCACTAGTTTAATTTTTCTTTACCACGACGCCGAAAAAAATCAAGTTGTGTGTAAAGATCCTGAAAAGGGTACCGAAGTCAGAATATCTCCGTACTACAATGAATGTTTTCCTATTGAGTTGGGATTTGCCAAACCCCTTCATATGTATCCAAATAGAATCGAGCATTCGAAAATGGTCATCAGTTTGGATGGATATAAAAATTTAAATCTGGTTTCCAGGGTCTTGAATCGCATTAATAAAATGGAACAGGTATTAGCCGTAGAACTTTAGGGGTGGCCTGGCTATATAAGATGGCTAACGTACCCCATTGACGTCTGCCAGCAACAGTTTTCTAGTTGATTGTAATTAAGTATTTTTTCTTTGTCTATATATATCGAGTCAAGATGAATAATTTAGCCGCATCAGAAATGCCTTTAACCCCTTATTACAATTTTGATGCTACCAGAAACGATGTTGAGCAATGCATGCAGTCATTGCTAAATGGCGTGGCTACGTTACCTAAATTTCTTTCAACGAGAGTTCATGAAATCATGCATCAGTCTGGGCCGGGCGTAAATTGTGTAATGGAAACTGGTAACATGATTATGGATGGTAGTCGCCGAGAAATGGTCGTTGGCCGATTCATAAACGACAAAGGCTACCTGATGAAAAAGAGTGAAAACCTCAATACGGGAGAAAAAGATGAAATCCAAGAGTATGTGAATTTGGATGCTGAAAATGATGTAGAAATGTTTGACTTGTCGTGGAAAAATCTGACTGGATCGTAAAAAAATTATATATTTTGACTATAATAAAGGTATAATGGATCCTGTTAAACATATTATCGACGAGTATAGAAAATATTATAGCGATACGGCTGCAGATTTGAAATCTTTAAAGTTGGGTGAAATAATAGATAAAGATGGGTTTGAAAAAGAAATGGCGTCCTTAAAATCGAATATGGATAAATTAATAGGCGTAGAAAAAGAGATATTCAGCATTATCGATATTTTTACCGTTTTGGCTATAATAATAAAAGAATGGAAATTTGATTTTACCAATCTTATATGTGCAGTTGATAAAGATGCTAAAGATTTGAAAAAACTAATAACGACTGGCAATCGAATTATAGATGATAAGTGCATCCATAGCTTGGAATCGTCGTTCAAATCGATAAAGGATTATCCTGACCACGTTAGATCGCTAGAACTCGATAGAGCGTTCATACCTGTTTGGCGAGATAAATATATTACAAAATTAAAAACCGCTCATGATTTGATAGATAATCATCTCAAGCAAGCATTAGAGGATAATTAAAATTTTTCTTAAATAAAGCATAATGGAATACGTGGGAAAAATTATTTCTAGATATGAAGATTATTACTGTGAAGTCGTTGAGAATTTGAAAGATTTAGAGATTGGGACAGATGAGTTTGAGGAAAAAACAAAATCCTTAAAAACAAATATTGATAAGCTACTCTCCAAAAATGAGAAAATTTTTAGTATTATCGATGCTTTAGCCGTTGTAACTAGAATACTGGATAACTGGGATGATGATACCATTGAACATTTACAGGCAATTCATGAAAATGTCAAGCGACTGAGAGAATTGATAACAGACCCAACTGACAATCGAATGATAGATGACGAGTGCATTAAAAATTTGCAAAATTCATTCGAATCGATACAGAGATATTATTACGTTGGTAAACTGACGGCAAGCTATTCTATGAAGGCTTGTTCCTCGGATGTACGCGACGAATATATGGAGAAATTAAAATCATCATTAAATTTAATAAAGGATGTTTATAAGACAGCGTTAAAAATGACCCTTAGATATATGTAAGACATATAGAATGAAAAATCTGATCTGGCTATAATAAAGGCATAATGGACCATGTTAAAGAAATTATGAACGAACATAAAAAATATTACCGCAATACGGCTGTAGATTTGAAATCTTTAAATTTGGGTGAAATAATAGATAAAGATGAGTTTGCGAAAGAAATGACGTCCTTAAAATCGAATATGGATAAATTAATAGACATAAATGAAGGCGTTTTCAGCATTATCGATGCTTTTACAATTTGGACTACAATAATGAATGACTGGAAATTTGATTTTATCAATCTTATACGCAAAATTCATAACGATACTAAACGGTTGAAAAAACTAGTAACTAACCCAACTGGCAATCAAATTATAGATCATGAGTGCATAGATAAATTGGAATCGTCTCTCTTATCGATGGGTTCATATCCTGACGAGGCTGAGGGTAGCTATAACCCAAGAATACATCCACCTGATAAGCGTGATAAATATATTGCAACTTTAAAATCAACCCTAAATTTGATAGAAAATTATTATAAGAAAGCGTTAGAGGATAATTAAATAAAGTATAATGGAGTACGTGGAAAATATCATTTTTAAATATGAAGATTATTACGGTGAAATGCTTGTGGATTTGGAATTTTTAGAGACTGGGACAGTTAATAATAAAAGGTTTCAGAAAAAAGTGGAAATTTTAAAAGCAAATATTGATAAATTAATGGACAAAAATGAAAAATTTTTCAGTATTGTCGACGCTTTAGCCATTTTAATTGGAATAATGAGTGACTGGGAATCTAAGTCCACTGATCAGTTACACGCAATTTATAAAAATGTCAAGCGGCTGACAGAATTAATATCAAACCCAACTGCCAATCGAATTATAGATGACAAGCACATCCACAGATTGCAATCGTCGTTCGAATTAGTAGAGAAATATTTTCAGCATGCTAAACGGACGGCAAGCTATTCTCCAAAGGCTTGTTCATCTGATGTACGTGATGAATATATCGCTAAATTAAAATCAACATTAAATTTAATAGAGGATTATCATAAGAATATATTAGCAATTACTCCATAAATTATATATTTGTAAAACATAGATTAAAAAAAAAAAAAAAAAAAAAAAAAAAAATTTTTTTTTTTTTTTTTTTTTTTTTTTTTTTTTTAGGTGCCACGCCCACCCTTGAAGCTTGTCTATATATACTATGGCTAACATGACTACACTCTCATTGTGTCTCGCCAGCAACGGTCGTCTAGTCACTATGCCTCGTAATGTGTTTTCAGCAAGATTGATGGAGAGTTAGATTTTTCTATAAAAGCTTATAATCTATTCTGATTTCATGAAAACCTGCAGTATTTTGTAATTTGTCAGACAAAAGTCTTGTTTTCAAAGTCAATATTGTATAAATTACGCTATTTCATCCTATTTTAAAGGAAATGGGTTTAGACATCAGGAGCGAGTTTATGCATGACCGTACAGTAGAAGAAATAAATTCCACTCCCACCCACCCTAATAGATATACTATATATATATACTATATATATATATATATATATATATATATATATAGACTGCAGCGCCATCTACAATGATTGGCTAAGGAAACATAGCGTTAGTAGCCAACTGAGAAATATAGCTTTAGCGGCCAACTTAGAACTGTAGCAGCCAACTGAGAAATATAGCTTTAGCGGCCAACTTAGAACTGTAGCAGCCAACTGAGAAATATAGCTTTAGCGGCCAACTTAGAACTGTAGCAGCCAACTGAGAAATATAACTTTAGAAACCAACCAACCAACTGTGGAAAAAAAAAAAAAAAAAAAAAAAAAAAATTTTTTTTTTTTTTTTTTTTTTTTTTTTTTTTTAATTGGGTGTGGCATCGCACCGCTTTCGAGTATATATATATAAGGTAGTCTCTTGCTACCCACAATCAAATAACATGGCTTTTTATAGTAATGAGCCCATATACTATGGCTATTCTCCTCGACCCAACTTCGATGCTATGAACGATGACGAACTTCAGGCGTGGTTGGAATATTCTCGTAGAGAATTGGATGCAATGAATTCTTGGGAACGCTACAATCGGCCGAGAAAAAATTACCGTCAGCGTGCTCGGAAATCCCCTGAAGTCCAAAAGATTTCTTCACCTGTATGCCGGATCGTGAACGGTACTTGTGCGGCTTGCGAACAAAGAAGAAAACTGTTTAAACCTGGCCAAGTCATGGGTGGTCCAGATCGTTTCTCTAGAATCAGAGAATGTGAGCGATAATAGTGATTCATTTAAAAAAAATCAGAGGGTCATGAATAAAGATATGGATTGGATGCTTATGTTATTATTTATGGTGATTGGCATGGCTATTAGTTACGTTGATTCTTACTTCAAGCAAAGTAGATTAATGATTATGTCGTCACTAATGAAATTGCTAGACAACGCCCAAAAGACTAACGATGGCCAGTCGACATGAAAAAAAGATGGATCCTGAATGCGTTATCTGCGGAGGTGGAGTGCCTACCGAAGAATTATTCTATACAGAGTGCGGACATCCTTATCATTTAGAATGCGTGCGAGGATTACGTAGGCAGCGTATACGTCGTGTGGCACGCGGAAAAATAACCAAAGATCGAATAAAGCGACTAGCTCTTAAGAAAAAGATAAAAGCTAGCGGTAAAATTCCAAAAAATTTATCTTTGCCTCAATGTCCAGCCTGCAATAGATATTTTACCAGAAATGATGTCCGAAGAATAAGTCGCATGATGGGAGACACGTTGAGAAGATGGGAACGAGAACTTAACTTGCCAGGTTCTGATAGCGATAGGTCCAGATCCAGATCCAGATCCAGATCAAGATCCAGGTCCAGATCAAGATCCAGATCACCTCCCAATCTTGGTGTCGTAGCTTAAAAAAATTAGAGGATCGTTATGTTCGAATTTATGTTTATTGGCATGGCTACGTTAATTCTTACTTCAAACAAAATAAATTAATGGTTATTTCGTCGCTAATGAAATTATTGGACCAAAGATTGACGACATGAAAAAAAAAGATGGATCCTGAATGCGTTGTTTGCCAAGGCGATGTGCTTACCGAAGAATTATTTTCTCCTGAGTGTGGGCATCCTTATCATTTACAATGCGCGCGAGGATTACGTAGGCAGCGTATACGTTCCGTGGCACGTGGAGACATAACCAAAGATCGAATAAAACGACTAGCTCTTAGAAAAAAGATAGGAGCTAGTGGTAAAATTCCAAAAAATTTATCTTTGCCTCAATGTCCAGCCTGCAATAGATATTTTACCAGAAAGGATATCCGAAGAATAGGTGGCAGGATGAAAGACAGGTGGCGCCTGATGGAAGCCGCGGTGAGAAGATGGCAACAAGATCGTAACTTGTCGGGCTCTGATAGCGATACGTCCAGATCAAGTTCGAGATCCAGATCAAGATCAAGATCAAGATCACCTCCCAATCTTGGTGTCGTAGTTTAAAAAAGTATGAAATATAAATGTGCAATTTGCCGAGAAAGGAAAGGAAATCTATTTATTGCTGAATGCAGACATCGTTTCCATGCGCAATGCGCCAATCGACTATATAATAAACGAAAACGGAACGCTTCGAATAAAAAAGCCTCCAATAAATATTCTAAGGATAAAAACTCAAATGTATCCAAATTGCCACCTTGCCCGTCTTGTAAAAAACGCCTTACTAGAAAAGATATCAGAAAGATGCTCAACTTGAAACAGTCAGAAAAATTTGAGCAATTACATGGCCTGGATTATTCAGACTCTGAACTCTATTATTCTGATTTGGATTACACAGGCCTCAACGATTCAGATTTTTACAGCGATCGGTCCAGTTCCAGATCAAGATCTAGATCTCCACCCAGATCACCACCACCTAGCATACAACCATTAGTATATTTGTAGTAAAACAAGCAACGATGAACCTCAAAACAATATTATGCGGAACACTTCTATTTATAATAGCAATGAATGTTATCATGTACTCTTATCTAATTTATACTATAAATACTACCACGACGAGTCAGTCAGGGGGAGATATTGTAAAAGCTCATACAGTAGCAGTTTATGCCCAATTCATAATGCAATTTTTACAATTGACGTTTGCTAGTCTTTTAATGTATGAGTCATGGTAATACTAAAAAAAAAAAAAAAAAAAAAAAAAAAAAAAAATTTTTTTTTTTTTTTTTTTTTTTTTTTTTTTTAATGTGACCTTGGATATTCTTTCAAGGTCATAATAAATAAAATTTAGTATAAATAGAAGAACTTGACTCAGTAATATTATTATTAACATGTCCGATTTAAATGTAACGTTCGATCCCAGCTTCATTTCAAAACCTGGTAAATATTTAAATTTGTTGGAGAAGGAAATAGTTTATATAAAAAATTATAAAATTTATCACGCGCATTCTGTTCCCCGTCTCGTGGCTGGCTATGGCGACAACAGTTTCATAACCTATTCGTATTCTGGCACAAATGTTCCAGCCAAAGTATGGACGCCAACGCTATTTCGCATTAAACAGATGGTGGAATTGGCTACTAATTATAAATATAATTTCTGTTTGGTTAATAAATATCGTAACGGATACGATAGTATTGGAAAACATAAAGACGATGAAACAGACATTGCTGCTGATTCACCCATAGCATGCGTTAGTTTTGGCCAAGAGAGAAAATTCAAATTTTCAAAGTTGGGTGCTAAGCCAGTCTATTATAACATGACGAGTGGTAGCTTAATGGTAATGCGCCCACCAACCAACAAATATTGGTTTCATGAAATATCAAAAGAACCAGAAAAATTAGGTGTCCGCATAAGCTTAACATTCAGAAAATTAGACAAAGGCATCAATTATAGGTAATGCAAGCTTACGTTAGGTTGGGATAAAACCATAATCTCATGCCGATATCGTGAAATTGGCTTAGACAACAACACTATAGCTGACATACATAATCCGGACTACAAACTTGCGTTGGGAGACAATAAAGAGTGTAGTCTTATGCTGATATAGTGAAACTGGCTTAGACAACAACGCTATAGCTGACATACACAATCTGTCCTGACTTACGTTGAGTTTGACAAGATAATAAAGAGTGTAGTCTTACGCTGATATCTTGAAACTGGCTGAGACAACGACACTATAATTGACTTACCAATTCCAGACTTGCGTTGGGAGACAATAAAGAGTGTAGTCTCATGCTGATATAGTGAAACTGACTTAGACAGAGACACTATAATTGACATACAAATCCAGACTACAAAATTATAATCACTTAAATTAAAAGATGTTTTACAGTAATTTCTGAGTATACAAGTATATATATATATATATATATATATATATATATATATATATATATATATATATATATATATAAATATATTATAATATAAATATTATTATAAATATTATTATAAATATATTATAAATATATTATAATATAAATATAATATAATATAATATAAATATATTATAAATATATTATAATATAAATATAATATAATATTAAAAAAAAAAAAAAAAAAAAAAAAAAAAAAAAAATCTATCCATTTCTATAGGGTAGCTACGATTCATGCTCCTATCTTCTCCTATTTTGCTCCGACTTGCTTTTTGTGGCAACGAGCGTCAAGGGCATTCAAAGTCACAAAAAAAAAAAAAAAAAAAAAAAAAAAAAAAATTTTTTTTTTTTTTTTTTTTTTTTTTTTTTTTTTTTTTAATGTAAGATTTTTTTCAACTATGTTTATGATACCACACAAGCGGTATCGTCTTGCGCTTCCATTTTCCTGATTCTGGCTTCATTTATAAAATCTACAATTTTTTCGCTCGTATAAAATTTGACCTGGTTATCAGTCAAGTCCACGCGTTCCGTAGGTTCGTTCGTGGCTATTAAATTGTAACATATGTTGTGTTTGGATAACATGAGGGCCAATCGGACGAGGCTGATATCTATTTCAAACGTGTTCGGTTTAGCTTCCGTGAAAAATTGTAACCATTCTTTTACGAGGTATGGTAATTTAAAACTTCTGAGTTTGGGATGTTTATTTTCGGCTACGGTCAAGCACCAAGTTTCTAACGAGATGTTTTTCAGTGCCACGCGTCTCAGCGAATATTTATCATCGTATTTTAAACTCTCTAGAATGCGTATATTGGGATCCGATTCGAGATCTTCGATAGTGGCTACGGACAGTATGTGTTCGGTATTCAATATAGCCTTTCTCGCTGGCCTACCTTCCAATAATGGATAACTGAGACAGAAAAACACTTGTCTGTAAACGAGGCCTATGACGACCGTGTCCACGATAACTTTCTGAATGGTTATGTCTGTCAGCAACGTGGTATATACAAAAGATATTGGTGTCCAGACGGTAGATGCTGGCACTTCGCTATATTCTATGTATCGATCGTACGGATGCAAGACTTGTACAACGCGTTTCGGGCTGGTGCCGTTGATGCTGAGAGTTATAAATTTTCTGTCTTCGTACGTTCTCTCGATCGGTTTTGAGTTTTCGAATATGATTTCCAGGGGCCATTCTATAATCAGACCCAGAGGCACCAATTTAGAAAAATTTTGTTCGTCCATATATCTAGACATATTTCTGTAATAGGATGTTAAAATATCTTGGATCACGAGCTCAGGCTTCTCTGGACTCAGCCTACGTTGTATCATACCACTGGAAGTGACGCTCGATTCCGAAAACCCAAAGCCGCTTACGGGTTTGACGTCCATGAATTTAGGTTCAACTACCTTACTCATGGTCATGAAAGGTATGTTTAAGACGTCGTGTCGGTTTTGCCATACTGCAGCCAGATTGAGTACGTATTCTATAGGTTCGTCGGACAAAAAACAGAGTCTATAGAAATCGGTCGGACCGTGTTCGCTAAAGTAACTGCCTCCTGGAAAGGGTGCATCATAATTATCCAAATACATGATTGTGCTTTTGTAGAAATATATGTTTTCGTAAGCCGGTTTGATCATACTTTGCACATATCGACTGACTACTTGTGGATTTGTCACGAAATAAGGGGTCGCGTAAAAACGTAAAGTGTTATTTGCATTCGTGTCTCGACTGATGGGATAAATCATGCGTTCGTTGCCTAAAAGAACAGTCCATAGATAATTGGGATTGGAAACAACAGACGCGGTCACATCCGATTTAAAAAATGATTTGAGGGCCAGCAGAAATGGTCTGTTGGAATAGATGGCGATGGACTCGTAAGGATACATGCGAGACACGGTCCAAGTTTCGTATGGCGAATTCCCCAAATCAAATATGATAACGTCGTTTCGGATCATAGACAAAGAACATTGCTTAAAATTGGAATATATGGATCCGTACGTATTAAAATTCATGATCCTCTTGTTTTAAAACAAAGATTTAAATTAAAGAGACTGGCTTGGGACTAGATTAGACCATAGTTTATGGATGCCGACAATAAAAATGTATGGAACTTGGAAAACATGTTTCTTCTTCGAGATTGTATCTATTGGGATGTATGTCAAAATTTAACGAGCCAGATTCAATATTGTTTTTGACAGACTAAAAGAAATTTATGACTACTGTCATGGCTGAAGATATTTATGTATCAGAATTAAATCTATTTGGTAAATTTTACATGATAAATAAGTATATATGTATTGAAAATAATTTATACTAAAACTAAAAGATGGAGGGATTTTTAGAAATGACTCAGATAGCCAAACCTGGCTGGTATTTTAGTTATTTTAATTTACCATGTTACGTGTTTAATGATGAAAGAAACATGACTCTTTCCATACGCTATTTTCAACATATTATAGATCAAAATCCCTCTAATTTAGAAACAGATGATAAGTTAGAATATTCTTCAGCATTAGATGATAAATATTTACCTTTGTCGAATTTAAATCCTACGAAAGATATAGAAAAGGATATATCCGAAAAATGGGAGGCCAAACGGACGTGGAAATTCGTAATAGCTCATGTAAAATGGATGTTTTCAGAATCTTATTTTCCCATTGAAAATTTGGACGACTTTTATTTTTATTCTGTAATAGGAATGGTTATTGCCGTTAATCGATCTTCTAAAACACTTTATTGGAAGGGTAGTAAATATAATTTCGATAAACCGTGTATTTTAATTGACCCAGATCATGAACCTCATTTTAAAGTCAGGCCATCAAGGAGAAATTCTATTTCTATAGAATGTATTTATAATCATGAATGCGGATGTGAAAAAGGGGAACAAATAATGATGCCCAATAAATTACTTTGGACAGAGACGCAACAAACCGATTACCGTGTAAAAGAGAACGATATTATGGAAAATACAACCATATCATATTATAATTATCCATATAATGGCCATATTTTACAATTTAAAGACTTTTGTTTTTGCGATAAGAATATTGCTAAAGACTATATGTATAAATAAGTACATGATGGAAGTCATTGAAACTCTAATCAAAATTTCGCCTCATGATAATGATGAGAATTTTTATAAAAAGCTATTGATATTGCCAGAGGGTATGCTGCAGAAATATAAGCAGGATTTCAACAAATATGAAAAATATGCAACATTGTTAAAATTTCATTTAGCTTCGCTTAAAAGGCCAGAATTAAACATTCGATTGATATATAGTGACGAAAATGGTTGGCATATATCATCCTGCCTAAAAAGCGTTTCTGGAGTAACCCATAGCGAAACATGCACGTGTGAAGAAGATTTTAAGGTACCAGATAATTTTTTTAACATAGTAAGACAGGAGGCAGCATTATCACTTAGATGTAGAGTATGTAAACATTATGCACCTGACTGGGTAGATACAAATAAACCTGACATGGAAAGAGAAAGAGAGAAATAAAATGATCATCTAATAATCTATATATAGCCAAAAAAAAAAAAAAAAAAAAAAAAATTTTTTTTTTTTTTTTTTTTTTTTTTGAGAGAGTGGGTGTGGCCTACACTATAACACTATGGCCTACTTTTTTAAACCAGTCGTTTCTGTATCCAAAAAATTTGTCGTTGGCTCATAGTACTTTTTTGCCAGATCAATTCTACTGCAGTCTTTTTCGTTTTTTTCCTTTTGGATTCTTAAATTTCTCCAAATAATTATATCCAACAAGCTTTCTCATTAAAGCGGTTTCTTCCAAGTCGTCGTTTTCTACTCGAGGTATAGGTTTACCATACGTGTGTGGCGTTATCGGAAAAATTTGAATTTTATGGGGCCAATGATTGGAAGTCCGTCTCTGTTCAAAACGTAGTATTCGCGTCTTTAATACCGATTCGGATACTAAAGACGCAGGTGTCATACAGACATACAATACGCAGCGAATATTTGGTATTTCTCTGAAATGCTGAGGTTGTATACCCTGATGAATCGTTCTGCTGTCCCATAGAAGAAGCGAACCCGCTTTAGCTTTTACGCAAATATCGGAATCGTGTCCTAATTTGTCCATGTAAAATTGTTTCTGTTCGTCTGTTATTACGTACCAGTCTTTTGTATTATTAATATGATATTGTTCTCGAAACGCTTTGTGTAATTTATGACTACCTCTCAGCACTCGAAGGGTAGCGTCTCCCTCATTGACGTCGAATAAATTGACCAACCCTTGTACGCATTCAAATCCATTTCTCATAAACGACTGATCTGTATGGAGTTTATCTGTTCCTCGATACCAACCTCGATTAGTTATTTCGCATGGCAAAGATATGCTGAGACCGTCGTAGCTAGTTAATAATTCGTCGGTTTTCCAAATTTTACTAAATGTATCGATAACTTTTTGATTTTGACGAATAGCCCAAGACATGGGATTGTGTCCGAAATCCCAATTCTGTAATAGCATTCCAGACTTTGGAAAAAATTCAAATATTGATTCATACGTCAACGGTTTGTTTTTTACGATTGGAGTTGATAAATATTTAGTTTTGTCGCTAAGCCATTGCCACATTTTATCTTGTAGCGCTGAAAGCTCTTCTGGAGTCAATATGTCATCGATGACTTTGACTCCATCCTCTGCTAGAGTAAAACCCTCGCAAGTGTTGTAAATCATGTTTGAAGAAAGAAATAATAACTGTAGGTTGTTGGCAGGGTCTTTTATAGTGTAGGCCACACCCACTCTAAAAAAAAAAAAAAAAAAAAAAAAAAAAAAAATTTTTTTTTTTTTTTTTTTTTTTTTCAAGTCACGTGGGCGGAGCATTTTGTAAACACTGACAGTGAAAATATTTATTTACTTATATAATATAATAATTTTATTTTTTACAGATCTCATATCTGTTAATGTTTTAACTTTAAATTTACTCGACTTGCATAAAGAACATAGCAACTCAAAATGCATGGCTGGATAAATATGTTGCCTTAGCATATCTTCTTTAGCAGTATAATATTTTTTATGTATTCTTTCGTACAAATCACAATTTGCTCTATAATAGCCTTTGCTCAATGTACAACAAGGTACTAAATATAATTCTGAAGAGTTTGAAGCGTGTTTTTCAAACATTTCTATTATTCGTATGGGTAATCCTCTACAAGCGTGAATGGCTACCCATACATTATAGGATGGTATTAGTTTTTCAAATTTATCGTCATTGATGTCGCATTGTATAAAATTACATACATTCATATTATGTAATAATTTCATGCCTTTGTACTGTTTCAAATCAACGCATGTCATTTTGGTGTCTACAAGATGAATTCCACAAGCATTTCCAGCACATATATTAATTATATTTTTATTTTTTAAGTCTATGAGATTAAATACAGACAGGGTCTCTGAATATTCTTTCAACAAAAATCTTTTACCAAAGCTATGCTGGTAATAATAATCTACAAAATATTTTCGTTTTAAATTTGTAGACTTGTTTAAATTAAGCAATTGGTTAAAAATAAAAGTATTAAGGCATTCTATTGGATTTATGCCATCTTGCTCTAGATAAAATCCCATATAGTGTCTCAAACTGGAATTGTAAAATATATTCATATTTAGTCTATGGTTCATGTAATAGCAAATCATTAAAATTTTCACAATAGGATGTATGTTATATAGATAGGCTATAATAGAAATAAAATAATGCGTAGATCCATTCCATTGAAGATACTTATCTACGACTTTAGAATCCTCATATATTACTAAAGCGCTGTAAATTCTTTTACATTTCGGATCAGAAAACGATTCACGAAAAGTATATTTCAATGAGTCTATATTTTTCAAAATAGCTATGATTTCATCAGTCTTATAATAGAACAATTTTTGGACATCTGAATAAATTAAACGTAAACTATAACAATACCTATAGATTATCCATAAAATAACGCAAATATATAATATTGACGAATCCATCTTTCAAAATGATGAAAAAGCGTTATGGCAAGTTATACGCAAGTTATACTCTAAAGACTTTTCCATCCGATATATATATACATACTGTAATAGTAAAGCCACGCCCACTCAAAAAAAAAAAAAAAAAAAAAAAAAAAAAAAAAAATATTTTTTTTTTTTTTTTTCCAAGTTGGTTGGTTGGTTGATTCATTTTCTAAGCGGTGAAAATATTATTTCTTACTTTAAAAATTTTTGTAAAACAACATTGTGAAAAATAAGCAACATGACCAAACATGTATCCAATTTAAAAATACCAATGTCAGAAAAATCATTACAAATAGGATACATTTAAATAGAGTACTGTCCCAATCATTTTTTTCTAACCAAACAAACTCTGTTAATGAATTATTTTTTGTTTTTTCTATGTTTTTATGATATTCGTTGGCTGGTATTGCGTGCAATGCCGTCAGATATTCTTCTACTTTAGAAGTCATAAAGTTTAAGCGTTCGTTTTCGTCAATTTCTAAAATTTCATGTTCCCAAATATAATCTGGAGTTAGTTCGGGGCGAATGGGACCGTCTTGATAATATGTGTAATCCAATTCTCGGTCAATTTTTTCTAGTGTTTGTTTGTCTATAACTTTTGAGTAATCGTATGGATCCATACTATCTAATATCCCATTTACCAATTCGTATATGGCATAAGTTGTAGTAATGACACCAATACTCGTTCCCAAAGCTCTCAGAGACATTGTTCCAATTTGTTTCATAGACAAGACGATCGAATTTTTCAAGACAATTTTTGCCGCAATGCTATTGGCCGCTTTGGATAATAGTTTTGGGGCCTTGCGTTTCAAAAAATTTTCAACGGCGTATTCCGAGATCTCTCTGCCCAAGTCTTTAGACAGCTCGAACGCTATGTCGTGAAAGACACTTACATTTTCGATAGGCTCTTCAATGGCTTCGCGTCTGATACGGCTGCTTCTACCAGCTCGAATTGTATATATCATGTAATTTGGAATTTTAGGCGGTTTATCTTTCAACGGCTTCAAATTACCCACCTTGGCGGCTCGGATGGCAGTCGTACCCAGTAACCATTCGCCGAATTTCTGACCACCAGACCTGGTGCATTCGTCGTTCTGAAAATCTAAACCGTACGCGTCGCAGTATGTCTTGTTAATTTTCAAACGACCCTCGACTATATCAAATCCGCCATGAAAAATATGTCTCGAGGCCCTTTCGAAAATTTTTTCAGGCATCGATGCAAAAGATTTTTTTAAAGGATTCGAGAGAACGCATTTTCCATCTGGAGTCCACTCCGTATCGATAGAATGGTCTTTGCAAGACAGTTGACATGCCATCGCATATCTGCTGCCTATTCTGACCCACTGATCGAAATCGATGTCACTACAGACTTCCCAATTTTTCTTGAACGGATAGCAACCGAATCTCTTGCATCCAATCTCGTTGAAACGAATCGAGGTGACAACAATGCATCGATCTGCGATAGAAGGCGGTATGAAATAATCTTGGTCTGTAGCGGGCCTCGTTTCCAAAAACGCATAATCGAAATAATGAGGATATTGTTTTTTGTAATATTCCAACAGATAAACTTGTGTGGCTTCGGTAGCATATCGCAACGCGTGTGTGTATTCTGGCTTATTCATGAGCTTGGTTTTGGATAAATGACGCTTTGTAGCGCGGGACCTTTTCCGAAAGGCGATACGACCATTCCACGTAACATGAATACGGGGTCGTCTTTTAATACGAAAAAGTCGCAGCAAATGGTAGACTGGACTTGGAACCATTTATTTTTGTGAAGCGATCTGTGCATGGCCGAAGCATGGGCTGCTGTGTGATAACAATTCATGGCGTTTCTCATTAACCAGGCCACGATTGTGAAAGACTCTTCGAACGTACAGTCCTCCGGTAAAGCGTAACACGGATAACATAGAGATTGATGCTTGTCCTTTTTAGCGGCGACAGTTCTTCCTTTTATGGCCAAGTCGTCTCGCGTACCGCAGGCGCATTTTCGAGCTCGGTCGAACAGCGCGTAGGGTGAGGCCTGATTCACTATTGTGATGAGCCTTTCTTCGGCAGCCAAGTTTAGAAAGTCTCTTGGTACGTTGTCTGGCACGATCAATGAGGCGCATACGATGATCGAAATTGTAAATTTTAAAGCGTATTAGGACAAACGAACCTTGAAAATACCAAGTGTTGGGAAAGACTTTGATGGTAATGCGACCTAGATGAAAGAGACGAAAATAGGTAACGAGATAGTAACCCAATAACTTTTTGTGGAAAGCTAGGCAGGGGCTCCTCACTCGAACACGGAATGAGAAGAATGACATGACTGATTCAAACAGAGATGCCATTTATATATAAATGGGTTATGGTAAAAAATACGACCTTGAAAAAAAAAAAAAAAAAAAAAAAAAAATTTTTTTTTTTTTTTTTTTTTTTTTTTTTAAGATTGGTAGATTGGTTGACTGGTAGATTTTTTTAATGGTAAAATGATAGTTTATTAATATTATCTTTATCAAGTATACAATAATTATATTCAAAATCTTCTGTAAAAAGTGGATCGTTTGGAAATACATATTGTTCTCCCCAATCACATTCGTCACAATTTATATCTATGCATTCTACAATTATACCGTAGCCGTAATATGGTTTTACTACCATATGTGCTTTGTCTTCAGTATCGTAATTCAAGATAAAGGGTTTATCAAATACATATTTTTTACAATTGTGATAAAGTAATTTCAATTTATGATTTATAACAATGTTATCGTATACCAATTCGTAATATTTCATATCTTCATCGATGGGTATAATTTGTTCTGGAAGCAAAATTTCACGATGGTAATCTGCCATTAACAAATTTTCCGAAAATTTAAATTTTACACTTTTTCTCATTTCTCCAATATTTAGACATTCTATAGGTAAATAAATATCACCTGGATCACGTCCCAGTTTTAAACATTCGAAATGGCGATAGCATATACTCATATTTTTTGCGTCTATAAATACGTAATACGGTTCATTGTTAAGTCCAAGGAACCAGCCATATTTTATCAGAGAGGTTAAATGTAGAAATATTTTTTCTTTGAGAGTCCATGCATGTTCATAGGCCAACACTTCCTTATATTCAGATATGGCATCCAGACCGTTAACTTTATCGTACAGAGAAAAATATTTTCTACAGAGCAACATTTTAATGTCAAAGGGTAAGCTGAGAAATGAAATTGGTTCAGCCATTTCTATCGTCTGAACAAACCCTTCACTAAATCACGAATGATTCGATAGCGCTGGGCTTTATATACTGATCGGCCAGGCCGTTGCATAAGCTTTTTCCATGAAAACAGGATATGATAAAGTTATTTATAGACTGTTATATTTTCACCGTCAGTAATTAGAAAATGCTCCGCCCACGTGACACATAAAAAAAAAAAAAAAAAAAAAAAAAAAATATATATATATTTTTTTTTTTTTTTTTTTTTCAAGGTTGGTTGATTGGTTGATTTAAAATCTTATTCGATATTTCTATCTCAAAGACATTAGCTATCTCAGGTTCAAAGGCATCGTTTCAATATTAAATTTTTTGAGGGGTGGGGGGGGTATATCGTTTAATGATACAATGTTTGTTTTTCAATATTATCCTTATCGATTATACGATAATTGCATTGAAATTCTTCTGTCCAAAGTGAATCAACTGGAAATACATATTGTTCTCCCTTATCACATTCATTACAATACATATTGATACATTCTACAATAATACAGTGGTCGTCATATGGCTTTATTTCAATATGTATTTCGTTACAATCCTCGTAGCACATGATATAGGGTTTATTAAATGCATATTGTCTGCAATGTTGATAAATTAAATTCAGTCTATGATTTACAACGATAGTACCATAATATCGCAAGTTATAATATTTCAAATCCTCCAAGTTTTCAACAGACATAACTATTTTTGAAGGCAAAATTTCACGAAAGCAATCTACCATTGAATAATAATATCTCGTACATCTAATTTTTATATTTTTTCTCATTTCTCCAATATTTACGTATAGCATAGGTAAATAAATATCACTTGAGTCCTGTTCCGGATCTAAGTAGTTGAAATAGCGATAGCATATACTCATATTTTTTGCATCCATAAACACGTAACATGGCTTATTGTTAAATCCAAGGTGCCAGCCAAATTTTATCATGGAGGTTATACGTAAAAATAGTTTTTCTTTGGGAGTCCATGCATATGGATTGACCAACACTTTCTTATATTCAGATATAGTATTCAAACTGTGAACTTTATCGTACAGAGAAATATATTTTCTACAGAGCAGTATTTTAATGTCAAAGGGTAAGTTGAGAAATGAAATTCGTTCAGCCATTTCTATCGTCTGAACAAACTCGTCACTAAGGCACGAATGATTTGATAGCGCTGGGCTCTGGGCTTTATATACTGGTTTGCCACACCCACTGAAACTGTTGCATAAACCTTTTTCATGAAACCGGATATGATAAAGTTATTTATAGACTGTGACATTTTCACCGTCATTACTTAGAAAATGCACCACCCACGTGACTTGCAAAAAAAAAAAAAAAAAAAAAAAAAAAAAAATTTTTTTTTTTTTTTTTTTTTTTTTTTTTTTTTTTTTTCCAAGTCACGTGGGCGGTGCATTTTCTAAGTAATGACGGTGAAAATATCTTTTTTTTAATTTTACCAATGTTATTTTTTTCAAGCCTTGTACAAATAAAGATGAAACATTCTACGTATAAAAAATTATACCAAGCCCATCTAGGAGTCGTTAATGAAACGGATTTGTTACTATCTCGAAACGAAGAGTCTGACCCCTTTTACCAAAATCTAATTGATATCATAGTTTCAAAGAACGCGCCTACGATTGCATGGGATACTAAACCCTTCACAACCGAATTCATTTCAGGACCTGTACGTCAAAGATTAGATGAAACATTTTTCGCTTTCGTATTGAGAACGGCTGCTATCATCAAAGAAGAGAGCTACATACGCACGTATCGAAAACCTGAATCGCATCAAGCCGTTTTAGCATGGATTTCTATTTTACGTAACGTTATGATGACTGGTTTGGCTTTACTCTATAATGTAAAATGGACTCCCGAAATCATCCTCAATCATTTGGAGCCTACCATCGTGAAAATGTTTAGCCAAGGTGACGCGTCGGCATTACGCAAGCTCATGTTGGATTTGGGCATAAAGCTGGCCCAAAAAGAACTTTATCCGGCAGAACTTTCATTTGAAAAAATGAGTTTTTTACAAATTACACAATTCGGTTCATTTTACTGGAGATATTTACACTGGATGGCTGAAGCGATTGCCATAAGAGATGAAGGCATGAATTTGTATAAAGACGTATGGTTAGATTTGTTGAAAGGTCCAATTTATCGGACCCTTCGATGTGGAATATGTATGGTGCATTTCCAAAACATGATAAAAGAAAACCATGAGAGGTTAACGTACGAGAATTTACCTAAACTGTTTTTCGAAATGCATAATAAAACTCATGAGATCCGGCGAGAACATTACAAATTTTTACAAGAACCCAACTATTCAGAATCGCAATACGAGGCAGATTCGGCATTCATGCGCCAAGCTCTATTGCCATAGTAAGATGATTTACCAGACGCTGGTTTTCTGATCTCGTTGATTTGCATGCGCTTGAAAATGGACGGTGTCACAGCCACTCGATCTTTGAAAGAGAGTGCAGCTTGGTCGCCGATCGCTTCAGGATAAGACTCCCACCAGACCAAAGACTGATCGTTTCCTATATCTTCTGAAATATATCTGCCATCTATTTCTTGAAGAACGCTGTTATGTAATATGCCACCATACGTTCCGTGATACAAACGAGGATTCACTAAGACAAAATTCGGTGCTGGCTTTTCTTGCTGGGGTGTAACAGCATATCTAAACACGCTTGTCTGTTGAAATATTTTTATCAACTGCTCTACTGATGTGTGAGGGATGTAAAGAAAAGACATCTTGAATGAAATGGTAGCACAAAGCTGATGCTTATATAGAGTGAAGCCACGCCCACATTAAAAAAAAAAAAAAAAAAAAAAAAAAAAAATTTTTTTTTTTTTTTTTTTTTTTTTTTTTTTTTTTTGTTGGTTGGTTGGTTGATGAAGTTGGTTTCTAAAGTTATATTTCACAGTTGGCTTCTAAATTATATTTTAGTTGGTTTCTAAAATTATATTTTCTTTAGCCAATCATTGTAGATGGCGCTGCAGTCTATATATATAGTATATATATAGTATATCTATTTGGGTGGGTGGGAGTGGAATTTATTTCTTCTACTGTACGGTCATGCATAAACTCGCTCCTGACCCATTTCCTTTAAAATAGGATGGGTAATTTATACAATATTAGCTTTGAAAACGAGATATTTATAAACTTTTCTCTGACAAATGACAAGATATTGCAGGTTTTCATGAAATCAGAATAGATCATGAGTTTTTATAGAAATTTTTTTTTTCAGTTTATGAGACACTAGCAAAAATGTTTTCTGTTGGACAGATTTCTTCAGGTATACAATCTGAAAAGAAAATACGTCCAGCAACTATGTTTTTTTCATCTTCTTCAGATAATTTGTAAGGTATAAAATCTGAGACAAATCTATAGGCAGCTGATAAAGTCTTATCTCTTCCATTATAGTCATAATCTAATAATATAATAGAATCGTAAAATTTTTTCAAATAGGTATACGTTGGTCTGTCGATAGCCACTAACTCAATTTCTTGATCGCTTTCCAAACATTTTTGTACATATTTAAGCATGGCTTTGAAATTAAGCAAACTAATTTCATGATTTAGTTTCATAAATGACTGATAATTGTCAGATTGTACAAAATCATACTTTTGATCTTCATTATTCCATTTAAAATATTTCGTAAACAATCCAAGTTTAATGGTTTTGAATGGCGGTTTGGTTGAAGTCAGAGTCATTTCCCACGGAATTGGTTTATTTTCGAAAAGGATAAACGAAATATGAACAGTGCATAATTCTGGCATCGTCAGATCTCAGAGAGCTCAGAAGCTTAAATAACATTTTACCAGAAAAGCAAATGCTTATATATATGCACGAGCCATTACAAAAAAAAAAAAAAAAAAAAAAAAATTTTTTTTTTTTTTTTTTTTTTTTTTTTTGTTGGTTGGTTGGTTGATGAAGTTGGTTTCTAAAGTTATATTTCACAGTTGGCTTCTAAATTATATTTTAGTTGGTTTCTAAAATTATATTTTCTTTAGCCAATCATTGTAGATGGCGCTGCAGTCTATATATATAGTATATATATAGTATATCTATTTGGGTGGGTGGGAGTGGAATTTATTTCTTCTACTGTACGGTCATGCATAAACTCGCTCCTGACCCATTTCCTTTAAAATAGGATGGGTAATTTATACAATATTAGCTTTGAAAACGAGATATTTATAAACTTTTCTCTGACAAATGACAAGATATTGCAGGTTTTCATGAAATCAGAATAGATCATGAGTTTTTATAGAAATTTTTTTTTTCAGTTTATGAGACACTAGCAAAAATGTTTTCTGTTGGACAGATTTCTTCAGGTATACAATCTGAAAAGAAAATACGTCCAGCAACTATGTTTTTTTCATCTTCTTCAGATAATTTGTAAGGTATAAAATCTGAGACAAATCTATAGGCAGCTGATAAAGTCTTATCTCTTCCATTATAGTCATAATCTAATAATATAATAGAATCGTAAAATTTTTTCAAATAGGTATACGTTGGTCTGTCGATAGCCACTAACTCAATTTCTTGATCGCTTTCCAAACATTTTTGTACATATTTAAGCATGGCTTTGAAATTAAGCAAACTAATTTCATGATTTAGTTTCATAAATGACTGATAATTGTCAGATTGTACAAAATCATACTTTTGATCTTCATTATTCCATTTAAAATATTTCGTAAACAATCCAAGTTTAATGGTTTTGAATGGCGGTTTGGTTGAAGTCAGAGTCATTTCCCACGGAATTGGTTTATTTTCGAAAAGGATAAACGAAATATGAACAGTGCATAATTCTGGCATCGTCAGATCTCAGAGAGCTCAGAAGCTTAAATAACATTTTACCAGAAAAGCAAATGCTTATATATATGCACGAGCCATTAAAAAAAAAAAAAAAAAAAAAAAAAAAAAAAAAAAAATTTTTTTTTTTTTTTTTTTTTTTTTTTTTTTGTGTGGTGGGCGTGGCTTAACTTAAATTAACCTTTTAGTTATAAGCGTGTCAATAAAATCGGCTACGTCTGATGAATTCGTTTTTATCCAGTCTTTAAAAATTAATCCTGTATTTGTCGTTGGGCAAAAAAGCGTTTGTTTTAGAAACGTATGTTCTGTCATGCAATCCACTCGTCCTATAAGGGTTTCATTTTGCACTCTTGACAGTTCATGTCTGCACGGAGAAGTTTTGTCGTCCGGATTTAGATGGAAATATGTGCCACAGTCACAGGTTTTACCATTCCAACCCATAAATGGAAGAGGGTGTGATATATCTCTTAAGCAATAATCTACTGAGCATACAAATTGAAATGCAGAAATCATAGGCGTTCCGTCTATTGATTTGGATCCGCATTTGCATCGATATCTGAGTTGGTCTCTTAGCGGTTCGTAATAATCTTCGATGTTGTCGCCAGCCTCTTCCTGTTTTAAATAGTCCCACAATACATTCGAGTTGTTATCTTGAGCTTCTTCGTTCTTACAAGCGCGTTTCTTATCGCCTTTAAACACGATTTCATTTAATGGTAAACAGGACCAGCCTGCCAACGAAAATACATGATAATTGGTTTTTAAATTGCATTTGTCCACGCCTTTTGGTAAACAATACGTTCCAGGGGTTAATTTTTTATTCATAACGTATATTCGTTCGTTCGCGTCTACGATATGAAATGGTACAAAATCCGTTTCATTGTTGCAAAATTTCTTACAGTCGCATGGTTCGCTAGACGGGCATTTGAATCCGTGCAGAGGGCAAGCCGATTGAGATATTGGATGAATCATGCGTTCGAGCCAATGCATCGGTTCGCTTTTCAAGTGGATGTTAGGCTTGTAGTACAGATTAATCATCGTGACTAAGATGAGTGTAAATAATATCAAAGAAATGTATGTACTCTTTGGCATTCTTTGTCTAATGTTCTTGGCTTTCAATTTGGAATTTATACCGGGCCGGCCATGGCATGGACATTACGTCCTGATATGGAAATGGAACGAGTTTACGCTCATTCGAATTTTACCCAAAGACATTTTCGTTTTAGTTGATAAAGATATCATTTATAGATATGCATCGACTTCATCAAAAGATACTTACATACCAGCGATTCGCTTAGACACCCAAATTCAAAAAGAAATTCTACATTATCGCTATTTATTAAATTGGATAAAAGAACCGCCCGTTGCTAAAGCTTACCCCACAAATTTATCAAACGAAGTTGAAATTTTAAATCACGTATCTAAAGCATTGCAATAAATCTACGAAAACTATGAAACGAGCCAGCCGTATACACTTTCACGTTTTTATGCTGAGTTTGTACCTCTTTAAGAATTTCATCTTCTTGAAACCATAACTGAAAAAAGCATACGTATTCGACGCCGGTAATGTCTAAATACAAATGAAATAATTCCAGGCCGACTTTAACATTTTCGTCTTTATGTATTTGTTTGACTCGAAACGGGTAATATGGAAACACAGACACGTAACGAGGCAATTTCTTACCTAAATTTGTATTGTAAAATGGGATTAGAACTACACCCTTGCATGGACGTCTTAAGCGAGTTAGAAGTGGGATACTAGGCTCAAAGGCTATGAAGCCATCTATTTTCGAATGGGAATAGATGATATCTAACATACGACGGATAAATTGACGAGTTAATTCCATCTTTTGATAAGGTTTAAAGAGTCTGAAATAATGCTGGGCAACTTCATGCTGTAGGGCATTGTAATCGAACATGATGATAGAATGAGTAGAATCTGACCGATCGAGTAGCTTATATATAGCTAGGCCACACCCACTATTAAAAAAAAAAAAAAAAAAAAAAAAAAAAATTTTTTTTTTTTTTTTTTTCAAGGTTATGTTAAATTATTTCGTTCATTATATTTTGACATAATTGATATTTTTGTACTTTTATGGGGTTGATAAACGTCTTATAATATTCTGTAAAATTTCCCCCAGTTAGTATTTGAAATAAAGGCGTTTGCTTGCATAAACGACACCAATATTTTATATCTTGTGTATAATATTCAGTACCACGCACCCTAAAGAAATATCGGTCTATTAAACACTTTTCTCCATAAAAAGATAATTTCATACATTTTAAACACATATGAATTTGTTTTTTATCCTTTACAAAGTAGCATCGAACATAAACTAATTTTAACATTTTATTGTGATTTAAATATATTCGATTTTGATTAAAATAGTAAGCGCTATATTTGTCAAATGTGGTATCTATTTCAGAAAATAATATTTCTATAGGTTTATATTTCAAAGAATCCTTAAGACGTTGTTCTAAACTCTCATATTTTTCTTTAAACTGAGTAGTATGTGTATTGTATTTATCATATTCTTGAACAGCTTTTTGAAAAATCCTAGTAGGTAAATACAAATTCTCGATATCATGAAAATATATAATATTATCCCATATCGTTTGAAGGGACCAATCTTCTAACGTAAAAAAGTGACAGTCGCAAATCTCAACAATCTCAAATCCCTTAGGATAAATATTACATATCCTGGCATATCTTTGTCGATCGATTAAATTTATTTTAAATCCAAATAAGAAATCTTTCCAAACGTCTTGTTCAATTTCATTCTCTGAAGTTATAAATATATGTATATGTGGCTCCAGTACTTTGTTATAATGATATATAGTATTAATGACTTCTATCGAATGGATTTTGACAATTTTATCAAATAAACTATACGTATTTTGTAGTCGTTTTATTATGGCGTGATATATAAATTTTAAATTTCTATGTTCGTGGCGCCGATATCTACTATATACATAATCATCGTCATAAGGATGTGCACATCGCAACTCCATACATGAAAATAATGTACAACAGCCAGTAAAGCTACTGCTTATATATAGCCAAGTCACGCCCACGTAATTAAAAAAAAAAAAAAAAAAAAAAAAAAAAAAAAAAAAAAATTTTTTTTTTTTTTTTTTTTTTTTTAAATTAAGATGTTTCATTCATGGTATATTTACACAACTGATATTTTTGAACTTTTATGGGATTGTTAAAAGTTTTATAATATCTTTCAACATTTCCCTCAGTTAGTACTTGAAATAAAGGCGTTTGTTTGCATAAGCGACACCAATGTTTCATATCCAATATAAACTTTTTAGTGCTAAGAATATATACTATATTGAAATGTCGTTCAATTAAACACTCTTCTCCATAAAAAAATAATTTCGTGCATTTCAAACACATATGAATTCTTTTATTATCCTTTACAAAGAAGGATCGAATTTTATACAAATGATCTGTCAATTTTCTTCTTTCAGGCATGCGATACATTCGACTTTGATTAATATAGTATGCGCTATATTTGTCAAATGTTGTATCTATTTTAGAAAATAATTTTTCTATAAGTTTACCTTTCAAAGAATCCTTAAGACGTGGTTCTAAGCTCTCATATTTTTCTTTAAACTGAGTAGTATATATATTATAGTTATCATATTTTTGAATAGCTTTTTGTAAGAGCCTAGTAGGCAAATTTAAATTCTCGATATCATGAAAATTTGTAATATTATCCCATATCGTTTTAAGGGACCAATCTTCTAACGTAAAAAAATGATAATTGCAATTCTCAAGTGTTTGAGAATAGTCCTTATATAGTTTATCGTATATTTCATAATCGATTAAATTTATTTTAAATCCAAATAAGAAATCTTTCCAAACGTCTTGATCAATTTCACTCTCTGAACCTATAAACGCATGTATATGTGGCTCCAGTTGTTCATAATGGCGTATATAGTTAATGACTTCTATCGAATGGGTTTTGATAATTTTATCAAATAAATGATACGCATTTTTTTGTTGTTTTATTATGGCTTGATATATAAATTTAAAATTTTTATGTTTGTGGGCATGATATATACGATAATAATAACTACTTGAGATACCTTCACATTGACACTTAATCATGCTTACAAGTGATTTGACTTACAATGAACTGACTAGGCAAGAGATGAAGACAGAATGAATGTAGCTTGAGTACGGAGCCGCTATTTATACTAAATATAAATCAACCAATCAACCAATCAACCAATCAAAAAAAAAAAAAAAAAAAAAAAAAAAAAAAAAAAAAAAAATTTTTTTTTTTTTTTTTTTTTTTTTTTTTTTTTTTTTTTTAACGGTTGGTTGGTTGGTTTCTAAAGTTATATTTCTAAAGTTATATTTTTCTCAGTTGGGTTCTAAAGATATTTCTCAGTTGGCTGCTAAAGCTATATTTCTCAGTTGGCTGCTACAGTTATATTTCTCAGTTGGCTGCTACAGTTATATTTCTCAGTTGGCTGCTACAGTTATATTTCTCAGTTGGCTGCTACAGTTATATTTCACAGTTGGCTGCTAAAGCTATATTTCTTTAGCCAATCATTGTAGATGGCGCTGCAGTCTATATATATAGTATATATATAGTATATCTATTAGGGTGGGTGGGAGTGGAATTTATTTTTTCTACTGTACGGTCATGCATAAATTAGCTCCTGACCCATTTCCTTTAAAATAGGATGAAATAGCGTTATTTATACAATATCGGCTTTGAAAACAAGACTTTTGTCTGACAAATTACAAAATACTGCAGGTTTTCATTAAATCAGAATAGATCATAAGCTTTTATAGAAAAATCTAACTATCTAGAGTCGGTCAATGTACATCTTGCTGAAAACACATTACGAGGCATAGTGCCTAGACGACCGTTGCTGGCGAGACACAATGAGAGTGTAGTCATGTTAGCCATAGTATATATAGACAAGCTTCAAGGGTGGGCGTGGCACAAAAAAAAAAAAAAAAAAAAAAAAAAAAAAAAAAAATTTTTTTTTTTTTTTTTTTTTTTTTTTTTTTTAAATCAGATTCTTCTTCTGATGGATATTCGTCGTCTGATAATTCTCTGGGACTGTCATATAATAATTCGTTGTAGCTCGCGTCAGAATCTGGCGAATTACGCTCATTATAGGATGTGTCTAACCATTCGTCAATTGAATCTTCGTCGGTCGTTTGATCCATATTAGTTAACTCGTCGTCGGATGTTTGGTCCATATTGGTTGAATCGTCCAACGTAATTTCTGAATAACTAGTAGCATTACTAACTTCTTCGCAGTCCATTCTATTATTCGACGATTCAATAACCGCCTTTTTCGCGCGGCCCCTCTTGCGTTCCTTAAACAAATGATCGTTCTTTGTAAATGTATATTTAACGCCTGGTTCTGTCAATAAAATCAATCGTCTACCCGTCCGGCTCCAGTGTAAGAGTTCAGCGTTATTGAATCGTTTCCAATGCAGCGAGTTTAATACCATATATCCAGGGTAGAGGGGTTCAGGCAAATGCCAAAATGCTATGTTTAACAATATACAAAAGGCTTTTCTTTGACCGATGAATAATTTTTCATAATCTACCCACTGACAGTCTGCCGCACTCATAATCCAATTAGAGATCTCCTTTTTCGCTACGTCCGCTTGGCTGTAAGTGAATTCGACAAATTCTTCGGTTATGCCTGGATATTTATTGAGAAATTTTACAGCGGCACAAGATTTGGATTTATATTCTTCCAATCTTCTAACTTTACGATAAATTGAATATTTTCTTGGATTGCGGCACTTATAAACAACTTCCTGTAAAATTCTAGCCCATAACTGCCATCCTACTGACGGCGTCATTTTTTCAGGATGTATGAACAGCGCATCCCAAACGGCCGTTATGACTTCATCTTTCAAGTATTGGCCGATTTCATTAATGTGTTTTTCAAAACCTTTCGTGACTGGCTGGGGGTTGTCCATAGATTCATAAATATAACGTTTTTTAGATATGACGAGTAAGCGTCTCAAGCGCTGTTCGTATTTCAATTCGACGTTTGGTATATCTAGGAACGCGTTTATGCTATCGCAATTGTCTTTTTCCCACTTATGAACCATCAGACTGTCGGTATCTGCATAACAAACGTGGAAGCCTAAATTTTTCGCGTAATGGTAGGATCCGAGTAGCTGATATCGAGAAAGGGTCACGATCGACATGGCTATGGGAAGATAGGCTAGGGTCGAGTCTTTACCGGCCATGACTCCGTAAAGCGAGTTAATTAAAATTTTATAGCCCAGCTGGCTATTGTAATGATAAATGTCTTTCGTTCGTTTGTATTCAATTTGATGATTTTTACGCAGCGATATAAAATGGCTAACAAAATTAGGTAGAAAGGCTTCCGTCTTCGTATTAATAACTATGGCGTACTCGTCGATTTCTGGATTGAATGTTGGATAGGTAAATTTGTCTGTCATAGGCCGATCTTCCAAAAAATCATCGTTGCTATGGATGCGGTACGGGATGCAAGTCATTTTCTGAGCGGTCTCGTTTGCCAGCCATTCGTCGCGGTTCATAATAGTACAAGTGCCGTAACATAAATTACTACTCAGCAGAGTGCTAGGATACATGCTGGCAAAATCCATAATCACTACATCTTCATAATATCGTTCGGGAAAGCAAAAATTTAACGCACCCTGGTAAGTTTTTCCACGGAAAGCTGCTTGGTATTTTAAATCGTTTGCTAAACTAATATATTTAGTATTAATCAAAAAACCTCTACATATCGCATGAGTTTTAAAAACCTCTTCTATAAATCGAGAATTGCCTAAATGTAAACTTTCTACGGTATTCAGTGCCACGATATTGGCCCGTGATAACAAAAACGTAAAAACTGTTTCGAGTTGAAACAATCGATAAACCAATTCCGAGTCTTTTAAGCAATAATCTAAATATGTGCGAAACGTACCAAATTCGGACGCATCTGAGACTTTGTAGGGTTTCAGCATTTCATAGCATATTTCAGTCTGCGTTTCTTCCAACAGCTGAGCTGCCAATTCATTGCGATACCAAGCCCATATCCCAACGGTGGCTACTTTAATTTTGGATTCACCACCCAATTTCATTTTAGCTATGGCATCTAATCTATAACTTGGCAAATCGGCTTTGGAAAATACTCTTGTAAAAGTATAAAGATCTATTACAAATTTACCGTCGAACGAAGCCACATTATCTTTACCTATTTTAGCAGATTTGTAACGTCGAATGGTACTGTACTGTTTTAGCCATATCAGTTTTGCAATAATACATGGGAAATCGTATGCGTTAATATTATAGCCAGTTATGATTTGAACGTCGGCTAGCAAAGAATGAAAATGGGCTAGCATCTCGGCCTCAGATGTAAAAGCTGTTGCGCATTCATAATTTGTTAAGGGCTGAGCTCCGTTGGGAAGTAAATAGAGTATTTGTTTTTGGACTCCATTCCGCTTATTCCATTTAAAAAGGCTTATCATAACGATTTTATCTGTGCTGAAATGGCAAATTGGAATATGGTTACCGATTAATGGAACAGTTTCTATATCAAATGCTGCCATCGTCCAATCGGGCTCTTCGAAACAATTGGGGGTCATACTCAACGAGGACATGAGATCTAAAGAATTGTTTAGAATTTCGTACCATTTGTAGTAGAAAGAATATGTATTAAATTTTAGACACAGATCAATATAAATTCGCGTCAGCCAATCCTCGGGGTTATAATAAACCATTTTATAGCAGTTAAATAAGCGTCCAACACTCTTATGAGGGGCTGTCGTATATATTTTATAAAAAGGTTTCGATCTATATTCTAATTTGTTTCTAGCTAGCCTATCTTCGAACGAGGGTAAAACTTTTTTGAGTTGAGTGATTTCAATATAGGTGACATCATTACCCGGAAAATATTTTTTAATTTTACGAACGACAGTATCAATATTATTTGTACATACCCCTATCCATTCTGTGTAATGTTTAAGTTGTTTTTCGTAATGACCATCCTTATTCAAAAATGATATCTCTACACCAATGACATTTTTTCGACGCCAGGCACAGGACCACTTCGTTGAGAAATTCATCACTAAGGAGATTTGAGGAAATACTTACGTTATATATATAATATATATACATATGACCTTGAAAAAAAAAAAAAAAAAAAAAAAAAAAAAAATTTTTTTTTTTTTTTTTTTTTTTTTTTACTTATAATATTTTATATATTTGTTTTATAAAGTAATATAGGCGGAGCACTGACATTATTTTTTTTTCTAAATTATGCATGCGGGCAGTATAAATATCTATGGTAGGTTTGCCGTCATACAAAGACACTGTATCGTTATGTATTTTGAAAGATTTGTAACGTGGAAGGATACCGTACAGTTTTAACCATATCAGTCTTGCAATAATAGGAGTTAAATCGTACGTGTTAATACCATAGCCGATTATAATTTGAACACCGTCTAGCAAAGCATGAAACTGGGTCAGCATCTCAGCTTCGGATGCAAAAGCTGTCGCGTATTCATAATTTTTTAAGGGTTGCACTCCATTGGGAAGTATATAGAGTATTTGTTTTTCAACAACTCCCTTATTCCATTTAAGAAGACTGATCATGACGATTATGTCTCCGCAGATACTGTCTCTGACTAATGGAAAATTTTCTATTTTAAAGGTTGCTATGTTCCAATCAGACTTTTCGATAAAATTGGGAATCAACGAGGTTATGAGACCTGTTACTGGAGGACGTCGAGACATAATGAATATGTGGGTACATTAGTTAGCTTATATATAGTCAAGCCAAACAACATTAAAAAAAAAAAAAAAAAAAAAAAAATTTTTTTTTTTTTTTTTTTTTTTTTTTTTTTTTTTTTTTTAAACGGTTGGTTGGTTGGTTGCTAAAGTTCATTAACACATATCTCGGACTTTACTAAACTTATAAAAATATTATCATAAAGTCAGACTGTTGCTGACTGACAGAGTGAATCCCATTATTTTATTTTAACAATTTTTCCACAGCGAATACATTTCTTATACAAATTGGGCATTTCATCTATTGCTCTATCTTGTTTTAAAAAAGTTTCATAAGTCGGTTCGTTGCAGCATTTCATAATATTTGTTTTCTGAATCCATAGTTTGCATTCTTCTTCATTAAATAGAAAATCCATTCTTAATAAAGCCTCGATACAGAAATGATACGAGTGTTCTTCTTGTCTTTGCTGTTAATTTATTACTGGTATTTTTACGCGCCTGGGTCTGAAAGCGTTACGAAACCTTCTGCTGGTTCACCCTCAAAAGCCCCGTCGTTCGATTACGTATTCGATTCGAAGAAGCCAAAACATTTTCAGTTTACAGTGAACGGAAAATTAGCTTGGGAGCATACCTTATCCAGTGACGCTTACATGTTTCATCAAGGCCAAATTTTGGCAGTCGATCCATGCTATGGAAAATCGAACGGCTCGTTGGTTCCGGCTGTAGGACAAAATCTCTACGATCATTTGAAATCGGATCCTCAATTGAAAAACCTTCCAAATTTTAAAGAAAATAGTCAGTTTACCGTTCATAAAGGAACCGTTTTCAATTTCGAGTGTCAAAACGGTCGTGTCTCGAGTCTCCAAATCTGTCCCTCAGGAACTACTCTCATAGCAAACGCTTGCCAGCCCGTCAATGCGTGTACTGGCAGATCGAACGGAGTAATGCTACCAAATCCTAAAAACATATCCCAGTATATCATGTGTCAGAATGGCAAAGAGGTCTTTATAAAATGTCGTAACGGAACCCTGTTTTATCACGATCGATGCGAGCCCGTCAAAGATTTAAATCATTATTGTAAAATTTTTCCAAATACACCTTTTATTCATAACGACGAAACGCGAGTCGAATGTCATAACGGTAAGCCCGTATTCATTACTTGTAAGCCTGGAACTAAATTTTTGGGTAAAGATTATTGCGAACCTATCAATTGTAATGGTTTACCGGACGGTAGTAACATATCTTTGCCTGCAACAGAAATGCCTCCGTTCAATTTCACGCCTGGATACATGACTTGTAAGAATGGTAAAATTGATGAAACTGTAGAATGTCCTCAGAACTGGGATAAATCGAAAGGCGATAACTTGCCATTTTTACCTATGGTTTACAACGGCCAGAAATGTACGGAACCCATATTTTGTGACAATGTCTTTTCCAATGACCCAAATATTATCGTCCCCGTTTACGAATTTACCAAACACGTTAAAAATTGGAGGAATTCTGAAGATTTAGATCGCACTGCAGGCTTTATCTGTGAAAATGGATTTCGTAAAAGAAAACTGGTCGACGAAGGCAAACGAATTTCTAAACGTTATAAAATCGAAGATGTATGTGTTTCGGATGAAAAAATATTCATACGCGACGCCCCAGAATATTATTACGATTGCGCTGAAAAGAAACATCTGAAATGTCCTGATGGCACAGTTTTTACTGGATCGAAATGCATTCAGAAGCCTAAGAATGCTTTCAAATATAATAAGTTTTATCTGTTTGAATTTCCCCAAGTAAATTTAGAATCTTGGATCGAGCCGTTCAATTACCATAAGGATACCATACCAACTTGTCAAAAATCCGAAATCTATATCCAGATGTATAATATTTGTTCTCATCCCGATTGTGTCAACTACGCCTTCGTATCTCAGATTCCACAAATGGCCGTCCTGTTACCTCGCGAACATGCAGCCAAATGTAAATTTTACGAAAATGAAAGATTATTGAAAAAAGAACCTGTCCATTTTACATATAATTTTTGGACGCAGAAAATATCAGACTGGCCAGAAGAGCCTTGTCAACCTGGTCAGAAAATACAAACTGGAAATATTATTTGGGATAGTACTGTCTATGCTACGTGCAATATCCAACGACCGTTCATATTTTGTCCCTCTATGCATACGAAACGTATCATTTCAGTCTCTGATCAAGAATATGCCTGCGAGCCTCCTCCGACTACGGAATATGTAGTCAATTGGTTGAACGATTGGTTAGATTTTGCGACTGGAGAATTCAGACAAATAAAACCTGCGATTTGGAACGAAAATAATCCACCGTCCGTCAAATTTAATAAAAGTATGGATTCAATACATTTAACCGAAGAAGGTTTACAACTGAGTACGGGCATGAGGCTTAAATTATTCACTGACCAACCCGTTCAGCTCAAATTGCGATACAGAGTGACCTATCCACCCAACGTGGCGTTTGAATATAGCGATGCGGGGCGAAAAGCACTCGTTTCCGATTCTTTGTCTGGATTTATAGTCAGGCGTGGACAATTTACGAATAAAACGATAACACTTCCTACATATAAACCCGTTCAAATCGTCGAATTTTTGAAAGAAGATCTGTACGTATAAACCAAGAAGTATGGACGAACGTTCTTTGGCCCACGGTGTGCTATTTTATTCTTCGTTATATATAAATTGCGTACTGCTGAGTATTGGGGTGACCACGGGTCGTTGGATTTTCGTATTACTGATACTGTTGACTATAGGACTGACCGCATACGTAATGTATTTGACGACTCAAAATCCAGAACATTTAAAGAATGTTGGCAGCTGGGCAGAAAAAACACTCTCTATTCATTTGGAAAAACTGAAGTTGTTATTTTAGATAAAATTTCTCGAACCTGTTGTTCGACAGGGTCATTGATTACGTAAACGTTCGAACGAGCCTTCAAGAGATTTTCTTTGTAAGAATCATGCAAGCGTTCTAAATAATCTAAGCTTATCAAACGGTCGATCGGAGAGCGGTCCCGGATTCGATTAAACGCTTCGAGAGGCTCTACGTCTAAATAAATGAAACAATCTACGTTAAAATTTAAAACTTGATAAATTTTGTCGTACGTATGTAGATCTTGTTCGTTTAATATCAGCGGGGCAAATATATACCTGGAAGTCCAAGGACACCGTTCGACTAGAATTAAATCGTCACCTTTCGGAAAAGACATTTTTTGATTGTATTGAGAAATTAAGACTTGGAATTGGAAAGCCGGTCCGTAAAGCGTTTGATTTTCGTACAGATGGGGTAGTAATGTCCATTCGTGTATGGGTTCAGGAAAACATTTAAAATCTGTAGCCAGTTGTCGCATCAAAGTAGATTTGCCAGCCCCAATCAATCCGTCGATACAGACAATGTAAGGAGCCATGATGAAAGTAAATTAAATGTTCAGAGTCAAGCGTATTTATATATAAAATATGGCCTTGAAAAAAAAAAAAAAAAAAAAAAAAAAAAAATTTTTTTTTTTTTTTTTTTTTTTTTTTTCTTTTTTAAGGTTGGTTGGTTGATATATATTTATAATGTTAATTGAATTAAGTATATTTTCAAAAATGAAGATTTAGACTTTGAGTTGACTATTGCAAATTCGACCAACTTTAGAAACGTAATCTTAAAATAAAAATATTTTTGAAAACTAATCGTGGAATCGTAATTCTTATTACATATACATAGTAAAATAAGCAATTTAATTCAGTCGTTTTTTTTTCAAATTTAAAAAAAAAATGAAAATTTTGTAAATTCGACCAACTTTAGAAACGTAATCTTAAAATAAAAATATTTTTGAAAACTAATCGTGGAATCGTGATTTTTATTACATATACATAGTAAAATAAGCAATTTAATTCAGTCGTTTTTTTTCAAATTAAAAAAAAATTGAAAATTTTGACAGAGGTGGTGGCACATCAGCAAATTTAGATAAACTGTTACTTTAACATGATATATATAGGCTAGCTAGAATCAATCAATCAATCAACCAACCTAAAAAAAAAAAAAAAAAAAAAAAAAAAAAAAAAAAAAATTTTTTTTTTTTTTTTTTTTTTTTTTTTTCTAAATGTTATAATATCTAAATAATGTTATTATAAATAAAATGAAGGATACTATTAAACCAATTGCTGATATGATCCATTCATAGGATCGTCGTCGTAGTGTGGACAAACTTGACGAGACTGGATTGGGTATTTGAGAATTAGGTTGTAGTATGGGTAAACCTGGCGAGACTGGATTAGGTTGTAGTATGGGTAAACTTGGCGAGACTGGGTTGGCAATGGGCAGTTGAGAATTATTTTCTGGGCAATTTGGATTTGTCCAAGTTCCGTCCGCCTTACATCTTACAAGCACCTCTTTACCGTCGCACTTTACTGCTGCAAATCCTGGTGAAATTATTCGGGCATTTGGTATTATCGGACATGGATCGCATATTATTTCTGGACCGCTCCACTGTCCGTTCGTCTGGCATATTCTTTTGTTGCTACCGACAGCATAAAATCCTGGGTTGCAAACCACAGTCGCTACTGAATCAACGTTCCTATTCGGATAAGACACGGAACCGTTTTCGGGGTTGTCTAACTCTTCACATTGTATGGGCTCGCATTCAATTTTTTTTACTGATGGAATCCATTCGCCAGTAGCAGAACAAAATAGAGATTTGTAAAGGGTTTTGAGTTTAAAACCTTCAAAGCACTTATAAGTTACCATACTAGGAAATGAATATACTGAGCCTGTATGGTAGCCGTTTTCAATAACAGGAGGTGCACCACAAGACCTTGGAAAGCATTCGACCGACGAAGGATTCCATACTAATTCGTCATCTTTTTTTGTTAAAATAGAAAATATAGTGTTAGATCGATATCCATCATCGCATTGCAGAGTAGCTTTATCACCTTCTAAATAGGGTGGGTCATGGCTACCCAAGAATTTACCTTTAATAGCGGATGGCAAAGTATATATCATTTATAAAACTTGATTATATAGTTTGAAAATAATATTTTAAGGTTTCTCATATCTATATATGCGCCCCATAGTTCGCATAAAAAACCAGAAGATTGATGCTAGAAGACAAAATGAAGGTTTGAGTACGACTATTTATACAGAATGAATTCAAGCCACACCCACAAAAAAAAAAAAAAAAAAAAAAAAAAAAAAAAAAAGTTTTTTTTTTTTTTTTTTTTTTTTTTTAACGGTTGGTTGGTTGATAGTTTTTAAATTTATATTTTACAGTTAGTTTCTAAAATTATATTTTCTTTATCCAATCAAATTTATTGTAGATTGCGCTGCAGTCTATGTATATAGTATATATATAGTATATCTATTAGGGTGGGTGGGAGTGGAATTTATTTCTTCTACTGTAAGGTCATGCATAAACCAGCTCCGCGATGTCCAAACCTATTTCCTTTAAAATAGGATGGGGTAACGTTATTTATACAATATTGGCTTTGAAAACAAGATGAAATATTCAGTTATTTATGTTCGTAGTTATTTCCCATCCTGGACTCTTTTGAATTTGTTTATGTATAAGATATTTTCGCCATTCCATTGAGTTCATATTATAATATAAAGTATTCAATGTAATTTTTATATATGCTCGATATAACCTATGATTCCAACAGACAAATAACATGCAAATACACAATAATATAATTAGCATGCTCTTGCTATTAAATGTACAAATAAAGTATGTCTAATCGTAAACCAGTTTCAACTTCTTTAAAGCCAAATAACCGCAAGAGAAGAGATATCTCTTCTTCTAATACTGTGAACAAAGCTTTTAAAATGGAGAAAATCGTAAACGAGCAACCCGCTGATATCGATCTTGAACATCAACCTGAGGATGAGCAGCCTGGTCTCGGCAACGGAGATGAGCAGCCTGGTCCCGGCAACGGAGATGAGCAGCCTGGTCCCGGCAACGGAGATGATCCCGTTCTGCCTGGTCCCGGCAATTTAAATGGTTTGGGGGGTGAAGTCGCTAAGGATAATGAGCCTCAAGATGACGACAACGTGTTAGAACAAAAATATAACGAAATTTATTTAAGAGGTTATTGTTTGCAAAATAATAATATGGACCAGTATTACGCAAAGGATGTTGAAGGTCATGATAAATATTGGCAAAATGAAACTGGAAAATTAGTTTATGCTTGCAAAAAAGTAATAGACGGGGATAAAGAATATTTGATTGAATATCCATGCGCTAAGAAAGATGGTACAAATGTTTATATTTATGAAAATGGATGTCCAAAATACCCCCTAAATTTAACTACGCTTAAGGTAACGTATCCTTTAACAAGAGAGGAAATGTATCTTAAAGATGAAAATGGAAATTATGTTTATCCCATAGATGAGGATGGTCAAGAAAGTTATCGTCAGGACGAGAATGGTAATGACTTACCTCTGAACGAGTATAAATATGCCAAAAACCCAGATGGGTCTGAATTTTATCCAAAACGGAATAATGGGGACGAATTTTATCTGAAAAAGGTGCCATATTGTATAAAAATGGCGAACTAGTACCATACTACGCTCGTAAAGCAAATGGTGATGAATTTTATCCTCGTGAATTTATCGAATTATAAAAAGTCATATAAAGTGCGATCGTGTCGCCAAAGCCATGTAAGAAAATATTATGTTTAGTCCTTTTACGCGTTTCATAAGACAATCTATAAATAATATCAATGTTTAATTTAACAAATTTTTCAAAGTCTAAACTAGAAGGTTGTTGCCAGCATACCTTGAGACATAATAATGTGTGGGTACACTAGCCAGCATATATATATTATATAAACCACGCCCACTCAAAAAAAAAAAAAAAAAAAAAAAAAAAAAAAAAAAAAAAAAAAAAAATTTTTTTTTTTTTTTTTTTTTTTTTTTTGGAGGGTTGGTTGGGTGTAGTTTATTTATATATTTCAACTAGCCGTATTCATCCTTTTTGCGTGTAAATTTTCTTCTTCCTCATTTTTTGCTTCCATATTTTCTTCTTCCTCAATCTGTTCCGAATCCATACCAATAGCACTTGAAATATTTAATGCAGGTTCTGATAACGGTATAGCATTTTCATTAGACAATAATGTGTGTAAATATTTTTCAGTTGCATTACAAGTAGTAATAAATAATTGATCTTTATCCACAGTATCCAAAAATATTTTGTCTAAGTCTATTCTAAGTATGGTTTTTAAATCGTAATACAAGTAATCCTGATAAATTACCATAAGTGTATTTCCCCGATTGTCTCTTCTAAGGGTCCTTAATAACCGCAATTTAACTTCAATTTGATCTTTATATTCTTCAACATCGGGCAAAAGTTGTTTCGAAATATTAAATCGTAGTTTGAAATATCCCTTATATAAATTATAAAACAAATTTTGTAGTTCAATTACAGTCCAATTTTGATCTAATAGTATTTTTTTATCACTTGTTTCTCCCAAACCATCTACCGTTTGAATTGATCTTCTTTTCCTATTGGCGAACGCTTTTACAC
The DNA here is from genome assembly GCA_963930645.1 of Salticus scenicus. Taxonomy (NCBI): domain Eukaryota; kingdom Metazoa; phylum Arthropoda; class Arachnida; order Araneae; family Salticidae; genus Salticus; species Salticus scenicus. The sequence goes on along the minus strand of OZ005652.1, from coordinate 316,891,173 downwards.
GTTCAGTTAATAAATCTGTGAACTGTTCTGGACTTGTATTAGGCTCAAAATTTAATATGCGTAACCATGTTTTATACAACAAACCAATATTTTCGGCTTCTGTTGAATTAATCTCTTTATCAGGCAAAGGAGATAACATATCGCTTACCCATTCACTAAAATTTTTTTCCGAAGGGTATTTATCTCGTAATTTTTCAACAAATGATGTAATATTAATTATAAATATTTTCATCCATTGCTGCTCGTTTAAACTTTCTGGATTTATTTTTTTAGCGATATTACTTAAATTAAGGGAGAACTGTTCTACAGAATTTCCTGAAAATATAAAATTTTGAGTAAATTTTTGAAATTCATAAAATCGCTTAATAAATGAATCTTTCCATTGTAATTTATCATTATTAGGAATGTCTGGAGTCAGTGCTTGAAATTCATTAATGATTGTATGATTTATTTCAAATTCTTGTTGCATCGCCGTCAAAAAATTTATACACCAAACTTCATTATCAATTGATACGAAACGTTGTGCAGCTTCTTTAATATGATTCCATATTTCAATTATTTTAGTAGGAAAATTATCTGCATTGATACCGCAACCTAGCTGATTAATTGCATCGATACACCTCGCATACTTATCTATTAAAATCTTGATATTCGCGACGACATTATCATCGTTCGGTATCCGAAACATTGTTGCAATTTCAGTTATTTTCGTAGTATCGGTAGGAGATCTGGAAGTTAAGGATAATATTATATTGCCAAAATTATACGCCGATATATTATCATAATTAGATTCGTCTCTAACCTTGTCACATTGTTTACTCACCGCAAGAATGAGTTTTGTATCTTCTGGCCATTGTTCTAAGAAAAAGTTCTGCCAATTTTCCATATCATAGGTATCTTTTAAAAAATCTATGACTTGTTGATCTGCAGTATTTAATACCTGTCCATTCGATATTTGTGTTTTTAAATTAGTTAGGCTAATGTTGCATGCTGCCAGCTTTTCGTTTACATCTAATAATTGTTCTTGTAAAGCTCCTTTGTCACCTTGCAATTGTTCTATTGTTCTTTTTAAAATGTCCGTGGAATGTACCGTTTTATTTTCTAAATTTCCTTTTTCAAGTTCCAATCGTTCTATTTGTCGTTGAAAAGACTTCGTGGTTTCTGCCAGTTTTCGTTCTAAATCTCTTTTTTCATCTTGCAATTGTTCTATTCTTTTATTTAAAGGGTCGTTTTGAGTTTGTAATGTTTGATCTGAAGTTTGTAATGCCTGTGCATTCGCTAGTTGCGTTTTTAAATTATCTACGTTAGCATTATTTTCTACCAGCTTTCGCTTTTCATTTGTTAGTTTTGCTTTTAAAGTTCTTTTATCATTTTGCAATTGGTTTATTGTTTGATTTAAAGTGTCGATTTGAGTTTGTAATTTTTTAATTGAAGTATTTAATATCGGTACATTAGTTATTTGTGTTTGTAAAGTTTCTACGTTAGTATTGCATTCGGCCAGCTTTTGGCTTTCGCGTGCTAGTTGATCTTCTAAAGCTCTTTTTTCAGCTTGCAATTGTTCTATTGTTTGATTTAAAGAGTTGTTTTGAGTTTGTAATGTTTGATTTGCAGTATTTGATACCTGTGCATTCGTTATTTGTGTTTGTAAAGCTGCTACGTTAGTATTACATTCTGCCAGATTTTGGGTTTCGCGTGTTAGTTGGTCTTCTAAAGCTCTTTTTTCAGCTCGCAATTGGTCTATTGTTTGATTTGCAGTATTTGATACCTGTACATTTGTTATTTGTGTTTGTAAATTTTCTATTTTAGCATTGCATTCTGCCAGATTTTGGGTTTCGCGTGTTAGTTGTTCTTCTAAAGCACTTTTTTCAGCTTGCAATTGTTCTATTGTTTGTTTTAAAGAGCTGTTTTCAGTTTGTAATGTATGATCTGCAGTATTAAATATCGTCCGTGTATTTGCTAGTTGTGTTTTTAAATCTTCTATTTTAGCATTGCATTCTGCCAGGTTTTGGCTTTCGTGTGCTAGTTGTCCTTCTAAAACTCTTTTGTCATCTCGCAATTGTTCCATTGTTTGGTTTTCGCCTGTTAGCTGTTCTGATTCTACAACTTGTTCCATTGTTTGATTTAAAGATAGTTGTACTTCTGCTAAATTACGTTTTTCATTTTGCAATTGGTCTATTGTTTGTTTTAATGAGTTGTTTTGAGTTAATAATGACTCATTTGTTTCTGTCAATAGCCCGTGTCTTATTCTTGCCGATTCGTGCTGAGATTTTGATTTTTCACGCGTCTTTAATAAGGCATTATATTTAGTTTCTAACTCTTTATAATCGTTGGACAATGTTTCGTATTTAGCATCTAAATTTTGTTTTCGCTCAACCAATTCCCTATATCGATCATCTGAGTTACTATTTACTTGGGTCAATGTTTGATTCGTATTTTGTGTTTGAGTATATAATTCTTGTAAAGTTACATGCTCTTTCTTCAAATTATCATGTTCTTCACCTAATTTATTATGCAAGTACTGGACCTCTTCAAATGCTTTAGTTAACGGTTCATACTCATTAGCTAAGGTTCGGTGTTCCGCATCTAGCTTATTAAGCTTCGCTAATAATTCATCGAATTCCTTTCTTGGAACCGTTTTACCTTCTGCAAGGTCCTGTATTATTTTGTCCTTCTCTTTGATTTCTTCGTCTTTAATTTGAATTTCTGACTTTAAATAATTTATGTTGTCTGACGAATTGGTTAATGGTAAAACTGGATACTGCATATTTTGATTACTATGCAATTGATCAGTCAAATTTTTCTCGCGTTCTTGAGCTTGAAACAATAATGCTGAACCCTCTTGATGCAATTTATTAAGTTCGTTTACACCCGAGTTACACATGTTTTGACATTGTTCTTTTAAATAGAGTATCTCTGCCTGATTAGCATTCTTACCCTCTAGCAAATTTTGTTTTTCCTTTTCTAATATACCAATTTTTTCATTTAAAATATTTATCTTGTTATTTAATTGTGTAACTACCCCATTTACGGTTTGGTTATAGGATGTTGTCGCAAGTTGTTGCGATGTGACTGAAGATTCGGCCCCAGATTGTAACTGCAATGGAAATCCTTCTACTCCTGGCATCGCAATGGGTGATGCATTTAGCATCGGGTTTTGTGAGTCTAATCCAGATTGTATTGCATACTGGACAGGATATGTCAATGCCGTTTGAGATTGTTCGACGGAATTATCAACATACTCAATTGGGAAATTACGTTGATTTAAAACAGTTTCATTCATTGAAGGAGACATTGTATTCACATTGGATCTTTCCATTAAAGCTTTGAAAATTTTGTATTGATCATCGTAGCGCGATTTCAATAGCCTAAATTCTGCTATTTGACGGTCCGATTTTATAGTAACGTCAGATATAGATGTTTCCAACTCTAGTATCTGCTTCTTATAGGTATTGTTAGTTTGTGTGAGAACGGTAATATTATGCTCTGCATCTGATAATTTGCTATCTAAAGTACGTTTTTCTTCTTTGTATACATCTAGTTGTTGTTTTAAACTATTGTTTTCAGTTTCGAACCTATCCATTTTTTTCTTTAGAGATTCATGGTCTTTTGTTAAATCGGTCAGGTTTTTTGTGAGATTTGCCTGATCGCTCGACGAGTCATTTTTATGACTGTAATCCGCATCAAAAAATTGTTTAGGCTTAGTTTTGTTTGTGTCCAATGCTTTAAACAGCCTATCCTTTTCGTTTTTATAGTATTCCAATTCTTTAGACAACCTATCCTTTTCGTTTTTACATTCACCCAATAACTTCGATAAACCTTTATCTTCAGATGAAGAATCGATAGCTGTTGGTAGTTTGTATAGCTTGAATAAAAAATCTAAAAAACTACTGCTAGTCCAATATAAGTTTGCATTTCGTTCGATGAGCGGTCTGCTCAAATCGTACGCTTGAGTCAAATCGTTCTGCAATTCTCTTTTTAAAGTGTTTATAGTACTGAGAGCCAGCACGTCGTCTGGATCTCGCTGCCATTTTATGATGGCCTCTATCAAGGTTCTGAAAATCATCTTGTTTTTCTATTCGTCGAAAAGAATTTTTCCGATTTGTTCTAAGTCTTTGTAGAGTAGCTGATATTTTTCTACCGTTGAATTTTGTAGCCACAAAAGTACTTGTTTGAGTTGAATTTTTTTCTTGCTCAAATCATGTACGTAAAACGGTAAACAGTAGTCGTTCCAAGTTTGTTTATCCTTGTAAAGGGGCAACCACGTATTACATTCGATATAATTAGTATCTCGAAATTTTTCAGACGTTTCTTTGACTACCATAGGCGACACGTATTTCAATTTATCGGCTTCGAAGAGGCACATTACGCCGACGGGTTCGATATCTGTAAAAAATACCTCGCATCTGTAAAAATCAGAATCGATAATGTATTCGGGAGCTTTTTTCGATCGCTTTAAAAGTCTAAACAATTGTTTGCCTATATGACTTGTTGGTAAAGCATGGGTTAGCGAATAAAATTTTTTATAAACGATATTTAATGCGAACGGACTCCATCGGTTAAAATTATTCAATTTTTGGCAGTGTCTTTTAAAGAAACGGATACTAGCAGCCTCTTCTAACGTCAAAATTCTAGTTTTTTTCGTCGCTTCCACAAAAGTCACTAAAGCTCGAAAAGCCTTATTTTTCTTACACGTTTTCGTAATTTTTGGAAATGGGTTTTCGGAAGCTATCACGTAAAGCGTTGAGTGGTAAAATTCGCATACCTTAGTTTGGTCTTCTGGTATTAAGGCTCGCAGTAAAGTATTGGGTGCTTGATCTGGTACGCGTATGCCACCCTTGATAACGTTCTTTCCAATCGTGTAAAGTAAAATACATTTGTTATCGAGCTGAATGTCTGGGCAATAGCTACCCCGTAGCACGACGATACTATCGTTGGGAGGATCGATAGGAGTCGTATCAAACTCGGTACAATGGTAGGTTATGATGGCTCGTTTGAAACGTATGGCTATAAAATGCTGTCGATTATATTTATTTCCATACACGTCAATAAATTTATGGTAATCCTGTTCAGACAGCGCACAACTCATTATAAGCTTGATTGTGTAGATCAGAGCTTAGTATGACCGGACGCATTTTCGCAGCACGAGACAGAATGAGGATGTGGGTATGTTAGCTACCCTTTATATAGTCGAGTAAAGATATATTAACCGAAAAAAAAAAAAAAAAAAAAAAAAAAAAAAAAAAATTTTTTTTTTTTTTTTTTTTTTTTTTTTTTTTTTTAAGGTGAGGGGGGGGTTAGTCTTTGATAATTTCAACCGGACTTGGTTTTTACACGTTTCAGAAGACCCTCTACAAGATATCAGAGTTTTATCCAAATATGTTATAATTTACTCGCAACTGTAATCTCTCATCAAATTCCCAGTGCAGCGCATTTAATACTGTGTCATCAGAATAATGTATAATAGGCCAAAAAAATGGAAACGTTGAAACCTTTTCTGCAGATTCTATTAAATAAAATATTTGACCGTCGATATATGCCCAACAATTAGTTTTTTTGTTGTTCTCAGATTTGAATAAGGATATAGTTCCAATACCTTGATCATTTGACGAAATACACGTGTTAGCGAAATGATCATCAAAAATATCTTTAGTAGTCCCAGGTGAAAATATTTTGCGACAATAACTACATATTGACGAATATAAGTGATTGCCCTCATTAATGTGTGCCGTCAAATATGTTTCTTCGTAAAATAACATTGGACAATAGTCACATTTAAAGTATGCTTCGGAATCTAATACGTCTTCCATTTGACTGATACGAGTAAAATGTTGCAAATGCATACACTTATATACTTTAAATAAAAGCCACGCCCAATTCTAAAAAAAAAAAAAAAAAAAAAAAAAAAAAAAAAAAAAAATTTTTTTTTTTTTTTTTTTTTTTTTTTTTTCAACGTTGTTTTTTAGACAATCTTTAACTCTTCATCTTTTAAAAGCATATCATTTAACTGTATTAAATTTTCCTTAGAATTGCTCAGCATTTTATAATACGCTAAATCCAATTTCTTTCTAGCATTCCACGAAACAGTAGATTGTTTTGCAATCATAAATGCCCACCATACATTTATATATTTATTTCTGACAATTATCATTCGAACTCTATATAGCATCGTCAAAAAATTTAATAGAATTAGCATGAGTACAATCCCATAAAGTAGCATAAATATTTTACGATATACACTGCTTAATGGTAAGAGACAATTGAATTTTCCAGCTGTAGATCCACTACTGTGATAATAGGTAACGAAACACGACCCGTTGTCTGGAAAAATTGTATAAATTGATTTTATCGACCAGCCGAAATGACCCCAAATGTTGTTAAAAAAAATATTGGTTATGTATAATATTAACATTACATAAAATATATAAAATATTTCCAATGCCAGCGTTTTAAAGAATATTAAATTTCCTTTCGAATCCTTAATGACTCGAATTACGTCTTCAGGTTTATCAGCCAAGCTTTCTAGGTATCGTAGATAATTTCCAAATAATTTTGTCCAAACGGAATATGGAAAATAAAATCCAAATGCCAATAATAGTAAATAAACAGACACCCATTGATAATAATCGTGATAAATTACTGGTTCATCTCTAGTCATGGTTCCATTTATGAAACATTTTGTATCGACAAAAGATTGCGACACGCTTTTTTCTGTTACTTGGCAAATTATATTTTGTCCAAATAAAATGCGAGCCATGCCAAGGCCCGTACAAAATAGAAGAATATTACGAACATAGATTTGTTGAAAGTCAATTAACACACTATGACTTTCACTATGCTTGGAACTAAATTTGATGAGTTGCAACAAGGATATCATGCTGACGAATTAAATTTTGTCGCTGCTACTTAATTTATATAGCCTGCGGTCTATGTTGGACAAAACCAGTCACATATATAAGCATTTCACGAAGACTGTTGCTAGAAGGTATCGAGAAATAATGATTGTATAAATACGCTCGCAGTCATATATATAGCTGAGCCACGCCCACTCAAAAAAAAAAAAAAAAAAAAAAAAAAAAAAAAAAATTTTTTTTTTTTTTTTTTTTTTTTTTTTACAGTTGGTTGGTTGGTTGGTTTATGTAATTAGTTTCTAAAGTTATATTTTTCAGTTGGCTGCTAAAGTTATATTTTTTTAGCCAATCATTATAGATGGCGCTGCAGTCTATATATAGTATATATATAGTATATCTATTAGGGTGGGTGGGAGTGGAATTTATTTCTTCTACTGTACGGTCATGCATAAACTCGCTCCTGACCCATTTCCTTTAAAATAGGATAAAATAGCGTTATTTATACAATATTGGCTTTGAAAACAAGATATTTATAGATTTTTGCCTGACAAATGACAAGATATTGCAGGTTTTCATGAAATCATGGGCTCTTATAGAAAAATCTAACTATCTAGAGTCGGTCAATGTCCATCTTACTGAAAACACATTACGAGACATAGTGACTAAACGACTGTTGCTGGCGAGACATAATGAGGGTGTAGTCACGTTACCCATAGTTAATATAGACAAGCTTCAAGGGTGGGCGTGGCACCTAAAAAAAAAAAAAAAAAAAAAAAAAAAAAAAAAAAAAAAAAAATTTTTTTTTTTTTTTTTTTTTTTTTTTTTTTTTTTTTTTTCAAATGCGGATGGGGTATTTTCTAAGCACTCAAATGTTTGTCCCTGTTTTATTACGACATAGATGCCAACTGAAAATTTTTTTCGACCAGTACCTGATTCAATATATAGTTGAAAGTTTCTTCTGACATGGCGTCTGTATAATGAATCGCATCCGCCACGTCCTGTTCTACGACTCGATTATTTCCGTCAATGACGCGACCCAAATAATCTATAACTAAACCTTGCAGGTTAAATATAATTTTATTGTGACCGTATCCCGGTTGCCAAATTTTTGAAGTCTGCCAAAGAGCTACATGAGAGGTTTTTGCATGAGCGATTGCCTCTATGGGTGTCAACCCTGACCAAAATGAATTTTTTATTTTTACATCCCCTTGCATACCTATTTCTCCAAACATTTGTTTTAAAATCTCAAAATTTCCTTTAGCGTTTGCTAATATTTGGGTCACTAAGCAACCTTTACCTTGTTGGACGTCACCTCGTTTTTTATAAGTATCGATCAACCATTCCATTTCTTCTAAAGTCAGCGAAAATATTTTTTCGTTTTCGAATTTATAGAGATAAAATTTTCTCATATCGTCAAATGCCTGAAAGGTTCTTTTCGATCCATAAATTTCATATATTACTTTAAATGTTTTTTTCAAATCGTTTTCTTTATAGGGTAAAAAATTAATTTCGTCTTTAAATAAATAGTAAGCGACTAGCATATCTTGACACGGACTCAACTTCATATCCATGACCGAACTACCCATTTCCCATTCTGGATTTAATAAAATCATACATTCCGCTTGAGACAGGGCGCTATAAAACAAATAAATGTTGACTTCATCGCCATCAAAATCTCCATTGATAGACGACAAAATTTCTAACGGTATGCCAAAGCAATCGTAGGTCCATGCGGGACCTTCTACAGGTACTTGTAAAGCCACGAAATTTTCAGGTTGTAGAGACGGCATTCTATTCAATAGCACCCATTTACCCTTCAAACCAAATTTTTTTACGATGAACTCTGGCATATGTATTTCGTTAGGTCTCAGCGTTGCGTCTGGAACAATCATACCTCTCATGGAATAAGAACATCTTTTACCGAACGCTACTTGACGAATAAATGTAGCTTTGCCGCAAGACCGCGAATCCAAACTGCCGTAATTTAAAGGCGCTTCCTGTATCTGTTTATAAAAAGTGACAGATTTGGAAGAAGGCTGTATGGTTTTCGTACGACTCGTTATAGGCTCTCCCAACACGAAACGCATGACTTTATCGTAAACGAGAGTGGTTGTCAACTGCCAATAAATTGGATCTGGTAAAACTAAAAATTCCTGTTTGCATTGAATGCCTGCATTATTCATCATGCGTTTATGTTGGGGTAATACGAAAATATATCCTGGAGTAGGTATCGCTATAGACTGAAGAGGATAACAGGTAAGCTCGTCGTTGAAATAAAACTGACTGCAACACATATTGAAATTTCTAGATCCGAATTCGATTTTTTTCTTACATTTTAGACATTCAGAGGCGAACGTGTTTTTCTTGCGCCAAGCTCGTAATATTATAAGTAACTCTTGCGGCTCGATTCGTAGAGTACATTTATTCAATTTCAACATCGAAATACGGTATCGGCTTACAGACATGTTATAACAAAGTTGAATGAACGATGTATCCGAGAAAACTAAACGGTGACGAGTACTATCCCAATGACAAATTCCTTACCGATAAATATGGTAAGGAAATTTACGCACGCGATCGAAAAGGTAATGAAATCTATCCAAAGTCAAAGCAAATTCTTTTTGCAAGAGACGCGTCTGGTATATATTATTATGCTAAAGACAAAAACGGAGACGAATATTATCCTTTAAAACGAAATAAATCAGTCTTAATAGAAGATCACTATAATCAAAATGTACAATTCGCTCTTTATTCAGATGGTACTCAAAGATATCCAGTCGATTCTACTGGAAACGAGTATTATTTGTTAGATGACCAAAATCCTTACTTAATGCGAAAAAGGGACGGAGATGTGTACTATGCCAAAAGTCATAAAGGTCATCCTATGATTCCTTGGAATCATATGGACAAATTCGTACAAAACGAACCTTTCGTTTATTTGAAAGATTCGGGTGGTAATTTAGTTTATTTAAAAGAATCAACGCTGCCTCCAACCTTACATGCTATAATTCGATGCATATGCAAAGTAAGTGTTATTTGTCCAAAGTACGAAGGGTGTATTACAAAATGTTACTGACCCAATGATGCTGGAAGAGGTTCAAACAGAATGATGGCGTTGGTACACTAACCACCCTATATATATATCCGAGATATATATCCGAGCCACACCCACCTTAAAAAAAAAAAAAAAAAAAAAAAAAAAAAAAAAAAAATTTTTTTTTTTTTTTTTTTTTTTTTTTTTTTTCAAGGTCGTTTACAATTAGTTAATATTTTTGATTGATAAATTCTGATGAGTCGTTGAAGCGTCTCAAAAATTATTGTAGAGTTGCAGTATTACATCAAATTTTAACTACTATTATTTATTGGCATAAACGGATTTAGTTTACGTATATAAATGTCATCAACTATATCCTCACATGCGCCTTCTAAAAATTTAATCATTATTTGAGATGTAATTTCAAAAATTTTATCAGGACTATGTAATACAGTCATGCATTTGGCCGCATACATCCCAGTATAGATAAGGCATTCTAATACCCATGGTTGATAACTTTCTGAACAATTCGGATTCCGATTGAAAATTTTATCCTTTAAAACATGAGAGACTCTTGGAAAATGTTTTTGCTTGATCTTATGCATTAATTTCGTCTTTAAAATAGGGCCGACGTCAGACATATTTTTAGGATTTGTAACTTTACCAATGCCAGGATACGTAGTAAAGTATTCATATAATATATTCTGAATAGACTGGGACATGGCACATATTTTTCCATCAAAATTTGGCTCATCATCTATAAATGTGTAATTTTGTAATTTCCAGTTAGCCATATAAATAGAGTCTTGAAGAAGGTATAGTAAGGCTTTTTCCGCGTCTTCGGCAGCGTAGTATTCAATCATGTCTGGATTGTAGTAAGTTGTTTAAAAAATGTTTGATGATGAGGATTGTAGCTGGTATTTATAAGCCTAATATAACCCTTAAAAAAAAAAAAAAAAAAAAAAAAAAAAAAATTTTTTTTTTTTTTTTTTTTTTACATCTATTTTATTTTCCATAGTGGTGGATTACTCTCCTTAGTTTTTATAACTAAGTAACATCTTTGCATATTATATAAACATATGTTTGCCGTTCTTTTATCACATCCAATAGATTCACAAATTTCTTTAATAGAACGGGCACTATGAGGTTGTAAAGCTAAATACTTGAGAATTTTATGTTGAATTACTTCATCAGCCATCTCAAATAATACAGTATGGCGATCAATGTTAAATTTCTCAAACAAGCTTTAGTATATATAGGTTTAAATTAAAGATATGACCGTTGCTGGCAAAGATTAAGATAGAATGATGAGATGGCATTTCAACAATCCTATATATAGATGAGCTACGCCCACTCTTGAAAAAAAAAAAAAAAAAAAAATATTTTTTTTTTTTTTTTTTTTTTTTTTTTTTTTTTTCAAGACTGATACGTTAGTTTTTTTGCCATAGAAATATTTTTTATAAATTTCTGAATCCAACATGTGTTTTAAAATTGGGTTGTAAAAATAATATTTTTAGGATAAGTAAGGGTTATTCGAGATTGTAAAAATTTATCGTTGTAAAATATCCAAGGCGACTTAAACAAGACTTTCGAGCTTAATTTAAACAAAGGATATGGATGATACGGCGATACAAGAAACCATATCTAAGATGGCTGCAGAGGCTGCCGAAATGACAAAACAATTTAAACGATATACAGGTGAGAAGTATGTTGATGTTGTACTAGATACTGTAGTTTTCATTCCTGATGAACATATAAAAAATTTAGAGCACTATTATACAGCTATAATTTATAATTTATATAAACTAAGAAATTCCATACCAGAAAAACTACCAGACTTTGAGCAGAAAAAAAGTAATATTAAACATAAAATATATAATTACATTTCGGCAAATGTGGATTTTATAAATAATAGGTATATGAATCCGTTTAAAGACAATGAATTTCGTAGTTTTAAAAAGGGGGTTAAGAATATATCAGCAGTTCTGAAAGGATATGTAGAGGATTTATTTAAAGATGACCATGAGAGAGATATGCCAACCAATTTAGCCTCGAAAGAAAAATCAGAAATCGAGCCAGACTCAACTACTGAAAACGTCTTAAATAACGTACTATCTCAAGTAATAGATCCGGTATCCAACCAAGAAGTATCAGATTCGACAATCACTGGACCCTTTGTAACCTCTAAACCTTTGGATCCTTCTACACCCGTAGAACCCTTGAATCCTCCTACACCCGTAGAACCCTTGAATCCTCCTACATCCGTAGAACCCTTGAATCCTCCTGCAGCTCCACAACACTCTAAAACCTTGGTCCCCCCTGCAGCCCCACAAGAAACATTTATTGATAATACGAAGAATAAATATTATAGTTTACTTAGAAAGGGCGATGCAACAAATCCAAATACAAGATTAGCCTATCATTATTTAAATAATCGAGATCATCTTCAAGCAATGCAAAGAATTTCAAATCTCATCGAATTGTATATGGGCAAAGAAAAGGAATTTGCAACAGTCACCATTAATGACGACGAAACATATACTGTAAATCATCATTATTTGCAGAAACATAAAAGAAATACTGCCAAAGAACATGCGCTTGTAGGAAAACATTTAAATGTTTATGAAATGAAAGCTTATAAATCAATAAAAAAGAGGAAATTAGAAGCAGCTGAAATGGATGTGTAAAAAAAAAAAAAAAAAAAAAAAAAAATTTTTTTTTTTTTTTTTTTTTTTTTTTTTACGGCTGGTTAGTTTTTTACACATCCATTTCAGCTGCTTCTTCTAATTTCCTCTTTTTTATTGATTTATAAGCTTTCATTTCATAAACATTTAAATGTTTTCCTACAAGCGCATGTTCTTTGGCAGTATTTCTTTTATGTTTCTGCAAATAATGATGATTTACAGTATATGTTTCGTCGTCATTAATGGTGACTGTTGCAAATTCCTTTTCTTTGCCCATATACAATTCGATAAGGTTTGAAATTCTTTGCATAGTTTGAAGATGATCTCGATTACTTAAATAATGATAGGCCAATCGCGTATTTGGATTTGTTGCATCACCCTTTCTAAGTAAACCATAATATTTATCCTTCATAGTATCAATATATATTTCTTGTGGGGCTGTAACTTGTGAGGGTGTGAATTTTATTACTGGTGTTGTTGGGCTTCGTTTATTCAATGGGGCTTTACTTTCTGACGCTGGGGTGTTTAATGTATCTTGGGAATCGTCTGGTTGTCCAGAAGAGCTTACTATATTACTTTGATAAGCATTTTCTGATGCGGAAAAATTGAATGGATACTCATATTGCTCAGTATCGCCGAATAGTTCATTTACAAATTTCCTCACATCCGGTGTGATATCCGTTTTATTTTTATCAGTATAAATCCAGTTTGTGCCAAACGGATTTTCAAACGCTCCATGTGCTGAAGCGTAATTTTTAAAAATGTATTCAGTTATTTTAGATTTAACTAATTTTTTTGTATTCTCAAAGTTTGGGATTTTACTTAGTAGCTGTCCCGTCTCAGTATAAAAGTTCTCAAGTATAGCTTTATAATAATCCTCTAAACGATCTGGTGCGTATGCATCAGGAATTAATAACACATTGTGTGACAAAATATCAATATACTTGTTACCTGAATATTGTTTAAATGTTTCTGTCATTTTGACTGCCTCTCCAGCCACCGTAGCTATACGTAGGGTTTTTTCTATTTCCGCCATATCCTTTGTTTAAAATAAGTTCGAATGTCTCTAGAACAAGTCTTGTTTAAGTCACCTTGGATACCTTACAACGATAAATTTTTACAATCTCGAATAACTATTACCTATCCTGAAAATATTATTTTTACAACCCAATTTTTAAAACACATGCTGGATTCAGAAATTTATAAAAAATATTCTTATGCCGAAAAACCTAACGTATCAGCCTTTCAAAGTGTAGATTGGAATAATGCCATTATAGTTTTCAACGACGAATTACATTTGGTTTTGGCACCGGATCCCGTTCATCAACTCGTCCGCTTAGAACGTCGATTACAATACGAAGAAGCCGCAAACAATATTTTTGGACCTTTTAGATTTTTTCCATTTTTCGAATCGTTTAACAAGAACGGAATTAAAATATTTACACTTGTATTTTTCTTCGTTTTGTACTGGTCATTTTCATTAAAGAACAAGTTTCGTTTTTTGTCTCTATCCAATAAGCCTTCAAACGCCTGACGAGATCTTCCGAATCCACAAAGACGTGACGCTCAGCATCAGGTACGGGTTGAGTAACCGTATTCTCGTAACCTTCTTTCGCTTTACGATACATTTCTTTAGAAAAGCGTATGTTAGACAGCCCTGTCAGTAACTGATTCCGATCAAAAGTGTCAAATAAATGATTTTGCAAAAATTGTTGTTTGAATGAACGTGAAGTGTAATAATCTAATACCCAAAAATAGATCGTCCAAAACCAAACTACCAACTTATCGTCTAGAAACTCAACTTCTGTAAAATGAAGATGTTTTCGCATTTCCTTAATAAAAGACGCTATTATTGTGGGGGTATCGTAGTCTTCGTCTATAGCCATTAAGCAGTTGTGGATGGCTGGCGGATTTGTAGAAGAAATTGCCGTTAAAGGAGGTATGAAATCATTTCCAAATAAGAAAGAGGCATCTGTTAAACGTTTAATTGGATAGCTTTTTTCAATATTTTTTACTAAGCTATTAATATTATAAAATTGATTATATCGAAAAATTTGAATCGATTCGTATCTATTTAAACGTAATAGAGACAAAATGAAGACATCTTGATCAATGCTGACCACAATTGGATTTTTACATTTTCCCAGAGATTCGGCTACATGAAATATTTTATGTTCGCCCTCGCCAGGAACGTTACAACCACACAATAGGACTTGCATGTCGCGATTGAATGTTTTCAAATTTTCCAGGATGTATATTTGTACACGTGTCGTCAGTTTATTGTTTCCGAATAAAATATATCTATAGAAGCTTTTTTTCGTCTCTTTGGATCGAGAACGGCGTTTTCGTTGCGTGGCCCATTTCATTGGTAAACCTTCGCCGTCAAATGATAAAACAAACGTGACATAATCCAAGGTAAGGGATAAAAAAGTTTTAAAACACGTTTTTATTTGATCCCAAACGGATTCGCAAATTTCTTGAAAAATTTTTTCTTCCTCAATTTCAAGACATTGCTCGATAGCCACATACAAATAACTTTGGCAGTCTATGAGTACGGAATCGAAATTAGCTGGTAATTTAGAGGGTGACGATATTAACTGGATAAGTTTACAAAAATTAGTAATACCCATTCCGTTATAAATATCGAACTTTATATAACCTTCTTGAAAAAATCTAAGTCTGTTGCTAGAAGGTGTCGAGACAAACTGACTGTATGGGTACGCTCGCAGTCATATATATAGCTGAGCCACACCCACTCAAAAAAAAAAAAAAAAAAAAAAAAAAAAAAAAAAAATTTTTTTTTTTTTTTTTTTTTTTTTTTTTTTTTTTAACAGTAGGTTGGTTGGTTGATGAAGTTAAGTTGGTTTCTAAAGTTATATTTCTCAGTTGGCCGCTAAAATTATATTTCTCAGTTGGCTGTTAAAGTTATATTTCTTTATCCATTCATTGTAGATGGCGCTGCAATCTATATATATATAGTATATATATATAGTATATCTATTAGGGTGGGTGGGAGTGGAATTTATTTCTTCTACTGTAAGGTCATGCATAAAATCGCTCCTGACCCATTTCCTTAAAAATAGGATTAAATGGCGTAATTTATACAATATTGGCTTTGAAAACATAATTTTATAGACTTTTGTCTGACTAATGACAAGATATTGCAGGTTTTCATGAAATCATGGGCTTTTATAGAAAAATCTAACTATCTAGAGTCAGTCAATGTACATCTTACTGAAAACACATTACGAGACATAGTGGCTAGACGACCGTTGCTGGCAAATATCGGGACACAATGAGGGTGTAGTCATGTTAGCCATAGTATATATAGACAAATTTTAAAAGTGGGCGTGGCACAAAAAAAAAAAAAAAAAAAAAAAAAAAAAAAAAAATTTTTTTTTTTTTTTTTTTTTTTTTTTTTTTTTTTTTCAGCTGGTTGGTTGGTTGATATATATTTTTTTCCTCGTTCATCAAGATTCGCTTTTCAATTGTCATGACCAAGCGATTGGTTACCAAATTCAATTAAACCAAGTCAAGAAATGTCTAGAATAATTTGTCCAGAAAAAGTTCTAGGTAATCGTTATGCCTTTAGAAATAATGGAACATGTTATTATCCTAAAGACGGATATGGAAATGAGTATAAAGATGACCGTTTAGGTTTTATCGCAATCAATAGTCTATACATTTATCCGTTAACGAGTTCGGGTAAGCCAAAATATCCTATTATAAATGGTAAAGAAATTTATGAAATTTATGCAGGTAGAGCTATAATTGGCAAAGGCGTAGATGGAAATGAATATTATGCCAAGGATAGATATGGAAATGAATATTATCCAGAAGGAAATATTTGTGCCAAGTTGAAAGATGGAACGCCTTATTATGCATCTACTGTCAACGATAGCAACATATTTCCATTCGACTCATATGGAAACGAGTATTATTTTACGTTTGTTGATTTGACGAAACCCAGCACGATACCCAATAGATATGCTGTATCTTTTGCAGAAGGTGACATTTACCCTCTGAGACTAACTAATGAGGGTAACGAATCACAATATATAATAAATAACACGTATGCTATTGATAAAGACAGAAAACAATTTTATCCAAAAGATGGATACAAAAATGAATATTATTTAGATATTAGTCAGTTGGACATTCAAGAATTTAATCGTAAAGGGACATTGAGTAAAATTTTATTAGAAAGATATGCTTTGACAAATGATAGAAAAATTATATTGCCTGAATTACAAAATGCGTTTTATATAAATACTGCTATGAAACCCGTCGTAAAAACTGAAACTGTAATTGGGAGACTAATTCGAGATGATGACCAAATAAAGGATTTTTTAACAAATATATCCGAATCTGAATCTACTGTACTCGAAAAACCTTACAAATATAAAACCTTGGTAACGAATGAGACAAAATTTATTGCTCTAAAGCCACCAGTTACCAATTTTACATTTTTTGGGATTTTAAATGCAGCAATACCATTTTATCAAAGATGGTGTTTTTGGGTATTAGTAATAATCGTTGTAATTATAAAAACAATTTTTCTCGTATGGTGGTTCTTTTTAAGGACACGTCTGCCATCAAGTATATTCGATAACATAAAACTTTAAAAAAAAATAATATATCCTGCCTTCAGATATATATATATGTGTGTTAGCTAGAGTCAATCAGCCTTAAAAAAAAAAAAAAAAAAAAAAAAAAAAAATTTTTTTTTTTTTTTTTTTTTTTTTTTTTTTTTTTTTTTTACTTAAGCCAAGTTCAAGTATTTTACTAGACTCTCAACATTTTCCTTTCCCATAGTTAAATTATATAATGAAACACATTTCTGCAATATTTTTGCATCTATATCGCTGTCTACAACATCTGGTTCGCTTGGCAATAAGACTCGTGTCATTTCTTCAATGCATCTGTAGACTATATGATAAACCCACTTTGCGGGAACTGGTGTGGCGTTACCAATCAATTTGTACATTTTTCTAATAGCTTGTACATGTAATTTCATGTATTCGGGTTCATCATCAAAAATTGTCTCGCCCTCTCCGTATCGAAGGTTATGCATATAATTTTCACGTTTATAATTGGGTTTGATTTCGCCATTTAATCCATCTACGGCTAAAATAAAATCTAAATCGGGTACTTCTTTCAATATGCCCTCCAATTTTTCATTTTCAACGACTCTGCGATCGGTCTTTAGAATCGCAGCAATTTCTGGATGGACGGGTGTGTAATTTTTAAGAAGATTTTCAACCGTTGTCCAAGTTAAGCCGAGTTCTTCAAAGACATGTTCCAATAGATTTAATTTAAGCGTTTTCAGACTGACATTCTTCTTAATGTCTTGTGGTGAAATGCTGACGCGAAATAGCTGATTGATATTTTCCTGGAGTGTGTTCATCTTTATTAAACCCCTTTCGATTGAAACCTGTCTTTTTTTTAAATTAAATTAAGATGTTTACGGTGTATATATTAACGTTTTTCGTCATGTATATTTGTCATTGTACTATGGCTCGTAATTTATTATCCTATTACTTAGTCAAGCCCTATCCGTTCCATCTTAACCTTTTTCGCTGGAATAAAGATGTCCAACTCACATTTGATTAAGTGGTTCGAAGAGATATTATTTGGTAGTCAAAGGCCTCCTATTCGAGAGCCAACAGAAGTACACAATATAATTTTACGCATGGAATCGGAAAATATTCCTTGGTTTCATATGATTTCTCAAGGTGGCCTGACACTGTTTCCATATCAGGTACACGGAGACATTAATTCCTTACTCGATTACTTAGAAAAACAATGGATCGATAAAGAACCTTATTACGACCCGCCGATATTTAAAACGCGAGCCGTTTCCAAATTTTGGGATCAGTTACAACTCTTGTTGGCAAGACGACTGGAACCGCCTCCACCTTTACCGAACCCATCTAAAACAGACGCCGAAACTTTAAAAGAAATTTTAGAACCCACTCGTCCAAATCAAAAATTTTCTTACGAATCGGCCGAATTTTGGGGTGAAGTGGCTCGTAGATTTATCAATTTGAATAGACCTGAAGACGCATCGACGCTACCCAACATATCTTCAGATCTCACAAAAAGAGCCATACAGCTCTACGACATAACTTCTAGAGCTCAAGGCATGTATTACGATCCTTATACCTATTATTTGGTACATGATTCGGAATACGTAGACTCGGTTCATTGGCGAAGCGGTCAAAATCTCGAAGCCTTCATGCATCATCGACGCAGACATCCCTTAACGCTATCTATACAGGCCATTCTAAAGAAAAGTTTAAACGATTTGTTAAACGGTAAGAAACCCTCAGTTTTTAAGGATTCGTGTCCTCAGCTCGATTCTCTATTGCATAACATTAAGGTCATTCATGAAGAAATTGAGCAAGTTCCGCACGAAAATCAACCGCCTAAGCTCATAGACGTTTTCCAACGACTCTTGGCTCTTTGTAAGCGAGACGGATTATGGGAAAATCAAATTTCTGAAATTGAATTGGAACCCATTTCGACGAGTCTTTTACATTTGACGGAACGAGTTCAGATTCTAGAACGCGAGAAAAGAATTTTATGGAAACATGTTATCGAAGATGATGAGTAATCTGATTCAAAGCCACCAAAGCGCATTTCTTCAAATTGCCTTTATGCAAAGGACAATTCGCCGAATTCATAATATTACGGTTTACGGTCGGCACGCCTAATTGTTCCACGTTCATAATGTTACGTATGCCGGCATCTTTTAAAATGTTAGGTTGGAAACTACCGCCTTTGTAACCGAAAACAATCTCTGTGTTGGGAAATAGGTTCTGTAAAAACTCATAGCGATCCTTCAAATATTTTAATACGTCTGAATAAATTATTCCGCCGCTGGTAGTCACTTCTACGTCTGGACGAGCTAGAGGATAGCATTTTCGCATCTTTGAATAATTCATGGGACTCGTAATATGGAAACATGAAAGTAAACCTGTCACGTCGCAATAAGCCAGTTCTAGAGGCACATACTTATCTCCCAAGACCACACCTTTTGTATGTACGATTGCTTGCATTCTAAATAAAGATGAAAGGTATCGGGTTCAATACAATCCTTCTTGGTTTCGTTCTGGTCAATTTGATTATAAGCTTGGGTGTGACAGCCTTCACGATGTACAAGATGTCCAATGCTACTGAGTACGAATTCGGTACGGGTGCTACCCTTATGACGGCATCAGTCAAAGGCGTCTCAGCTCCAAAATTCTTCGCTGACAACAAACTGTTGTTGTTGTTGCCGACCGTTTCAAATACCCTGAGTATGATTCTTATAGGCGCGCTAATTATAATTAACAAATAAAGTAGCAACTATGAATCTCAGAATGATGTTGGCAATCACGTTGGTCGTGTTTCTAGTAGTGGGTTTAATGACATATGGTTATCTAGTGTATTCTATTAAGGGCGTTACAGATAAGAAAGATGGAACTGAAATGGTAACACTTCAGAAAACAAAATTGTATGGCCAACTATTTATACAATTGGTACAACTGTTGGTTGCCGGCTTTATTGTCTATAAGAATTAATCTCGACGGATAACTAGACAGAGACTGTTGCTGGTCGAGACACAATGAGGCGTGGACGCGTTAGCAGTTATATATATGTAGTTAAACCTTAAAAAAAAAAAAAAAAAAAAAAAAAAAAAAAAAAAAAAAAATTTTTTTTTTTTTTTTTTTTTTTTTTTTTCAGTTGGTTGGTTGGTTTCAATAGACTTTATCAACCTACAAACCAACTATATTAAATAAGTTAACTTTGCTCGAAACTTATTGCAGTCATCTCTCAAGATACCTCAAGATACCATGCATATACTGTAAAATGAAATAGTATCGTCAGTTTATGGTACTTGGATTTCAGTCGATTATATATTAGCTATAATTTTTTTGGTGCTGTAGACGAAACTATCCATCATTTTTTGAAATTTACTCTCTGATTTAGGATCGAATGTTTCCCAGCCTCCATTTTTCTCAATCCAAGGCGTTAAATACTTTTCAAAATTTTCATTTAAAATTTCTAACGCAATCTTAAAAATGCTGAGAGACATTTTATTCATCAGGCATTTTGCAGTCGCATCACCAACAACTGCCAAATATTTTAAGATTTTACCCCAATCTTTTTCTGAGTCTTGAAACAAAATATGTTGAAACGAATCACGTAGCTTATCTTCAGTAATATCGTTACGAATTTGTATGGGATCGAAAAAGTTTAATTTAGAACAAATGTCTTTAACGATTCGTTTATCCTGAGGATGGTCTAATAGATGAACTTCGATATAAAATCCATGACGATAAACTAAATATTGCAAGACTCTAGCTAAAATATGTTTTGTCTGTGACGAAGACATGTTTGCATTTGGATGTTTGGATAAAGCTATGACTTATATATAGTCAAGCCACACCCACGCATTAAAAAAAAAAAAAAAAAAAAAAAAAAAAAAAAAAAAAATTTTTTTTTTTTTTTTTTTTTTTTTGTGTGGGCGGAGCATTTTCTAAAAGCAGGCAAATATAATTTCTTTTGAATTCTACCACTTTTTGTTAAACATAATAAAGGGAAAATGAATCCTGAAAAAATTGTACAAATTACATACAACAGCGTTATACAGTTCTTACAAAGAATACTTGGAGTGGATAAAATGACCTATATCTTAAATCATTTAAACAAATCTTTTCCATCTTGGGATCATAAGTGGTCTACAATACAAAAATGGCTAGTGGAAGAGCATCCCATGACAAACATGCAGCATACCATTCATAGTTTTGCTCAATTATTTCCAGATTACGAATCTTTTGCCAATGATTTAAATCAGTCGCTAGCTCTTCATGACGAATTTTGGAATCAAGTATATATACAGCTTTGTATTGCAAAAGAAGGTTTAAAATGTTAAATGTTGCAAAATTGGAACCCTTTGCATTATTAACGCTAGCCGGCGGATTATTATATTCTATTGGTGTATTAACTGTCGAATCCAAAGCCAATTCTTGTTATCGGATTCATTTTATTATTCTAACCCTCGTTATTTTCATTGCTCTCGTAGCCATTAGCGTGTTTAAATATCTCAAATGTCGTTTCGCTTGCCGCCAAATGGAAGACCTCATAAGGGCTATGAAAATAAAATAGGAAGCCTCTCTCCTTTATCGTTTTGAAAAAGTATTGCATCTCCGCTACGAACTCCAATCAGCGCCCATTTGTCGATTTCGGAAACGGTACAATGTTCAGTGCTGCCCAAAATAGGTGTGATTTCCAAATGCTGAGCGATACATAAAAATTGCCGAAGACCTTCGTTGTTATCTTTTACGCAAACTTTGACACCGTCTTCAAATTCAATGGAAAATTTTAAAGGGTTTGAAGACATGTAAGCATGTTTAATGGGTCGGATAGCTTTTTTCTTTATAATAGTCAAGTATTCCATTATCACAAAAGTGTATATTAAGTAATGGCGACTTTGGATTCTACGTTAGCTGAGTTAATGATAACAATTCTTCAAAAGAAGAATCCGAACATATTTTGTGTGATATTTCCAGAAGAAGCGCGCGCGACTAATATAGCCCCAAACGTAACAGCTGAGGCCGAAAGAATTTTTAAAGAGGAGTTTCCCGACGACGATTACACATTAGACCAGTTAAAAACTTATTGGCAAGAGAGATCCAAAGACACAATTAATGGATACGCTGAGGGAGTATTGCCAAATAGTGAAATATGTAACCAATTCGCTTATGATTCATCAAAAGGTAAAAATGTTTATATTTATCCTCCTATAACAAAGAAAAAGTTGTCAAAAGAATTTGATATTTTCGAATTTCTAAAGGCTAGACAGGATAACGGATATCCAATCAGGTTTCAGTCGGATGCAGATCTGGAAGCCGATTTAGAAGTTTTATTGGAACCACAGAAAAATTTAGTTATCGATGCCGGACTTAGAAAAATTGCACGAGCCTTGACTGTGTTAAATTCTGCCTGTAGTTATCGAATACTAGATGTGCAAAGTGAAAGAGTCGTACGTTAGTCATTATATATAGGCATGACCACACCCACACTTAACAAAAAAAAAAAAAAAAAAAAAAAAAAAAAAAAAAATTTTTTTTTTTTTTTTTTTTTTTTTTTTTTCAAGTTGGTTGGTTGGTTAATTTAAGACCTTAACTCTTCCTTTTAAATTTATCATTTAATTCTGCAAATCGAGTTCGTGTCTGAGGACTATTCAACGTATAGCCATCTCTATTATACATAGATTGCATATAATTTTCTTTTTCTTCACAATCTCTTTGAGCAGGTTTTTTATTTCGGATATGATCACTTAAGTGTGGATTGTATCGTTCAGTATTCATCTTTATTTAAATATGAAACCCAACTTTAAAGTCTTATAACCTGGCTGCTAATGTTAAATGAATAATAGATAATATATTGTGTTAGCGAAAATCAGCTATATATATAGTCAAGCCACGACAAAAAAAAAAAAAAAAAAAAAAATTTTTTTTTTTTTTTTTTTTTTTTTTTTTTTTTTTTGTAAGGTCATGTGGGCGGAGCATTTTGTAAGCACTGTCAGTGAAGATGTTTTTTAAAGGATGTTAGATTAGACCATAAGAAATAAGTACGATGCTATCTGCTGAAGAACTATTGAATTTTATATTACAACAAGATCGTTGTATTGTATTTGGCGACTTGGGTCGTTACCCGTACAAACTCTTTGAAATTTTAAAATCAATTCCTTCGCTAAAAGTAATGGTCATTTCTTCAAATAATAACTTATATTCGTCTGACAATCAGATACGAGTCCAGCGTTCCGACCAACTCGTTGAAAGTTGCGACTTGTTAATTTATCTAGAACCCGAATCTATGCAAACGATAGCCAAACATCGATTGGCTTCTCGCGTGGTCGTATTCGCGTCTCATTTAAATTTTATTCATTCTTGCGATGCCCGATGGGCACGTGTTTGTTTCTTTTTGAAAATCGATCCCACTGGCACGCGTAGCTTATTGGACAGGCAAGATTTTTCAATTCAGACTCAAAACGTGGGTTCGGTTCGGGTCGATTATACAAACGTTGTAAGAATTTCTGGAAAAGATAATCCTCCTCTCGAAACCAACGACACGTATGTCATCGTAGACCTCACTCACTACACAAAAGACATATTGAGTATGTTTCTCGCGTTTTGGGATGCGTTTGATTTCATGCTAGAAAACAAAGATTCTATTTCGCGATGGGTTCTATGCTTTGCCGAAAAAGGATATAGCGGTTTTTGTAGATTTAGACAAAAAACGCTCGATGCCTTATCCTGCAAAGATTTCGAATACGGAAATGTGACCGATATTCAAACGATTCTGTCTATGCTTCCATTTTATAAATTTGGAAATATTGACAAAAAATTTAACGTGAAATTATCTTCCTTTGGCGGTGTGAAATACATAATACCTAAATCTGAACAAGAAGCCTGCAAAGCGGCCTATATGTATAACGTTTATCCTATGGTGAACAATGTACTTCGAGTTCGGTAGAATGAATGAAAAAAAAAGGGAATGGCAAATCAAGGCTCACCTACATTGAATTCGTATACTGCATCCATAAGTCCTACATCGCCTACTCGTGTCATCTTTAGAAGAGTTCCAGGACCTTCTAACGTTGTAGCTATTCGAAATAATGATCAAAGACTTGTTCCATCTCCAGCTCAGTTCCCATCTCCAACAAGACAACCTCAAGGCCTAGCTAATAGCAGAGGTCGAGGTAGAGGCAGAGGCAGAGGTAGAGGTAGAGGTAGAGGTAGAGGCAGACCTCGCCTCCCAAGCACAGGCAGTAATTCAAGCGGTAACTCCTCAGGTAGAAGCAGAAGTAGTAGCGTTAGCAGCAATAGTAGCACTGGCTCTCGCAGGGGTATTAGAAATCCATATTTGAGAAGAGTATCGCCAAACGAATTGGTTTACAACTACCATCCACACAGTTTAAGATTTAAAAAGGTACAAGGAAGATTTCCAACGAATCGATTGCCAAACAAAACGTGTAGAATATTGACAAGCCATTGTTCAAAACGATATCCACTACGACGAGATCAAACACCCCGTCATACAACAATTAATATAGATCAGCTTTAAGTAACAATCTTGAAGAGAGATGTAATGGCTAAGGTTTATATATAGTCCGGACACATACCCCCCCACAAAAAAAAAAAAAAAAAAAAAAAAAAAAAAAAAATTTTTTTTTTTTTTTTTTTTTTAAAGGTTTGTATTTAACCCATTAATCTATTAAATAATTTACTTAAAACTTTATAGCTAATATCTGTTCCAAATCTCTTACACGACTCAAGGCTGTATAAACCAAACTCATACTTCGATTGTCATCTAAGCTGACTACAATTTTCGAATTATCTATCGTATCGCCTTGATATTTATGAATTGTACCGGCAAATGCTAACACTAGAGGAAAACGTCCAGTATACCCTGACGTGAACACTCTAACTTCGGCATTCGTTTTAGGATTTCTACACACTGCAGCATTTTTTTCAATATCATAGCAAAGAAAGATTAACCTAGTACCATTATTACAACCCTTCGCACAATAGTTTGCAGTTACAAACACCTCACAATTTGACTTCAAGACCAGATCTTCATGTAACTCTATTTCCGGACCTTCGATTTTATGTTTCAAATAAAACTTATTAAAACTGTTGACAGTTGTATTTTGATGAGCCATGGCTTTATCCGCTTTCATTAAAAGAGTCCTATCGATATCCTGTACTACTGGAAATTTTTCGCATATGTAAGCAAACATGCCTGTCGTGTCTTTTTTATCAATAAATTGACGTAATTCCTTCACAATTTTTCCATATTCGGGTGTGAATCTATGATTTTCCTTCAAACGAATCTTGCAAACGTCGTATCGTTTTTCGTTTAAATTAATGCTAAACAAATTATGCTCAGAACTGATGGGTTCGAGTTGATGAGGATCTCCCATGCAAACAAATAGCAATGGGCCGTGGGACCTATCCATAAAATATCTAATGAGCCAATATATCAGCCATCCATTAATCATAGACACTTCGTCTACAAGTACCAAATGAGGAAAAATGTCACATTTGAATTGAGACAAAATCTCTCGACTTTTATCTATAGATTTCAACAAATCTTTTTCGTTTTCTAACTTATCTTCTATTTTTTTAACGTGTTTAGAATTCAGCTTAAGTGTGGAATGAATTGTACAACCCTCTATCGCTTCAGCACTATGAGCCGTGAAACTCATCCTAATCTGCGGAGCCTTAATCAGATCGAAAGTATTTTTAACCAAATGCGATTTGCCAGTACCCGGACCCCCAGAAACAATCACTAATAATTTGCGAGGCTTCCTGATCCAGTCGACGACATAATTGAAAAATTTTTTCTGAGATTTGCTTAAAGTAAGAAAATGTTCACGGAGCCCTTGCTTATCAACTACGATATCGGAGGTTACAGCATACGTGGATGCCATCTTTGTCAGAAAAAGACCGTTTCCTTGATTCTTGTAAATTCTGAAGGTCAGACTGCCGAATATATTCTATTTATTTGTAATAGAGTACCTAAAGCCTATTTAACGGATTTATACACCTTGTATATGGGACGCGAATTACAAGATTCATCCACGGAATACGTGGAATCAATTATTTCGTTGAAGGTCGACGAAATTATAAAGCCAGACGAATGGCTAAATTGCGTAATATGGACACGATACCGAGAACAAAAAGATAAGTCAAGCCTGGAATTGTTTGTAAAAAGACCTAAAAAGTCTGAATTATACTATGCAGTAGGTACCAACGGCACACTCTTGATTTGTAGAAGAAATTCAACTGAGAGTATAAAACTTCACGAAAGCACGATTGAAATGTTTTGTGGAAAATCTAGACTGTACTGTAACAATCCGACAATAGAATGGGTCAATAAAGATTTATAAATACTATAGCCTTAAACCAATGTAGACTATACTGTAACAATCCAACAGGAGAATGAGTTAATAAATATTTATGGCGGCTTATTTATAGGAAGGTGCCACACCCACCCTAAAAAAAAAAAAAAAAAAAAAAAAAAAAAAAAAAAAAAAAATTTTTTTTTTTTTTTTTTTTTTTTTTAATGACCTTGAATGACCTTGAAGCTCGTTGCCACAAAAAGCAAGTCGGATCAAAAATAGGAGAAGGTAGGAGCATGAATCGTAGCTACCCTATAGAAATGGATAGTTTTTTTTTTTTTTTTTTTTTTTTTTTTTAACATTTATATTATAATATATTTATAATAATATTTATATTATATTATATTTATATTATATTTATATTATAATATATTTATAATAATAATAATAATAATAATAATAATAATAATAATAATAATAATTATATATATATATATATATATATATATATATATATATATACTTGTATACTCAGAAATTACTGTAAAACATCTTTTAATTTAAGTGATTATAAGTTTGTAGTCTGGACATTACATGTCAATTATAGTGTCTCTGTCAGTTTCACTATATCAGCATGAGACTACTCTCTTTATTGTCTTGGCAAACCCAACGTAAGTTTGTAGTCCGGATTTTGTATGTCAGCTATAGTGTCTCTGTCAGTATCACTATATTAGCATGAGACTACTCTCTTTATTGTCTACCAAACCCAACATAAGTTGGTAGATCAGTTTTCATGAGATTACGTTCTTTATTGTCCCAACATAAGTTGGTAGTCTAGATTGTGTATGTCAGCTCTGAACCAGTTTCATGAGATTACGGTCTTGCCAGACTCAACATAGTACGGACTTTGAATGTCAGCTAAAGTGTCGTTGTCTAAACCAGTTTCATGATATCAGCCTGAGATTACGTTCTTTATTGTCTTGCCGAACCCAACGTAAGTTTTTAGTCCGAACTTTGAATGTCAGCTGAAGTGTTGTTGCCTATGCCAATTTCATGATTGTAGAATGAGATTACGTGCTTAAAATATGGTTTCTTCTATTCCAACATTATCTTTATCTATCATAGAACAATTGACTTGTTTATTAGGTGCCCAAATTAAGTCAGAAAGAGATTTAATAATTTGTTTTTCTTCGCACTCGTAACAGCCTCCCTTATAAATACATTTTACAATTAATTCTTTATCGTTTATGTATGTTGGTTTAACTTTATAATGGGGTCGTTTGGGAAACATTGCATCATGTAAAATACATGGTTTAAATATATCCAATTTATATGCTTTACCAAACCAATAAAGAGTATCAGATGACCAATTCACCGAAATATTAGCAAATTCTAATTTATAGAATTTAAATCTATGTAAATATCTTATCGGTAAATATTGTTTCGAAAAAACATTTTTCAGCAAGCTATTCATTTTTTCCCATTTTATTTTTTTCCAGTTTCTTTTAGATATACATTTTTCGTCTTTAGGATTTTGTACTCCCAATCGTGTACATTCAGTGCCTTTGTAGTCATAATCAAAATAGCGTATGGAGAGAGTCTTGAGATGCCCATTCACCCACGCGTAACAAGGAAAACCATAAGGGTCTAGATACCAGCCTTCTTTCAGAGTACGAATCATCGTTAGAAAATTTTTATCGCAAGCTCGCCACGTATATGGATCCCACAACAAGTTATCCAATTCGGGTATTTTAGACAACTTGTCAACTTTATCAATACAAGAAATATTTTTAAAGATTGTTATTAAAATTTCATATGGTAAATCTAAGAGTGGAAAAGAGTCAGTCATCTCTACCAAAATTGCAAGCTATTGTGAACAACTAACCAATTTTTGTTTTATATATATGTATATAAGCCACGCCCACACACCCAAAAAAAAAAAAAAAAAAAAAAAAAAAAAAAAAAAAATTTTTTTTTTTTTTTTTTTTTTTTTTTTTTTTTTTTTTGTGGGTGTGACTTTGAAATATAATTTCATATAACCTTCATTCAACCTCAACTTATTTTTAACTTTTATCAGACGACATTAAACTGAAGCCATAACCAGTTCCTTCCTTAAACTGTTCTCCAAAAAATATACTATCAGCCGAAGATTGTACATTATACCATTCCTTCGTACCAGTGCTTAATCGCGCTAAATTTTTCTTAATTGCTTCAAAGCTCAACACTTCTATAGGCGTCTTGTCAGGATTTTTTGCTAGCCCATCTCTAGTTAATGGTAAAGGTTTACCGCTACGACATTGACATTTAATCAGAAACAATACATCTTTTTCGTAAGCCGACCCATCATTTGTAAACAATTGCCTTTCTATTAAATTCACCATGTTAAAAAAATAGCAAACGATTCCACATTTTTGAAAAACGCTACGCACATCGGAAAAAGCCACAACCATTTGAGGAGGAATCTTACATAACATCTCATGTAAATCTTTTAGCGATTGGTAAAGAATTTTGATAGAACCCCTGTCTTCAACCAAAATATATTTACACGTGCTCAAATATTTAAAATCTCCGTTTGAATTTCTGCCTTTGTTTCGAGGACCGCCTCGTTCTAAGTGACAGGCATCTGGTAGCAATTTCATCAATTCTGGAATTGAAAGTATCGTATAAACTGTAGAATGTCGCCGTCTGTTGGACAATTCGAAAACTTGTTTTTGAGTAGAAAACAATGTGAGTTCATATAAAATGTTTTTTTCGACATTAAATTGTTTGACGGATTCCGAAGACGAAGACAAGTGTTTGCTGTCTAGAGCACCCTGTGTATCGGATTTAGTAACGCGACACGCTCGATAGATTCCAAATGCGTCTCCAGGCGTAGGAAATTTCAAGTGTTTTACTACGGCCCACATGAATTCAGGAACCGCCGTGATATTTTTGTTAAATATATTTAAATCTTGAATTTTCCTCAAATGACATTCGATCAACCTCAAAACCGAATCCATATTATGGGGTTGGATTCTATTCAAAATGGCCTCGTAAAGATCGGGTCTGTTTAATAGAGTATATTCCATCAAACGTTTGGCCACAAACATGATATCTGTTAAAGAGTTACAGCGAGTATATAACGGACTCAAATTTCGAAAAACAACAGACGAAACCAGTATGCTAGCTTACGTGATGATGTTTACTGACCTCAAGATGAAAGATTTGTTGGGATGGTTTAATGACAACCCAGGCCGACGACAAACGTATTTAAAAGACTTTAATATTTTGGAAGATTACGCGTTAGCTAAAAAACTATTTACGAAAAAACATCAAACGTACTTAATTCGCTGGAAAAATATGGTTTTTGCTTGGATCGGTAGAAAGGTTACGTTTGAAGCCTTGAGAAAATCGTGTAGACGGGCCAAGGCAAAAGGTCTAATGAAAATAGACTCGGATAAGCTTATATTTGTACACCATACTTTAGCAAGCAATGCAGAATGAATGTAGCTTGAGTACGGAGCCGCTATTTATAGAGAATGAATATCAACCAACCAACTTAAAAAAAAAAAAAAAAAAAAAAAAAAAAAAAATTTTTTTTTTTTTTTTTTTTTTTTTTTTTTTTTTTTTGTGACCTTGAAGCTTGTTGCCACAAAAAGCAAGTCGGAGCAAAATAGGAGAAGGTAGGAGCATGAATCGTAGCTACCCTATAGAAATGGATAGATTTTTTTTTTTTTTTTTTTTTTTTTTTTTTTTAATAATATAATATATTTATATTATATTTATATTTATATTTATATTTATATTATATTATATTATATTATATTATATTATATTATATTTATATTATATTTATAATATATTTATATTATATTATATTTATATTATATTTATAATATATTTATATTATATTATATTATATTATATTATATTATATTTATATTATAATATATTTATAATAATATTTATAATAATAATAATAATAATAATAATAATAATAATAATAATAATAATAATAATTATATATATATATATATATATATATATATATATATATATATATATATACTTGTATACTCAGAAATTACTGTAAAACATCTTTTAATTTAAGTGATTATAAGTTTGTAGTCTGGACATTACATGCCAATTATAGTGTCTCTATCTAATTCAGTTTAACTATATTAGCATGAGACTACTCTCTTTATTGTCTTGGCAAACCCAACGTAAGTTTGTAGTCCGGATTTTGTATGTCAGCTATAGTGTCTCTGTCAGTATCACTATATCAGCATGAGACTACTCTCTTTATTGTCTACCAAACCCAACATAAGTTGGTAAAGTGAGTCCTTATATCTATCAAAAATTTTAATCAGTCCGTATCGAGTTTGGATATGCTGTTAGTTTAGGAAATAATACTTTAAGGGCTACGAAAATTATAGGTCCAATGATTTCTTTAGAACACAAACCTGATCCAGCAAGGAGTCAAAGTTACACGATTAAAAATTTAATATCGATGTCTGATCAGTAGGTTAAGCCACATTTAAGAAAAAACTCTTTGCGTCGTCTTTGCAGAGAATCCGTTCATATTTTCCAAGGGTAAGCCCTTTGTCCAAACTTGTTGTCGAAAAACCCAAAATATACCCGTGAACATCTTATAAATTTACAAGATTTCATGCTAATGTTGTAAATTTAGGCCTTAGAATTTAAAATATTTTGTTAATGATTATATAGATTCAGAGACAAAGCCATCCAGACAATATTTTCAAAGATAAGGCCTTCATAAAGTAATCTGCGAAAACGGAAAATATTAAACTACATTTAAAAAAAATAACATAGTTACCTGGACTTTGCAGAGAGTCTTCAGACCAGTTAATATTTTCAAAGCCCGTTCATCGCCACATATGTAGGAGTAATGTTAGAAAATGAGATTTGTCAGCTGCTTATATAGGCGCTATCAAGGTCACAAGGTAACAAAAAAAAAAAAAAAAAAAAAAAATTTTTTTTTTTTTTTTTTTTTTTTTTTCTAAGTTCGTTGGTTGGTTGATGAAGTTGGTTTCTAAAGTTATATTTCTAAAGCTATATTTCTCAGTTGGCTGCTAAAGCTATATTTCTCAGTTGGCTGCTAAAGTTATATTTCTTTAACCAATCATTGTAGATGGCGCTGCAGTCTATATATATAGTATATATATAGTATATCTATTAGGGTGGGTGGGAGTGGAATTTATTTCTTCTACTGTAAGGTCATGCATAAACTAGCTCCCGATGTCTAAATCCATTTCCTTTAAAATAGGATGGAATAGCGGAATTTATGCAATATTGGCTTTGAAAACAAGATTTTATAGACTTTTGTCTGACAAAATGACAAGATATTACAGGTTTTCATGAAATTAGAATACATCATGGACTTTTATAGAAAAATCTAACTCTCTAGTGTTCATCAATGTACATCTTGCTCAAAACACATTACGAGGTATGGTAACTAGATAACCATTGCTGGCAAATGTCGAGACACAATGAGGGCGTAGTCATGTTTAGCCATAGTATATATAGACAAGCTTCAAGAGGGTGGGCGTGGCACCTTAAAAAAAAAAAAAAAAAAAAAAAAAAAAAAAAAAAAAAAAATTTTTTTTTTTTTTTTTTTTTTTTTTTCAAAGAGTATTTTTTTTATTTATGTAGCCATGTCATCGAAATTCATATCATCCCAATCAATATCGTACAAGCTCATATCTCTCATGTCGTGTAAATTGCTAGGAGTTATGTCATTAACAAAGTCGCTGCAATCTTCATTTTGTGGATATTCCGACATAGAATTATCCATTTGAGAGTCAATACTCAGATCGATTCCTAAATTCATATCGATGGAAATATTCGAGTCAGTATTTGAAATCAAGTCTGAATCAATATTTGAATCGGCCTCTAAATCAGTAGCACTGTCCATATCTAAGTCGGCTCCAGGATTACCGTCCAAATTTAGATGTGATCTATACAGCTGATCAATAGATCTAAAAAATGTGAGATAATCCAAGTCAACGTAATCATCATTTGAATCTTCTGAAGAATTACTGGACAACTCTTCATACGGTATTTTTCTGCAAACTGGGCAAGTACTTTGTAATTTAAACCAGTCCTTTACACATGCTTCATGATATGTATGCTTGCAAGGTAAAATTAACACTTCTTCATTTAGAGAAAAGGCTTCTGTACAAATAACGCAATTCTTATTAAATTCAATTGATTTTTCATCCAATTTTACAACAGTCAATTTTTCCACAACATTATTCGAAAGGGGATTTGTTATCGGAGGGTCGTCAGAGTCATCAGGTGCATTTTCAAAAACAGAAAGGTATATTCCATACAAAACTGGAGTTCTCGCGATAAATTGCATAAGGCGTTCAGTGATTTCATAAATCTCAACTTGACTTTCAAAATTTGTATTTCTACGATCTAAAAATGCATATGCTCTTGAAACCTCCTGGTCATGATCTGAATACGATGAAGCAGTTGCGCTTAAATATTCCATATCTCTAGTGCATGAGATTTTGACTCTTACTATAGAAGAAAACAGTTGATAATGGTAAATCGTTTATGAACGCGCTTATTTATATAGGCTCGAAGTCATGTCAAAAAAATGACCTTGAAAAAAAAAAAAAAAAAAAAATATTTTTTTTTTTTTTTTTTTTTTTTTTTACAGTTGGTTGGTTGGTTGGTTTAACTATTCTTCAACTACCGGCTCATTTTTAGACTTTTCTTCCACTGCCAAATGATTTTCAGTTAGCTGAAAACACATTACGAGGCATAGTGACTAGACGACCGTTGCTGGCGAGACACAATGAGAGTGTAGTCATGTTAGCCATAGTATATATAGACAAGCTTCAAGGGTGGGCGTGGCACCAAAAAAAAAAAAAAAAAAAAAAAAAAATTTTTTTTTTTTTTTTTTTTTTTTTTTTTTTTTTTTTTACAGTTGGTTGGTTTAACTAGATTTCTTCAACTACCGGCTCATTTTTAGACTTTTCTTCCACTGCCAAATGATTTTCAGTTAAGTAATCAACAGCTAGTGGAAATGAAATAAAATTTCTAGTAAATAATGATTTTCTTTGAAAAATAACCATTTCATTTATCATGCCACATATTTTGTATGAACTATCACCAAATGTAGTTCGACTATGTATTTCCATGCTAAAAATTCCCATAAAACTTGGCATTTCTGTCATTATGGATAGTAGTTTTGACGTACAAGTATTTTCAAGCTTAGCACCATCATATTTTTTAATATCTAATACGCACCAATTTTTTGGTTCAATGTTGATATTAAAATGTTGATGGTATTTCCTACAGCAATAACATAGATCTGGATTGCACGTTCTATTAAAAAATCGTCCGCCAGTGTGTAATTTTTTATCTTCGTCTTCGCGCATAGATAGGCCAATAACGTCTAAAGGCTCACAGCTTTTTGCTACGATTGAATAGTCATCCGTTCTATCCGATTTTTGAAGAATCCATTCACCTACAACTAATATACGGTAAATATTTTGACGATCGAGAATCCTTCTCACAAAAGCAACATTCTCAGCTCCGCATGCATGCCCTTTACTGTATCTAACCTTTTTATTAATGTGGTTTTGATACACCATAGAATTTTCTAAAGTTGACTGCCAGTCGTAAGTAATTAAATTCAACGCTTTAGTTTCGCCAACTAAGCATTCCACTTCATTTTTAAGAATATCGTTATTTAATATACCATTCAACAAAATATCATATTCTGAGGCCTCCATTATCTTGATTTAATGATAAATATTTAATTTGAAAATTGTAAATATTACTCTTGTCTTACGATTTTTTAGCTGGTACAAAATAACAATTTATCTTTGTTTATTTTTGCATCCAACTCTTTATCTTCAGCCCACGTAAATTTTCTTTCTGAAGACATTAATAGATGAGCGTGCAACTTTACGCTATTTATCATATATTCGACAGCCAACCAAGACAATTTTGGATTGACAAGTCTTATGAAAAAGTAATAAATTTCTACCATAGTAATTTCGTATATAATACTACTCCTGCATGCAAACTCGCTGGCCAGTGCCTCTATAGCTTTCGTGATACGATCTCTTTCTTCGGTTTCAGTAAACAATTCGATTCCTCGAAACTGAATCGCTAACGGCATTAGTAAACTCTGGCCACTCAAATAATAAATGTATCCATATTTTTCTTTCTCTTCTAATAATTTTGAGATATATTTTCGTGCCGCGTCGCGGAGTTTAGGATGCATGACCATTTCCAAAGAAACATAAAATTCTATCGGCCATTTACCAAGTCTCGGATTTAAAATTCTAATGGCTTGATCTAAGGATTCCTTTTGAACGAGTTCAGATAACAATTCGTCGACGGGTAAACGACAGCTCGCCAATCTTTCATACATGCTACTTTCTTCTCCATAAAAGAGATCGGGCTAAATTAGCAATCCAAAATATAAACAGAGCCGCCATAAAATAAATAATGTACCATAGCCATGGAAAAATAGTTTCGATACCGGACCAGAGAGTCGAGCCGAATTGAGATGCGTAATGGGATAAGGCGTCTGCCACCGTCGGTCTCTGGCACTGCATGGTCTCGCTAGGCAAA
Organism: Salticus scenicus; assembly: GCA_963930645.1. NCBI lineage: Eukaryota > Metazoa > Arthropoda > Arachnida > Araneae > Salticidae > Salticus > Salticus scenicus. The sequence continues at coordinate 316,856,112 of OZ005652.1, read as the reverse complement.
CAATTTACGTACTGACAATCGCAGAGACGACAACAAGATTGTTCTTGGTCCGCGTCAAAATTTTCGCAAACATTAACCATTTTATCGGCTCCATCACAGAATGGAACATTGTCCAATTTATCTTTTTGACAACAACTCAATTGTTCGTATTTGCATGTGGAACCGTCCGCATGTCTCTTGAAGCAACCCGAATTGGATTCTATATAATTCCAAATGCTAGCTACGCCTACGCCGACAGCCGTCCCGGTAGCTGCAACCGCTAAACCTTTTTTACTGAAAATTACTTTAATAGCCTTTTCCAATTTTTTACTTTTCGTGACGAGCGCTTTCAAGCCTTGTTTGGTTCTGGCCACGACTTTAAACGGTTTGAAACGAGTCGGAACACGTTTGGGATGAAAATTGAACTTGCGCATGAGGAAGGACTTGATTCGATAAAATAAGGTGTATTATGTCAAAGCTAGAATCGACCGTATGTCTCTTTAACGCTTCAAAAAACGAATGCAAAGGTCGCAAGAGAGCTAATGTGCAGATGCTCATATGCTCAAATCATTTAAAAGAGTATTTTGGCTTGGAAATGGCAATGCACTTGCAAGATCATCCAACTAACGTAGCGTACGCAGGAGGATTTTTACGACCAGTCCAAAACAGGGGCTACTTTCCAGAAAATACGGTCATCGTACCCACCAAAGATTTTTTCGATAGATATTTTCGTCCTGAAGAATTCGATGATCACAGACAAGTAGATTCGGTGCGAAATTATCAAATGAATCCTGTCATTGTCGAAAACGTACGGAAATACAGTTTGATTGCTGGCAAAAGTAATGATGACAGATACATATACGAACTGTATAGAAATTTCATAGACGTTAAGATTGACTCGGCACCGCATCACGAAACGTATACTAAACACTTAAACTCGCTTATTCGCAGTAAAAGATCAATTTCTGAATCCTATATCCAAGATCAAACTATACATAATATTATGAAGGATTTTTACATTTACGATGAAAATGCTGAGGCGTCATGTTTAACTGATTTAGAAATCTCTTTATCTATGAAATATTTCTTATATAATTTACATTTTGCTGAAGCTCAAATTGCGTATACAGAAGAGAAATTTCCAAATTTTCTATTTCCGAATTGTGAATTTTTAAAAGGTATCGGTTTAGTAGCAACCAAAAATGTTAGTTTCCCCCTGTGGTTCGTAATGAAAGGTTATTTTGTCACAAGTCAAATTTATTTAAATTCTATTATATCTTTGATTAAGAAAGATATTTCACCAAAAAATTATGGACAAAACGACGTGCCGTCACAATTTGCTTTATCGGATGCTATGAAAAGTGGAACTCTTTGTTAGAAGAAACACTAACGGATAGTGTGGGCACGTTAGCCATTCTATATATATATATATAGCTAAACAAGCTTAAAAAAAAAAAAAAAAAAAAAAAAAAAAAAAAAAAAAATTTTTTTTTTTTTTTTTTTTTTTTTTTTTTTTTTTTTTTTTCCAAGGCCTGTTGGTTGATATATATTTATAATGCTAATTGAATTAAGTATATTTTCAAAAATGAAGATTTAGACTTTGAGTTGACTATTGCAAATTCGACCAACTTTAGAAACATAATCTTAAAATAAAAATATTTTTGAAAACTAATCGTGGAATCGTGATTCTTATTACATATATGGTTTACGTAATTTATTAAACGTCTTCATAAAGCCACTGGGATATATAACTTTCACCCTCATCTACTTTTCTTTTCTTAGAATCCGAGTCTAAATCATTAGAATTTCTCTTGTTGCCTACATCCACATCATTCAAATCAATGGTATCGTGACTAATTTCAGTATTTTCCAACTCAATAGTATTTTCTAAATCAAAAGGTTCATAAGATATCCCTTGTTCATTTAGTTTCGAATCATTTGTTAGCTTTTCCAAATCAAAAGGTTCATTTAGTTTTGAATCGTTTAAAACCCCTTCCAAATAATCGCCAAACTCATCATCCGTTTTTGTTGACGATTCTACCTCCTTAGTCTTCGTTGAAGTTTCAGCCTTCATGGGAGGTTGATTATTGATTTCTGTTATGAATCCTATATTAGCTGTTTTAGAAGCCATTAATTTTCTTTCCTGAAATCCGATGAAATCTAAAATAGTTCCACTAATACGTAAAAATTTTTCATTATTTTGAGTATTATAGCGGTATCTCGTATTAATTTTTATTTTTAAGATGGCTACAAACGTGTCAGTAAACGTAGATTCGATCATACTATGAAAGCGATTCACGACTTCATTTCCAGTAAATACACTGGTGTCCAGTATGCATGGTTGAGATCTTAGATCTATGTTATGACCTTTTGCTTTGAATTCACTTGCACGTTTACCGCATTCATGGCAATTCAACACACCACTACATTCTTGAAAAGAAAATTTAAAATCGTTAGAAATTTGAAGTGAAGGATCGAGATCAGATGTCATCGCACGCGCAATTAAACGTAATGGCTCTGAAGCCATAATACTTAAATGCAATTTGGGATTCAGACCGCCATAAGGTTTCATAAATTTACAGTATGCAACGACAGCAACTTTAAAATTTGGGCGCTTGGATTCTTCATATTCATAATTCAGCGTCACATAAGGTGGATTCCATAACCGTTTGCCGTCGGTGGCATAATCATGAAAGGTCACGTTATTTTTCAAACGAGCTACCCAATCTTTAGATATAAGATTTAAACAGTCTTTATCCAAAATAGAGTCGATACCCGCAGACAATTGCGGTTTTTCCAAAACCTTTGACACGAGATCTAAATAGCTATCCATGTCCTTGTATTATAGTTAAATGAGTAATGTTAGAAAATGAAATTTGTCAGCTGCTTATATAGGCGCTATAAAGCTATCAAGGTCACAAGGTTACATTAAAAAAAAAAAAAAAAAAAAAAAAAAAAAAAAAAAAAATTTTTTTTTTTTTTTTTTTTTTTTTTTTTTTTTTTTTTTTTTAAATGTGTGTGTGTGTGTGTGTGTGTGTGTTAAACTTATTTGGATTTTTTATTTGTCTTCTTTTCGTCTTCATATTCAATAGGTGACCCATTCCATCCAAACTTAAAAATATCTTCTATTTGTTTGGCCGAATTGCCTTTAAATCTATCCGATCGCTTTCGAACGACTCGCCCATCGGTTATAGCAATTTCATACACGCATCCGTCTTCTAAATTTTTCTCGTAAGATTTAATTCGACCTTTTGGTAAAAGAAAATAGCCTGTATAATATACCAAATCCACAGAATGCTTAGTTTTGAATTTATAAACTATATCCTTTCGCACGTCGTGTATAATTATCCCATCGACTTTAAAAGAGGGTTTACCTAACGCATTCTTATCGGAAACATATTTTTGGACAAAATAGCCTTCGACCAATTTCATACGTGGTAAATATTCTGTCAAAATTTCTCGTCGGCACCAGCTAGTAGTATCATGTCCCATATATCGATAGACATCCAACAAACATATGGCTCCATTTTCTAATTTTTCTGCAGCAAATACCAATCCGTCACCTAGACTGATATCGCTACGTACCACGCATTCGTGCCCTTCCCATTTTTCTTTGATTCTGTCTCGATAGCTGAAAACGAGTCCGAAAATTCCATCCAGTTTATGAGCATATAAATAGGAATTACCTTCCAAAATTGTTGAAACGCAAGTGACTGGTTTTCGAAAAATATTTTCGTTGGATTCGTAAGGCGGAATTGAATAACGATTCATGGTATGGTAAATGTTTTTATATTTATCGAGAGAAGGAGTTAAATTATTAAAATACAATAAAGGTTTTTCAAACGTACCATATTCCCATTCGAACACCAAACAATATTCCAGTCCATTTTGAAACGAATAGAGTTGGGCTCCAGAATCGATTTTGACAAAATCTCGAGTTTGGACTGTAATAGGGTCTTGAAAATTTCCAAGTTGATGCAAGAAATTTTTACACGTTGACGTATTCCAGAGTCTGTAAGGTGTTTCGATAGAACAAACCCATCTAAACCAGACACCGTCATGATAAACCGTTTGAGTAGATTCTACGCGTTTCGTATCCCAATTATCGTCTTTGAAACGAAAATGAGGCTTTATATAATAAACTATTTTCTTTTCGGTCGAAATGCCCAATTCTTGAAAAAATTCTTTGAATGAAGACAAACTATGAACTACGAGTCTGAATTCGTATTCATACATTATAGTATCGGTTATAAAGTTGCTGTAGCTGAACGCTGGCTCGAACTATCCAAGAAAATCTAAAATGTACCACTAACAGTAAGACGCCTAGACAAGCTAATAACATCAGCGGCAGTTTTCTAACGTTACCTCGTATAACTATATATAGGATTGGTATTAAGATTACGGGACCAACCATAGACAAAATGACTGTATAGGCAATTCCCTTTTCGAGAGATCCAAATGAACCTAGACTCTGGTCGTCCACTTGTAGAATGCTTTCAATTTGATCCATGTCATAAGCTTTATTTATACAGAATCAACCAATCAATCAACCTTGGAAAAAAAAAAAAAAAAAAAAAAAAAAAAAAAAAAAAATTTTTTTTTTTTTTTTTTTTTTTTTTTTTTTTTTCAAAGTTGGCTTTTTTTTTTTTTTTTTTCAAAGTTGGCTTTTTTTTTTTTTTTTTTTTTTTTTTTTTTTTTTTTAACTTGGTTTGGATGATGTAATATTTAAGCAGTTTTTATTCCTTCCCAACCATCGTGATCTTCTATCCATGATTTCAATGTCTCTTTTACTATTCGTACAAAAGCTTCATATGTTGCATTCACCCATGCTTTCGGTTTATTTTGACGAATACACATGATAGCAAATTCTCCAATAAAACAGAAAAATGCTATAATTCGACTCCAAGTTATGCCTTCACCAAAAAGCTCGTTTGCTACGGTTACCAAAGCAGAATCTACAGCATTTCCGTCATATATATCCATTTCTGCACAAAGCCTTTCCATTTCTGTCTTATAAACCAACATAAATTCATCTAAGCTATTTGTTATAGAGTTCAGCACTTCTTTTTCTTTTTCATTTACAGACTCAATAGCGTTAAATGTATGGTATTTTTTCAATAGATGTGAAAACGTATTATCGAGAATAAAATCCATGCGGATGACATCTTTTGCCGAGGGGAAATATGTATCTAATACATATTTAATAAAGTCTGGTTTCGATAATAAAACTGGAGCCATTTTATACTTGCTGTTGTCAAAGTTTAGACGAAGGCAGAAGAGAGAATGGCTATTCGATCAAATGCCAGAGCTTATATAGTCAATCTGGAGGCAGGATATTGCATAACTCAGTTTCTACGAAAACAGGATGAGATAAGGCTTTTTATAGAATTATTGTCGCTGGATATTGCATAACTCAGTTTCTACGAAAACAGGATGAGATAAGGCTTATTATAGATGTCGCTGAACACGGAAACAGGATGCGGTAAAGATTTTTATAGACGCTGAAACAAATAAGCATGGCTGGACAATGATAGTGTAGATACTATAACATGATATATATATAGGTTAGCTAGAGTCAATCAACCAAACAACCAACCTTAAAAAAAAAAAAAAAAAAAAAAAAAAAAATTTTTTTTTTTTTTTTTTTTTTTTTTTTTTTTTTTTTTAGGGTAGGTTGGTTGAGATTTTTTTTGAAATATTTTTAATCAAACTAGTTACAAGCAATCATGTCTGGTTATAAATGGATTAAGCTCACATTTACGCCAGACGTTTTATGGGATGACCGTCTATTCGAACTCGTAATATACTTTGACGGCACATACTATTTTTTTGCCAATGCCATATTATGGATTTTGGGATATGATGAACCCCACATTTCTCTATCTCAACTAATACCTTTAAACGAACAACATAAGATACCATTAGGAAGTGGGATATTTTTAAACGAAACAACGACTCGCAAGCTTATAAAAGATCGATTGAAAACCAAAATGCCATTCAAAAAATTTAGAAGATGTCGTAAATTTAGTGCTTGGTTTGATTATTATATTAAGTCCTGCAAAGACTCTAATAATCTTGCGAAAACATGTCCGTATTAAATATCAAAATAAAATGTGTCATTCCATTTTTTAAATTTCAATGTTGCCAGCATTCGTTTAGTTTCCGAAAAATACGTTTTTAAATTAACACGATCGCGTTCCGTCATCAAAATTTTAAAGGGTCTATGTCTAATTAATTCTTTTCCAGTCAGCAGCCTGAGATAAGCCTCGTTCGCAGAATCAGATTCACTAACATTCAGAATCACAGGTCCATCTGGCACAACTATTTGTTCATGAAAAATGGGAGGTTTGAACTCAGTATCAGATATGAGATCGTGCGTCGCAGCAATTTGGTTTTTATAAGAAGACAGGTGATAACAATAATATGTTTTATAGGTGGCGACAACGTCTAAATTTAAATGGCTAGTCAATACAACCAAATGCTTGGTCAACGATGGCTTCTTGATAGTAGATCCAAAAAGGGGTTCCACAATAAATAGAAAATCAGATGGTTGATTTGTAGTTTCGACACGATAAGGTGTATCTATAGGCCAGCTGCAATAGACTTGCAAGTCTTCCTGATGACCGAAACACAGGTCCAAATAATAATTTAAGAGGTATGGCTGGCGTCCCAAATTACCAAAAACGATACACGTATCGTGTTTTCGCCAAGACGTAATCATACGTTTAACACGTTCGAGTTCAGTTTTTGGTGTGGTAAATACGGATTTTTCTAAGACACTGCGTTTTGTAGAAACACGTATCCTATGGGCATTTTCTCTTTTCGCATTCTCTATCGAATCTTCTTTTTCATAATAACGTACCGTGACATTACCGTTTAAACATACAGTCTTTTTTTCATAGACCGACATGCTTGAAAGAAATATATAATAACACTTTTCTCTAAGAGCCAAAGGCTTTATATAATTAAAATATAACCTTGAAAAAAAAAAAAAAAAAAAAAAAAAAAAAAAAATTTTTTTTTTTTTTTTTTTTTTTTTTTTTTTTTTTTTAAATTTATATTATTAATTTATTTAGTTTAAGGAGCTTCTTCGTCAGCAACATCCATTCTAGGTTCTTCCGGTTCTGACTTACGTTTTTCTACAGATTCTTCAACCGCCTCCATTTCCGATGCGGGTCGCTTCTCACCTCTGAATCTCAAACTTTTTACGAAGCTCAAGATATTATCTCTACCCATACTAGTCATGTACATTTCTGAGAGACTCTCTTCCAATTCCTCGTCCAGACTCTCTTCGAATTCGATCTCTGGTAGATTCACGTCGGCTGTATCGCTATAACATTTTCTTAAAATTTCATAGACGTGCTTAGGCTTAAATTTAGCATCTCCCAACATTTTATACATTTCCCTCACGGCCTGGACATGCAGACGCTTAAATTCAGTCTCTTCGTCGAACACGAATTTTCTCTCGCCCTTATCGGCAAATCGAAGATTGCCCATGTAATGTTTCATTTCGAAATTGGGTTTGTTAGTAATATTTCCAGCAAGACCGTCGATAGCCAACAATCGATCGGTATCGTATCCTTTAGCGGCGAGGGTCTTGGTCAAGCTTTTGAGCTTTTCGTTCTTGACAAATATCTGAGACAATGCACCCCCCATATCATCGTCGCTGTGTTCTAACATCTCTTGGACAATTTTAGGATGAACGGGTGTATGTGTTTTGAAGAGTCTGAAGATGAAATCCCAATCGAGGCCAAACGTCCTGAATACCTCTCCCACAATATAAAGCTTCATGGTCTTAATGGTGACTGAATCTTGAGACCCATAGTAATCGACAGCCGTTTTTAAGAGCTTAGCGATCTGACTTTGAAGTGTTTCCCAGCAGCTAGTTTCCATCTTGATTAATATCTAAGACTATGCCAAACAGATCTTGAATTTCCTGTTCGTAACTGGAATCGCTCATCAAGAACAACTGAAACGTATCCAAGGTCCAAAATAAGAACGGTCCCGAATCAAATTTTTGTATTTTACCGACAAATTTTTGTATTTTTGCATGAAGCTGTTTGGCTTTCTTACAAGACCCTTTCGGCGGGTTTCCGTTGCTACGTTTCATGATTTGCATGAGATAGCTGCTACCTACCATAAATCCTAAGCAATCTCCGTGATCTTGAAAACAAACGGCAGGAAATATTTGGTTGAAGGCCATTTCGGCCACGCTGTCATTTTTACTACAGAATTGACTCTTTAAATACATTTGAACTTGATGGAAAGGCCTTAAGTATTCCGAATAATATTCTATCGCATCCCCTAATCTTATGGCTTTCAGAGTCTGAGCGTACGCGGCATGTTTTCTATGATCGATATTCTGTTGGATAACTCTATTCATTTTAGCGACGAACGGACAATCGGGATAGGCTTTCCAAAAGAACTGACCTCGGCAGACTCTAGCCATGAAATCCAACACCCAGTTACCCACCACGCTCATATCGGCCGAACAGATATAGCTACTGACCATGACATGTATGATATCAAACGGAATCGAATATTTGCCGAACGATTGGCGGATCGCGGAAGACAGTTGTAAATGAACCAGCAGTTCGTGGGCCAGATTGGGATACTCCTCGCTCAAATGCACGGGTTCCCATTGACTCAGGCATTTTTTCACGTACGGCACCAAGTCGTTGAAATACGTCTCGAAGGGATTGATTATTTCTTTGCAAGAGAGAAGATCGTGCATGCCTTTTATCAATACGTCCAATATCGCACGCGCCTGGCTAGATTCTTCGTTTGAGTGCTCGTTGACTATATTTAAGAAATCGATCAGAAACGTGTCCATATCTGGGAAATGATTTATTTCCGAACGAGTCATAAAAGGTCCATTTAAAGCTTTTAGAAGACGCAAGCCTTTTTTGACGCGATTCAGAGATTGTCCTACCACGCATACTGGAAACAGGCCCTCCAAATCTACCAGCGTAAAATTCATGGGTACATTTTCGTCGCCCGTCCATTCGAAAAAGGCTTCGGCCAGCTGACTCGATCGAAAATGGTCTGTGGAAGGCTTGGTAATCAATTCGTATACGTTAAAACTATTTTGGCACTGATTACAAAATAACGTGGGTCCGGGTTGCAAATGTACGTTTTCAGGATGGCATATATCATTACTAATAAGATTCAAAAAGGTCATATTTGCATTCTTGATTATGACCATTCATTTTTACAAAAGTATTTTTTCTGGAACCGCATATTCTACAGACGCCTTTCAAAATAGGCCTGCCAGTTTTCGTCATACTCATCTCTATATCAGACGTTTCAGTCTTTTCTTTGCATTTGCCGCAATGTACAAATACCGTAGTGTCCATGCTACTTGTTTTTATCTGAGACGCAAAGCCAAGACATGGAATTTAGACAAGAAATTGTCAGATTACGTCACGAAGAACATTTGTCTGAGCGCGAGATCGCCAAAAGATTGAATCTTGTACCTTCAACGGTCCATTACTGGCTCGCTAAAGAATACGCTCCACCTTCCAGGTTCAAGAGAGGGAGGCCTCGCGCAACAGACAAATTGACCGATCTGTATATCGAAAACGCTGTCACTACGAATCCTTTCGTGTCTGCGGTTGATATAAGAGACGAAATAGCACCCCATGTCAGCGTGGACACGATTCGGAAACGCTTGAAAGAAAAAGGTATGCGATGTCGCATTCCAGCACGAAAACCTTTTCTGAAGCCCGTACACATACAAAAAAGATTTCAATTTTCCATAGCCCATATAGGATGGGGTGTCAGCGAATGGAATAGGGTCATATTCTCGGATGAAAAAATATTTCGAGCTTCGAGCAGAGGAGCTTTGAAAGTCTATAGGCCCGCGTTGAGCGATCGGTTTGACGAGAGATATATTGTAAACGATACCAATGCCAACGGCCGATTCACCATATGCGTATGGATGGCATTCGGAAAAAATTTTAAAATTATACATAGGATAGATCAAAAAACCTTAAACGCCGAATATTATACCAACGCCATCCTACCGTTGGTCGAGGACACGCTCGCAGAAAACAATTTGATTTTCATGCAAGATCTGTCTCCCATTCACACGAGCAGGTTGGCCAAACACTGGTTTGAAGCTCATAATATCGAAGTCATGGAAGATTGGCCTCCGAAAGGCCCAGACATGAATCCGGTTGAAAACGTATGGGCACAGCTAGAAAAACTAACGAGTCGAGACATGACGAACAAGTATCAGTTATGGGAGAACGTATATGCTGCCTTCAACCAGTTGACCGACTCCTATTTCGACGAGCTGCTAGAATCTATGCCGCGAAGAATGGCTGCGGTTTTACAAAAACGTGGAAAATGGACAAAGTATTAAATCATTCGCACAATTTAATAGTATGCGTATCCATATAATATTCGAATATGGGTTCTCCGTCGTCCTGTCTTACATATTTCCAATAACATGGTTTAATTCTGGCATTATGCAAACACATTTCTTTGATATGGGGCCATTTTTCAACTTGGATGTGATGCAAGTCGTTCTCTGAATCGTAGTTTATTGATACGATGTCTGGAATAACTGTACGAAGAATTTCAACGGCTTCCTCACCCTTCAGAACAAATGTATCGGACGTGTAAAAATTTTCAATTTGAGCCCTTTCTTCGGGCGTGATAATTTCGTTGGATACGGCTACGTCTAAGGAGCGTTGAGTAAACCTTCCGTAATGCATGCTTGATTAGACCGATTACATTTTTATAGTCGCAGCACCCTATATATATATGATAAAATAATATGACCTTGAAAAAAAAAAAAAAAAAAAAAAATTTTTTTTTTTTTTTTTTTTTTTTTTTAAGGGTTGGTTGATTGACTAAGATAGGTATGCTGTAATTCTCTTTGTAATAGGTGATCGACAAATGGGACAAATTGTAATATGATTTGAACAACTTTCGCAACAAACGAAATGACTACAAGCTTCAAAGATAATTTTTCTCTCTTTGCTAAAACATATACTGCACAGCAGGCGATAATTTTCTAAATTCTCAAGGTTATCCTCATTGGTAATGCTAGTCTTCGTTTTGATAGGATCTACATTAGTAGGTTTTTCGAATTCGATAGGAGCTGCATTAGTAGATCTTTCGGATTCGATAGGAACTGCATTGGTAGACACTACATTAGTAGATCTTTCGGATTCGATAGGAACTGCATTGGTAGACACTACATTAGTAGATCTTTCGGATTCGATAGACACTGCATTGGTAGGTCTTCTGAATGTAGGTCTTTCGAAACCACATTTAAATAGCCGATGCCTTTCAAGTGGATTATTATTGGGATGTAGTCGAACAGTGCACCAAAAACATCTAAGTGTATCATCTGTACGGTTAAAAAATAAACCGCTATCAACAAATTCTTCGATTTGAGTTTTATCATAAGGCCAGCCTTTAAACGAACGAAATCGAGAATATCGGTCTGAGAATAATGGAATACGAGGTTTAGTCCACATTGCTAGCTCAGAGCACAAGTGACTGCAAGCCAAGATAATTTACAACTCTTATATAGAATCAGTCAAGTCACGTGAACAAAGACCACACCCACTCAAAAAAAAAAAAAAAAAAAAAAAAATTTTTTTTTTTTTTTTTTTTTTTTTTTTTTTTTTAACAGTTGGTTGGTTGGTTTCTAAAATTATATTTCACAGTTATATTTCTCAGTTGGTTGCTAAAATTATATTTCTTTATCCAATCAAATTCATTGTAGATGGCGCTGTAGTCTATACATATATAGTATATATATAGTATATCTATTTGGGTGGGTGGGAGTGGACTTTATTTCTTCTACTGTACGGTCCTGACCCTTTAAAACAGGATGGGTTATTTATACAATATTAGCTTTGAAAACAGGATGAGAGGCAAGAACCTTAGTACATTTTACTATTTTTTCATATAACTTTAAATCTTTTACCTTAGTTATAAATAAGATGTATCTCAGTACATACAATTTTCTTTTACGTATCAAAAATCCTCAGACAAAATTTAAAATGCTAAAATATTTAACGAATATGGATGCCATCGATCCCTCTATAGGATTAGCTTATGTACGAGGCTCATTTAAAATTGTTCGCATTTACTAAAGCATGTTAATAGCATTTTGGATACTTTTGGTTTTGTACGTTGGACTCACGCTCGTCTACGCGGCCACAAACACGAAAACGTCTGAAATTTCTCCATGGCCACTACTGACTCTAGATCTTAAAGAAAAACTGATAGATACTGCATGCCAATCGAATTCGGATTGCCCGTCAACTCATATTTGTATGCTCAATCAGTGCATCCCAAAACTTTTACGGGTTTCCCATTGCGACCCGAAAACTGGCGAATGGATATCATACACTTATCAAGGCGCTACGTTTGCCGTCTGCGTTTGTAAAAAACCACATCTTATAAATCAAAAATATTTTGGTGGAAACTGTGATGTAAACGTAGGATGTGGCATCCATGGCAAATATCTTCCTGATACAAATACCTGCGCTTGCGATCCGGGATACAAGGTCGTCAACTTAACTTGCCAAAAGCTACCCGCGATCGATTACATTAATCTGAATCCTTGTCAACCGGGCGAAATCAAAGTCAGTTCTATCAAGCCCAGTGATGGATTTCATCCCGATTACGTGAAACGCCTGTCCTCTTTAAAATGTGTCAAGAGACCGTGCACATTCGACGCCTTGAGTGAAAGACCTCTCAAACAAGCTAAATATGTAGACGGATGGGGTTGCGTTTGCGATCCGCGTTACGGTCTATTTGGGGTCGTGCTACAAGACGGTCATTTAAACAATACAGATACAAAATATTTGAAAACTCCTGGATTCGATGCTTGCGCGAGTATTTTTCCAGAGGATCCTCAAGATCCTATAGATGTCAAGCTCATCACGTATTTTTATCTTGGAACGCGCGAACCCGTTTCGTTTATTCTTTATGAAGGTTTAAAAGATCATGAGCTCGCAAATCCTTTCAAAGAATCGGAAAGCATCCTTCTCGGTCAAAAGCTATGGCGATATGACTACGCCCAGCATTTTTTCGATACCCAGCCCCAATTTCGAGCGAGAACGCGTAAGATTTCTTCCTTTTATTTGTTTGATATCGAAACGGTTTACGAATGGTTATACGTGAATGACTTTTCGCCAGCTCCATGCGAAGAAGTTCCCAATTTTTGGCATAATAGGTTAAATCGTCGCGTAGACATATACAGTCTGCTGTACACGAGTCCCGTCTGCCGAATCGCCCAGAACGACCCGAAAGCAGATCCTATGTTTTGGGGCAAGGTCGTGGTCAATCCTCAGCATCTAACGTTCAAAGAACATGATCATCTGCACCGTTTTAATGCCTTCGTTTTAAAATATGATTCGAACGTGGGTGTCAATCGCTGGACTATAGATCTAGATTACGAATACAAGCCAAATACTTACATGGCTATCGAAACCAACGTTCCAAATTACGAGGTGGACATGCAGAAAAAACCTTCCTTTCCAGAATTGATGTATGAGGGCCAGAACTAATCAAGGATGAAACGTTCAATCGAAGAAGAAGATGAAAAATCTAGCGATGAACAGAATCCAGCTAAGCATAAAATGGAAGACGAAGAATCTAAGGAGACGTCTATTTTGCAAGATTTACAGACAAATTTGCAGAAGACCAATAATTTAAACGATCATATGGAAAAGCGTTTGTTTGAAACTCAAAAACAATATTTTACAGTTTATATGGAAAAATTAATGAACGAGATACCAATGGGTAAAGACTTGGTCAGCATCATAACGGAAAGGAGTGGATCGAACGAATTTGAATATATGTTTACGGCCGCTAAAAGCGTTATACAATCTCAAATGCGCCTCAAACAGATTAAAGCTTTTCATGCCGTATACGATATGGTTTCTGGATTAGTTTGTCGCTACGTCCACGAAAAAATGGTCACTCCTACACTATCAAAAGTATTGGCACCTAACCAGTTACAAATTGCTTACGAAAAATATCAAAATTGCTCAAAAATGGAAGAAGATAAATCGGTCGTAGAATTACAGTGTCTGTTATACTGTATTCAAGAAATGCTGGAAAATGAAGAGACTGTCAAGATACCGAACCCACTGTATGGTCGATTCACGCAGCAAATGAAGGCTGTGAGCGAATATGTGATTACTCTGTTAGTATCCATGGCTAAGCCAAATAATATGGCTATAGAATTGAGCAGCGGTTTAAATAGTCCTGAAGTAGCCAAGTAAAAAAAAAAAAAAAAAAAAAAAAAAAAAAAAAAAAAAAATTTTTTTTTTTTTTTTTTTTTTTTTTTTTTTTTTTTTTTTTTTAAAGAGGGGGGGGGAGGTTATTTATTTTTTTAACTCACTTCATTCTATTGATCTCACTCTTAATCCAATCTGCAAATGCTATACATTCTTGCATACTGCAATGAGGTTTTCTAGACCCGTCTTTAAATTTACTATGATATCCGCAATCTTTTACTTTGGGTGGGGGTAGGTTGTCAAATTTTGGACATTTAAAGTCTTCGAGGTCAATTGACGATATTCCCAAGTTATCTAATAGATATTTCTCATACTCGCCCCCTTTATAAGCTACTAGGTATTTATCTTCAGTCTTGTACGTCTTATATAAATTTGTCATGAGTTTACCAAGCGTGTGTAGATTCTTGACGTGTTCTCGGGGTTGCCTTCTGAAGGATAGGCCATGTACATGTCTGGAGCAGTATCTGATACCATCCCAATCTTCTTCTGAAAGGACGCCCTCGAGATGATTGAGACTATATCTCACGCAGTCACAATGGTTTGTTTCTAGAATGGCGTAACCAAACTCTCTTGGATAAAAAACTTTATTTACATGAAACCCGTCTAAGTCTATTACCAAACAGATGTTTGAAAGAGACATTTTCGTAACGGTTAGGTTTAGGTATTATAACCAATACCAGTCAAAAGTCAGAGTATATAATAAACTGAGGCGAGAGGAGTATTTATACTTTGGCAGGCGGATGTAAAAGAAGCTATATAAATAAAAAATATTACACCCCCCCCCCCCTTAAAAAAAAAAAAAAAAAAAAAAAAAAAAAAAAAAAAAGATTTTTTTTTTTTTTTTTTTTTTTTTCGGTTGGTTGGTTGGTTGGTAAAAATTTAAGTTGAGACTTTACAATTATGCAGTCCATACTTTTTTCACACAAGTTTTCATGTTACCCGTTAATCGAGTTCCAAATTGATGATAACGATTACCATTGGCTATATAATCTACAATTATCCAATTGATGTGTGGATTGACCAACAAAGCGTAGAAATACAGTAAATATAAACACGTGGCGTGAAAATTCATCGTGCCATTCTTAAAAAATTTCTCAGCCATCTTTCGAATTTTATTCATAACGCAGTCTCTCTTAGACATTAACGGAAATTGTTCGTAATCAAAAAGCGGCGCGTTATACCAATGGTTTTTATTGTCTGCAACGAAATACAAATATCCGTAAAGACTGACATCTTTCAATATAGTATTAATATGTTCCATGGCTTCTCTTTCAAAGACCTGAACGATTCTCGGCGTCACGTCGTAAAACAAACTCCACAATCCGCTCTGTTCACGCGTCTTACCAATTTCGCTTAAATTTTTAGATGTAACCTGATCGATCAAGCAATCTATCGGCAAATTGGCTACCCTCAAAAGGTTCAAGTCGTAATAGTCACTAAATTTTTTCTTTTGAAGTTTACAAGACATTGATCTTAGTTCTCAGTTATCCAAATTCACTCGTCTCAAATTCTTAATGACTACCCCTTCGTAATAAACTACCATCGAATCGTCTTCTTTTAATTTTTTATTGGGTAGCTCTTCATCTTCATCTTGAGCGGTAGCGTAACTAAAGGCCCCGGGTTTCAAATTAATATCTTCGCAACGTAAATGACCAAATTCTTTTTGGAAATAGAACAGCAGATCGCACTCGTGAAAAGATGTATTTTTGGTAATTTTCAGATATTGTCTTATCGCAGATTTGACCTCGTTCGTAGTGGTCATGGTACCGGGCATCAATTGAACGTCCATATACATCTTGAACTGAACGTAAATGTCTGCATGAATTAAATAATCTCGCGTAAATTCTTGTATGTATTCGGGTTCTTTTCGGTAGTGTAACAGGCCATCTTTAGCCATACATTTTTGCAAATGGTAATACAGCATGAAAAAACAGCCTTTGAAAGACTGCTCCACGACATAGACATCTTTCTTGTACGTATCGCCGGCTACCTGTTTCGATGTCGAATCGGGCGCGTCGCTGGTAAATTCAGCATCGAATGGTATAGCTACCACTCGATCTTTGAAAGCCTCCGTGGCCTTGCATTCAGGATAGTTATTCGTAGAGGCGAACAGTTTGGCCATCGGTATCCCACCCGAATTCGGCTCATACATATTTCTGAAAGCCACGAACGAATTGCCAGTAATTTGTTTAATACGATTTTCGTCAATTTTTCTACCCAATTCTTCAGTAGCGACCATCCTACAAGAAAAAAGCGTAGACGCCAATTCTGGAGTAGCATTATTAACAGAATGGCTTGGAGATAGGTTTTCAGACTGAATAGAATGATAATATGCAGTCAAAACGCGTCCCATCAATTCGAAAAGCTTACTTTTTCCGTTACGCGTCAAGCCTTTCCACACAAAAAATTTTCTTTCGTAATTTGTCGCAATATAGACGCTAGCCAAAATATCCAACATATACATCATAATGTCGTATTCGAAACAAACGCATTTACAGAGATTTATATAGAAATGCAGCATGGATTTGGACAGATCGTCTTCGCATTCTGGTACCAACTGACAGAGCGTGTCATACAGGTTATCGGTCACGTCCTGAAATAAATTTGTTAAATAGACCATGAAAAATTTCTTATCTGTCAGTTTTTCATACAAGGCTACGTGTTTCGAAGAATTGTTACACAAAATCATCATTTCGTTACGCGGAATCCCTAGATTTATCTTTTTTTCCGAAAGAAAAAACTCTGGCACGACCCCGCCAATATGACCCGTCAATAAATCTAAAACGCCGTCCTGCAGCCTCAGAAACCACTTGTGAGAATCCATCAGGATGTATTTGCGTTCCATGCTGGTATCGCTCAAAATGGCTGAATTGACACCGCTAACGGTAAATTTATTTATGTATTCGTCGTCGGGACCACCACGACCACCAGAACTACGGTATTCTTTGATAAATGATTTGATTTTGGTAAACAAATTGGTAACGTGGTGATTAACATCTGATTGTTCAATCTCTTGCCAAGTATCTTCGAGCGCGTTTCATATGTAACGTCCAGCTTTCTTTATGGCATTTTTCAGCCTGAGAACGTGAATGGGTAAATGCCTATCTTGTATGCTTCTAATCATTTGTATCATCTGATCGTCATTCGTAACGGATAAGACGGCCCGCCTATTGTTTCGCACGATCAATGTAAGCTTATCCCGATACATGTCGGGTCGATCCCCATACAAATTGTTGGCGCAAAAATGTAAGGTGTTGATAGTAATGTCCGTTATTTCATACTGTATATTTTCGGGATCGATCGTTTGAATTTTATCTAGCAATTTATGAAAGTCTTGATCCAGCACCGGGTACAATTGTCGAGACATCGATCTAGAATCCGTCCTGTAATGTTTACATAAAGAATAAAATACGGGTAAGAAATAATATCCGTTATTGAATTGCATGATAGTTTTTAAGGGGTTGACCTCTTCCGAAAGCGAGGCGTTTTCGAATCGCAGCATATCGTTTAATTCTTGGAACGCTTCAGGTACATTGCAAATCGCGATGGGTTTGTCGCGACTCAGCCGTTCGAACCACATTTTTAAAGCATGATTGTTAGTCTCGAATTCCTTAATGGATTTCGAAATAATTTCCAAATAATAGTAGGCTCTTAGTACATTACTGTCACTAAACAAAAGTTTTTTAGATTTGCTGATAAAACCTTTCTCGTTTGATTTTTTAGTGACAAAAGAGGCCACGTCTCTGCACTCTGGCGAGCTATTGGGTAATTTTCCAATATGGGTAGCATATTGTAAGGTGTGTCTCTGCAATTGAAAATCGTTTACGATAGGCATCATGTAATTTAAAATTTTATTACGAATTTTGTCCGCAGGCATATTTAAAATTTCTCTGAAAACAGATTTTTCATTATGTTTTCGTACGGTAAAACTGGATCTCAGTGTTATTATATCGTTTTCGATCGGCTGCCAAACGTTTAAGTGTAACGTGTTGCGTTCATCTACGTATACCAGCCTGGCAGGCATATAGGGACAATGGCTTGGTTTAGAAGATCCGACTAACATAATATTTTGTGGAATGTCCAATATATAAGTTTCATCGTTCAGCGTTATCTGTTTGAATTTATACTGAAGATGTTCACAAAATAGTATGTAATCGTCGTGTCCTATCTGAAATTCTGGCAAATGTATATGAATACCCAAGCTGGCTTTTCTCATAGCAATAATGTAAGTAAAATTTTTCACGTTAGATAAAAAAACGCTTTTCAGAACGCATTCTATCGTACTGAAAAATCTTTTCGGCGCAGTCTTGATAGAACCCTTGTAATCGAAATCTAAAGTTATAGAATGCATTAGAGTAGAGGGCAAATCCATAGTGTAAGAAGGTGGATTGGATAAACCAATCCACTGTAGACAAAAATTGGAATAATCATCAGGTAATAAATAATAAATACCTCCTTTAAGATTATAAATTAAATAGGCCTTCAGCGGTGCTTCAGTCTTTCTGTTGACGCAATGTAAATAGGACGATTGAAAAGACATGACTTTATTTCTAAAGGAGAATCAGCAAAATGATAGTTTGAATACGATAGCCGTTATTTATATAGAATAAATTGAAGCCACACCCACTTAAAAAAAAAAAAAAAAAAAAAAAAAAAAAAAAAAAAAAAAAATTTTTTTTTTTTTTTTTTTTTTTTTTTTTTTTTTAAATAAAATTTATATAATGTTTTTTAATGTCGCTTTGATATTTTATAAGTCTGTCGCTTCCGCTGCCTTTCGAGCTTCTTCTGCCTTTCGAGCTTCTTCTGCCTGTCGGGCCTCTTCTGCCTGTCGGGCCTCATCCGCTGCCTTTGCCTTTCGATCATCTTCCTTCTTTTTAAGATACTTTTTTACAATATCACTACCCAACGTTAATATGCGAACGTTCATCCATCTACGTAACAAGTCGTGTGTCTTAAGATTAAGTTTGTTCTTCTGATAATATGGATGTAAAATTTTATCCTGTTCTAAATCATATAAGGGATATTTATCGTCTTGTCCTTCTTTAAAATAAACAAAACCATCACATCTCTGTTGAGTATGTATGTATTCTCTCATTAGAACAAAAGTCAACATTTTTATATCTGATTCTGAAGCCAAATCTTCTATTCCGCGCAATTTATACTCGGCAATCTTCATATTTTGTCTAGTTCCCTCCAACATAGGATCGAATATATTTAATGGTAAATTTCCCTGAGCGTTTGCATTTGCTGTAACATTTGAATAAAACGATTCAGTAGTAGTAGCAGTAGTATTAGTAGTAGTAGTAGTAGCCACTGTCTGGCTAGTGTTTGGTTTATTAGACTTTAGAAATGCATACATCGGTTGTGACCTGTATATTTTCTGTTGGAGTTTTATTTTACTCCCCACTTTAGACATCGCCTTTATTTCACATATAGTCTACCGACATAAACTGAATAGGGGTCAAATCTTTCACTGAACTGATGGCGTCAACAATTTCTTCAGAAACTCTCAACAACTGGCGATCCTTGCCGTCGGGTTTACGATACGGAGGCACATGTATCCTGACATCGTACGACGAATCCATGTTTTCGGTAACCTTGTCGTCGACCCCTATTAAAAATACAGGATCTTTGTACATTTGTCTGATATGCTGAGATGCCTTATAATAGCCATACAGTTCTTTTGATAGCTTACACTCGCTTCGTGCAAAATTTATCTGTGTGTATTTTTTAACCGAAGGCAGAAATCCTTCCACGACGCGCCGTACATAATCATCTTCGCCCAGACTCCATAAAATGATATCTATGTCCATAGCTCGTAACATCTTCAAAAAGAAATCGAGTTTGGGACGCGGTTGAAAAACATTTTCTTGATACACGCCTAGTGTTTCATCCATATCTAAAACGACTACAATCATTGCTTGGCTTGAAAAAAAGACATGCCTCGTAAATCGAAACGGTCTATTACTAGCACATCTGACGAATCCAAAAGTATCATTCGCCACATTCAGAAGAAGAACCCGTTATATTCACCTACGACCTGCGTTTTTCATTTCAACAAGCCTTGTCTTACTTTACTCAACAATTTCAATTCTGAAAAATATCACTGCCTATTTACCAACCATTCTAAATTATGGCGATCCTATACCTGTACAAAATCGTGCGACATACCAGAACATTTTTTTGACATAATGGAATTGAACAAGATATTGGGTGACGAATACGTATTGCCATTCGCTGGCCATTTCAGAGAGTATTCGGGCTACACTATTGGTATGTTTCGTCAACCGGACGAAATGTATCCGCCAGCTATAATCGAACGCCCTCAATTCATAGAAACGGTTTTTACCATGATAGTATTTTTCATAGCGACGTGCCATCGTTTAGGAGGCCACATGCCCGATGCCAATCATTTCTCGGTCTTGTATACGCGAAATCATCCCGTATTATGCGACATCGGAAAATATAACGTAGAAAATAGAGAACGGCTCCTGGACCGCGAAGACCATTTCAACAAGAAAAAATTTAAGAAATTCTTACAACGTAAAACGAATAGGCAAGTCATACGATATTTGAAGATTTACTTTCCGCATTTTTTTCAGAAAAAGAAAAAGGGTAAGAATTGCATTCTGAACGAAGAAGAATTTACATTTTCAGATCAGACACATGAATTGGTCTGCAAAAGCGAAAAGACTAGTTTATTGGACGTCGTAAAAAATTTCAGACATCTGATTCCAAATTTAAGAATTCGGGCTGGCTTGCTAGGAGACTGGATCATGCTGGTAGAAAGTGAAGATTGTTATATCGAAGACGATTACATAAACGTATTTTAAATATATTATTCAAATTTGCGAATGCCCTTATTAAGATTTGCCCATGGACTGTTCAGCATTTCTGTACTCTTACTATCATCTGGATTCAGAGAACGGCCATCCAAAAATTGAGGTTGATCATCATTTGTTCGAAGATATTTCACCATGTCTGAATTGGGTGGACCTAGCCATCGATAGTTGAAAGTTGGACGTCTGAGCATACCATAAGGGCCTGGATATGGTAAAGACAAACTCTTGTAAGAATTGGGCGGTTTAAGTACAACGTTATCAATATGGACATTGTCAAAAGATAGTAACATCGAGTTAACAGAATCGATATCTTCTGAAAAGGATTCGATCAAAGAGCTAGCCATTGGTACTGTTTTAAATGAATGATGTCTCAGACAGGCCTATATATACCCTTGGATTTATTTATGATTGAAGGGCACACAAAAAAAAAAAAAAAAAAAAAAAAAAAAAAAAAAAAAATTTTTTTTTTTTTTTTTTTTTTTTTTTTTTAGGTTGGTTGGTTGATTGATGAAGTTGGTTTCTAAAGTTATATTTCACAGTTGGTTTCTAAAGTTATATTCCTCAATTGGCCGCTAAAATTATATTTCTCAGTTGGCTGCTAAAGTTATATTTCTCTATCCATTCATTGTAGATGGCGCTGCAGTCTACATATATAGTATATATATAGTATATCTATTAGGGTGGGTGGGAGTGGAATTTATTTCTTCTACTGTAAGGTCATGCATAAAATCGCTCCTGACCCATTTCCTTTAAAATAGGATGGGATAACGATATTGACTTTGAAAACAAGATATTTATAGACTTTTGTCTGACAAATGACAAGATATTGCAGGTTTTCATGAAATTAGAATAGATCATGGGCTTTTATAGAAAAATCTAACTATCTAGTATCCATCAATCTGCATCTTGCTCATTATGAGGTATAGTAACTAGACGACCGTTGCAGGCGAGACACAATGAGGGTGTAGTCATGTTAGCCATAGTATATATAGACAAGCTTTAAAGGTGGGCGTGACACCTTAAAAAAAAAAAAAAAAAAAAAAAAAAAAAAAAAAATTTTTTTTTTTTTTTTTTTTTTTTTTTTTTTTTTTTTTTTTCATGACCTTGAAACAAAAAATAAATAAATCTTTAACACTTATATTACTAAGCATTTGCATACGATACGTCGAAACGATATCTTTTATTCTCACTCGCATCTCTTTCGTACGGAATGTATCTACGTCGGGAATCATAATTTCTACAGACGCGTCTGATTCCAGCACACACTGGCAAAGGAAGATTTACATCTGTCTCGTCGCATTCATCGTTGGAAGGGGTAATGGAAATAATTGAAGCGTTCGAATCTGAGCTGTCTGAATAATCACCCAATTTAGAAACGTGTTTATATCTGGACCTGTTGCGCTCTCTAGGCAAAAAACGCCTGGCATATTTAGCATCAGCCACTTTTCCTTGAAACTCGGACATTCTCAAAATATTATTCCAATAACCGTCGTCGACTTGTATATTTTCTTTATATATTTTTGAAACGCGTTGTTGTTGGCAAAATATCGCCTGAGATTTTTTACAGGAACCAAAAAATTATCTCCTATGGCCAAACGGGTTATTTCGGCGTGCGTAATTTCATCGGGTTGATATTCGTAACCTCGATTTATTCTATTCAAAGTCTGAAAGGCATACAAAACGGGTACCTTGGCTGGCCTAGGCATCTTTAATTAACCAAGTTATGGATTACGCGACCTTAGTCTTACAACTTTTAAACGAAAAAAAATATCCTATACTGGAAGAGTATGTAGTCATAGACATATACTACAAAATGATTCCGATCGACCATCCATCTACTACGGTCATACCGTACGACAGGCGATTCCATAATCCAGAAGATGTTTATATTCGAGATGCCAAACCTTTTCAAATACATTATATGGTCTGTGTCGGCGACAATACGTTTTACACACATTACGTGGACAAACTTCAGTCTTTTCCAACGAAATGCATCACCATTAGGCTGAATCGATCTTATTTGGACGAATCCATTTTACTTCAGAAAAATGAGACTTTTGAAGAAGAAATTTACAAATTCATAACCTTATTAAATTTCGACGTACCGAAAATAGCTCGCGTACTGAATTTAGGATTTTTCGAGAGCACGCGTTTCATGCCTCAGAGAATCAAACTGTGGGTGTTTAAGCATAGCGTACGAAACATTAACTACCAACCGTTGAGCGAAACCGATCAAGCCTGCTTCGGTCCTAATGAAGGAGCCGTACCCATTCGCGTAATCGCGGGTCGATTATCCGAATGCCAATCTAGATCGACTCTCTTATCGCTAAACGATCTCAGCGACCAATTTAAGTTCACGCAATATTATTCCACCCGCTGGAAGACTCTCGTACCGCTGGCTTTCAATCCGTTAGAGAACCCGATCGTAATTTAAGCGTAAGCCACTTTCAAATGATAGCGCTTGTTGTCGCTAGCATCTCTAACGTAAGGAATATATCGACGTTGGGCATCGTAATTTCGACAAACGCGTCTTATTCCAGCACAGACTGGCAAAGGTAGATTCACGTCCGTATCATCGCATTCGTCGTTGGATGGGGTAATAGATATGGCAGAGGCGTCTGAAAGTTCATCATCTGAAAGCTCAGCGTTTGAATAAGTTCCCAATCTGGATACGTGTCTATTTTTTCGCTTTCTAGGCCTCCGAGTCATGAATCGCTTGGCGTATTTCCTGACGGCATCATTTTCAGTCGATTGTACGACTGCGTTCCAAGCATTGTCATCTACAAGCAAACCTTCTTTGAACATTTTATAAGTTACGGCATTGGCGAAAAAACGTCTGAGTTTGGCCACCCTGACCAAACTATTCTCACCATCGCACAACGCCTGCACGTCATGCATATCTACTGCATCAGGGTTTCTATATCCCCGATTCGTTTCGTTCAAAACAATGAAGGCAAACTGCGTAGGTATCTTAGTAGGATTCGGCATCTTTATTTACGATACATGACTTGGCCGTAAAAATGAAACTTGTAAAAGGGTGAATCTCTCACATTAATGTGCGTATCGTAATAACAATGTTCATATTTATCGTACGCGTCCCAATGAGCTAGCGCATGGAGAGTATAGATAAACAGCAAATGCCAACAAGTCATCGTTTTGAAATATTCTGCTGGGTTGTAATTTTCAACCTGCATCATCGATGCCAAGTTGACCGTTCCGCGAGACTCGTTGTACAACATCTGGTTGGATTTGGTATAGTCTAGACAATAGCGTTTCTGAATAATTTGAAATTCGTACAGATTGAAAATAATGTAGACGGGCACCGTTTCGTCTGTGGTAGTTTCATCCATATACAATTTAATGATTTCTTTAGGCCCGTTGGGTAAATTACAATAATAAAAAACGGGTTCGTAACGATCCAATCTGGGAATGCGTTGGTCGAATATCCAATTCAGTATCGGTACCCAACGCTCGAAAATGATATGAAATTGTTTGAGATCCACGACCGTGAACTCTTCTATAATTCTATAGCAGGCGGCCCATGCATCTCGCCATTTGTTGACTCGACTCAGAGATCTGGGAATGTGTAACGTCTCTTGTCGATTTTCAGACATCTTGACTTAACAAAAAAAGCATGCACAAGACCTGGGTCGTTTTCTTTCTGATGTGGCTGGCCTATGTTTGGGTTTGGAAAAGCTCAAAACTACAAGTCGATAATAGGCAGGTTCGAGCCGAGGCTCCCACGTTTCGCCAAAATTGTACTACTAAACAGATACCGTGCATAGACGATTGTTCGTTTCTTTGCGTAGATAGGGATGCCCAGTGCATAGATGGCATTTGCCAATCTCGAGAAGAAACGGTTCCGTGCAAAGAAGAGACTGGAGGCGTATTGATGCTGATCAAAGACCCCGTGCCACGATGGACATGCATCTGTACAAATTCTACGTTTTATAGAGGCCCGGATTGCAGCGAACTCAACAAAGATGTGTGCGAGCATGGAGTATTTTTATACGTGAATAGATACAATTTTTTATGTATGTGCCTAGCACCTTACGAATTGGTGACTATCGATCACAAGCCGTTTTGCGTAGAGAAGGCTAAAGCGCGATTTATAAAAGAAACTCTCTAAAATTTTATCTATGTTGACGCCATTTTTCATCAGACTGAAATTTTCTGTATGCGACACCCAACGTAATATCTTCGCTATGGCTGTTGGTCGGTATCAAGACAGTGGGAATAATATTTTTCAAATAGTCGTAAGTACGCTTATCCACGGCCCCGACTACATCCCAATCGCTAAATTTTAAGTTCTTGTGAAAAACTGAACGAATAGTGGCATCCATCTCAGAAATATCTACATAAGTGCCAAATTTTACGTTATCGGGTACATGAAAACCGTTTACGGTGTTGTTATAGGCTATATCACGATGCAAGAATGAAATCTTGTTTGGATTGGCAGCTAAGGTTATCGTTTCGAAGGGTGGATGTACAGACGTAAAGGCTACGATCCATGGCTTCCAATTGGAATTTTGTAAAATAAACGTAACATGAGCAGTATGACTATAGTTGTCCATGATATGATAAAACTGCAAGTTGGAGTGAGGCTTTTATAGGTGCTGGCCAAGACAAAACTTACATTAAAAAAAAAAAAAAAAAAAAAAAAAAAAAAATTTTTTTTTTTTTTTTTTTTTTTTTTTTTTTTTTTGTATGGCCTTGAATGACCTTAAAGCTCGTTGCCACAAAAAGCAAGTCGGAGCAAAATAGGAGAATGTAGGAGCATGAATCGTAGCTACCCTATAGAAATGGATAGATTTTTTTTTTTTTTTTTTTTTTTTTTTTTTTTTTAAATAATATATTTATATTATATTTATATTATATTATATTATATTTATATTATATTTATAATATAAATATAATATAATAATATATTTATATTATATTATATTATATTATATTATATTATATTTAAATAATAATAATAATAATAATAATAATAATAATAATAATTATATATATATATATATATATATATATATATATATATATATATATATATATATATATATACTTGTATACTCAGAAATTACTGTAAAACATCTTTTAATTTAAGTGATTATAATTTTGTAGTCTGGATTTTCTATGTCGCCGTCTCAGACAGTTTCACTATATCAGCATAAGACTACGCTTTTTATTGTCTTGCCAAGTTTCTAGCCTGGACTTTGAATGTCAGCTATAGTGTCTCAGACAGTTTCACTATATCAGCATAAGACTACGCTCTTGCCAAGTTTCTAGCCTAGACTTTGAATGTCAGCTATAGTGTCTCAGACAGTTTCACTATATCAGCATAAGACTACGCTCTTGCCAAGTTTCTAGCCTAGACTTTGAATGTCAGTTATAGTGTCTCAGACAGTTTCACTATATCGGCATAAGACTCTAGCCTGGACTTTGAATGTCAGATATAGTGTCGCTGTCTCAGACAGTTTCAAGATATCGGCATAAGACTACGCTCTTTATTGTCTTGCTAAACCAAATGTAAGTTTTTAGTCTGGACTTTGTATGTCAGCTATAGTGTCTCAGCCAGCTTCAAGATATCGGTATGAGGTTACATTCTTTAATTGTCTCCAAATGTAAGCCCATTACTATAAGCTAGCTACGATCCTATTTTACTCCGACATTCTTAAAATAAAAAACGAGATGCTAAATATTTTACTTAAAAAACAAAATATAGCCTCTCTATAGATGCTCGTAGGTTTTTGTACAAATTTAGACCATGCAAATATTGCTTATACTATATTTCTACATACTTTTTTGCTCTCTACATTCTGCCGCGCTTGCTCGTGGCTTTTTGTTACACATATGCCCTTTGTTTGTTCAATGCTCGAGGCTTTTTGTTTTGCTCAAATTTGCCCAACTATTTGTTAGTTTAAAGCTCGAGGCTTTTGTTACATATATCCCCCCTTATTTGTTCAACGCTCTATACATTAAGATATGCTTTAAAAATTATGCAGTCAGTGCTCGATTCATTAATTCATGCTTTAACCATTATGCAGTCGCTGCTCGAAGCCTCTTTTGGTCATATACATTTTACGGGAATTCAACACCCTAGTTTTGACCACGCAAATTTAAAACCTGTTCCAGTACTAATACGGTATCGTATACGATAACATAAATATTTATGTCTTTTTCAAAAATCATTTTTTCTAATTTGAAAGACAAAACGCCTCATATTTTCTAATCGAGTACCATGTAACCTCTGAGACCAACTCTGGCATTATAAAAAATGAGGTATTTAGTCGCAAAAATTAGAAAAAATGACCTTAGGGCTCAGAGTATCAAATCTATAAAATAGCGACCCTTGTTGTTAAAAAATTAATAGCAAAATACATTTCGTACAAAACTGTCTATTTAAAACGACTCGTATCTACAAATTTAAAATTATCGCGTCAATCCTCCATCTGTATGGTAGGTTCTGTCTTATATTCTAAAAGATATTTGTAGCATTTCGCGTCTTCAATGACCACGTTGACCGATTTAGGTATCGCCACAGTAGCCTCAATATGCACTCTATCACCATGTTCAAAAAATTTTTCTTCAAACGCAGACGCCGTACCGCTGCCTCTTAAAGCATTAACTTCCATATTTCCCAATTTCATACCGCCTCTTCTACTGCGACCTTTGACGGGTTGGTTGGTCACTCTATCCAACACACATTTTACGGGAGCGTATAAGTGTTCGCTAGCCCAATACGCGACCGAAAAATAAAACGTCTTGCCATAGAAGGCCTTCGCGTCTCGTATTAAAACACCTTTCGAATTACGTACGGATTGGCTGTCTCTGCCCCCGCCCAAATACATGGCTTCTAAAATCTGTCCGGGCGTCATCCTGAACATGCAGTAAGGGTTCACTATCAAATCGGGTACGATCCCATCATCCAAAATAGGCATCTCTTCCAAGACTCGCACGACCCCTTTCTGACCGTGCAAACTACAAAGTTTGTCTCCTGTATCGCAGACATGCTGTTGTTCTACGCTAATAGTCAGTTTGTCTCCGCTTATGAAATGCTGAGCGACCCTGAACGGCGTTTTGTTGAAACGAATGCGGTATTCACTATCAGAAATTTTATTCAGTATTATATGTAAAGAATAAGGTTCGACTTGCAAAACATCTCCACTAACAAGCGTCCCCAATAAACCAGATTCTGGATCTTCGTCGCCGCGAACGGGATAAAATTTAACCCAAGATTTGGCATCCAAATTCAATCTGAGCGTGTAAAACCTACAGCCATCGAACGCATCGTAGCCTTTACGTTTCGCTATGCAGTCTTCTTGCGTGCAGCCTTTGAAACTCATGTAAGTGACTACGGGCTGAGGCATGGCTATCTCAAAATGTTCAGAAACGCCATCCTTCTTGGCCGGTATGAGAACTTTATGGTCAGGAGTCAGTTTTTTATAATAAGTGGATACCGTATCCATAAAATATAGAGCGTATTCCGAAGTCGTAGCCAAAACAGAATTTTTCATCGCGTTGAAGGCCAAAATATTTTTCGGAAAGGCTGTATGGTTACAAAATCGGTTCAGATCCACCAAGTAGCTGGTCGCATGAATCCCAGCCAGCCTGTGTATGTAATACGAGATGTCGTACGGAGTCACCCAGATATCCGTGTCAGGCACCCTTTTCATAATGAAACCCATTTTATAACGGATAATGATAAAATTTTCTCTCTGATAGCACTCGATTGTCTTGAAATGGTTCTTCAGCCTCAGCAGCTCGATACCGTAAAAAGATTTTTCGGTTACGGGTATGCAGGCCTCGTTCACAACCACGAAATAGCGGCTGTCTTTCTGACACTCGAGTTTCAGCTCATCCCAAAATTTATCATTGGGTACATCATGATAGACTGGATCCAGATCGTCGCACGTAGAAACAATCGTGTCTCTGACCATCATAGTCGTGCGACCCACGTTTTTTGTTTCGAAAATGCCCAGTATGCATAAAAAATACAAATAGCTAGGATGAAAAGAATCGACGGTAGAATTTTTAACTTTTTTGGAAATCTGTCTCACTATAACGTGTAGCAGATAAGGATTTAGTTTGTAGGTCTGAGACGTAATTTCTCTATAGCAACCTATATTTTTTTCCATGAATACTTCGCCGTTGACACCTATTTCGCGATGCGATCCTGAAGGCTCGTTGGTCATCTTTCCAGCAGATTTAGTTTCCTTATAATAGACCGTTTTTCGAGACAGAACGTGCAGCAAGAACCCGTCTTCGATAGATTTCGAGACCAGACCCGTTCTGGCTTTGATCAGCTTCCAATCTTGCTGCAGCAGAGGACCGTACAAATATTTTATGAAGAGTTTGGTAAACATGTGGCCTGGGCTGACAACCATTTTATTACCCAGATGATCGATGTCAAAATGCTCGTTTCGATACAGCATGGACATGTAAGCCGTCAAATTTACTGGATAGGGACAATGATTGAAAAAATGTGGATCGTCGTTGGTTTTAGTACCGTTGTTATGAATAACTACCACATCGCCACATTTTTTGCCATCGTAGTCTGCCACGTAGAAATTTAACTCTTTTCCGCGATCCAGAGCATTGTAGGAATAGACTCGAACAATTTTTCTTTGAATGACATGCGTGTTGGTAGGATCGTTCGTATAGAAATAGGGTAAATGGCGCAAAGAACCACCGACTAGAAAGAATCCACTACCTACATCTAATTTTGTAAATGGATACTGGGTTTCAGAGGCCGACAGAGGTTCGCGAAAAGACCTCTCGTTTTGATGGCGAATGGCCATATCTAGAAGCGATCCTATCATGATTGGAAATACATCTTTTAAAATTTTTTTGGATTTGATAGAACACGCGTACATGGTTCTTAACAAAATGTGCTGATGGGGGTCGGCTGGGCCTTCGTAAACGAGATAGACATCTAGACGATCGCGCAAAAATCGAATAAAATTATTAACGTGTATGTTATAATTATCTAAAATAGGTTTAATCATAGCCGGGACGTCTAGCACTGGCGTATTTAATTCGTAAGTCATGGACGCGCTGCTTGAAGGTGTTGTCGCAGACATCTTGATGCTGATGCAGGGTATAAACGCAAAGGGACACTGTTAACGTAATAACGAAGAGACAGTAGAGATTGAGCCCGTGTAAGTATGGGGCATGAAACGAGTACTGATTGCCAAAGATGGATTGGACAAAGGTTTTATAGCCCATCGTTAGCTTGATTTATAAATAAAAAAACAAGGCTACATAAAAAAAAAAAAAAAAAAAAAAAAAAAAAAAAAAATTTTTTTTTTTTTTTTTTTTTTTTTTTTTTTTTTAACCCTATTGTTTTATTTGAAGATCTCTTCGATGATAGGCCATCGTAGCTACTTCTATTCCTGGACAAGGATAATCTAACAATTTCGACTTCAGATGAAAATGACAAGCGTTTATGATTCTTACTCCAGTTGGCACTTTAACCAGATGTACGTTTCTGTATCCGCACTGATGCTTGAAAAATTTGTACTGGGCACGACCATGGACATACAGTGGAGTGTCTAACGGAACGCAATATGTCAGCTTATTAAGCCAACTGTTGGCTTTAAGTCTCCATTCGAAGAGTTTTGGCTGTAAAAGTAGCTGCTCACATTGAGAATTATAAAAACGATCTTTGTTATGTATTCTAGATCTAGTTTGGGCAAGATCTCTTAGCGTGACCCAGTAATGTTGCGGCAAGGGTGCTACTGTAAATATGTAGACCTTATCTGGAGAAATGGCAAATGCTATTTCTAACGGTTTTAGGGATCCGTTTCCAACATTCAGCCAAACGGCCTCAGCAAAGACTTCATCTTGACAACAGAAGATAGCAGGATTCATGATTGCAGTAGAATGATAGTTTGAGAGTGCGGCGTTGCCTTTTTATAGGTTTGAAGAAGGCCACACCCACCTCTAAAAAAAAAAAAAAAAAAAAAAAAAAAAAAAAAAATTTTTTTTTTTTTTTTTTTTTTTTTTTTTTTTTTTTTTCACAGTTGGTTGGTTGGTTTCTAAAGTTATATTTCTCAGTTGGCTGCTACAGTTCTAAGTTGGCCGCTAAAGCTATATTTCTCAGTTGACTGCTAACGCTATGTTTCCTTAGCCAATCATTGTAGATGGCGCTGCAGTCTATATATAGTATATATATAGTATATCTATTAGGGTGGGTGGGAGTGGAATTTATTTCTTCTACTGTACGGTCATGCATAAACTAGCTCCTGACGTCTAAACCTATTTCCTTTAAAATAGGATGAAATAGCGTTATTTATACAATATTGGCTTTGAAAACAAGATATTTATAGACTTTTGTCTGAATTTATTTCTTCTACTGTACGGTCATGCATAAACTAGCTCCTGACGTCTAAACCTATTTCCTTTAAAATAGGATGAAATAGCGTTATTTATACAATATTGGCTTTGAAAACAAGATATTTATAGACTTTTGTCTGACAAATGACAAGATATTGCAGATTTTCATGAAATCATGGGCTCTTATAGAAAAATCTAACTATCTAGAGTCGGTCAATGTACATCTTACTGAAAACACATTACGAGACATAGTAACTAGACGACCGTTGCTGGCGAGACACAATGAGGGTGTAGTCACGTTACCCATAGTTAATATAGACAAGCTTCAAGGGTGGGCGTGGCACCTGAAAAAAAAAAAAAAAAAAAAAAAAAAAAAAAAATTTTTTTTTTTTTTTTTTTTTTTTTTTTTTTTTTTTTTTTCAAGGGTGGGTGTGGCTTTTTATTAATTAATTTTTAAATATTTTTTCCATTAGTTTCTTATCATCTTCTTTTTTTTGATAAGAAATTATATAGTACTTTGGATAAAAATTCTCAAAAATTTTATGCTTATTATCAATTTTTATTTTTTGCTGAATTTTAAAATAATTATATGCTATTTTTACGGGATACAGTTGGCCTGTATACACAAGTCGATCATCATTCCAACTCTTAATTTGGGCAGACGATATCATTGGAAAATCGAGTGAATCAAAATATCTGTATCTCTTCAAATCTTTTACATTTTCAATAAGAAAATAATATTGTTTATAATAAATCTTATCGCATCCCATAAATTCAAAATGTACGATTGGATAATTTTCCACATCTTCTTTCGTAAAAGTAAATCTGAAGCCAGTTTCTTCACGAAATTCTCGATACGCAGTTATAAAATAATCAAATAAGGTTTGTGGGTTTTTCGTAGACGGTTGTCCATGCGGAAAATCGTACAGATCTTCGTACAATTTGCCATTCACAAAGCACATATAATCCAATTTATATTCTTCGCTCAGCTTTGGTAACTGTTCTCTTTCAAAAACGTCTCGTATCTGGTCAAAGGCATTCTTGGAATATTCACAATACTTAGTTTTGCTTTTATGGAGATACGTGTAATAATTTTGCACACAGTATGGCACCTTACGCTTGATAAGTACAACTTGGTTGTCAGAATTTTTGACGATTAAGCCATATGAAGTAGTATATTTATTCGTTTGTCTCATGACACCTTTTTGATGCTTTCTTGACAAAAAACTTAGCATTAATAATTTAATCTATTTCAGTTAAGCCGTATGTAGCTTTCAGAAAAACTTAAGACCTCATAGATAGAAGGCTCTACCATGAATGATCGTTGCGCAGAGAAGGCACCCATATATAGATAAATAATATGACCTTGAATTTAAAAAAAAAAAAAAAAAAAAAAAAAAAAAAAAAAAAATTTTTTTTTTTTTTTTTTTTTTTTTTTTTTTTGTTTGTTTGTTTAATAATCAAGATATGGAATTTTTTCAAAAGGCTTTAGTTTCTAAGAAATCTACCATAATTTATAGTCATTATGGACGTTATCCTAACCTAGTCAAATTCTATTTGGATTCCATTCCTGAGCTAGAACCCGTATCAGACTACGAGCTGACATTTTTATATCGTCCAAATCTATACGAATCGCGTCTATTACATATTGTGATCGAACCTTCGTTTGACGCCATCATTCCATCTGACGTTTGGACAATCGTTTTGAGTAGCCATTTGCAACTCTTCTGGAATCCATTATACACTCAGGTTATAAAATGTGACAAGATTTTTGATATCTCCCAACCTACAGATGACCTGTCAGATATGGAAGCGATGGTACCTCCAACAAACCACGCTTGGCCTTTCTGCGAGAAAATTGAAAATACTAGAATAGACTTATCAGACGTAGAAAATTGTCACGAGGCCTATTTGAAAATTTTGACTGCTATGGACCTTCTCAGCACGACTTCTAAATGGCATCTGTCAATCGGAGAAAATTTACGCCAAAACCTTTTAAAGAAACTGAAACCTGATTATTCTAACCGTCAGCTATTACTCATTTTGGGGTGAAATCGGCCTAGGCGATTCTGGGGTCTCTACAATTGGATTTTCTACAGTTTCGGATAATTTCAGAGGCTGTATTTTTCTTTTACGCTTATTGGGTTGCTGTTGAGCTCGCAGCTTGGTTCGCCTGTCTTCTGCCACACGTTTCATTTCTTCTTCACCCACCATTGTTACGTACAGTTCCAAACACCTATCCATATCGGGATCTGCCTCATATGTTTCGTCACCTTCAATATCCAGGGCCTTGCTCACGATCAATTTGATGCTTTCAGGGTTAGAGTAATAAGTATACAGAGCCCTGACGGCTGCATTGTGTTTCTCGAAATTATTGTTAAAGGCATCTTGAACGTAATATTTAGGATGCAGGTTGATGATACCATCGACAGCAAACCATCTACAAATGCTGGCAGGATCATGTTTGTACCAAGTACAGGTAAATTTCAGCAATTCGTTGGGATGTGGGCAATCTCTAGATAGGACACGTTCTACCGTAGCTCGCTCTTCGTGAGACAGCCTAGATTTTATACTTTCATAGGCATTCAAAATTTCATCGTGATATTGCGCAAACAGTAGAGTTTTCTCATTCTGATAGAACTGGACACGCGTATACTGTGAAATTTTCTTGTACAAACGTAAAATGATAGTCTCCATAGTCAAGTAAGGATTTTTATTCTGCAAGACTTCATGCTGAACAGCCCCATCAATAAGCATCTCAATAGGATTCATAGCTTCCATTATGAAATAATAATAGCAATCCAACGAACCTTACTTATATAGCAAAAGGCCAGTATAAAAATAAATAATATCAAGGTCACGTAAAAAAAAAAAAAAAAAAAAAAAAAAAAAAAAAAATTTTTTTTTTTTTTTTTTTTTTTTTTTTTATGTGACCTTGATGTAACCTTGACGGCTTGGTTACGATTTTATTATCCTTGGCATATTGTACATTTCTTGGGCTTTATAATCCTTTTAGTTTTACGTTTAAAACTATCTTTAGCTTTTGACATTTTCAGTGTTGCTGCTGACAGTCTACGTTGTTTGCTGATGATCGAATTTAAACTAATTATCTTTTCGTTTAAAGTTACAGCAATTTGTGCTGCATCCATACAAAGGCGAGATCGTTCACCCCTTAATCGGACATTTTCAGCATATATTAATTCGTTTAATATACTTTGAAAAAAAGATATATCTCGTAAATCGTTAACTTCTTTAGTCAATTTATCATTTTTATGTGCTAGCTCCATATTATTATTTCTTAACGTCCAAACCAAAGAGCTGTAGGATACTGTTGATTCCATGTCCGTAAAGGAAAGATATGACTGCTGCTGGCAAAGATCGAGATAGAATGATGAAGTGACAAGTCAACAGTCTTATATATACATGAGCCACGCCCACTCAAAAAAAAAAAAAAAAAAAAAAAAAAAAAAAAAAAAAATATTTTTTTTTTTTTTTTTTTTTTTTTTTAACGGTTAGTTGGTTGATGAAGTTGGTTTCTAAAGTTATATTTCTAAGACATGAATTAATTAGATTCAAAGCCTGAATCAGTATCTTCTATATCATTTACTATTTCATGAATGCTTTGAAAATATGTTAGATCAATGTAAGATAGCGGCTGGGTACATTCCAGGCATTTGAGTGGATGGTTTTGAAAATAATTTACAAGGCATCGCTGATGAAAAGCGTGTTCGCAATCCAATCTATAATTCGATCTTGGATAGTTTATTAACTTATTACAGCACAAACATTTATCCATATTTTAAAAATTGCATAACCCTTTATTCTTGAGCAAAGACAAGATTTATTTTCATCTTTTCTAAAAATGTTTTAATACACTTTTTTGTAATTTCTAGGCCTAGCAAAAATTCCATAATAAAAGTCGTTATTATAAATAATATAACTATAAAAAGAGCTGTAATAAGTAAAATTGTGGCAAATATGAATGAGCATATTAATAAAAAACTCTCATAAACTTTACTTAGCATATTTGCATGTGTGCAATATCATACCATCTAACAATAATAAATTGTCTAAATAGAATTTTCTGATATATATACAGACTTGGGTGGGCGGGGACAATTAAAAAAAAAAAAAAAAAAAAAAAAAAAAAAAAAAAATTTTTTTTTTTTTTTTTTTTTTTTTTTTTTTTTTTTTTAAGGGTATCTAAGATTTTTAAAAGTCCTTCAACCTTCAATTACAATTTCTTTAAATTCCTCTCCATTATTTGGCAATACGTTATACCTGTATGCTGCAGCCAAGGTTCTATCTTCAGCAATTAATGTGTTATCCAACAATATAATTGAATTGCAAAATGTTTTTAGATAATCATACGTAGGCCGATCGACGGCTGCCAATTGTGTCACCCAGCCATCTTTCCAGTACTCTGCGCCATAGATTTCTCTAAACTCAGATTCGAAATGTGGCAGACTGATTTGGTGATTTAGTTTTTTAGAAGGGTTTCTGGGAAAATCATCCGCGTTTAGACAATTATAATTCAAATCAGAATCTGTCCAGGTAAAGTCGTTGCTGAGCAAACCAATACTAAAAGTCTTGTATGGTGTCACGGTCGAAGTCATAGTAATAGTCCATGGGATTTGCCTTCCTTCATAGCGAACAAAAGAGACATGCACAGCATAAACATAGTGTAGACCAGCCATTGTAAGTTGTGTGGGTGAATAATATTACTAGACACTACCACATCTCTCTTATATATAGCAATTATGGATGTGCCACGCCCAATCAAAAAAAAAAAAAAAAAAAAAAAAAAAAAAAATTTTTTTTTTTTTTTTTTTTTTTTTTTTTTTTTTTTTAAGGTATTTTAGTAAGTACTGACAGTAAAAATATCTTCATCCAATTTGTCATTCTGCCAATCTTTTATACATTCCCATCCACCCTGATTATTGACCCATTCGTCGTACTCAAATGTCAGTATTTTCAATATACGAAATAAACATTTAGTCTTATAATTCGATTTATCAGCTTCAATTAAACTGTATAATTGGCGAATAAATTCACAAGCGATCATAAACTGAATCCATTGTCTTTTACCCTTCATGTTTAGAAAAAATGGATGTACGATATAAGGAAATAGTATACCATGCACATTTTCTATACTTAGTAGAATAGACCTAACATAGAATGGGGACGCGAATACTTTAACGTACATGGTAACAATAACAGCATATTTTGCTATAAATTCATCAAAATTAGTTTTCATAGTGACAATAAATTTTTCTTCATGTTCATTGATTGGATGAAAATTCCAATGATCAGGATATAAAATGTCGATGTTGGTTTTAAGCATATAAATAAAAATGTTTACTAAAACAAAATCAGTCCTAATAATACTTCGTACTGAATAGATTTGTATTTCAAGCGCCTTTCGATATAGATTATAGCAAGCTTTGTTACACCATAATCGAGGATAGGTCAACAAATCGCTGAATTCAGTTATAGAAAATAATTTATATTTTTCGTAAACGGGTAGGTACTTGAGTATTTTCAATTTTATTTCATTAGGCAATAGAAAAAACGGGAAACTCATCATTTGTCAAAAGAATTACTCAGTTATTATTTATATGTGTACAATATTAAACTTTATACATATGGCTAAGTACCATAAACTGTCTAGACCATCCTATTTTACAGTAGTTACAGGGTATTTTGAAAGATGACTGCAATAAGTTTCGAGCACATTTCACTTGGAATAATATTGGCCAAACTTTGATATCTTGTAGAAGGTTTTCTGAAACGCGTAAAAGAAACAGTCAATATTATAAAGACTAAACGCTTATATTGGAATCTATGAGATTTGCCAAACACACTACAGAGGAAGAGTTGACGAAATGTATAACAGGTAGTAAAATTAAGGCTTATATATAGTCAAACCACACCCACACAAAAAAAAAAAAAAAAAAAAAAAAAAAAAAAATTTTTTTTTTTTTTTTTTTTTTTTTTTTTTTTTTTTTTAGTATTATTAGGTATATTATTTCCTCTTGATAAGCTTACCAACTAACGTGTCAGGGTGTATGCAATCGAAAGGTAATTTTTTAGCGAATCCTGGAAAGCATACAAAAGTCACATCTGGTAAATACCTCGATATTAGATATTGTCGCACGATTCCATCCGAGATATCTTTAAACGTGGGTCCCTGGGTTTTAAGATCTTGTATGGAAAAAAGTGTGCCATATTCAACCCTAATACCAAACGATCGAAATGTTTTAATAAACCATATGAGAGGTTTTTTTGTTACACGTAGTAATTTTTTCAAGTCTTTTTCTACATCAAATTTAGCAGTACTATTTATCAATACGACATACCGACAAACGTGACTTGATACTTTTTTGTTAAACCTCATAGCAGGTTCCCATTGTCGAAACGGAACATTCATACTGGTAAAATATATGTAGTGTGGAAGCTTTTATAGCTGTATATACATGTGGCTTTTATGACTGTGTGTATATATAGAGCTGTTTCAAGGACACACACACAAAAAAAAAAAAAAAAAAAAAAAAAAAAAAAAAAAAATTTTTTTTTTTTTTTTTTTTTTTTTTTTTTAAATTCTATATTTAATTTTACAGTGGGTGAACTATCTTTGTTAAACTTGATAGCTTATTAATCTATTTTAGTTTTACGGTGGACATATTTAGTCTTACAGAGGGTAAAATATCGCGGCTGTCTTTTAATTTACTCATCCGTTTTAGGAGTCTCATCATCCGTTTTAGGAGTCTCTTCAACATTAATTTGTTTAGTCTTTCCCCGAAACTCGCTTAACTTCATAGTATAGGCTCGTAACATATCGATTCGAAATTTATCCAAATCATGATTTTGTATACGTTCAGCTATTGCATTGTATCGCTTATCATATTCAGTAATATCTCGCCAAACTTGATAAACTGCCAATTTATGCTTCAATAGGTCATCCACATAATCTCTTACGCATTTGAGTTCGTCGAGATCCTCATAACATTCCAATTTTTTAAATTCGTCTATGGAATATGTCTTATTATGCCATGTTCCATGAATATTGAAATCAATTTCAGTAGGTTCTGGTAATTTATCTTTCACGGCAAGATCCCATGACACCCAGTTAGCCTTTTCGATAACAGCTCGACATTCAGCAAGATTTAATTTTAATCCTCGATTATGAGCCCAACCCATTACAGTTCCTAATAACTCACAAGTCAATTCCATTCTAGCTTCAAATTTCATTTCAGGCTTCTCATAATGCTCGGGATGATGATCGTTACGTTTATAATGGGCCTTTAAACAGTTTAAATAATTGAGTTCCGGATCAATTTTTGGTGTATAGGTTGAATCCATCTATCTACTTGTATATTAGGTCTGACAAGATTTATTTATCTGCCCAGTCTGATTTTCCACCAAATCCTCTATCGCCACGAAGGGTATCTGACAATACCGTCGTCTCTATCATTTCAGGATAAATTGCCAATTGAAACACAGCTTGGGCTATAGCGCTGCCTTTCTGAATGGTGAAGTTGTCCAGCGAACAATTTTCCATAATCACGCCTACAGAGCCTCTGTAGCCTGGATCTATCACGCCGCCACACACTCTCAGTTCTGCCAAAGCCAACGACGACTTGTCCCAGAGATACATTCCCATGTAAGATGGAATCTCGAACGCTATTCCAGTATCAATCGTTTTTGTCTCGCCAGGTCTCAACACGATTTTCTTAGTCGCGTACAAATCGAATCCCAAAGACTGGTCGTCTCTCTGTTCCGGGTCTATGGCAGAATCCCGCACTTTCATATATTTCACTTCTGGCTTATAGTGACGAAATAGAAACGACACTATCCCAGTAGCAAGGCGTTGAAGAACCATGTTTAAGAAAGCCATGTTAGAAGAATAATTTGCTGAACAAATAAAATGACCGAGCTTATATAGCCGTATGTTGTGCTAAGCCCCGCCCACTAGAAAAAAAAAAAAAAAAAAAAAAAAAAAAAAAAAATTTTTTTTTTTTTTTTTTTTTTTGTAGATTGATTGATTGATTGATATTTAAATAATGTTGGACTTACGATTTACCTGGACACTTCTTGAACAATTTTTTCTCCTGTGCTTTGTTCAATTGAAAGGTCCACATACTCCAATCTTCGTCCAAAACTGATTTAATCTTAGCGCCAGGCTTACCAAACGGATCCATTTTATAATGTAAATCGAGTCTAATACAAGATAATAACGCAGAGTCTTCCATAATATCTATAAGGGTTTTGGATGCCAGATTAAATAAACTCTCATTGTATCCAAATTTTGCGTAACATTCTCCAAGAAAGCATCCAGTGGTTATCAAACACTCCATCACCCAAGGCTGATAAGATTCGGGACCCGACCAACGACGATGCGTCAAGCTTTCGTCATTACAAAGGTTTCGGACTTTAAAAGATATGCTATTGGAATCGAGAATAGTTTTTAATTTTTCTTTCAGCTTGGGAATGACATCTTCAATCTGTTCGATTTCAATACCAGTAGGTAAGGGCGGTGTCTGAAAATAATATTCTAACATCCTCAAAATAGCAAGGGCAAATTTGTGTTCTCTCGGTTTCCATTGTGGATCATCCCAGTCATCTTTGACATCGACCAGCCTAAATTGGCTTGTATCTTCCCAGTTTGCCAAATGCACGCAGTCTCTGAGTAGGTAATGAAATAT
Source organism: Salticus scenicus (assembly GCA_963930645.1). NCBI lineage: Eukaryota > Metazoa > Arthropoda > Arachnida > Araneae > Salticidae > Salticus > Salticus scenicus. The sequence goes on along the minus strand of OZ005652.1, from coordinate 316,815,972 downwards.
GCTGTGAATGGAATCAGAGAAGTTCATTGTGAGAAATTGTAAAGATTACCTACAACAATTGTAGAATGAAAAAATGATATAAATTTGGAAGGCGGCCAGCATTTATATACAGGATAAATGACAATCAACCAACCAACTAACTGAAAAAAAAAAAAAAAAAAAAAAAAAAAATTTTTTTTTTTTTTTTTTTTTTTTTTTTTTTTTTTTTTTTTTAACGGTTGGTTGGTTGATTTTTATGTAGTCACGTAGACGGAACATTTTCAAATAAAATAAGTAGATATGGATCAGGAAAAATTTATTGAAGAAATCTCCCCATTCGACGATGACTCAACCCTTCATCTTAAAATGAGCAGCATGTCTCTCGAACAACTGGAGGCGGCAGCCAATAGATATAGAAGATATGTTGACATCTCTAGCATTATAGAAGTCTTCTTAATGGTAAAAAAGTTACCATCCAATATGCAAATGGAATTGAAATGTAACGAAAACGGTTTTTATCTAGATTTAAGCAGCCGCATGTATCTTGTCAATAGCAGGTCGTTTCCAGATAAAAAAGTTGACGATACGCTTAGCGAACTCCCCAAACCACATGAAGCACCAACATTAGACTGGGACAAATTGGCATCTCAGTAACAGGTTTATTAAAATCATATTATTTCATTCATGCTATATTTACAAATTTCATATTTTTGAACTTTAATAAGTAATTTATTGGGATAATTTTTGAGAGGGTTGTCAGGTCGATATTGCTTCATATACTGTTCACGAGTTATTACTTGAAATAGAGGTGTCTGCCGGCATAAACAGCACCAATTATCCCTTTCTCGTACAAATGATTCCGGTTCATATATGCGCATTCTAAAGTAATGTCTATCAATTAAACGCTCTTCTCCATAAAAAAATAATTGTATGCATTGCATACACATTTGAAATTTATAATTATCCTTTACAAAGTAGCTTAGAACATACCTTAATGCAGGCGTTATATATATTTTTGTAAGATATCTACAATGTATTTTACTTTGAAAAAAGGTCGCAATATATCTATCAAAAACCCTATCTGTTTCAAAAAATAGTTGTTCTAACGATGTATTTTGCAAAAATTTTTCAATTTTCTCTGTACATGCAATAACTTCAAAAAGCGATGTAGGTAAAATATATTTCTGAGATTCTCGAACAACTTTTTGTAATATTCGAGTAGGTAAATGCAGGCGCTCGATGTCAAAAAAAGTACTAATGTTATCCCATATCATTTTAATACACCTATCTTCTAATGTAAAAGTGCAACAGTTGTAATCACGTATTTCAGACAAAATATGAAAAATCGAAAAATAATCTGCATATTTGATTAAATTTATCGTAATTCCAAATGGAAAATCTTTCCAAATATCTCGGTCGATTTCATTGTCTGAATTAATAAATAAATGTATATGAGTTTCCCGCATTAGAGAATTATGTTCTATCCAATTCATTATATTTAGCTTATTGATTTCAAGAAATTTAAAAAACCGTACATATTGTGGAATATCTTCTATTAGTATTATGTGATATACAAAATTATAATCGGTATCATTGAATTTAAGAGTATTAAACATACGCTGCGACATAGCGTAAATTTATAAAACTTTACACAGACTCTATAAGTCTGAACTTGATAGCTGCCAGCAGAGATAATGCTTATATACAGCTAAGCCACACCCACACATTTAATTTAAAAAAAAAAAAAAAAAAAAAAAAAAAAAAAAAAAATTTTTTTTTTTTTTTTTTTTTTTTTTTTTTTTTTCAGTTGGTTGGTTGGTTTCTAAAGTTATATTTCTAAAGTTATATTTCTCATTTAGCTGCTACAGTTATATTTCTAAGTTGGCCGCTAAAGCTATATTTCTCAGTTGGCTGCTACAGTTATATTTCTAAGTTGGCCACTAAAGCTATATTTCTCAGTTGGCTGCTAAAGCTATATTTCTCAGTTGGCTGCTAAAGTTATATTTCTTTAGCCAATCATTGTAGATGGCGCTGCAATCTATATATATATAGTATATATATAGTATATCTATTAGGGTGGGTGGGAGTGGAATTTATTTCTTCTACTGTAAGGTCATGCATAAACTGGCTCCGTGATGTCCAAACCCATTTTGTAGTTAAATCGCCAACAAACTAGTCAGTATATATGTATTTTAGCATATATTTTTGAAATTTTGGTTTAAAACTACACTTTATAGATTTTAAATTTTCACTGGTTACATAATTGGCCATAGTAGCAACTTCTATGCCTGGACATGGATAAGATAATAATTTTGATCGTTTGTGAGAATGGCTAACTTTTGGCACGGCTCTTCCAATTGGTAATACGATTCGTTTTACGTGAGGATATCCACAAATTACGTTGAAAAATCGGCATTGGGATAATCCTCTAACGCATAATACAGCATGCAAAGGAACATATTTATGTAGCTGATTTAGCCAATTGTCATATTCTAATTTCCAATCGTACACCTTTGGAGAAATTAGATGATTGCTAAAAAAATTAGAATTATGAAATTGATGAGGATCCAGCATTTTAGATTTAGCATTGGCCAATTCTTGTAAAGTAAAAGATAGATGCAAAGGCAATGGTGCCAATCGAAATATATTCACTTCTTTTGGATTAACAGCAAACGCTATTTCTAACGGTATACAATTTTCGCCCAGCCAAAAGGCTTCAGCACATACTTGAATGCTTTGCGAAGGCATGAGTCTTGAAAAATGTTTAAAGCTACAGGCTTATATAGAGCTAAGCCACACCCACCTCTGAAAAAAAAAAAAAAAAAAAAAAAAAAAATTTTTTTTTTTTTTTTTTTTTTTTTTTTTTTTTTTTTCAAGGTGGGTGTGGCATGGCTATATAAACCATGGCTGATTTTATACATCTATTTTTATTTTTTTTTTTTTTGGACTTTGTCATTTTTAACCAATCTCGAAATTTTTTTATTCTTTTCATTTCGATTTTATATTTTTTATTTCTAAGTTTATTTTTTCACAAATCTTGAAATTTTTTAAGTTACTTATATTCAATGGACTCTCATAAAGTACCGTCTAAACCGATAAATATTTACAAGTTATTTTTTTTCACAAATCCAATATTGGTAGCCTATCGCTTTAAAAAAAATGTGTCAAACGAGGCTTCCATCGTCGTCAAGACATGAGGAAGCCTCGTTTGACACAAGTTTTTTAAATATTTTTCACATCTATTGTACATAGACTCGTCTCTTTTCCGCAATGACCGTTCGGCAGACAGGACAATATTCGAGTTTGTCCGAACAGGCCATGCAGCACACCACGTGCCCGCAGTCGAAGAACGCCACCTGGCTCTCTTCCGTCAGGCAGACTTTACATTCGTTGGTGGGAGCCAACCTCTTGGACTTGACACGAGGGCCGTCGAACAGGTCATTTCTGAAGAGGTCAGTATAGATTTGCAGCCAGTCCTGCAACCTGGCATTCCCCTCAGATTCGATATGAACATCAAATACATACTCCGAAGACATGGGAAAATCGGCGGCGACCCTTCCGTGTCTCCAGAGTCTCTGCATTTCATCTACGTCTGAGAACAGGCTCACGTAGTCGAACATTTCGGATATTTCAAAGACTGGAAACGAGTCTAGATGCTTGGTGGCCCGATAGTTGGCAAATTCATGAATATCGTTGAATTTCAGCATCACGCCCACATCTACAGCCGAAACGTAAGTCTTTCCGTCAGAGGCTAGGGCGGACCTCAAGCCGATCTGGCCTGGGAAAAATAATCGCATCCACATGGCTTGAGAGCTAGTGAGCGAATGAAACTGTAAGCTCTGAGCAGCGGCTTTTATAGTAAACCCATATCCTTTAAAACAGGATGTCAGCCAAGAAGACAGGATGCGATAAGGAGTTACCGGATGAGATAAAGTTATTTGTAGCATAAGTCCTTGAAAACAGGATGGCTAAAAATATTGACAGGATATTATGCCACTACAAAGCCACGTGATATTTTTAGACCAGCCAACAAGACGCTGGGATTGTCACGTCAGCCAATATAACCATAGGTGTCCAACATGTCTATCATTGTTTTAAAAGAAACATACACATTTTGTCTCTGCAACACCGTAACAACTAAGCATTGTAGAATCCAAACTTGATAACACCATTCGCCAGGACAGACTCATGCTATCGTAATAAGCTATACGTTTCAACTGGCTTTTCAACATCGGGTGTATCGAGTTTGTGGGACAGCGTTATTTTGACTGTGAGCATTTTCAACATAGAGCGGTCATTTCGCAGGTCGGAGCAGGTCCATAAACTCATATCGTATCTCCATGATCCTGATACAATTCAATGTTAGCTAGATGAGAGTGGCAGACAGACGGCTATTTATAAAGAATGAATCCAGGCCACACCCACTCAAAAAAAAAAAAAAAAAAAAAAAAAAAAAAATTTTTTTTTTTTTTTTTTTTTTTTTTTTTCAAGGTTGTGTTTTTAAATTAAAACTCTACGGCCAATACCTGTTTCAATTGATTCACACGATACAAGAGCCAGGAAACAGGATCTTTATATCCGATCAAACTGACAACCATTTTCAAATCGTCGATCGCATCTCGATAGATATGAATGGATCTGGCAAATCCCAGTTCGATAGGAAACCGTCCAGTGCGTACGGACTGAGATATTCTGACTTCGGTACCCGTTTTAGGACTTTTACACACAGCTTCATTTTTTTCAACGTCGTGGTAAAGAAAAATTAATCTAGTGCCGCCAAAAGGTCCCCCACGAATGTATTCATTCACAACTACAATGCAGTTTGGCTTGAGAACCAGATTTTCATCCAAACGGATTTCGGACCCATCCATTTTATGTTTTAGATAAAATTCGTTGAAACGGTCGATGGTTGCTGAATTCGCGGCTAAGGCTCCGTCTGCCTGCATTAAAAGGGTCCCGTCAATACGATCCACTATCGGAATATTTTTATTTCTAAAAATGCCTTCGAGAGATATTTTTCTGAGTCTTTCAATGCCAGGTTTATTAGATTTTACTCGAATCCAGAACTCAGATTTAGGATCTTCAGGCAGGTCATATCTTACGAAATTCTCCATGATCCTGATACAATTCAATGTTAGCAGACAGAATGAAGGTTTGAAGGTTTGAATACGGCTATTTATAAAGAATGTATCCAAGCCACGCCCACTCAAAAAAAAAAAAAAAAAAAAAAAAAAAAAAAAAAAAATTTTTTTTTTTTTTTTTTTTTTTAGTTGGTTGGTTGGTTGATATGATGGTTGGTTTCTAAAGTTATATTTCTCAGTTGGATTTTAATGTTATATTTATCGGTTGCTAAAATTATATTTCTTTAGCCAATCATTGTAGATGGCGCTGTTGTCTATATATAGTATATATATAGTATATCTATTAGGGTGGGTGGGAGTGGAATTTATTTCTTCTACTGTAAGGTCATGCATAAACCAGCTCCCTGATCCCACTTCCTTTAAAATAGGGTTATTTATACAATATTGACTTTGAAAACAAGACTTTTATTGTCTGACAAATAACGACTGAGTAATATATAGAGCTTTACAATCATTAGCCTTCAAGCCTAAGCCCTTCTATCAAAATTCATTATCGAAAAAAATAAAATTTAACTCGTGAGTATCCTATAAATTTAAAAATGGTATGCTAATATTGTAACTTTAGAATTAAAAATATTAGAAATAAAATATTTTTTTTATCTGTATTTAAACATACAGACATTTCCGCTTCGCGGAAATGTCTGTATGTTTAAATACAGATAAAAAAAATATTTTATTTCATACTCAATTACACGATTATGTATATATGTTTGGCTCCATAATACTTTTCACCGTCTTGGTAGAAGGATTCTAAAAAATATACTTTAAGCATTTTCAAAATAGATATGGAAGTCTTCATATACCAATGCCAACTTTTAAGACGGCTTCCTCAAGCTGTACGATAAAACATTTTAAATAATAGCTATCCTAGATCTCAATAAAATATCTGTGTATTTCTTACGACCCAATCTCTATTTACACCCCACCCTCAAGTACCACAAATCTAGCTAAACTCTCCGTTTTGCGATAAATCCCGGTACAAGACACAGTCACTGGCAATATTATTCGAGCATTACCACCCTTTTATCCAATCTTAGACTAGACTATTAAAAATCTAATATTGGCATTATTATCGACTCCTGATCAGTAGTTTAAACCACATTTAAGAAAACAATCTTTGCTTGCAGAGACTCTTCAGATCCGCTAATATTTCCCAAGCCTTCATCAAAACTCTTTGTCGAAAAAACTAAAATTAGCCCATGAAAATCGTATAAATTTACAAGATTTCATGTTAATATTGTAAATTTAGCCATCAAAATTAGAAAAAAAATGTTAGTCAGTCAATATTTTCAGAGACTAAACCCTACAGCCAATATTTTCAAAGACAATTGTTCAATATTAGACTAAACGATTAAAAATCTAATATTGACAATATAATCAACTCCTGGCCAGTAGTTTAAGCCACATTTAAAAAAAATCTTTGCTTCGAATTTGTAGAGCTAATATTTTCCAAGCCTTCATTGTTGTCCTAAATTAGCCCGTGAGTATCCTATAAATTTACAAGATTTCATGCTAATATTGTCCATCAAAATTAAAAAAAAATGTTAGCCGGTCAGCCAATATTTCCAAAGACAAAGCCTTCATAAGGTAATCTGTAAAAACTAAAAAAATCAAACCTTATTTAAGAAAATAAGATTGTCGCATGGATCTTGCAGAGCTAATATTTTCAAACCCCTTGTCGAAAAAACTAAAATCAACCCTGTGAGTATCTTATAAATAAAAAAAAAATATGCTAATATTGTAGATTTAAAATATTTTGCTAATGCTTATCACAACATAGCCATCCAATCAATATTTTCAAAGGTTAAGCTTTCATAAGGCCGCTGAAATGTCTGTATGTTTTATTACTGATAAAAAATATTTATTTCAAACTCGATTCAATAGCTATATATATATATATATATATATATATATATATATATATATATATATATGTATATATACATATATATATATATATATATGCCTCAAGTACCGCAAATCCAGCACGAGTATCGTCTATGCAATAACTAAGGCCAAACGCAATGTCGCATGCAAAATCTTCAAGCGTCTATAGGAATGGATATTTTTTCGATTTTTATTATTTACAACATTGGCCTTCAACCTGTCGCAAAAAAATGGGTCGAATCCAACGTAATCTCTACATGAGTCGCTCGACCCATTTTTTTACGCACCCCCAAGACATTATCCGCTATACAGTTTCAGAATGTCAAGCTCTTCTGGCACATTTATAACTGGTCCAGATACTCTAAAATCTGATAGTATCTCTCATCTTGGCCGGCAGCCGTAAGCAGATCCACGATAAAATTAGAATGCCAAGGCTTTCATCCACGAAAAGAAGCAAGGTCATGTAAATTTTTACAATTAAGATTTTACAATTAATATTTCAAGGGTCAAACGATAAATTTAGAATGGTGCATACGGCTTTCATCCACGATAAAATTAGAGGCCAATGATTTTATAAAGTCATGTCAAGGGATTCTATTCAAACTACAGCTGCTATGCCAAGTACCGCAAAGCTGGGTAATCCTACGAGTTTACGCATCTAAAGGTTTATCAGACAGTCACCAGCAATAATTTTCGAGCATATTTAACCTTTCAGAATTTCAAAACGACAGTTCCTATGCCAAGTACCGCAAAGTTGGGTAATCCTACGAGTTTACGCATCTAAAGGCTTATCAGACAGTCACCAGCAATAAGTTTCGAGCAACTGCACCTTTTCAGACGGTTTAAATAATAAAATTTAAATAGTTTAATTATTTATAAAATGTATTCGATATTGGCACAGCATTCATTTACCGTAGCAAAAAATGTATCAATGTGTAGAAATTTAATTTGAGATTTTAGAAGACATGAATTTAAATGTATCAAAGACATGACCGTTGCTGTTGAGATAGAATGATGAGATGGCATGTCAACAGTTCTATATATAGTATGCAACCAACCTTGAAAAAAAAAAAAAAAAAAAAAAAAAAAAAAAAAAAAAAAAAATTTTTTTTTTTTTTTTTTTTTTTTTTTTTTTTTTTTAAGGTTGGTTGGTTTCTAAAGTTATATTTCTAAAGTTATATTTCTAAGTTAACCACTACAGTTCTAAGTTGGCCGCTAAAGCTATATTTCTCAGTTGGCTGCTAAGGCTATATTTCTTTAGCCAATCATTATAGATGGCGCTACAGTCTATATATATAGTATATATATAGTATATCTATTAGGGTGGGTGGGAGTGGAATTTATTTCTTCTACTGTACGGTCATGCATAAACTAGCTCCTGACGTCTAAAACCATTTCCTTTAAAATAGGATGAAATAGCGTTATTTATACAATATCGGCTTTGAAAACAAGACTTTTGTCTGACAAATGACAATATACTGAAGGTTTTCATGAAATCAGAATAGATCATAGGCTATTATAGAAAAATCTAACTCTCTAGTCTTGCTGAAAACACATTACGAGACATAGTGACTAGACGACCGTTGCAGGCAAATGTCAAGACACAATGAGAGTGTAGTCATGTTAGCCACAGTAAATATAGACAAGCTTCAAGGATGGGCGTAGCACCTTAAAAAAAAAAAAAAAAAAAAAAAAAAATATATATATATTTTTTTTTTTTTTTTTTTTTTTTTTTTTTTTTTTTCAAGGTTGGTTGGTTGGTTGATTTTAACGTGACTTTGATGGAATTCTAATATTTTTTTGTATATAAATTTTTACAAACCTCCGTTCAAAATCTTAAGTTAAAATCGCATCCAACATTGGCAATATAACTGTTACAAAAAAACGGGTCGAACGAAGTGTCAAAGACAGAAATCTGCCATGAGACACTTCGTTCGACCCGATTTTTTATAAATCGTTTGGGTGACCTCTGTTTCTATTAGGCAGTTGATAACGACTATGCCTTTTTATTCTCCAACTGTTTCGGCCGTATCATAAAATTAACCCTTGGTCGAGGATTCCAGGCACGGTATATTTTGTACCTGGTAGACACTTCAGGAGATTTTGGCAGTCGGCTTATGGGATTTGGAACTTTTAAGTACATCTTCTGTGATGTGGCTATTGTAACGGGATCTGGCTTTGTAACTGGCTTGGGCTTGGGAGTTGGCAAAGACATTGATTTATCGTATTGAAGTATTAGCTCGCAATAGAGACGAGAGGTCTTTAATATTTTCCTTTTGGGTTGTAAGGCATAGCCGTAATCATATTGCCTGTCGGAAAGCATTTTGCAAAACAAAAGGTCAGAATGAATAAGCTGAGGCGAGAGGCCTGTATTTATACTCTGGCGGGCGGATGCATGAGATCTGATAAGCGGTTCTGAGAAACGATAAAAATAATAGGGCTCGACAGGATAACCGTTTATAGATTAGATCTTATCTTTGAGGAAACGAGTTACATAATATCCTGCAAACGCAATTATTCTAGAAGGTCAGCTAACCCAAGCGATAAACTAATCTTATAAAAATTTTCCTGATCAGTAGCCACATTTAAGAAAAAAAATAGTTGCTTGTTCTCGCTAATATTTTCCAAGGGTGAGGCCTTTATCAAAACTTGTTGTGGAAAAAACTAAAATTACCCCATGAGTCTCCTATAAATTTACAAGATTTCATGCTAATATTGTAAATTTAGTCGTCAAAATTAAAAAAATCAGTCAATATTTTCAGACCATCTAGCCACAATACTTTTCGAGTACATTTAACCCTTTTAGAATTTCAAACGACAGCCACTATACCAAGTACCGCAAAACTGGCGAGACGCTGTAGCCGATATACATAATATAGATTACAACTTACGTGGCAAGACAATAAAAGAATATAACCTCATTCTGGCTGAGACACTATAACTGACATACAAACTTGGTAATACAATAAATAACGTAGTCTTATGCCTATATAGTGAAACTGGCTGAGACAGCAACCCTATAACTGACATACGAACTACAAACTTGGTAATACAATAAATAACGTAGTCTTATGCCTATATAGTGAAACTGGCTGAGACACTATAACTGACATTCAAACTACAAACTTAGCAATACAATAAAGAGTGTAGTCTTATGCTGATATAGTGAAATTGGCTGAGACAGCGACACTATAACTGACATTCAAAGTCCAGACTACAAACTTGGCAAGACAATAAAGAGTGTAGTCTTATGCTGATATAGTGAAACTCGCTGAGACAGCGACACTATAATTGACATACGAATTCAGACTACAAACTTGGCAAGACAATAAAGAGTGTAGTCTTATGCTGATATAGTGAAACTCGCTGAGACAGCGACACTATAACTGACATACGAATTCAGACTACAAACTTGTCAAGAGCGTAGTCTCGTGCCGATATAGTGAAACTCGCTGAGACAGCGACACTATAATTGACATACGAATTCAGACTACAAAAATATAATCACTTAAATTAAAAGATGTTTTACAGTATTTTCTGAGTATACAAGTATATATATATATATATATATATATATATATATATATATATATATATATATATATATATATATATATAATTATTATTATTATTATTATTATTATTATTATTATTATTATAATATTATTATTATATTATTATTATAATATTATTATTATTGTTATTATTATTATTATTATTATTATTATTATTATATTATTATATTATTATTATTATTATTATTATTATTATTATTATTATTATTATTATATTATTATTATTATTATTATTATTATTATTATTTATATTTTACCTATAATTGAGTTTGAAATAAAATATTTTTTTTATCTGTATGTTTAAATTCAGATAAAAAAAATATTTTATTTCCAATATTTTATTTAATTTATTTTATTATATTCTATAAAACCTATGATATTTAACTTGAGACTCTAAAAGACATGATAATATTGAATCAATTTAAACAATCATTAAACGACATACCTCTGTCATGACTAGAAGACTGTTGACTAGAAGACATGACTAGACGACTGCTGCTGGTCAAATACAATGACGGTTGTTAGCGATCATATATAATATGCAAAGAACCAACTTAAAAAAAAAAAAAAAAAAAAAAAAAAAAAAAAAAATATTTTTTTTTTTTTTTTTTTTTTTAAATACGGTTGGTTGGTTGCTGACAAGGATAATCTACGCATTATCATATTTAATGTCCTGTCGCAACGAATTCTGTTGATTGGAGAGCAACAGGTTCTGCAGGTTCTGGATCTGGATCTGCTGCTTCTGAATCTGCACTAGAGATCTGTTCTGCTGCACGCCCAACTCTAATTTAAGCCTGTAAATTTCTTCCTGATATAAGTTATCTATTTTGGAGTACAGTACGTCAAATTTCTCAATCTTGGTTTTCAAGAGTGAGATTTCTGCATCCAATTTAGATTGCAAGTCAAACATTTGCTGCTTTAAATTTTGCATTTCGGTCTTTGCGTCGTTGTCCAACGGTTCCCACATTTTGTACATGCTGAGCTTCAATGAAAGAGATAAATATTAGAAGCTATCCAATGTCCTGATACAATTCAATGACAAGCGTTTAACAGGCCTGATACAATGTTAGCTAGATGGCAGACAGAATGAAGGAATGAAGGTTTGAATACGGCTATTTATAAAGAATGAATCCAAGCCACACCCACTCAAAAAAAAAAAAAAAAAAAAAAAAAAAAAATTTTTTTTTTTTTTTTTTTTTTTTTTTTTTTTTTTTTTTTTTTTTTTTTTTACAGTTGGTTGGTTGGTTGATAGGATGGTTGGTTTCTAATGTTATATTTCTCAGTTGGTACTAATTAGTTTTTTTTTTCAAATAATCTTCAAGTTACACAATCCAGCCCGATTCTTTTCTCAGCTAAGACCGAATCGCATGCCCCTGATCCGAGATATTGTGTCAGACATTAGAAACGAGACATTAAAAATTTAAGCATGCAGTCATGTACATTTTTACAATTAAGATTTAAAGATTACAGTCTATTCAAACCTATGCCAAGTACTGCCAATCTCAGATTAGAAATGTAAGCATGTAAATTTTTACAATTAAGATCTATTCAAACCTATGCCAAGTACCGCCAATCTCGCTGACGAGACGTTAGAAACGAGACATTAGAAATTTAAGCATGCAGTCATGTAAATTTTTACAATTAAGATTTAAAGATTACAATCTATTCAGACTACAGCTCTTATACCAAAGTCGCTGACGAGACATTAGAAACGAGACATTAGAAATTTAAGCATGTAGTCATGTAAATTTTTACAATTAAGATTTAAAGATTACAGTCTATTCAAACTACAGCTCCCGCCAATCTCAGCAACGCTCACGAGACATTAGAAATTTAAGCATGCAGTCATGTAAATTTTTACAATTAAGATTTAAAGATCTATTCAAACTACAGCTCCTATGCCAAAGTCGCTGACGAGACATTAGAAACGAGACATTAGAAATTTAAGCATGTAAATTTTTACAATTAAGAGTTAAAGATTACAGTCTATTAAAACTCCCGTCAATCTCAGCAACGAGACATTAGAAATTTAAGCATGTAAATTTTTACAATTAAGAGTTAAAGATTACAGTTACGAGCTATTCAAACTACAGCTTCTATGCCAAGTACCGCAAAGCTGGGTGAACCTACTTCTTTACGGCATATAAAGGTCTATCAGACAGTCGCCAGAAGTATTATTCGAGCAACTCCACCCCGTCAGAATTTTTCACGATTCGATTCAGTTGTCGGTTTGAATAATAAATATTTAGAATTTAAATATATTATTTAAATATTTTATTTTAATAATAAAATATTTATTATTTAAATATTTTATTTTTAATAATAAAATATTTATTATTTGTTTATCGAATCGTTAAAAATATATTATTTGTTTATCGAATCGTTAAAAAAATATATTCAATATTGGTACAGCATTCATTTAAAAAATGTCCTTATTCAATATTGTAAATTTCAGACAGAATGAGTACGGCTATTTATAAAGAATGAATCCAAGTCAATCAACCAATCAACCAACCTTGAAGGAAAAAAAAAAAAAAAAAAAAAATTTTTTTTTTTTTTTTTTTTTTTTTTTTTTTTTTTTTTCAAGGTTGGTTGATTGGTTGATTTAAAATCTTATTCGATATTTCTATCTCAAAGACATTAGCTATCTCAGATTCAAAGGCATCGTTTCAATATTAAAATAATATTATTATCTCTCTCTAATTCAAAGTCTCAATTTATAAACATCCAATATTGGCACTCTATCTATCGCAAAAAAATGGGCCGAACGAAGCGTCAAAGACAGAAATCTGCCATGAGACGCTTCGTTCGGCCCATTTTTTTGCCCCCTCCAGATTTAAGGCATCAGTTTGTACCATCTAGATCGATCCCCCACAAAGACTTTGATTTTGGACGGAGGGGTGTCTGTCCAAGAAATAGTCTCAAATCTATCTTCGTGGAGGCGAGGGTCGTCATCGTGGTCCCCATCGAAGAACAGCATGGTTCTGTCTATGAAATCTTTTAAGAATTCATTTATGAATGTGTCAGAGTCCCTCACGATCCGAATTCGGATGGCTTTATGGATGCATGAGGTGGGTACTATGGGGTCTAGAATCTGGATTTTAGAGGATGTCAGCATGGCCTCGAATCCCAACGACGACAGGGCATCTCCAAAATGTATCTCGTCGACTGGATACACCCAGGTATTGGCTAGAGAGATAGGTAGCCTGACCCTCCTGTAAACGAGATCGCTCACCTTCAACCTGGTCGTTTTTTTCACATAAGCATTCGATCGACCCATCAGCTTGGCCACATCAGAGGCCCTGACGAACAAAAGTCCATCCGCAGAGACTACGAATAGGATTTTAGCGTCAAGCTGTGGATGTTCAATAGTGAATAGCATGACTTATGGCAATAGCAATAAAAGTCAAAATGATGCAGGCTCTTAGAGGCAGCTCGTATATATACCCGATTCGTGACCTCGTTTTATCAGGCTTTACTAAGAAAACAGGATGTATCAGCTGTTTTTTGAGGATGCGATAAAATCTGTCCTTCTAGAACAGGACGCGATAAAATTATTTATATAATTAATCCGATAGCATGAGGATGTGCGTCACAGGACGTGCGTCACAGGATGTAGATAAGATATTTACTTGGAATTTAGATAGAACTAAAGATTACTGCTAGTATATATACAGGCTGCTGGACGAGACATTTCATTCTGAGCTACTGCTTACTGTTTGATACTTTCCAAAATGATCTTCCAAATTCTGTCTGATGAACTGAATGTTAAATTAACATGCTTTTTATCATTTGACAACCAAATTTTTATCAAAGGCCGAGACGTGGCCTATTACATGGGGCATGAAAACTCCAGTAGAGTGGTGAACTTGTGCCATATAACGGTAACGGACATTGCTCCTGAGGGCTTGAAACTACCCCCGTCTCTAGCCAAGACATGCGTCTTTGGACTAGAGGATGCAAAAATATTGATGGATATGCATCCAGGAGAGTTTGATTCCCTATTTCAGGGGCCGATTGAAATTCTTACGCCCATCGAATGCAGCTTAAACCTGAGGCGGCCTGTCCAGGTTAAGCTCGCAGCCATAACCTCATCCAATGCCACAATGGAGAGTTTCTTGGCCGACTTAAAGAATGTCATGGAGGAGTACCTGGCAACGGTACCCATGGACACCTATGTGTTCGGCGAACGATATGGGGACTTGGAGCTAGGCTATTTCCCCCGAAAAATAAAAGTTTTGGTGGGAAACAAGCCCTACTTCTATAAATCCTCGTCTTAAGATCAGGACGAGGTGCAAAAAATGGGTCGAGCGAAGCCTCTCATGACATAAGTCATTGAGGCTTCGCTCGGCCCATTTTTTTGCGATAGATAGAGTGCCAACATTGGATGCGTACCGATTTGAACTTGTAATTTTCAAGGGATATGGCTTAGCTATAAGATAATTTTGATAAAATATCTATAGACAAATTTAAGGTATCTGAATTTAAAAATTTAATTGTTTCATTTAAAATTTACTGTGTAAAATTTAAAATTTTTAAAGACTAAGTGTGGCGGTCATTATAATTCTAATTTTTCAAGGGATATGGCTTAGCTATAAGATAAATATGAAACTTGGTAAAATATACAGACTCGATAGCTAAATTTAAGGGATCTGAGTTTAAAATTTTAATTTTTTCGTTTAAAATTTACATTTTTTTCGTGTAAAATTTAAAATTTTTAAAGACTAAGTGTGGCAGTCATTATAATCTGATCTCTTAATTTTCAAGGGATATGGCTTAGCTATAAGATAAATATGAAACTTGGTAAAATATACAGACTCGATAGCTAAATTTAAGGGATCTGAATTTAAAAATTTAATTTTTTCGTTTAAAATTTACATTTTTTGTGTAAAATTTAAAATTTTTAAAGGCTAAGTGTAGCCAAGCCAACATTGAATGCGTACCGATTGTAATTTTCAAGGGATATGGCTTAGCTATAAAATAAATATGAATCTTGTTAAAATATACAGACTCAATAGCTAAATTTAAGGGATCTGAGTTTAAAAATTTAATTTTTTTCATTTAAAATTTACATTTTTTATGTAAAATTTAAAATTTTAAAGGCTAAGTGTAGCCAAGCCAGTTATTATGATCTGATCTCTATAAAAAGATTTTCGAGAAACTATTGACAGGATGCTTGATAAGCGGCTTCGATTAAAATTACAATCAGATCTCTATAAAAAGATTTTTCGAGAAGTGTTGACAGGATATTATGTAAGCCTTTCCTCAGGATGCCCGGTTATAATCAGATCGATAAAAATTGCTCAAGAGACAGGATATTATGCAAGCCTTTCCTCTTGATAAGCGGTTCCTAGAAATTTACTATCAGATCCTATTGATAAGACCGGGTATATATACGAGTGTCCAGCGAGAGCTCTTCAATTGCTAGTCGATCTCTCTACTAGCTGCTTAGATTCATTAGCTCAGTCATGTTTTTCCATGTAAAAAATTATGCCTATGGCGTTGCCTTTAAATGCTTAATGGCCTCTGATGGCACCCTGTTTGTCCGGGCTGAGGACCTGGCTATCTACTCGAGGCATCCTCTAGATCTCCATTTTGCCGAGAGATATGCAGGCCTCACCGTCCGAGATGTAATGGACCCTAAAATCGATTTACCCAAATGGCTCGCTAAGACGAGAATCTTCTCCATTAGCGAAGCCAAACATCATTTGGGAGGGTTCATGGGCAGACAGGAGTTTGATAAGATGTTCGATGGTTCGGCCATGGTGAAATACCAGGCTAACATGAAGCTCAGCTTCGAGAAAGCCATAGGTGTTAGATTTGTAGAAAGGTCCCATACCAAGTTCGAAGACTTCCTTGCCACATACCAACTACAGGTGAGGAAATTTTTTAAACTTGAATATGAGGATTATGAATTATACAAATCCCAAATGACCGGACCGTTGAAGATGACCATCAGGAGGTCATCTAATGAGCAACCCATAGAGAGCTTGTGTTAATCTTTAAAATGAGAGTAAAAAAATGGGTCGAACGAGGTGTCTCATGGCAGAATTTCTGTCTTTGACACCTCGTTCGACCCATTTTTTTGCGATAGATATAGTGCCAACATTGGACGGGTTTAATTTAAGACTTTGAGGGGTTTAATTTAAGTATTTATAAAAAAAATCTATTAAGCTAGTATTGAAGAGGTTATCAGCATAAAAAAATAATTAAGACGTTTAAGTTGAGACTTTACAATTTTTTTAAGGTTGGTTGGTTGATATATATTTATAATGCTAATTGAATTAAGTATATTTTCAAATTTAAAAAAAATTGAAAATTTTGCAAATTTGACCAACTTTAAAAACGTGATCTTAAAATAAAAATATTTTTGAAAACTAATCGTGGAATCGTGATTCTTATTACATATACATAGTAAAATAAGCAATTTAATTCAGTCGTTTTTTTTCAAATTTAAAAAAAATGAAAATTTTGCAAATTTGACCAACTTTAGAAACGTGATCTTAAAATAAAAATATTTTTGAAAACTAATCGTGGAATCGTGATTCTTATTACATATACATGGTAAAATAAGCAATTTAATTCAGTCGTTTTTTTTTCAAATTTAAAAAAAAATTGAAAATTTTGCAAATTCGACCAACTTTAGAAACGTGATCTTAAAATAAAAATATTTTTGAAAACTAATCGTGGAATCGTGATTCTTATTACATATACATAGTAAAATAAGCAATTTAATTACGTTTCAGTTGTTTTTTTTTCAAATTTAAAAAAAATTGAAAATTTTGACAGAGGTGATGACACATCAGCAAATTTAGATAAACTGTTACTTTAGCATGATATATATATAGGCTAGCTAGAGTCAATCAATCAATCAACCAACCTTGAAAAAAAAAAAAAAAAAAAAAAAAAAAAAAAAAAATATATATATATATATTTTTTTTTTTTTTTTCAAGGTTGGTTGGTTGATATATATTTATAATGCTAATTGAATTAAGTATATTTTCAAAAATGAAGATTTAGACTTTGAGTTGACTATTGCAAATTCAACCAACTTTAGAAACGTGATCTTAAAATAAAAATATTTTTGAAAACTAATCGTAGAATCGTAATTCTTATTACATATACATAGTAAAATAAGCAATTTAATTACTTTTCAGTCGTTTTTTTTTCAAATTTAAAAAAAAATGAAAATTTTGCAAATTTGGCCAACTTTAGAAACGTGATCTTAAAATAAAAATATTTTTGAAAACTAATCGTGGAATCGTGATTCTTATTACATATACATAGTAAAATAAGCAATTTAATTCAGTCGTTTTTTTTTCAAATTTAAAAAAAAATGAAAATTTGACCAACTTTAGAAACGTGATCTTAAAATAAAAATATTTTTGAAAACTAATCGTGGAATCGTGATTCTTATTACATATACATAGTAAAATAAGCAATTTAATTCAGTCGTTTTTTTCAAATTTAAAAAAAATTGAAAATTTTGCAAATTTGGCCAACTTTAGAAACGTGATCTTAAAATAAAAATATTTTTGAAAACTAATCGTGGAATCGTGATTCTTATTACATATACATAGTAAAATAAGCAATTTAATTCAGTCGTTTTTTTTTCAAATTTAAAAAAAAATTGAAAATTTTGACAGAGGTGGTGGCACATCAGCAAATTTAGATAAACTGTTACTTTAGCATGATATATATAGGCTAGCTAGAGTCAATCAATCAACCAACCTTGAAAAAAAAAAAAAAAAAAAAAAAAAAAAAAAAAATATTTTTTTTTTTTTTTTTTTTTTTTTTCAAAGGTTGGTTGATTGATTGATTGCCTCTAGCTAACCTATATATATTATGCTAAAGTATATACATTATCATTGTCCAGCAATGCTTATCTGCGTCTATAAAAATGCATCCTGTTTTCATAGCAAATGAGTTATACAATATCCTGTTTCCGCGACATCTATAATAAGCCTTATCTCATCCTGTTCTCGTAGAAACTGACTTATGCAATATCCTGTCTTCAGATTGGCAATATCCTGTTTCATCTAAAATAAGCCTTATCTCATCCTGTTTTCGTAGAAACTGACTTATGCAATATCCTGTCTTCAGATTATACTAATTGAATTAAGTATATTTTCAAAAATGAAGATTTAGACTTTGAGTTGACTATTGCAAATTCGACCAACTTTAGAAACGTAACCTTAAAATAAAAATATTTTTGAAAACTAATCGTGGAATCGTGATTCTTATTACATATACATAGTAAAATAAGCAATTTAATTACTTTCAGTCGTTTTTTTTTTCAAATTAAAAAAAAATGAAAATTTTGGCCAACTTTAGAAACGTAATCTTAAAATAAAAATATTTTTGAAAACTAATCGTGGAATCGTGATTCTTATTACATATACATAGTAAAATAAGCAATTTAATTCAGTTGTTTTTTTTTTCAAATTTAAAAAAAATTGAAAATTTTGACAGAGGTGGTGGTACATCAGCAAATTTAGATAAACTGTTACTTTAGCATGATATATATAGGCTAGCTAGAGTCAATCAATCAATCAACCAACGAAAAAAAAAAAAAAAAAAAAAAAAAAAAAAAAAAAATTTTTTTTTTTTTTTTTTTTTTTTTTTTTTTTCAAAGGTTGGTTGATTGACTCAAACATTTTTTTTCACAGTTGGTAGTTTAACATAATTAAACTCTCTCTCTACGAGCCAGCTTGACGGTCAACTCATACGCTCTGTCTTTTTCGTCAACTACATAGTCTTTTTCTATTTCCTCAAACTTTCTCTTAACCGTAGCAGTCAATTCTTGAAGCATGTCGCCCGATTTGACAGACCATATACCTTCAGCTCTCACACGCATGGAAAAGTTGCTAGGTTTCTCTTCTTCAGTATCCCCATACCTGGATTCTACCGACGGGGGTGCGTAGATATTCGTATGTTGTTCGCAGACTGCGCTCGAGTATTCGTAATACCCTTTAAGCCAATCTTGTAAATTCATCTCGCCTTCGTTTCGAACTGTGATTTCAAAGGCCATCCTTCTGCTGAACGGTATAATGCTGGGATACGTAGAGGTTACCCGGCCATCGGTCCACAGTTTCTGGATACGGCAGATCTCCTCGATAGGCATTCGGTGCGTACCTGAAGCATATCGTTGAAATCAAACACGCGCCTGGAACTCATGTTCAAGCGTTGTGCATTGGGATATAGATTAGCCAGATCCTTGTTGGAATATCGATGTGCAAAGTTGTAAGGTGACGCGTAGCCTAGATATTTGCCAACATCGACGGCTATGAAATAAACATCTCTACCAACAGTAGCAGCGATGAGTGCAGGTTTGGTATCAAAACAAATTTTCAGATACATGATTGCGCTATGATCTTTCAATAAACAGAGACAATGGAAGAATGATGGTAGCTTGAGTACGGAACCACTATTTATATAAAATATCCATGAGTGGGCGTGGCATGTAAAAAAAAAAAAAAAAAAAAAAAAAAAAATTTTTTTTTTTTTTTTTTTTTTTTTTTTTTTTTTTCAAGTTAGTTGTTTATTTAGTTCTAGAAAACTTCTTTATAAGCTTATCCGCCTCGTTTTCAATCTCTGTACGAATCGAGTCCAAGTCATAGCTGCAGCCCTCGTCCTTTTCATAGACTGAAATTATATCTTTTAGCGAATCGCTCACCATTTCTTCTTTGATTTTTTCAAAGTCTTCGCCGATTTTGGAGTACGCAGATAGGTATCTATTATAATTTACATAATTTTTGATCTTGTACTTATTGAGAGCTTGTTCGTTGAACTGCTTACGCTTAACCTTAAAAATGTTCCTAGAGCGTGGAGATTCTTCAGCGTCGGCCTTCATGACGAATCCTTCTAGCGGACACTCTGCATAAGCGCTGGGATACGTTTCAACTTTTTCGTACAGATCCCCTATCGTTTGGTAATCTAAATCTAAAATGGGTACGTGGGGTAGCTTCACTCGCTGGAAAATGTTCACGGCGTCGCTATACTTCATAAACGTATCTGAATCCAGTTGGTAGATGTCGAAGGCCCGAAAAAAGACAGTCTTGCTACCGAATACGGCTTCGGATTCAAAATCACGATAGATTATTCTCTTCATGTGGCTTCCGAATACTTCTCCATAAATGATAAAATTGTCATGTAAAATGTCTTTGATAAGCCGTACCTTTTCCGACAGCGGTTCCAAGATTGCGTTCAAGTTAAAAAGGCGTGTCTTTTCATCTAGCACTACGTTTCTAGATTGTATCCTGAACGTATTATTCACGTAGCCAATACCGATATTAGAGCCATCCAATTTTTCGGTAGCTATTAAAGGTATGCCCGAATAAATTTGGCTTGTGATCTCGTGGTACTTGATAAGAGCCATCGTAAATAGATTAGAAACAGAACGGTCAGACTAGAAAATATCTAATAAGCTATTTCAATGAGTATGAAGACAGAATGAATGTAGCTTGAGTACGGAGCCGCTATTTATACTAAATATAAATCAACTAATCAACCAACCATCTAAAAAAAAAAAAAAAAAAAAAAAAAAAAAAATTTTTTTTTTTTTTTTTTTTTTTTTTTTTTTTTTCAGATGGTTGGTTGATTAGTTGATTTATATTTAGTATAAATAGCGGCTCCGTACTCAAGCTACATTCATTCTGTTGGTTTCTAAAGATATTTCTAAGTTGGCTGCTACAGTTCTAAGTTGGCCGTTAAAGCTATATTTCTAAGTTGGCTACTAAAGCTATATTTCTTTAGCCAATCATTGTAGATGGCGCTGCAGTCTATATATATAGTATATATATAGTATATCTATTAGGGTGGGTGGGAGTGGAATTTATTTCTTCTACTGTACGGTCATGCATAAACTAGCTCCTGACCCACTTCTTTTAAAATAGGATGAAATAGCATAATTTATACAGTATTGGCTTTGAAAACAAGACTTTTGTCTGACAAATTACTGCAGGTTTTCATGAAATCAGGATAGATCATAGGCTTTTATAGAAAAATCTCCATCAATCTTGCTGAAAACCTATTACGAGTGACCCGTTGCTGGCGAGACACAATGAGCGTGTAGTCATGTTAGCCATAGTATATATAGACAAGCTTCAAGGGTGGGCGTGGCACCTGAAAAAAAAAAAAAAAAAAAAAATTTTTTTTTTTTTTTTTTTTTTTTTTTTTTTTTTTTTCAAGGTTGGTTGGTTGGTTGATTACATTCTCTATATATAGTATCGCTGACGTGCCACTTCATCAGTCTATCTCAATCTTTGCCAGCAACGGCTGTCCCTCGCCGATAGCAACCCTCTCTAAGCGATAATCTAAAAGGTCATCTGGTCGAGCCTTATCAGATATCATGCATCCGCTCGCCAGAGTATAAATACCGGCCTCTCGCCCCAGCTCATTCATTCTGACCCTCTGCTTTTTGAAATGGCCACTCTATCATTTGACTCTCTGACGGACGAACGAGTTGATTGCGACTGTGTCATAATGCCGCAATGGAACGTATTGAACACCCCTCGCATATCTTGTGAATTGATATGTAATTACGACCGTTCTATGAAAATGCCAGCTCCAGCCATTATTCCCAAACCTAAGCCAGTTCTCATTCAAAAACCAGCACCAGCACTTAAACCAGATCCAGTTCCCACACCTAAACCAGATCCAGTTCCCACACCTAAGCCTGATCCAGTTCTCACACCTAAGCCTGATCCAGTTCCCACACCAGTTCAAATTTCAATACCCATGTCAGAGATGATGTATTTTAAAGTACCAACGCTATTAAGCCCGCTACCAAAATCTCCAATTTCAGAAGACCCGTCCAAAGTAACAGTTTATCGCCCTTGGAAGCCTCCACCGAAGATAGATTTCGTGGTACGGCCTAAACTAAAAACTGCTGGCTTTGAAGATCCTAGAATTCGAAGACAGCAGGGCATAGTCGTTCTCAAGTCAATCGTCGATCTGAGAGATGGCAAATGTTACAGCCACATACAAACAGAGGTCAGGAAAAATTACTGTTGGGTTTAAGCCCAAACGATTTATAAAAAAATCGGGTCGAACGAAGTGTCTCATGGCAGATTACTGTCTTTGACACTTCGTTCGACCCGTTTTTTTTGTAACAATTATATTGCCAATATTGGATGCGTTTAAGATTTTGACTTAAGAATTTGAATGGATATTTAAGAATTTGAATGGATATTTTTATAACTGAAGTCTTGGAGATATATATTTTTATATAAACGCTAACTTAAAACAGGTTGGCAAAAAAATATTATTTTCAAATCAAAAACTATAAAACTGAAATGATAAACTTTGAAAAATTTTGGTGAAAAATTGCAAAGTCCAAAAAAAAAATAGTATCTTGAAAAAATTATAGAAATCGGCCAAAGACACTTTAACATGATATATATAGGTTAGCTAGAGCCAATCAATCAATCAACCAACCTTGAAAAAAAAAAAAAAAAAAAAAAAAAAAAAAAAATATTTTTTTTTTTTTTTTTTTTTTTTTCAAGGTTGGTTGATTGATTGATTGACTCTAGCTTGCCTATATATATATATCTCATGTTAAAGTGTATACACTATCATTGTCCAGCAATGCTTATCTGCGTTTATAAAAATGTATCCTGTTCAGCATCCTGTTTCATAGCAAATGAGTTATACAATATCCTTTTTCCGCGTTTAGCGACATCTATAAATAGCCTTATCTCATCCTGTTTTCGTAGAAACTGACTTATGCAATATCCTGTCTTCAGATTGACAATATCCCGACTTATGCAATATCCTGCATCAGATCGACTATATAAGCTCTGACATTTGATCGAATAGCCATTCTCTCTTCGGAGCTTTAAACTACCAATATGTATAAAACTCAATGCTCTCTGAAGAAGCTTAAAGCGGTAAACTCGCTACGAAACCGTTTTGGGGTTATCGAGCTGTTTCCCAAAAACCTTTCGCCTACCGTTAAGAAATTGGAAGAGTATCCACACTTCCAAACCATGATCGGTGAAGGCAAGATTTGTGTATTCTGTCTATACATGACGACCGATTTGAAGATTGAATTCAAAAAACGTACTCTGACGGACAAGATAACGAATACAATCCCAGCCATAGGCAGAGAGGCCAAGACAAACTATCCGCTGAGACCTCAGGAGATTAAATGGAGCACTCTGATGAACCGATATAAAAGACCCCCCAGCGAAGCCAACAGAACCAACGCCGACGTGAGAATTGGTTTCAAGTGCCCCAACAATCAGTTTCTTGTAAAGTCCTATTTTACGTTTGGTCAGCGAACCGTCGGACAAGGATGCGCCCATATCATACAGACTTTGAACGTGCCATTCCTGTTCTTTGTGAGGCGTCCTGGCGAGACACGAGTAAAACCGGACAACAGATACTTTGCTGGCGACAAGCTCCACTACTACGATCGTTTCATATTGATTGCCGACTCCAGTTACAAGGTGCCTGCTGGGACCACATACATTCTGTTTACAACTCAAAAAAACTTTTTCAGTTTGGACATTGTGCCAGAGAATTTAGAGTTGGGCTTCGAAACCAAAAATCCTTTGGTAGAACGCATAACAAAAATAGATGGTATGTACGACATATCCGTACCAACGCCCATGATACAGCATATAGATGATGAAGACGACTCTCCCGTAGAAATGAGTACTGAAGTCGCTAGAATAACATCTAAATATTTTGATAAGCCAACGTCTCCAATCTCAGAGCCATCCCAAGAGCCAGAAATCTATTTTCCTGAATCATCCCAAGAGTCGTCCCAAGAACCAGAGCCAGAGATCTATTTTCCTGTGGACAGAAGAACAATAGTCATAACAACAAACTTTGCAGCCCAATACAAGTCTCTGACTTTTAAAGACTGGAAAAACTTGAAAGATCGCCCCGACAATAACTTTGTACGCCCCTACGGACCAGATCTACCTGGACTTGACCTGAGAATTAAATCGGTAAAACGGAAGGCTGAAACGATTCCCAAGAGTGCCAAGAAACATAAGCCATCTTTCAAGGAAGCGGCCACAAATACAGAGCCAGTGTTTAAATGCCCACCTGAGCCAGTTTTTAAACGTCCAGCGCCCATTGAAAGTCCTGAGATATGTCCCATTGAAGATCCTGAATCCATTGAAAGTCCAGAGCCCGTTGAAGATCCTGAACCCATTGAAAGTCCAGAGCCCGTTGAAGATCCTGAACCCATTGAAAGTCCTGAGATATGCCCCATTGAAAATCCAACTCCCATTGAAAATCCAGAATATTTTTATGGATGGCCTACTATTGAAAGCTCAGAGGTACAAACTGAACTGGATGAGCTTGATAATATTTTATGTACGCCTTTATCCATGCCAGCGGATACGTTAGACTCGTTGATGGATGATCTTATGACGCCATCAACTATACAGTATACTATGGAACCGCTGGAGACTCAGTCAGGCTTTGAACTGCCAGATTTTATGTAACTATAAAAATATGTAAAATTTAAAAAATTTGGGTCAAACGAGGCTTCCTCATGTTTAGATTTGTCATTATGACTTATCTTTACGATGGAAGCCTCGTTTGACCCATTTTTTTTAAATCGAAATGCTACCAATATTGGTATTGAAAAAAAAATAACTTGTAAATTTTATCAGAACAATAAAAAAATATTTAAAAAAAAAATTGAGTCAAACGAGACTTCCTCATATTTAGATTTGTCAGTATGACTTATCTTTACAATGGAAGCCTCGTTTGACCCATTTTTTTTAAATCAAAATGCTACCAATATTGGATTTGTAAAAAAATAACTTGTAAATTTTATCAGATTAATTAGAAAGTGACACATGACAATACTTTATCCATCTAAGTCACATTAAAATCAACCAACCAACCAACCTTGAAAAAAAAAAAAAAAAAAAAAATTTTTTTTTTTTTTTTTTTTTTTTTTTTTTTTTTCAAGGTTGGTTGGTTGGTTGATATATATTTGTTTCCTCGTTCATCACTTTTCATTTATCAAGATTAACTTTTCAATTTAATCCTATCATGTTTTATTCAAAGGCTAAGTTTCAAAGCCTCATTTTAAATGAAACCTGTTAATTTTGATCATGTGGGTCACTTGGCCATCCAAACTACAAACTTGGCAATTAGATGTTTGAACTGACCCTTTAAAATTTATCTAAGCCATAGTAGCCTTTCAATTTTGACTGTTTAAACGTAAATCGGCTATGCAAGAGGTCATGATAAAACTGAGTCCTGTATCTGGACCATGTCAACACGAAGACCTTTGACATGGCAAAGCTTAGCAGGTAAAATTTAAACGCGCTGGGCTAGTCAGGATAAACGTAACCATTGAACTCTGGGCCATGCTTAGCGGTAGCAGCCCATATTGTAAAAATAATATTTGCGAGATACAATGGCAAAGCGACAAATGAAAAGCTTAAAAGTAGCGGCCCAGTCTATGGCATCATTTTAAATGTTAATATTGAGCCATCCAAGAGACCTTAATAGAATCGGCTTACTGAACAGGTGAAATCTGAAAGACTTAGAGAGCCCATATTGTAAAAATTTAAAATTATAAACTTCAAAAGTGGATATATGTAGGAAGTGTGTTAAGTTTTAAAGTCACATGACCACTCTTGACCAACCAACCAACCTTGAAAAAAAAAAAAAAAAAAAAAAAAAAAAAATTTTTTTTTTTTTTTTTTTTTTTTTTTTTTTTTTTTTCAAGGTTGGTTGGTTTTATTTTAAGAGTGGGTGTGGTCATGTGACTAGTAAATATCATCGGATCAAAAAGTGATATAATCGAGATTAATTTCGGTGCTAAAAAGAAGAACCCAAATTGTCTTCCCAACTGGCTGAACCCAGATTAGGTATTTTTTAGCTTAAAATCTTAGCTGATCTGAGTTTGGTCGTTGGTAAAAAATATCAGCGGATTTTTCTAAGGCCCAAATGAAATTCTTTCAAACTAAATCTGGCAGACTAAAATTTAGTAAGAATTACATAGTCATAGTAGTCATCCCTCCCATCATCCCCGACATCTCTTTAAGAAGAGACCGTAAAACGTAAAGTCAGATCCGTCTCGGTACCACGTCTGGACTCGTCCGAGGTTCAGATCAAATGACTATTGTTAGCCCGCTTAGAGAGAGACTTGGCATAGTGCCAACTGAGTCGATACACGGGAATGAGTCGATACTGTTTAGACATCTTCATAATTGGCCAATCTATATTTTAAACTATCATTTTCAGCTTGCAAGCTAGCCATTTCCTCTTTCAGGCTAGCATTTTCACCTTTTAAACTATCATTTTCCGCTTTCAAGATAGCCATTTCTGCTTTCAGGCTGGCCATTTCGTCTTTCAGGCTAGCAATTGCGTTCACTTGTAAATTATAAATAATTTCCCACAAGCGTATTCTATCAGCCTGTAGCGTTTTGATTTCGTCTTGCAGAGTTTCTCTCGTTTCTCTGATATTATTTTCGTAAATCTCTTTCATATTTTTCATTTCGGCTTCTATCTCCTTGAAACTTTT
The DNA here is from genome assembly GCA_963930645.1 of Salticus scenicus. Lineage (NCBI taxonomy): Eukaryota > Metazoa > Arthropoda > Arachnida > Araneae > Salticidae > Salticus > Salticus scenicus. The sequence goes on along the minus strand of OZ005652.1, from coordinate 316,788,886 downwards.
CAATATGGGCCTCATGGCAAGTATGGACTGGCAAGTATGGTAGTAGAAGATGAATGGCAAAATTAAATCTTGGCCAATATATATATAGGCAAAGTGAAGCCACGCCCACCTAAAAAAAAAAAAAAAAAAAAAAAAAAAAAATTTTTTTTTTTTTTTTTTTTTTTTTTTTTTTTTTTTTTGAGTGGGCGTGGCTTTATTTTGCCTATATATACCGACCCTTGTAAATTTTAAAATTATATCCAGCTATCTTCAAGCCATTATTCATCTTCTACGATGCCTGCCGGTCCCAATTTGAGAAGGTATATGAACGCTCTCGCAGGCGACAGAACTCACTTTTCGTGTCCGCGCTGTAACGTTCTTGTCTTGCCCAAAGATTATGAAAGGCATTGTAGGAATGAAACCACCATGGACCCTTTAACATGCTGCGTTTGGTGCGAGGGCCAATTTACATTCCAAAGAGGGGAAAAGAACGGTGCCGCTGATCATTTGATAGAATGCTTTAGAAATTTTAGATTTAGGATGACTGAGCCTGAGCCTGAACCTGAGCCTGATTCTGATGACGAAGATCCTGCTGCCGACCCATACGAATTTTTCGATTTCGACCCAATGTGCGCAAAAAAAGATTTTTTCGAGCATACGCGTTACTTCATGGACGACTGGGCCTACGAACCCGTCTGGACGATCGATTTAGAGCCTCCACCCGTACCTTTCGAAGACGAAACGCTGAATTTGGCCGCCTCTTGCGTGCTGAGATATCTTGAAGGTAACCTGGCGTTCATCCACGTCATGGTGCGAGCCGTAGCCTATAGGGATTTTATAAGATTCATGGATAGAGACGACGGCTTGACCCGAACCCTACCCTTTTCATGTTGGTGCGACGGCGGCAGGGAAACCAATCCCAAATTCAGGCAGCATAGGCACATGGTCGTGGTAACTCATTCAGAAGATCATTTTCACAAGAACGTGTGGGGTAGGATCAGGCCCGACGAGCGACCGTATGTCGGTTACAGCTGCCTGAAAAGCAAATCTATAGAGACCGTCTGGCATTTGGTCAATACGCTGGGATATCTCAGCAACCGAAAATCTAGCTGTAATTTTTCATTCGAAAGCCAACTAGGGGTTGGTAACAGGAAACATTTTTACATCCAGGAGACGCTTCCCAAAGATTACAGATTGGTCTTGGCTACGCTCTGGAACGGAGGCATCATGAGGCTCCTAACCCAAAATTATGCCTGCAGGCATCCCGATAAATTGCTCAAAGTTCCAATAGCGTTCATCGACGGAAAATATAAAATCAAAATCAAACATTTGCCAGGCATAAAACTGAAACTGGTACTACCCGTATCGAGAAATTTCAAGTCGTCTAGTGCGCGTACCCAATACTTCTTGCATCTGAACAACGAAAAAAAGATGTATTTTACGCCAGGTACGCAGACCGAAGAAGATTACAAACTGTTTTACGAAGTCGTTAAAGAAGATTATTGGGAACCCAGCAAGCGTCAACAGATGTGCTTCCAGTGCGTGATGCCCATAGTGGGACGCTGCAAAGGGATAGAGGCTGAAATGAAAAATATGAAAGAGATTTACGAAAATAATATACGGACTCTCAAAATTGAAAACCAAACGCTGCAAATGCAAAAAATGGAATACTTGGAACATATTTTTGATTTACACATGCACGAAATTGCTAACCTGAAAACTGAAGTTGCTAACCTGAAAGAGGGAATGGCTAACTTGCAAGCGGAAAATGATAGTTTAAAAGAGGGAATGGCTAGCTTGAAAGCGGAAAATGATAGTTTAAAAGCTGAAGTGGCCAGCTTGAAACAAAGATTGGTCAAATATGAAGATGTCTAAAATATTCATCTTCTACTACCATACTTACCAGTCCCGCTCTCGACACAGTATCGACTCATTCCCGTGTATCGACTCAGTTGGCACTATGCCAAGTCTCTCTCTAAGCGGGCTAACAATAATCATTTGATCTGAACCTCGGACGAGTCCAGACGTGGTACCGAGACGGATCTGACTTTACGTTTTACGGTCTCTTCTTAAAGAGATGTCGGGGATGATGGGAGGGATGACTACTATGACTATGTAATTCTTACTAAATTTTAGTCTGCCAGATTTAGTTTGAAAGAATTTCATTTGGGCCTTAGAAAAATCCGCTGATATTTTTTACCAACGACCAAACTCAGATCAGCTAAGATTTTAAGCTAAAAAATACCTAATCTGGGTTCAGCCAGTTGGGAAGACAATTTGGGTTCTTCTTTTTAGCACCGAAATTAATCTCGATTATATCACTTTTTGATCCGATGATATTTACTAGTCACATGACCACACCCACTCTTAAAAAAAAAAAAAAAAAAAAAAAAAAAATTTTTTTTTTTTTTTTTTTTTTTTTTTTTTTTTCAAGGTTGGTTGGTTGGTCAAGAGTGGTCATGTGACTTTAAAACTTAACACACTTCCTACATATATCCACTTTTGAAGTTTATAATTTTAAATTTTTACAATATGGGCTCTCTAAGTCTTTCAGATTTCACCTGTTCAGTAAGCCGATTCTATTAAGGTCTCTTGGATGGCTCAATATTAACATTTAAAATGATGCCATAGACTGGGCCGCTACTTTTAAGCTTTTCATTTGTCGCTTTGCCATTGTATCTCGCAAATATTATTTTTACAATATGGGCTGCTACCGCTAAGCATGGCCCAGAGTTCAATGGTTACGTTTATCCTGACTAGCCCAGCGCGTTTAAATTTTACCTGCTAAGCTTTGCCATGTCAAAGGTCTTCGTGTTGACATGGTCCAGATACAGGACTCAGTTTTATCATGACCTCTTGCATAGCCGATTTACGTTTAAACAGTCAAAATTGAAAGGCTACTATGGCTTAGATAAATTTTAAAGGGTCAGTTCAAACATCTAATTGCCAAGTTTGTAGTTTGGATGGCCAAGTGACCCACATGATCAAAATTAACAGGTTTCATTTAAAATGAGGCTTTGAAACTTAGCCTTTGAATAAAACATGATAGGATTAAATTGAAAAGTTAATCTTGATAAATGAAAAGTGATGAACGAGGAAACAAATATATATCAACCAACCAACCAACCTTGAAAAAAAAAAAAAAAAAAAAAAAAAAAAAAAAAAAAAAATTTTTTTTTTTTTTTTTTTTTTTTTTTTTTTCAAGGTTGGTTGGTTGGTTGATTTTAATGTGACTTAGATGGATAAAGTATTGTCATGTGTCACTTTCTAATTAATCTGATAAAATTTACAAGTTATTTTTTTACAAATCCAATATTGGTAGCATTTTGATTTAAAAAAAATGGGTCAAACGAGGCTTCCATTGTAAAGATAAGTCATACTGACAAATCTAAATATGAGGAAGTCTCGTTTGACTCAATTTTTTTTTTAAATATTTTTTTATTGTTCTGATAAAATTTACAAGTTATTTTTTTTTCAATACCAATATTGGTAGCATTTCGATTTAAAAAAAATGGGTCAAACGAGGCTTCCATCGTAAAGATAAGTCATAATGACAAATCTAAACATGAGGAAGCCTCGTTTGACCCAAATTTTTTAAATTTTACATATTTTTATAGTTACATAAAATCTGGCAGTTCAAAGCCTGACTGAGTCTCCAGCGGTTCCATAGTATACTGTATAGTTGATGGCGTCATAAGATCATCCATCAACGAGTCTAACGTATCCGCTGGCATGGATAAAGGCGTACATAAAATATTATCAAGCTCATCCAGTTCAGTTTGTACCTCTGAGCTTTCAATAGTAGGCCATCCATAAAAATATTCTGGATTTTCAATGGGAGTTGGATTTTCAATGGGGCATATCTCAGGACTTTCAATGGGTTCAGGATCTTCAACGGGCTCTGGACTTTCAATGGGTTCAGGATCTTCAACGGGCTCTGGACTTTCAATGGATTCAGGATCTTCAATGGGACATATCTCAGGACTTTCAATGGGCGCTGGACGTTTAAAAACTGGCTCAGGTGGGCATTTAAACACTGGCTCTGTATTTGTGGCCGCTTCCTTGAAAGATGGCTTATGTTTCTTGGCACTCTTGGGAATCGTTTCAGCCTTCCGTTTTACCGATTTAATTCTCAGGTCAAGTCCAGGTAGATCTGGTCCGTAGGGGCGTACAAAGTTATTGTCGGGGCGATCTTTCAAGTTTTTCCAGTCTTTAAAAGTCAGAGACTTGTATTGGGCTGCAAAGTTTGTTGTTATGACTATTGTTCTTCTGTCCACAGGAAAATAGATCTCTGGCTCTGGTTCTTGGGACGACTCTTGGGATGATTCAGGAAAATAGATTTCTGGCTCTTGGGATGGCTCTGAGATTGGAGACGTTGGCTTATCAAAATATTTAGATGTTATTCTAGCGACTTCAGTACTCATTTCTACGGGAGAGTCGTCTTCATCATCTATATGCTGTATCATGGGCGTTGGTACGGATATGTCGTACATACCATCTATTTTTGTTATGCGTTCTACCAAAGGATTTTTGGTTTCGAAGCCCAACTCTAAATTCTCTGGCACAATGTCCAAACTGAAAAAGTTTTTTTGAGTTGTAAACAGAATGTATGTGGTCCCAGCAGGCACCTTGTAACTGGAGTCGGCAATCAATATGAAACGATCGTAGTAGTGGAGCTTGTCGCCAGCAAAGTATCTGTTGTCCGGTTTTACTCGTGTCTCGCCAGGACGCCTCACAAAGAACAGGAATGGCACGTTCAAAGTCTGTATGATATGGGCGCATCCTTGTCCGACGGTTCGCTGACCAAACGTAAAATAGGACTTTACAAGAAACTGATTGTTGGGGCACTTGAAACCAATTCTCACGTCGGCGTTGGTTCTGTTGGCTTCGCTGGGGGGTCTTTTATATCGGTTCATCAGAGTGCTCCATTTAATCTCCTGAGGTCTCAGCGGATAGTTTGTCTTGGCCTCTCTGCCTATGGCTGGGATTGTATTCGTTATCTTGTCCGTCAGAGTACGTTTTTTGAATTCAATCTTCAAATCGGTCGTCATGTATAGACAGAATACACAAATCTTGCCTTCACCGATCATGGTTTGGAAGTGTGGATACTCTTCCAATTTCTTAACGGTAGGCGAAAGGTTTTTGGGAAACAGCTCGATAACCCCAAAACGGTTTCGTAGCGAGTTTACCGCTTTAAGCTTCTTCAGAGAGCATTGAGTTTTATACATATTGGTAGTTTAAAGCTCCGAAGAGAGAATGGCTATTCGATCAAATGTCAGAGCTTATATAGTCGATCTGATGCAGGATATTGCATAAGTCGGGATATTGTCAATCTGAAGACAGGATATTGCATAAGTCAGTTTCTACGAAAACAGGATGAGATAAGGCTATTTATAGATGTCGCTAAACGCGGAAAAAGGATATTGTATAACTCATTTGCTATGAAACAGGATGCTGAACAGGATACATTTTTATAAACGCAGATAAGCATTGCTGGACAATGATAGTGTATACACTTTAACATGAGATATATATATATAGGCAAGCTAGAGTCAATCAATCAATCAACCAACCTTGAAAAAAAAAAAAAAAAAAAAAAAAAAAAAAAAAAAAAAATATTTTTTTTTTTTTTTTTTTTTTTTTTTTTTTTTTCAAGGTTGGTTGATTGATTGATTGGCTCTAGCTAACCTATATATATCATGTTAAAGTGTCTTTGGCCGATTTCTATAATTTTTTCAAGATACTATTTTTTTTTGGACTTTGCAATTTTTCACCAAAATTTTTCAAAGTTTATCATTTCAGTTTTATAGTTTTTGATTTGAAAATAATATTTTTTTGCCAACCTGTTTTAAGTTAGCGTTTATATAAAAATATATATCTCCAAGACTTCAGTTATAAAAATATCCATTCAAATTCTTAAATATCCATTCAAATTCTTAAGTCAAAATCTTAAACGCATCCAATATTGGCAATATAATTGTTACAAAAAAAACGGGTCGAACGAAGTGTCAAAGACAGTAATCTGCCATGAGACACTTCGTTCGACCCGATTTTTTTATAAATCGTTTGGGCTTAAACCCAACAGTAATTTTTCCTGACCTCTGTTTGTATGTGGCTGTAACATTTGCCATCTCTCAGATCGACGATTGACTTGAGAACGACTATGCCCTGCTGTCTTCGAATTCTAGGATCTTCAAAGCCAGCAGTTTTTAGTTTAGGCCGTACCACGAAATCTATCTTCGGTGGAGGCTTCCAAGGGCGATAAACTGTTACTTTGGACGGGTCTTCTGAAATTGGAGATTTTGGTAGCGGGCTTAATAGCGTTGGTACTTTAAAATACATCATCTCTGACATGGGTATTGAAATTTGAACTGGTGTGGGAACTGGATCAGGCTTAGGTGTGAGAACTGGATCAGGCTTAGGTGTGGGAACTGGATCTGGTTTAGGTGTGGGAACTGGATCTGGTTTAAGTGCTGGTGCTGGTTTTTGAATGAGAACTGGCTTAGGTTTGGGAATAATGGCTGGAGCTGGCATTTTCATAGAACGGTCGTAATTACATATCAATTCACAAGATATGCGAGGGGTGTTCAATACGTTCCATTGCGGCATTATGACACAGTCGCAATCAACTCGTTCGTCCGTCAGAGAGTCAAATGATAGAGTGGCCATTTCAAAAAGCAGAGGGTCAGAATGAATGAGCTGGGGCGAGAGGCCGGTATTTATACTCTGGCGAGCGGATGCATGATATCTGATAAGGCTCGACCAGATGACCTTTTAGATTATCGCTTAGAGAGGGTTGCTATCGGCGAGGGACAGCCGTTGCTGGCAAAGATTGAGATAGACTGATGAAGTGGCACGTCAGCGATACTATATATAGAGAATGTAATCAACCAACCAACCAACCTTGAAAAAAAAAAAAAAAAAAAAAAAAAAAAAAAAAAATATTTTTTTTTTTTTTTTTTTTTTTTTTTTTTTTTCAGGTGCCACGCCCACCCTTGAAGCTTGTCTATATATACTATGGCTAACATGACTACACGCTCATTGTGTCTCGCCAGCAACGGGTCACTCGTAATAGGTTTTCAGCAAGATTGATGGAGATTTTTCTATAAAAGCCTATGATCTATCCTGATTTCATGAAAACCTGCAGTAATTTGTCAGACAAAAGTCTTGTTTTCAAAGCCAATACTGTATAAATTATGCTATTTCATCCTATTTTAAAAGAAGTGGGTCAGGAGCTAGTTTATGCATGACCGTACAGTAGAAGAAATAAATTCCACTCCCACCCACCCTAATAGATATACTATATATATACTATATATATAGACTGCAGCGCCATCTACAATGATTGGCTAAAGAAATATAGCTTTAGTAGCCAACTTAGAAATATAGCTTTAACGGCCAACTTAGAACTGTAGCAGCCAACTTAGAAATATCTTTAGAAACCAACAGAATGAATGTAGCTTGAGTACGGAGCCGCTATTTATACTAAATATAAATCAACTAATCAACCAACCATCTGAAAAAAAAAAAAAAAAAAAAAAAAAAAAAAAATTTTTTTTTTTTTTTTTTTTTTTTTTTTTTTTTTTTTTTAGATGGTTGGTTGATTAGTTGATTTATATTTAGTATAAATAGCGGCTCCGTACTCAAGCTACATTCATTCTGTCTTCATACTCATTGAAATAGCTTATTAGATATTTTCTAGTCTGACCGTTCTGTTTCTAATCTATTTACAATGGCTCTTATCAAGTACCACGAGATCACAAGCCAAATTTATTCGGGCATACCTTTAATAGCTACCGAAAAATTGGATGGCTCTAATATCGGTATTGGCTACGTGAATAATACGTTCAGGATACAATCTAGAAACGTAGTGCTAGATGAAAAGACACGCCTTTTTAACTTGAACGCAATCTTGGAACCGCTGTCGGAAAAGGTACGGCTTATCAAAGACATTTTACATGACAATTTTATCATTTATGGAGAAGTATTCGGAAGCCACATGAAGAGAATAATCTATCGTGATTTTGAATCCGAAGCCGTATTCGGTAGCAAGACTGTCTTTTTTCGGGCCTTCGACATCTACCAACTGGATTCAGATACGTTTATGAAGTATAGCGACGCCGTGAACATTTTCCAGCGAGTGAAGCTACCCCACGTACCCATTTTAGATTTAGATTACCAAACGATAGGGGATCTGTACGAAAAAGTTGAAACGTATCCCAGCGCTTATGCAGAGTGTCCGCTAGAAGGATTCGTCATGAAGGCCGACGCTGAAGAATCTCCACGCTCTAGGAACATTTTTAAGGTTAAGCGTAAGCAGTTCAACGAACAAGCTCTCAATAAGTACAAGATCAAAAATTATGTAAATTATAATAGATACCTATCTGCGTACTCCAAAATCGGCGAAGACTTTGAAAAAATCAAAGAAGAAATGGTGAGCGATTCGCTAAAAGATATAATTTCAGTCTATGAAAAGGACGAGGGCTGCAGCTATGACTTGGACTCGATTCGTACAGAGATTGAAAACGAGGCGGATAAGCTTATAAAGAAGTTTTCTAGAACTAAATAAACAACTAACTTGAAAAAAAAAAAAAAAAAAAAAAAAAAAAAAAAATTTTTTTTTTTTTTTTTTTTTTTTTTTTTTTACATGCCACGCCCACTCATGGATATTTTATATAAATAGTGGTTCCGTACTCAAGCTACCATCATTCTTCCATTGTCTCTGTTTATTGAAAGATCATAGCGCAATCATGTATCTGAAAATTTGTTTTGATACCAAACCTGCACTCATCGCTGCTACTGTTGGTAGAGATGTTTATTTCATAGCCGTCGATGTTGGCAAATATCTAGGCTACGCGTCACCTTACAACTTTGCACATCGATATTCCAACAAGGATCTGGCTAATCTATATCCCAATGCACAACGCTTGAACATGAGTTCCAGGCGCGTGTTTGATTTCAACGATATGCTTCAGGTACTTGTGAAGACGCACCGAATGCCTATCGAGGAGATCTGCCGTATCCAGAAACTGTGGACCGATGGCCGGGTAACCTCTACGTATCCCAGCATTATACCGTTCAGCAGAAGGATGGCCTTTGAAATCACAGTTCGAAACGAAGGCGAGATGAATTTACAAGATTGGCTTAAAGGGTATTACGAATACTCGAGCGCAGTCTGCGAACAACATACGAATATCTACGCACCCCCGTCGGTAGAATCCAGGTATGGGGATACTGAAGAAGAGAAACCTAGCAACTTTTCCATGCGTGTGAGAGCTGAAGGTATATGGTCTGTCAAATCGGGCGACATGCTTCAAGAATTGACTGCTACGGTTAAGAGAAAGTTTGAGGAAATAGAAAAAGACTATGTAGTTGACGAAAAAGACAGAGCGTATGAGTTGACCGTCAAGCTGGCTCGTAGAGAGAGAGTTTAATTATGTTAAACTACCAACTGTGAAAAAAAATGTTTGAGTCAATCAACCAACCTTTGAAAAAAAAAAAAAAAAAAAAAAAAAAAAAAAATTTTTTTTTTTTTTTTTTTTTTTTTTTTTTTCGTTGGTTGATTGATTGATTGACTCTAGCTAGCCTATATATATCATGCTAAAGTAACAGTTTATCTAAATTTGCTGATGTACCACCACCTCTGTCAAAATTTTCAATTTTTTTTAAATTTGAAAAAAAAAAACAACTGAATTAAATTGCTTATTTTACTATGTATATGTAATAAGAATCACGATTCCACGATTAGTTTTCAAAAATATTTTTATTTTAAGATTACGTTTCTAAAGTTGGCCAAAATTTTCATTTTTTTTTAATTTGAAAAAAAAAACGACTGAAAGTAATTAAATTGCTTATTTTACTATGTATATGTAATAAGAATCACGATTCCACGATTAGTTTTCAAAAATATTTTTATTTTAAGGTTACGTTTCTAAAGTTGGTCGAATTTGCAATAGTCAACTCAAAGTCTAAATCTTCATTTTTGAAAATATACTTAATTCAATTAGTATAATCTGAAGACAGGATATTGCATAAGTCAGTTTCTACGAAAACAGGATGAGATAAGGCTTATTTTAGATGAAACAGGATATTGCCAATCTGAAGACAGGATATTGCATAAGTCAGTTTCTACGAGAACAGGATGAGATAAGGCTTATTATAGATGTCGCGGAAACAGGATATTGTATAACTCATTTGCTATGAAAACAGGATGCATTTTTATAGACGCAGATAAGCATTGCTGGACAATGATAATGTATATACTTTAGCATAATATATATAGGTTAGCTAGAGGCAATCAATCAATCAACCAACCTTTGAAAAAAAAAAAAAAAAAAAAAAAAAAAAAAAAAAAAATATATATATATATATATTTTTTTTTTTTTTTTTTTTTTTTTTTTTTTTCAAGGTTGGTTGATTGATTGACTCTAGCTAGCCTATATATATCATGCTAAAGTAACAGTTTATCTAAATTTGCTGATGTGCCACCACCTCTGTCAAAATTTTCAATTTTTTTTTAAATTTGAAAAAAAAACGACTGAATTAAATTGCTTATTTTACTATGTATATGTAATAAGAATCACGATTCCACGATTAGTTTTCAAAAATATTTTTATTTTAAGATCACGTTTCTAAAGTTGGCCAAATTTGCAAAATTTTCAATTTTTTTTAAATTTGAAAAAAACGACTGAATTAAATTGCTTATTTTACTATGTATATGTAATAAGAATCACGATTCCACGATTAGTTTTCAAAAATATTTTTATTTTAAGATCACGTTTCTAAAGTTGGTCAAATTTTCATTTTTTTTTAAATTTGAAAAAAAAACGACTGAATTAAATTGCTTATTTTACTATGTATATGTAATAAGAATCACGATTCCACGATTAGTTTTCAAAAATATTTTTATTTTAAGATCACGTTTCTAAAGTTGGCCAAATTTGCAAAATTTTCATTTTTTTTTAAATTTGAAAAAAAAACGACTGAAAAGTAATTAAATTGCTTATTTTACTATGTATATGTAATAAGAATTACGATTCTACGATTAGTTTTCAAAAATATTTTTATTTTAAGATCACGTTTCTAAAGTTGGTTGAATTTGCAATAGTCAACTCAAAGTCTAAATCTTCATTTTTGAAAATATACTTAATTCAATTAGCATTATAAATATATATCAACCAACCAACCTTGAAAAAAAAAAAAAAAAAAAAAAAAAAAATATATATATTTTTTTTTTTTTTTTTTTTTTTTTTTTTCAAGGTTGGTTGATTGATTGATTGACTCTAGCTAGCCTATATATATATCATGCTAAAGTAACAGTTTATCTAAATTTGCTGATGTGTCATCACCTCTGTCAAAATTTTCAATTTTTTTTAAATTTGAAAAAAAAACAACTGAAACGTAATTAAATTGCTTATTTTACTATGTATATGTAATAAGAATCACGATTCCACGATTAGTTTTCAAAAATATTTTTATTTTAAGATCACGTTTCTAAAGTTGGTCGAATTTGCAAAATTTTCAATTTTTTTTTAAATTTGAAAAAAAAACGACTGAATTAAATTGCTTATTTTACCATGTATATGTAATAAGAATCACGATTCCACGATTAGTTTTCAAAAATATTTTTATTTTAAGATCACGTTTCTAAAGTTGGTCAAATTTGCAAAATTTTCATTTTTTTTAAATTTGAAAAAAAACGACTGAATTAAATTGCTTATTTTACTATGTATATGTAATAAGAATCACGATTCCACGATTAGTTTTCAAAAATATTTTTATTTTAAGATCACGTTTTTAAAGTTGGTCAAATTTGCAAAATTTTCAATTTTTTTTAAATTTGAAAATATACTTAATTCAATTAGCATTATAAATATATATCAACCAACCAACCTTAAAAAAATTGTAAAGTCTCAACTTAAACGTCTTAATTATTTTTTTATGCTGATAACCTCTTCAATACTAGCTTAATAGATTTTTTTTATAAATACTTAAATTAAACCCCTCAAAGTCTTAAATTAAACCCGTCCAATGTTGGCACTATATCTATCGCAAAAAAATGGGTCGAACGAGGTGTCAAAGACAGAAATTCTGCCATGAGACACCTCGTTCGACCCATTTTTTTACTCTCATTTTAAAGATTAACACAAGCTCTCTATGGGTTGCTCATTAGATGACCTCCTGATGGTCATCTTCAACGGTCCGGTCATTTGGGATTTGTATAATTCATAATCCTCATATTCAAGTTTAAAAAATTTCCTCACCTGTAGTTGGTATGTGGCAAGGAAGTCTTCGAACTTGGTATGGGACCTTTCTACAAATCTAACACCTATGGCTTTCTCGAAGCTGAGCTTCATGTTAGCCTGGTATTTCACCATGGCCGAACCATCGAACATCTTATCAAACTCCTGTCTGCCCATGAACCCTCCCAAATGATGTTTGGCTTCGCTAATGGAGAAGATTCTCGTCTTAGCGAGCCATTTGGGTAAATCGATTTTAGGGTCCATTACATCTCGGACGGTGAGGCCTGCATATCTCTCGGCAAAATGGAGATCTAGAGGATGCCTCGAGTAGATAGCCAGGTCCTCAGCCCGGACAAACAGGGTGCCATCAGAGGCCATTAAGCATTTAAAGGCAACGCCATAGGCATAATTTTTTACATGGAAAAACATGACTGAGCTAATGAATCTAAGCAGCTAGTAGAGAGATCGACTAGCAATTGAAGAGCTCTCGCTGGACACTCGTATATATACCCGGTCTTATCAATAGGATCTGATAGTAAATTTCTAGGAACCGCTTATCAAGAGGAAAGGCTTGCATAATATCCTGTCTCTTGAGCAATTTTTATCGATCTGATTATAACCGGGCATCCTGAGGAAAGGCTTACATAATATCCTGTCAACACTTCTCGAAAAATCTTTTTATAGAGATCTGATTGTAATTTTAATCGAAGCCGCTTATCAAGCATCCTGTCAATAGTTTCTCGAAAATCTTTTTATAGAGATCAGATCATAATAACTGGCTTGGCTACACTTAGCCTTTAAAATTTTAAATTTTACATAAAAAATGTAAATTTTAAATGAAAAAAATTAAATTTTTAAACTCAGATCCCTTAAATTTAGCTATTGAGTCTGTATATTTTAACAAGATTCATATTTATTTTATAGCTAAGCCATATCCCTTGAAAATTACAATCGGTACGCATTCAATGTTGGCTTGGCTACACTTAGCCTTTAAAAATTTTAAATTTTACACAAAAAATGTAAATTTTAAACGAAAAAATTAAATTTTTAAATTCAGATCCCTTAAATTTAGCTATCGAGTCTGTATATTTTACCAAGTTTCATATTTATCTTATAGCTAAGCCATATCCCTTGAAAATTAAGAGATCAGATTATAATGACTGCCACACTTAGTCTTTAAAAATTTTAAATTTTACACGAAAAAAATGTAAATTTTAAACGAAAAAATTAAAATTTTAAACTCAGATCCCTTAAATTTAGCTATCGAGTCTGTATATTTTACCAAGTTTCATATTTATCTTATAGCTAAGCCATATCCCTTGAAAAATTAGAATTATAATGACCGCCACACTTAGTCTTTAAAAATTTTAAATTTTACACAGTAAATTTTAAATGAAACAATTAAATTTTTAAATTCAGATACCTTAAATTTGTCTATAGATATTTTATCAAAATTATCTTATAGCTAAGCCATATCCCTTGAAAATTACAAGTTCAAATCGGTACGCATCCAATGTTGGCACTCTATCTATCGCAAAAAAATGGGCCGAGCGAAGCCTCAATGACTTATGTCATGAGAGGCTTCGCTCGACCCATTTTTTTGCACCTCGTCCTGATCTTAAGACGAGGATTTATAGAAGTAGGGCTTGTTTCCCACCAAAACTTTTATTTTTCGGGGGAAATAGCCTAGCTCCAAGTCCCCATATCGTTCGCCGAACACATAGGTGTCCATGGGTACCGTTGCCAGGTACTCCTCCATGACATTCTTTAAGTCGGCCAAGAAACTCTCCATTGTGGCATTGGATGAGGTTATGGCTGCGAGCTTAACCTGGACAGGCCGCCTCAGGTTTAAGCTGCATTCGATGGGCGTAAGAATTTCAATCGGCCCCTGAAATAGGGAATCAAACTCTCCTGGATGCATATCCATCAATATTTTTGCATCCTCTAGTCCAAAGACGCATGTCTTGGCTAGAGACGGGGGTAGTTTCAAGCCCTCAGGAGCAATGTCCGTTACCGTTATATGGCACAAGTTCACCACTCTACTGGAGTTTTCATGCCCCATGTAATAGGCCACGTCTCGGCCTTTGATAAAAATTTGGTTGTCAAATGATAAAAAGCATGTTAATTTAACATTCAGTTCATCAGACAGAATTTGGAAGATCATTTTGGAAAGTATCAAACAGTAAGCAGTAGCTCAGAATGAAATGTCTCGTCCAGCAGCCTGTATATATACTAGCAGTAATCTTTAGTTCTATCTAAATTCCAAGTAAATATCTTATCTACATCCTGTGACGCACGTCCTGTGACGCACATCCTCATGCTATCGGATTAATTATATAAATAATTTTATCGCGTCCTGTTCTAGAAAGACAGATTTTATCGCATCCTCAAAAAACAGCTGATACATCCTGTTTTCTTAGTAAAGCCTGATAAAACGAGGTCACGAATCGGGTATATATACGAGCTGCCTCTAAGAGCCTGCATCATTTTGACTTTTATTGCTATTGCCATAAGTCATGCTATTCACTATTGAACATCCACAGCTTGACGCTAAAATCCTATTCGTAGTCTCTGCGGATGGACTTTTGTTCGTCAGGGCCTCTGATGTGGCCAAGCTGATGGGTCGATCGAATGCTTATGTGAAAAAAACGACCAGGTTGAAGGTGAGCGATCTCGTTTACAGGAGGGTCAGGCTACCTATCTCTCTAGCCAATACCTGGGTGTATCCAGTCGACGAGATACATTTTGGAGATGCCCTGTCGTCGTTGGGATTCGAGGCCATGCTGACATCCTCTAAAATCCAGATTCTAGACCCCATAGTACCCACCTCATGCATCCATAAAGCCATCCGAATTCGGATCGTGAGGGACTCTGACACATTCATAAATGAATTCTTAAAAGATTTCATAGACAGAACCATGCTGTTCTTCGATGGGGACCACGATGACGACCCTCGCCTCCACGAAGATAGATTTGAGACTATTTCTTGGACAGACACCCCTCCGTCCAAAATCAAAGTCTTTGTGGGGGATCGATCTAGATGGTACAAACTGATGCCTTAAATCTGGAGGGGGCAAAAAAATGGGCCGAACGAAGCGTCTCATGGCAGATTTCTGTCTTTGACGCTTCGTTCGGCCCATTTTTTTGCGATAGATAGAGTGCCAATATTGGATGTTTATAAATTGAGACTTTGAATTAGAGAGAGATAATAATATTATTTTAATATTGAAACGATGCCTTTGAATCTGAGATAGCTAATGTCTTTGAGATAGAAATATCGAATAAGATTTTAAATCAACCAATCAACCAACCTTGAAAAAAAAAAAAAAAAAAAAAAAAAAAAAAAAAAAAAAAATTTTTTTTTTTTTTTTTTTTTTTTTTTTTTTTTTTCCCTTCAAGGTTGGTTGATTGGTTGATTGACTTGGATTCATTCTTTATAAATAGCCGTACTCATTCTGTCTGAAATTTACAATATTGAATAAGGACATTTTTTAAATGAATGCTGTACCAATATTGAATATATTTTTTTAACGATTCGATAAACAAATAATATATTTTTAACGATTCGATAAACAAATAATAAATATTTTATTATTAAAAATAAAATATTTAAATAATAAATATTTTATTATTAAAATAAAATATTTAAATAATATATTTAAATTCTAAATATTTATTATTCAAACCGACAACTGAATCGAATCGTGAAAAATTCTGACGGGGTGGAGTTGCTCGAATAATACTTCTGGCGACTGTATGTATGACATGTAATATGTATTGTACGAAATATTGTTTCATATTATTCATTACTCTTTTACTATAAGTTGTTAAAATAACCATGATTTTTGAAAGGAATTAAATATTTTCGCCAGATAATTTGGCGATATTCTTTTTTTTTCGCCAAAGATGACAGAAATGAAATCTATTCCGCTGCAAAATATTAGTATCTTACATCAGATATTTTATTTAGGAATTTGAAAACAAATTTGACTTCAAACTATGATAGAATATTTATCATTTTCCTTTTAATTAGTATATTATTAGTATATTAAAATTTAAAAGCATGGTATATAAAAAGTTTTTTTTTTATCTTATAATTATTCTTATCTTAATCCTCAATGTTTCCCATCTTTATTAACTTGAATTTACTATTAAAATTTTAACATACTCAAAAACTTCTCATCACTTCGTTAAAATACACTAAACTTTTCCAAAATCTTTTTCTATTTAAAATGATACATGTATTTACTTTAAATGTCCAATATTTCATAAGATTTCCAATTTTAAAGTTTTAAAATATTTATCAAATTTATTAATTTATCTGGTTTAGCCTTATTGTTTTCCTTTTTATAACTACAGCTGTTGCCCTCTTTAAAATATTTAAAATGATGAGGTCATTTTATAGTAAAATTATCCATTATAGCATATATTATATTTCACTCCTCCATAAAAATTGATTTTAAAATCGTCTGTTTCTTTTATACTTTTATTTTAATAGAATTTTAATAGAATTTAATTTATATATTAGTCATTTTAGCAATTTTATCCAAAGTAGCATTAGAAATAATATATATCACTTCTCCATTAAAATTTATAGGACCCTACAATAAAATTAATTTGTGCTTAATATCAACACTACGAAAATTTTTATCAATCGCTTCCAAATTTTGACCTAAGTTTCAAATCTCAACCCTGTGGGTTTTTACATCGGCTACAACGTTTTCGTCTTTGTTCGTAAATAATAATTTGACTGTACTAAATAGTTTACAGCCGTATAATTCAACGTATAACTTAGTCACAGCAACGCGTGGCCGGGTCTGCTAGTATAAATATAAGCGAAATACCATACATTCATTCATCTATTAACGCCGAATCCAAACTGCTCAAGATAACAACTTATCATTTGGACCGAAAGTTCCTTTGATGTCGTAGACACCAAAAAAGTGATTTTACAAAATTTATCATCCAAGGGGACGATAGGAGCATAATGTAGTTTCACATAAACCTCCATATCTCAGAGAGAGAGAGAGAGAGAGAAAGGAAATCCGTAAGGTTTTTTCCTTTAAAATATAACCAACACCAATACCTAAAAAACAATAAAAATTTTTTTTAAGGTTTCGTCCATTAGGGAAGGAGCAAAACGTAATTTTACATAACCTTTCATCTATTTTTATAAAAGAGTAGATCCACTTACTGATCCATTGTGGACCGAAGCGATTACAAAGCAGATTGGGTCACGAATTTTGATGTGAAGGGTTCTGGGGCCCTTACCCTTACTGAGAGAGAGAGATAGAGAAACCAATAAGACATGGTTTTGCGAAATTCTCCCTCTTGTCACACTGCGAGGGCAGATATCAAAAACACGCTTGCGAGCGTAACTCGAATTCAAATTATTTTACGGTGAAGAAATTGTACACGGTAAAACAAGATTCAAATAAAGAAGAAAAAAAAATAAAAATAAAAAGATAATAATGATGATGATAAAAAATCCGTGATTTTCGAATTTTTTATTTTAATGGTGAGGATTACAAAATTTAACCCTTAAGAGGTGAAAATGAGAGTTTAACATTTCTACCCATTAAAACACGAATAAACTACTACGTCAGAAACGCCAAAAGAAAAATAATTGCGATGCATACAGCTGTTTCGGTAGCCTTAAGCGTACCGTCTTCAGTGCAAAAAGAATTCTGAATCTGGAGAAGTGCTCGTATATATAGGAGAGGGACCAAATTTAGTTCAACTAATAGGATTACGGGAAAGGTGGAGTGTGGGGCCAATAGGAATTTAGGAATGTTAGCTGTGTAAACAGCAGAAAAATTAAGAAAATGTGGACTGAATGTAAAATTTCCAACAATCAGACAAATAGGGAACAGCGAAATCACAATTTACGAGGTTTTTAAAATTTTTATAAATATGAAAAGCTTCAAAGAAATCGAGTTCATGAATGGATTTAGGTCTGCAAATTATTTTAGCTGAATTAAATTTAAAATTATGATTTTCTTCCCTGCAATGCTTAGAAATAGC
Source organism: Salticus scenicus (assembly GCA_963930645.1). NCBI lineage: Eukaryota > Metazoa > Arthropoda > Arachnida > Araneae > Salticidae > Salticus > Salticus scenicus. The sequence goes on along the minus strand of OZ005652.1, from coordinate 316,770,641 downwards.
CAATTTATTGATTTCTTGTTTGCAGACGTAATTCATATGTTCTTTTAGACGAAATTTAAGACTGGATTAACTAAATTCGGTCCCTTTCCTATATATACGAGAACTTCTCCAGATTCAGAATTCTTTCAGAACTCTACCCATTCTTGGCACATAGAAAATCATAGTGGTTTCCTGTGGAAAAGCTTGAAATTTAGAAAAATGTCTCCTCTTTTACCTCATTAAGGTAAAAGATGAGAATTTTCTGAAGTTTAACCCTTAAGGAACGTCTGGAATTTCTATCTGTTCTACGCATGTGGAAAATCGCAGTGGTTTCTAATAGAATTTTTGAATAAATTTGAAAAAAGCTTGATCTTAGAATAAACAATCTCTTGCCAACAGCTCAAATTAATTGGTTTTGATTAATTTTTTTTTTTTTAATTATTTTTCCCATGCGAAGAGCGGGTAAAATCTTTTGCTATCGGGCACATTAATTACCTTTACATACAATTTTTCATTTTTAATTATCTTTCCAATTCGAAGAATATATAGAAATGCTTATAATAATAATAATAATAATAGCAATAACAACAATAATAATAAACAAGAAACCTTATGTTAAATTATTTTAACAAAAATAAAATTACATCCGTTTTCATTGCTCTTTCATTCAGATTTCATGTAATCAAAAGTTCATATTGATAAACGTCCCTTAATATACTTAAATACAACTGTATTATGCATATATATATTTTTTTTCTAAGGTAATAGATATACAGTGTTATCACATGCAAAAACGGGAAATAATAGTGAAAAATGCAGATAAAAAGCATGAAAATAATAATAATAATAATAATAATACTCAATCCAGGGATTTACATATTTCCTTATTCACATGATACAGGAGGATAGAAATAAATAAATAAAAATAAAAATAAAAAGGTAAAGCAGGTAAACAAAAAACAATCAAGAATCACATAGGATCATACGGTTGCAAACGCTATCCAGAGTAGGAGTGGGCGATGTTGAAAATCTTACATCGCTATATATAACCAGTTTTATATCGTGATTTAACGATAGATCGATTTTAGAAAATTTATAAACATTTTAAGAAGGTTTTTACTTTAATGCATGGAGCATTATATAGTACGTTCAAATTAAAAATAATTTAGAAAAGTACTTTAACAAAAGTGTTTTATATATAATATAATATATATATATATATATAAATATTATATTGTCATAAATACTTAATCATAAATTATCATAAATTTAAATTGACATTAAAAGTTGAGTGAATTCTTAGTTTCCAAAAATTAACAAGCCATGTTGCCTTGAGAATGTATATATTCTATAAAATTATTAAAAACTACTTAAATGAAGAAACCACCGTGGGGGAATCAGACTCTCTCCTGTGCCAACGGTGCAGTCTTTGTCATATTAACACCCAACCAATTTAAAATTTAAAATCTTGTAAAGTCAGACTTTAATTTTTCGAGACAAGGCATCATGAGCGGGGGACCTCCCCCCCCTTGTCAATGGAGCAGTCTTTGTTATACTAACCCTTAAACTCCAAATTTAAAAATTTCGTAAAATTCGGACTATAATTTTTCGAGATAAAGCACTATGGAGGATAAGATCCTCTCCACTTTCACCGGTGCAGTCTTTGTCATACTAATACCCATTCAAATCTAAAATTTCGTAAAGTTCGGGCCATAATTTTTGAGATAAGGCACCTTGAAGGGGAAGTAAGACCTTCTCCCCTTTCAACGATGCATTCTTTTTCATACTAACACCCATTTAACTCCGAATTTAAAATTTCGTTAAGTTAGGACCATAATAGACCATCAGAACTTATTGTGTAAGATCCTTCCCCGTTTCAACGGCGCACAGTCTTTGTCATATGAGAAACGAACACCCATTCAACTCCAAATCTAAAATTTCGTAAATTTAGGACCCTAATTTTTCAAGATAAGGTACCATGGGTGTAAGAACCTGTCCCACTTCCAATAGTGCAGTCTTTGTCGTACTAACACCAACTTAATTCAAAATTTCATAAGGATCCGATCATAACCTTCTGTCTGAAAATCAGCAATCAAGATAAATCGATGTTCATGTTTATATAACTCACAGTTGGTTTCGTTATGATGCATCATGGCACTAATGTTACCTCCACAACCATTGATGTATACATCAAAAATTCTGTAAAGATAAATTGGTGTAGCAAATCGATAAAGTAAATGTAAAATTGATTTGAAGCAAGAATCAGTGTAAGATTAAATCGATTTTGCGTATATACATGGAAAATCGATGTTAGCAAGAAACACATAAGCTTAAATCGATTTAGCGATATAGATATAAAATCGATATTATCAAAAGTCGGCCTAAGCTTAAATCGATTTAGCGATGTAGGTGTTAAATCGATATTTCTCGATGAATCGATACATCGTCCAGTTCTAATCCAGAGTTGCTAGAGGGAGATTAAAATAATATGATATTACAAGAACAAAAAACAAAATTCATTCTACAACATTTTATTTATGAGCAAATTTCACACATGTTACACTTTTACGACCAGTACTGCTGCAGGGGACACTCAGAATTTTTGAAAGTATGGAGAAATGCAATACATTGCACTGCATAGAATGAAGTCAGTATTAAAAAAAAAAATAATAATAATCCAAATTCTCTTTTAAATAAATGAGTTAATTCACCATGTCAAGTAGGAGTTATTTTTTTTTAAATCGACTTGAGTTAAAAATGGAATTTTTTGAGCTAATTAGTAGCTTTGTTTTTAAACGAACTTGAGTTTATTGAAATTTTATTTTTTCCGACTGAGTGAAAATAATGCCTGGACCGGGACTCGAACCCCGGATCTTTGACTTACAAGGTCAAGGCTCTACCAATTGAGCTATCCAGGCCGACATCCCGGTCAGCATTACTCACTCAGACAACCTTTTTGGCAGAAACAATCTGGTCTATCATTTAGATAGCTCAACAGAAATAAGCCGCAGGAAATGGAAAACACCATTAAACAATGGGAGAAAGAAATACAATTTTTAATAAAATCACACAATCAATTGTGGAAGAAAATCATATTTATTGAAATTTTATTTTTTCCGACTGAGTGAAAATAATGCCTGGACCGGGACTCGAACCCCGGATCTTTGACTTACAAGGTCAAGGCTCTACCAATTGAGCTATCCAGGCCGACATCCCGGTCAGCATTACTCACTCAGACAACCTTTTTGGCAGAAACAATCTGGTCTATCATTTAGATAGCTCAACAGAAATAAGCCGCAGGAAATGGAAAACACCATTAAACAATGGGAGAAAGAAATACAATTTTTAATAAAATCACACAATCAATTGTGGAAGAAAATCATATTTATTGAAATTTTATTTTTTCCGACTGAGTGAAAATAATGCCTGGACCGGGACTCGAACCCCGGATCTTTGACTTACAAGGTCAAGGCTCTACCAATTGAGCTATCCAGGCCGACATCCCGGTCAGCATTACTCACTCAGACATCTTTTTTGGCAGAAACAATCTGGTCTATCATATAGATAGCTCAACAGAAATAAGCCGCAGGAAATGGAAAACACCATTAAACAATGGGAGAAAGAAATACAATTTTTAATAAAATCACACAATCAATTGTGGAAGAAAATCATATTTATTGAAATTTTATTTTTTCCGACTGAGTGAAAATAATGCCTGGACCGGGACTCGAACCCCGGATCTTTGACTTACAAGGTCAAGGCTCTACCAATTGAGCTATCCAGGCCGACATCCCGGTCAGCATTACTCACTCAGACAACGTTTTTGGCAGAAACAATCTGGTCTATCATTTAGATAGCTCAACAGAAATAAGCCGCAGGAAATGGAAAACACCATTAAACAATGGGAGAAAGAAATACAATTTTTAATAAAATCACACAATCAATTGTGGAAGAAAATCATATTTATTGAAATTTTATTTTTTCCGACTGAGTGAAAATAATGCCTGGACCGGGACTCGAACCCCGGATCTTTGACTTACAAGGTCAAGGCTCTACCAATTGAGCTATCCAGGCCGACATCCCGGTCAGCATTACTCACTCAGACAACCTTTTTGGCAGAAACAATCTGGTCTATCATCCCAAGCAGCACGGAAACGTTCTCTGAACGTTTAAAAATAGTTCTACTAACACGTTCTATGAACGTTCAGCTTGAACGTTTTATAGACGTCTATTTGTCCATCTTGAAGACGTCGAATAGTACGGTACAAAACACGTTCTGCACACGTGTAAATATCACCATTGTTTCTATAGACACGTTCTCAGAACGTTCTTCATGCACGTTTTTGCAACGTCCTGAACGTTGTTTGAACGTTTTAAAATCGTTCTTTGAACGTTTTAAAACGTTCTTTGTACGTTTTAAGGGGACATACGACCCTTAGAACATCGATTTAATTATAGTCTTTTTTAAAGTAAATCATTGTTAACTACGCTTCATTGAACATGTCTAATTGTTACATATAAGTTTATTATGTATTTTGGAATATAATTTAAATTCTGTGGTGAATTATTTAATAATTTATGTGTTAATAATAAATGCGTTTTTTTTTTTTTTTCCACCTTACGCGCAAGATATCTCTGAAACTATTTAATATTTTTTCTTGAAATTTTCACAGATTATGTAAAATATCAGATCCTTCAAACTGAATCTAAATTTGTATCCCCCCCCCCCCATATTTTTTTATACAGGTGATACTTCAGATTTTATTAAAAAATAAATTATCTTTGAACTTTTTTTTTTTTTTAACCTAAACTGGAACAAATTTAGGTTCAGTTTGAAGGATCTGATATGTTACATAATCTGTGAAAATTTCAAGAAAAAATATTAAATAGTTTTACAGGTATCCTGCGTGCAAGGTGAAAAAAAAAAAAAACATTTATTATTAACACATAAATTATTAAATAATTCACCACAGAATTTAAATTATATTCCAAAATACATAATAATCTTATAGGTAACAATTAGACATGCCCAATAAAGCTTAGTTAACAATGATTTACTTAAAAAAAGACTATAATTAAATCGATGTTTTTTGAAGTTCTAAGGGTCGTATGTTCCCTTAAAATTGTGTGACGTGTGTACTTTATTTATTTTTTTTTCTCTTTTCCTTTACTTTCTTTCTTTTTTTTTCTTTTTTCTTCTTTTTTTTGTGTGTGTGCGTGTGTGTGTTTGTTTGTTTTTGTAAATTACTGTCATAGTATTATGCTATTTTACATAAATGCATTGAAGTATAATATTACTACATAGAAAGCAATTTCTCGAAATCTATTTAAATTGACAATAACAATAATTTTTTTAATTTCAAAGTTTTTTTAATACTTTAAATGTATATTTTAACAAAGACATTGTTAAAACACACTGTTAACATTTAAAGACACTGTTAAGATTTTAAGATTCCTCTTATCAAAGTTTTATTTTATTTTTCCATCGATTGTGCATTATTAACGTTTAGTTACATAATTTAGATATTTCTGACTATTAATTAATCATTCATAGATAAAATTTAAAAAATATTTTTTTTTTGAATGATGAAATTTATTCCCAAGTTTCAGCATTTAAATATAAAAATATTTTTAAAACATTAACTTATGAATAAATTTACCTAAACGTGTGTAGATTCTATTTCGAAATTATTATAATGCACAACAGATGGAAAACTAAAACAAACATTTGTCAAGAGGTACATCTAAAATATTTTCAAAAGACTAAAATTTAAAAAAAATTTGCTATTGTAAATTTAAATAGATTTCGAGAAATTTTAATATACTTAACAATATTATATTTTAATGCATATGTATGAAAATTTTATTTAAATTATTGACTTACGAAATTATAAATTTTCCATCTATATGCGCTGAAATTAAACAAAATAAAGTTTTAAATTCCAGAAACGTACTCTTTTTTTTTTAAGAACTTCCTGCCAACTAATTTTTAATATTATCCCTTGATTTTGCATTACTATAATGTAATAATAACATCTAAACATATCTGATTTTTATTATTTTTATTATTTTAATTTTTTTGTGGATTCATTAATAAGTTAATGTTTTAAAAATATTTTTATGCTTAAATGCTAAAAATTAAATTTCAGCACTCAAACACAAAAATATTTTTAAGAAGTATCTATCACTCTACTACAAATTAATACTCAAATATATTTATCGTTAAACTATAATAATATAAAATTAACGGAAAAAAATAAAAGAACTAAAATGGAACATTTTAAAATTTTGAAATATATATATATTAGGTTAATTTGGCTTTAAATTTAAACAGTTTTCGAGAATTTTTTACATGCTTAATAGAATTGTTAAATTTTGATGTATATATATAATGTAAAATGAAAAACTTATCTGTGTTCTGTAGTTCTCTTTTTTCAACGTGTCGGGTGATGTGATGTTAAACACTCATTTCCAATTGCCATATGCCTATGCCATTGACTTTGCACTTTGGCTCGCAACATAGGCTGGCAACCTAGAGGAAGTTTGGCGACAGCGATTTGGCGTTTGGCGAGATTTAACAAAACACACTATTATTATTTTTATTTTATTATTAAAAAGGAATTAATTTATTTTTAGTCTATGTATTTTTTTTTTTTTTTTTCAAAAATTTTTAATATTTTTTTTTAAATTGATCGTAGTTAAAATACTAAATGCCTGTTTAATTCGTTTGCTTAAATGAATTACACGCACTGTTATTTTTATGAAAGAAAACTGTTAATGAAAATTAATAAAAATTGCATAGAAAAACTATAATCATAAAGAAAGAAACACAATAAAATTGTTAGCTTTTTTATTTGTTCCAGACTGAATATTTTAAATTCATATGGAATATTTAGAAATTTATATTTATTCTTGCTGTTGTGTTTTGTTTTTATTACTTTTTTTGAAACGTTACTTTTTTTTTTAAATAGTTTTAGACAATGTGATAATGAAAATATAGTTTTAGATAATGTATTCTGCCACTGTCCCAGAAATAAGACGATCTGCGGTAGTATGCTTAATTTCTTGAAATTTGTTATAATTCTTAAATAGTTTTTACTAAAACTTATAAAACTCACTAATTAAGAAAAAATTTGAAAATTAGTTTGGCAAATAATGGGTTAATAGAAAAATCTGTTTAAACGGTATGAAACATAACTATTGTATTATGTAATTTGAAAACAATAATAATAATTTTATTCAATTATTGCAGCAATCACACGTGTTTTACCAATTTATTAATTAATAAAAGAGAAAAGTTTTGCAGTTTGTATAAATTAGAAAACTCTTTCCAAGTACACTTTGTCCGTTATATCGTTCAATCTGAAGTGAAATTTACCTCAATGATGATGCCTTAAACTGTATAGTGTTTTTAATTACGGAGAAAGAAATCTCATAAAAGCTTGCTTTATACCTTTATTATTATTATTACTATTATTATTATTATTATTATTATTATTATTACGAAAGGGAAAGCATGAAGTGGATCATTATTTTTTTATAAGCTTGTATATTGTTTAAAGATTCCATACGTTCTACATACAATACCAAAGAAAAAAGAAAGGGCGAAAAAACCTTTACAACACTGAAAGTTTACATGCGCAATTTCGACTTATATCTCATAATGTATCTGAAAAGGATTGTAAAGCCCTATAAACTTATTAATTTTGCTAATCATATTCTACAGGAAAAACTTCATTTTAAAGCAGAATAATGTATGCTAATTCTGTTATTTTGTGCAAAATATACAACTTTTAAAATATGCTTTAAGGAAAGACCTCCCATAGATCCTAATGTGTCGGAATTGTTTTCTGAGTTTCTGTGCATAAAACAGTACTATTTTTATTATTCTCAATAAAAATAGAGCCAAAGTAAACCTGAACAACATATCAAAAATATAATATTCTAAAATTATTTACTGAATAAATGAGCAAAAATACAGATAGACAAACAAACCCAAATCACAAACGCTTTTTGATTTTGTTAGATTGTTGAAAAGCATAAAAGAACTAAATATGAACTCAGAAATTCTCACATATATCCCCCAATGCACCTTAATATTTTATTTGTCGCAAAGTGAATATTATGCTAATCATGCCACATTTTATACAAAGCATGTATTTAGGCATATGAATTACATAAATTATGTAATATAAGTGAACGTATGTATGTAATATATGTTTTCTTATGTTTTAAGCTGTATAAAAATATAATAAAATAAGTTTTACTGAAATATCTCTGGTAGACCATAATATATCAGTGTTCTTTTCAGGCATCACCGCATCTAAAGCACTAGTGCTATTTATACCATTTTCAGTCAAGAGCAAGACATAGTTAAATTGAAATATATACATATATATATATATAGGTTTTGTAGTATGTTAAAAATATTTATAAAATTAAAGCGCGAAGAAGCAGATCAAGAGATAGAAAAACTGGTATCATATAAGCTTGTCAACTTTGCTGGGAAATGTTGAAAAATAAAAAAAAATAATGGCTTGTGTATTGCTAAATAAACACACACAAACACATATCTGGGATCGCACAGCGCAAGTATTATTCAACACAATTAACGCTCTATCTTTTTTAACACTTTCCAAGAAAACTGAACAGCATTTAAGATTTCGGTTCATCTGTCTGTCTACTCTTTCCTTTCCTTGATTATTTTTAGAATAAGTTTAATCTGATATACTGATACATTATTATTCAGCTGATTATGGCATGTTCTTTATTGAAAATAGTATAAAAATACGACTAGATTTTATACAAGGATTTACGAAGGAATTAGGATATATTGCGTTCTATGACGAATATTTTCTAAAACATCCTGAAAATTTCGCTGTAATATCCTGAATATGAATGGAATTTGATCGAAGTGCATTTCTGTTGAGTTATCAGTTATGCGTTTTTAAAATTTTCAAATAAAATTGAAAAGAATTAATAACTTTTGTTTGTCCGTAGAATGGTGTATCAATCTGCCTGCGTTCTCATTTCCATAAATAGTTTTAGAATTCATTGAAATTAATATGTGTCGATCAGGTATTTAGTTTTATTAGAAAATTCCTTATTAATTATCTTGCATGTGGTACGAGTAATTTATGTAAAAGTATAAAAAATAATTCGAATAAATATTGGTCTAAAAGAGATATTTTTACTAGTTAAATTCTAAAATACTACGCTGCAATAATCATAAAGAAACTAACATACATATTTCTGATGAAATAAATTAAACCAAGGTTGATTAACTGTAATTGATTTAAAGGGCCTTAAAAATATTCGATATGATTGAAAATTTGTTGAAGCTCATTTTCATAGTCTTATGCATTTTAAATGACCAGTTAAATAACCAGTTATTATGAAAAAAAAAAAATCCTTCTTTAATCCATTACCGTTTGAAAAAATGAATAGCAGCACATGGAATCGTAAAAAGTGTACGATTAGCTGTTTATGAAGTTGTTATTTTTAAGCTGATGTTTGATATCAAATCAAATTAATAGCAAGAAGATTAAAATTCTACAGATTGTTTTGAAAATCTATTTATTTATTTTTTTATTTTTCCAAGTGCAAAACAAACATTTTTACAGAAATGCATTAAATTTGCTTAATAACTGCGAGTGAAGGTATAGAAAGTAATGAAAGTGGGAATACCTTGTATCAAGTTTTATTCATTGCTGAAGTTATACGTTTTAAGTAATTCTTCAAAAGATATTAATCTATATTCTGATAATCGGTATTCTTTTTCTTAAGAATGATGTAGAAAAAAGAATTTTTACTTCTTTATAAAGAAAAAAAAATCTAAAATATGTAATATATAAAACTTATATATAAAAAAAAACTTCATTATTTAATTAATTAGAAATAACTAAATAAAAATACCTTTTTGCACTGAGAATTGCGTTGCATATTTTTATATATTTTTTGTTATTAATAAGTGAAAACTAATGTCAGATTAATAAAATTAAAAGTTTATAATTTAAACATTATTAAAGATTACAGTTTTATATTTACTGCCCTATCTCTAGTAAAAACTTTTCGCTTTTAAAATTGACCATTTGCTATTTAAAAGCAAAAGGGAAAAATAACAAGTGAGAAAATCGCCAAGAAGCGAAATACGCGCATAAATTACCAACCGTCTCTGTACCAGAGCAGATGTTTTTGCGAATGCAAATAATTATGAGTTTCCGGTTTCAGCTCTAACGTTTCTAATAGCTAGAATTTTACATTCAAAAATTAATCCTTTAATATATTTCATATATATATATATATATATAATTCAAATTTATTTTATTATTTCAAATTATATTATTTTTTTAAATATTTTCTAAAAGGTAGATTGATATAAAAATAATGAATTTGTAGATTCAAGTAATATTATAACATTCAGTATGTAAGTAGTTCAATATTTGAATAACTTCTAAATCAAAGAATTTTTATCATCAAATATATAATATGTGTATATTATTATATTAAAATATTTTTTACGATTTTTTTAAACAAAATAATGAAGTGAAATTTGAAAAAAAAAATCACGAATAGTGTAAAATTTTTAAAAAATATATATTTTTTAATTTGTAACAATATGACTTCCATAATTCACTACTATACATATTATATACTCTTTTCAGATATAGTGCGATCAGAATACATAAATTGGATTTAACATATTAAACATATAACAATTTTCTTGTAAAAAACCTAATGCATGCGTCGTGAAAAACACATAAAAAGGATTTTACATAGCAAGTTAAAATATATGTATATAAAACCTTTTTTTGAAACACCAATTTCCGAGCTACTTAATTAGGATGCCTGTCAATTTTCTTGTGGTAATTAGGTAATATACGTGGAAAGACATCTAAAAAGGGTTTATGTAGCAAATTTGAAGAAAATCGTTCGAGCCCTTTTTGATAGAATTATATATATTCTCACTTACGATTTTCTACAAATTAACCTTTTCACCGTAAACCTTAAATTACATACGAATGTACATCTAGATGAAAGGTAAAATGGCGAGTTTGAAGAAAATCCGTGGAATCATATTTACGCACTTGCGAGGTTTAAAATTTCCATATTCATATAGAAGGCTTATAATTTTTTTATTTTTATTTTTTTAACTAACCAACTAATACATACGGAAGGGCATTTAAATCGCGTGCATACACATATACACTGACGAATTGCAAAAACCATTTCTTTGTACTCTAAAAACATATAAATTAGGCAAAAGTGTAATATCGAAATACTTGATCGAATTAAATAATTCCATTTTATTCCAAAATATTTTCCAATACAGCAAACTAATATAACAATCAAATAATAATTTTATATAGAGTAAGTCAACAAAATTACATGATTATGCGTTCATTTTAATTAGAGTTTTCGCGAAGAGAAATTCAATTGCAAATATCAGATAATTATAATTTAAAATTATGTTAAAAAACAAAACCACCTCTTCACTTTTATTTCCCAATGAATATTATTATAAATTGTATCAACAAAATCAAGTTCTGCCTTGTTTTCAAAAATTTTATACATTATAACGGAAAATAGAGCACTTTGTCATTTTCGTTATAATTGTACTGAAACAGAACGTGTTACGACGGTGTTTCCCTTAACGTTTTTTATAAAACTGAAATTGCACGTTTAATGAATGGTACAAAACACACCTTTTTAGAACGTTCTGAATAATACTGCTTTTGAACGTCGAGTAGAACGTTCTTTTGACACGAAACACGGTGTTTGAACCAGTGTAACTGTTATTAGACGTTCAGAGAACGTTCATGTGCTACTTGGGATTTAGATAGCTCAACAGAAATAAGCCGCAGGAAATGGAAAACACCATTAAACAATGGGAGAAAGAAATACAATTTTTAATAAAATCACACAATCAATTGTGGAAGAAAATCATATTTATTGAAATTTTATTTTTTCCGACTGAGTGAAAATAATGCCTGGACCGGGACTCGAACCCCGGATCTTTGACTTACAAGGTCAAGGCTCTACCAATTGAGCTATCCAGGCCGACATCCCGGTCAGCATTACTCACTCAGACAACCTTTTTGGCAGAAACAATCTGGTCTATCATTTAGATAGCTCAACAGAAATAAGCCGCAGGAAATGGAAAACACCATTAAACAATGGGAGAAAGAAATACAATTTTTAATAAAATCACACAATCAATTGTGGAAGAAAATCATATTTATTGAAATTTTATTTTTTCCGAATGAGTGAAAATAATGCCTGGACCGGGACTCGAACCCCGGATCTTTTTAATAAAATCACACAATCAATTGTGGAAGAAAATCATATTTATTGAAATTTTATTTTTTCCGACTGAGTGAAAATAATGCCTGGACCGGGACTCGAACCCCGGATCTTTTTAATAAAATCACACAATCAATTGTGGAAGAAAATCATATTTATTGAAATTTTATTTTTTCCGACTGAGTGAAAATAATGCCTGGACCGGGGGTTCGAGTCCCGGTCCAGGCATTATTTTCACTCAGTCGGAAAAAATAAAATTTCAATAAATATGATTTTCTTCCACAATTGATTGTGTGATTTTATTAAAAATTGTATTTCTTTCTCCCATTGTTTAATGGTGTTTTCCATTTCCTGCGGCTTATTTCTGTTGAGCTATCTAAATGATAGACCAGATTGTTTCTGCCAAAAAGGTTGTCTGAGTGAGTAATGCTGACCGGGATGTCGGCCTGGATAGCTCAATTGGTAGAGCCTTGACCTTGTAAGTCAAAGATCCGGGGTTCGAGTCCCGGTCCAGGCATTATTTTCACTCAGTCGGAAAAAATAAAAAAAAATAAAATTTCAATAAATATGATTTTCTTCCACAATTGATTGTGTGATTTTATTAAAAATCGTATTTCTTTCTCCCATTGTTTAATGGTGTTTTCCATTTCCTGCGGCTTATTTCTGTTGAGCTATCTAAATGATAGACCAGATTGTTTCTGCCAAAAAGGTTGTCTGAGTGAGTAATGCTGACCGGGATGTCGGCCTGGATAGCTCAATTGGTAGAGCCTTGACCTTGTAAGTCAAAGATCCGGGGTTCGAGTCCCGGTCCAGGCATTATTTTCACTCAGTCGGAAAAAAAAAAAAAAATAAATAAAATAAATAAAATAAATAAAATTTCAATAAATATGATTTTCTTCCACAATTGATTGTGTGATTTTATTAAAAATTGTATTTCTTTCTCCCATTGTTTAATGGTGTTTTCCATTTCCTGCGGCTTATTTCTGTTGAGCTATCTAAATGATAGACCAGATTGTTTCTGCCAAAAAGGTTGTCTGAGTGAGTAATGCTGACCGGGATGTCGGCCTGGATAGCTCAATTGGTAGAGCCTTGACCTTGTAAGTCAAAGATCCGGGGTTCGAGTCCCGGTCCAGGCATTATTTTCACTCAGTCGGAAAAAATAAAATTTCAATAAATATGATTTTCTTCCACAATTGATTGTGTGATTTTATTAAAAATTGTATTTCTTTCTCCCATTGTTTAATGGTGTTTTCCATTTCCTGCGGCTTATTTCTGTTGAGCTATCTAAATGATAGACCAGATTGTTTCTGCCAAAAAGGTTGTCTGAGTGAGTAATGCTGACCGGGATGTCGGCCTGGATAGCTCAATTGGTAGAGCCTTGACCTTGTAAGTCAAAGATCCGGGGTTCGAGTCCCGGTCCAGGCATTATTTTCACTCAGTCGGAAAAAATAAAATTTCAATAAATATGATTTTCTTCCACAATTGATTGTGTGGTTTTATTAAAAATTGTATTTCTTTCTCCCATTGTTTAATGGTGTTTTCCATTTCCTGCGGCTTATTTCTGTTGAGCTATCTAAATGATAGACCAGATTGTTTCTGCCAAAAAGGTTGTCTGAGTGAGTAATGCTGACCGGGATGTCGGCCTGGATAGCTCAATTGGTAGAGCCTTGACCTTGTAAGTCAAAGATCCGGGGTTCGTGTCCCGGTCCAGGCATTATTTTCACTCAGTCGGAAAAAATAAAATTTCAATAAATATGATTTTCTTCCACAATTGATTGTGTGATTTTATTAAAAATTGAACTTGAGTTTCGATATTTTATCGATACTTGAGCTATTTCTGCTCATTCAACTACTTGTAAGTGCAATGCTCTCGCTACAAATCGCTCATTTCTTCAGTAGCACACTCGAGCAACAGGTAACGCCATTGTAAAGTGATCCAGTTTCTAGAAATTATAATTGGGATTTTCATTTATCAAGTTTAAGTTAACTCAAATAACTCAAGTTTGAGTGCATTATGTTAACTCGTTTAGTTTAGTGAATTTAATTCAAGATGAGGGGGCGCGTTTCTTCTATGCAAATGAGTGAAACTTCACTCAAGTTGAGTTATTTTGATGGTTCATTTTAAGAAAGTGTGTTAAATATTTCCCCATTCAATCATGTAATGAAAACTTGTTGAATAACTCATAAAGCTTTCAGAGTAGAATGTTGATATTCAGTGGGGCTCTGGCCAATTTCACAAATGACGTTTTAAAACTAGTTCTTTTCTTTTCTTTTTTTTTTTTTTTTTTTTTTTAGTACGACATATTATTTCTTTCAAACAGCGATTTTACCGTCGTTACCAATCTTTATTTATCACCTTGAATGAACGTGCAAATATTTTTATTTTTATCTAAATATATGAAGCAGAAATTTTGTTATTGTATTTGTCCGGGTTTTTAGTGCGGATTGTTAGATTTTATCAAAAATTGGTATCCTTATTAATCAAGACGAAATCTAGTTAATTCCGTAGTCTTTTGTTCAAAACTTCGGAAATCGGATAATTGGTTCAAAAGATATTAAACCAAAACCGCATTTTAACTTTAAAATTATAAAAAAAAAAAAAAAAAAAAAAAAATGAACGTGCAAACATTTTTTTTTTTAATAATTAAAACGAAATTGGAAAAAAACGTACTAAAGAAATGAAACAGATTTAGTATAGAGCCCTTTGGCAAAATTTGAAATTTGGCACCAAAGTAGTTCGGATATTTCTCGCCCAGATCTTTACATACGCTGTGCTGGAGTGAAGGTTACAAACATTCCAAGAGGTCAGGGGTCGTGTGACCAGACAGAACGGAGCCACGAGAAGCTGTCTGAGCGACAGATGCTTTGTGTAAAAAAATTGTATATTTCTATGGAAGCGGTGACATCAATAGTTTCCGATTTCACGCATGGCCTTTTGTTGCTACCGACGTTTCTCAGAGTTTCGGGTAGACCAAGATTGGCCGAAAATGATGTCACGGGTAGACTGATATCACGTTCAACGAATCAGTGCTTCGTGTGGGGTATTCCCCTCCCCCTCCGAATGTGTGCTCGGAAGGAAGAGACTCAAAAAAAAAGACAGAGAGACTTGGTGCTAAAAGTGTGTAGCATGTTTTTGAAGTATGCTCGGAGGCGAGCATTTTGTAATAATTTTTAATTTATTTGAATTTCAACTTTTTTGTTAAGTTTTGAATAAAAATAGCAAAAACTCATCCCTGGACTCATGCTTGCGTATTCCGTTTTTCGAAGGTGTACTCCCAGAAATCACCACAGCTTTAATTAAAAATATAAAATGGTGGCATATCGGTGGAATGTTGTTTTAAGAAAAAAAAAACATCGAACTCTGTCTGCTATGTGTTTGTGGTGAAAAAGTATAAAAGAACGTTTGCTGTGAGCCCGGTGACAACTGGAATCCCTGAGATTTACTGGAGATTATTGATGCCTGTGACAATAGCGTGGAAAGGATTAAAAGGACTTCGCTTCTTCCCTGTGCTGCTGAATTCCCTGGAGATGTCAATCAAGGAGATTTTTCAGGTATGTTTTCTTTCATTTTCAGATATGCAAAGTATCAGAGATTGAGTTGTGGGATGATAGTTTTTGTTTATTTATTTATTTTTGTTTGGTAACAATGCATGTAGTTACGAAGCTTTAAGAGTAAGAATTTAGTTTTTATGTGTAAAATTTTAAGCACGGATATCTCGAAGTCAAGTTAATAGTTAAGGCGGTTGAAAAGAGTAATTTCATGACTTAACGGGGCGTTTACTTGAGAGATAAATTTATCGTTAAAGTTCTGTTTATTGTAACGGGGAGCTTGGTAACTTTAAATTGTTGTTTAAAAGTTTCGATAAGATTATAATTCTAAATTCTTTTTAAAAGCAACGTAAGGATTGTGGATACTGTAACTGTTTATATAGGAGTATACTGGAAATTAGTTGATTTGCCTACTGGTAAAAATTCTAGGATTCTTTTTTTTTTTTTCTCTCTAGTTGTCTATTTTAACTAAATATAGGTACTGTTTATTGTATCTGGGTAAATATTGTAGTTAATGTTTAGAGAAAAGGTGTTTAAAGAATTTCGTAGGTGATAATCAAAGTGTTACTTTTGTCTATATTTTCATGGTATTTGATTTGTTTATTGTTTTTATTACATGTGCATTTTTTTTCAGTAATTAGTGAAATTGTATTTTGTAATTATGGCATTTCTCATTAAGTATACTAAAAACATATTGTTAGAGTTAGCGGATGAATTTGGTGTTTCGGGGCTAACAGATAAAAGCAAAAAACTAGAAATCAAGGAAGCTATTGAAAAGGCGGCTAATTATGATGAAGGGGTTGCGAAGGCGCTAATAGAAGGGATTTTGGAACAGAAAGAAAGCGAATTGAAATTACAAAAAGAAAAAGAAGAGCGCGAATGGGCGTTGCAAAAAGAAGAGCGCGAATGGGAATTACGAAAAGAAAAAGAAAAAGAAGAGCGCGAATGGGCGTTGCAAAAAGAAGAGCGCGAATGGGAATTACGAAAAGAAAAAGAAAAAGAAGAGGCCGAACGAAATTTTGAACTGGAGAAACTCAGAATCCAGAGCGCTGCAGAAACTAGTAGCGTAGGGTCCGGGAGTTTAGTTCAAGAGACGGTTTTGAAGAAAATTAATTTAAAGGACATAGCTCCGAAATTTGACCCGAAACAAATGGATATTTCTCTTTTTTTTACGATATTTGAAAGATTAGCACGTAAAGAAAATGTTAGCGAACAGGACTGGATGTCGCAACTTATCCCTTTATTGCCGTGCGACGTCGTACAAATAATTATGAAATTAGACGAGTCAGAGGCTGATAACTTTCAACATGTAAAAAAAGTGTTGATGAATAGATTCAGATTGAGTGCGCGTGCGCTAAGAACGAAATTTGAATCGCACAACAAAAAAAGTGAAGAATTATGGGTTGATTTAGTTCACGATTTGAGAGGGTACCTAGATAACTGGCTTGAGATTTTAGAAATTAAAGATTTAGAGTCATTAAAGGAATTGATGCTCACGGAGCAGTTAAAGAAAAGGGTACCAGGCGAAATCAAACAACATTTTGTAGATGTGTGGGAAGAAATCAACAAAGCTTCGGATTTGGCGGAGAAGTGCGACAAGTATGACGCGGTTAGAAAGGAGAATGGGAAAAGAGAATATAAGCATTTTCAGCGTTTTACGAAGGGTAGAAATTCATTTGGGAAAGACGGTCAGAAATTCGGGTCAGGTAAGCATGATGGTGGGAGTAATCCGAAAGCTGAGTCAGCTAAGGGCGACAAAAAAGACTCAGGAAAATTAAAAGGGGATAAAATCGAATCTAAAGATCGTGATTTTGATAGAAATAGTAAAATTGTGTGCTATTTGTGCTCGGAAAGGGGCCATATTCGACCTAACTGCCCACAAAACCCTAATCGCAGAACAAATCCGATCAATAACTTAAGTGCGGGCGAAATTTTAGGTGTTGGTTTTGAGCCTTATATAGGTAAATTAGAAATAAATGGACAAGAGCGCGAATTCTTGAGAGATAGTGGCTCAAACATTGACGTGTGCGAAAGGAATATGATTTCTGTTGAGGATTTACTGCCGGAACAGGTATGGATTAAGCAACCGTTTGACGAAACGTGTAGGTGTTTACCTTTGGCGAAAATCGTTTTAAAAGGGGAATTCGGAGAGGTCATTACAAAAGCGGCTGTAAAACCGGCTAATTTGAGTCAGGGAATATATCTTCTAGGCAATAAAACCGCAGAGTTAATTGAGTCCAATAAAAAAATTGTTTATCCAATTAATGCGATAACGCGAAGTCAGAAACGTGAGCAAGAAAGGATTAAGAGTGCGCAGTCCGAAATGAATAATGAAAAGCCAACTCAGAGAAAAATTCAGAATTTTGAGGAGGAACCGGGTTTGATAAGCGAGTCGTTAGAGGAGACTAGTGCAGAAAATAAAGTTGTTCTTCCTGTGTTAAAAGAAACAGACAGGTGTCCATTAATCGGGGTTTCAGCTGAAGAGTTTCAAAAAGAGCAAACTGCGTGTGACACGTTGAAAAATTGTTGGGAAAAAGCTAGGAATGAAGCGGGAAAGGAATTTAAGATAAAAAATGAGCGGTTAATTCGAATATCGGATTCTAAGCGTAACCAAAACAGGATGCAGTTGTGCGTGCCAAAGAAATTTAGGGCAGCGATTCTAAACCTGTGTCATGATTCTGTGTCAGGGCATTTAGGCTCGTGTAAAACTAAGCAGAGGGTGTTGACTAATTTCTTTTGGCCAAATTGCTATCAGGAAATCGAAGAGTATGTCAAAACTTGTGAAATTTGTCAAAAAGTAGGACAAAAAGGGGATAAGAAGAAAGCTCCGTTGAGATTAGTACCGATTATTTCTGAACCGTTCAGACGTCTGTCGATTGACGCTATAGGTCCGCTTGTAACGAGTAACAAAAATAATCGTTTTGCGATAACGGCGGTTTGCGTCGCTTCAAAATTCCCGGATGCTATTCCTGTGGAAAACCTAACTTCGAGGTCAGTGATCAATGCATTGATGCAAATTTTCGCGAAGACCGGATTTCCTAGAGAGTTAGTCTGCGATCAAGGTGCTTATTTCACGAGTGACTTATCGACAGCGTTTTTTGAGAAGTATGATATCAAAATCAATCATTCTTCTGTCTGTCATCCGCAATCTAATCAGGTGGAAAGAATGCATTCCACTCTTAAGAGGATTCTCAAAGCATTATGTCTCGAAACGAAAAGCGATTGGGAAGAAAATCTGCCTATGGCTCTTTTCGCGTTGAGGACGGTGCCGCATGAGAGCACGGGATTTTCTCCTTCAGAGCTTATTTTTGGGAAGAATTTGAGGATGCCTCATACCATTGTTTACGAAAATTGGATGCAGGAAGAGGAAATTAATCAAAATGTAGTAGAGTATATTTTGGATTTAAATGAGCGCTTAAAAAGATGTCAAGATTTGGCAGGGGAGCGCATGACAGAATGTCAACAAAAAAGAAAATTATGGTACGACCAAAATGCAGTGTCCCGAAAATTTAAGGTGGGAGACTCGGTGTTGGTTTTGGCTACTGCAAAACCACATAAAATGGCAGTACAGTGGCTAGGTCCAGGTGTAGTTACGGGGGTAATATCCGATACGAACTATACGGTAGATCTTCCGGGAAGGAGATGTAAGGACACGATTTTCCACGTGAATTTAATGAAACCTTATCATAAACGCCCAGAGCATGTCAACTTAATTTTGGAAGAGGGTGGCGAGGAAATTGAGGAGGATGCATCTATCCCGTATCCGATTTCGGACCCTAATCATTTCGACTTGACAGACTTAATTAAGGGGAGTAATTTGGGTAATAAGGTTTCGGAAGGGAATTTGGCAACTTTTTAAAATGTCCTAGTAAAGCATAAAACGGTGTTTTCTAACGACCCTGGTACGACCCATAAGGTAGAGATGGATATCATTTTGACAGATGATAAGCCGATTCGTGCAAAACCCTATCGCATGTCTCCGCGGCAGTTAGAAATTATGCGGAAGGAGATTTCCAGGCTGTTAGAGTTAGGGGTGATTGAGGTGGGTCAGTCAGATTACGCATCGCCTATGATTCTTGTAGAGAGTCCGGGGAAAGACCCTAGGCCGTGTGTCGATTATAGGGCCCTCAATGCCAAAACCCAAGTGCAATTTTTCCCGTTACCGAATATTGAGGAGGTAGTTGAGGAAGTGAGCACTGCAAAATATATCTCAGTAATGGATCTGACGAAGGGGTATTTCCAAATCCCGTTAACGAAACGTGCGCAAAGGTATGCGGCGTTTGTAACCCCTTTCGGTGAGTTTATTCCAAAAAAAATGATGTTTGGCTTAGTGAATGCTCCATTTTATTTTTGTAAATTAATTAGTGAGGTGCTAGGGGATTTAGTGAGTTTTGTGAGACCATATGTGGATGATCTGGCTGTGTTTTCATCTAGTTGGGAGCTCCATATCCGGCATCTGGACATTGTGTTACAACGTTTGGAGGAGGCAAATCTAAAAGTGAAACCGGCAAAGTGTTTATTCGCCCAGGACCATGTAAAATTTTTAGGACACGAAGTGGGGTCAGGGAAGAGGTCGCCGAGTGACGCGAAAATCCAAACTATCCAAGAATTTCCCATTCCAAAGACAAAGACGCAGGTAAGGTCATTTTTAGGTCTGACCGGATTTTACCATAAATATATAAAGGATTATGCGACAAAAGCTGCGCCTTTGACGGATTTGTTAAAAGGGAAAAATAAGAGGGAAAAAATTGAGTGGAGTCAGGAATGTGATCAGGCATTTAAGGTACTAAAATTAGATCTAACTAAGGGACCGGTACTCTATGCTGCGGATTTTTCAAAAGACTTCATTGTTCAGACTGATGCAAGTCTTGTAGGGGCGGGTGTGGTCCTAGCTCAAAATTTCGGGAATAACGAGGAACACCCAATTGTTTATTTGAGCAAAAAATTCTCCAAGGCGGAGCGTAATTATAGTACCATTGAACGCGAATTAGCGGCAGTCCTTTTTGGGGTGAAAAAACTAAATCATTATTTAGATGGACAAAAATTCGTCCTTCAAACCGATCATAACCCTTTAGTTTATCTTAAAAAAATGATGGGCACAAATTCACGTTTGACGAGATGGGCCTTATGTTTACAACAATACAACTTCACAGTCGTGCATAAGAGCGGGAAAAAGCATTTGAATGCAGATGCGTTAAGTCGCATGCACGAAGAATAAAAAAAAAAAAAAATAATAATAATAATGCCCTGGTTTTAGGTAAGTGTTTTTGGACTGTTTGTAAATATTTATTTTTTTTTTCTTTCATTTGTATTCCAAAAAAAAAAAAAAAAAAAAAAAAAATTGAATGTATTGATTATGAATTATTTTTCTTTCTTTTTCATGAAATTTTAGTGTGTAATTGTGAAATTTCAGTGTTTGACTTTTAAAATTTTGTTAGGGGTAGAACCTTTGATTGTCATCACGAAATTGCATGTGAATGTTTAATTGTTTTTTTTTTATATAATGTGAAATGAGACCTTGGGATCTAGTAATTATGCAAGGTGTAAGACTAGAAAATTTATTTTTAAGATTATTTTTAATTCTATAAAAGTTCAGGGGGTTGTTTCGAAAAATTTTTTTTGGGGGGCCTAGCTCAACTCTCTGATGTTGCATGTTTGATAATGGGAGGAGGCACCTGAGTCTTCTGGAGCCCATTTTACATCCTGAAGGCCGTAAAATGGTCTTTTAGGAGGGAGGAAGCTGTGCTGGAGTGAAGGTTACAAACATTCCAAGAGGTCAGGGGTCGTGTGACCAGACAGAACGGAGCCACGAGAAGCTGTCTGAGCGACAGATGCTTTGTGTAAAAAAATTGTATATTTCTATGGAAGCGGTGACATCAATAGTTTCCGATTTCACGCATGGCCTTTTGTTGCTACCGACGTTTCTCAGAGTTTCGGGTAGACCAAGATTGGCCGAAAATGATGTCACGGGTAGACTGATATCACGTTCAACGAATCAGTGCTTCGTGTGGGGTATTCCCCTCCCCCTCCGAATGTGTGCTCGGAAGGAAGAGACTCGAAAAAAAAGACAGAGAGACTTGGTGCTAAAAGTGTGTAGCATGTTTTTGAAGTATGCTCGGAGGCGAGCATTTTGTAATAATTTTTAATTTATTTGAATTTCAACTTTTTTGTTAAGTTTTGAATAAAAATAGCAAAAACTCATCCCTGGACTCATGCTTGCGTATTCCGTTTTTCGAAGGTGTACTCCCAGAAATCACCACAACGCAATTGAGATTGCCATTTTAATTCATCGCTAAAATGAAATTAATTTAAAAGATGCTAAGGGGCTATGAAACTATACTAAATAAATTTTAAGAAATGAATATACTAACCGATTCTATGGAGTGAAACACAATTACTGCATGTTTTTACAAAGAAGAATAGATTAAAATTAGTCCTGTCGTATTACATTAAATTCTGTTTTGTGCAGAGTTTTATACCTATAACTTAGTAAATAAAAACAAGTTTAGGATTTTTCTTTCTTTCTTTTCTTTTTTTAACCATAATTTATTCTAGGAATACAGACTGAAAAACTAATTAACAAGATATTAAACTAACTAACAAACTGTTATCAGATCAATTTTATGATTTTTGAATTCCTCATACTTAAAAAAAATACATAAAGTCAAAATATTGAGATCAGACATCCTTACCAATATCAATCTTCCACATACCTCTAATATGGTGGGCGTAAGTAAAAACCACTAAGCTTTTAAAACCAATTTTCAATAATTGTGAGACAATTTCGAATACAATTTCGAATTATTTAAATTTTATTAGAAGGTTTTTAATTGAAATTGACTTTGTCATCGTGTCCTCGTGTCACGCTAGTAAACAATGCGCCTTCATTTTAAAGTAAATATAAGCTGTTTTGTTTGTCGCTCTGTGGCTCGGTTGGTAAGAGCGTCCTGTTAATAACGCGGTGGTTGTGAGTTCGGTCCCTGGAAGGTCCAGCGTGTTAGTTTTTGCAGATAATTAGTAGAAAAGGTCTTAATTGAAACAAGAAAACTTTTCGTTGCTTGCACTAAGAATTTTTTGAGGAGTTTTTTTAAGAAGCATTTTTTTTATTTAGATAGTGGAAAACACAAAACATTTTAGATATTAAAAAAGCACAAAATAAAATGTTTTAAGTAAAAAATACATTAAAAAATATTTTTAGAGGCTTTATATATATGTACATATAAACATTATATATTACTATTATATGAAATTGGATTTGTCATCGGCTTTTTGTCACGTTAAAAAACCAAGACGCTTCCATTATATATATTAAAAAAAAAAAAAAAAAATGTAAGCAACTCATTGTATTTCTTAATGAATCAGCTGGTTACAGCGTCATGTTGATAATGCGAGAGTCGTGTGTTCGCTCCTCGCCAGGCCGAGGTGTTTTTTGCAAATAATTAATAGAAAAAGTGTCAATTAATAAAAGAAAATATTTCGTTGTGTACACAGTATCCTAATAATTTTTCAAAAGTTTTTAAACGGCTTTTTATCTAGTTACAAAAAGCATAAAATTAAAATGTAAGTAAAAATAAATAAATAAATAAAATTTTTTAGAAGCTTTTTATTAGTTAGAAGCTTTTTATATGAAATTGACTTGGTCATCGTGTCTTCCTATCACGCTAGTAAAGAATTAAAGTAAATATAAGCCGTTTCGTTTGTGGCTACGTGGCTCAGTTGGTCAGAGCGTCAATTTAATAACGCCGTGGTCGCGAGTTCGGTCCCCGGGAGATACGGAGTGTTATTTTTTGAGGATAATTACTAGAAAAGGTGTCAATTTATAAAAGAAAATTTTTCGTTGACTACACAATATCTTAAGAATTTTGCGAAAACAATTTTTAAGAAGTTTTTTTTTTTTTTTTTTAAATATTAGAAAACACAAAACATTCTTAGATGTTAAAAAAGCTCAAAATTAAAAGTTTCAAGTACAAAATACATAAATAAATATTTTTAGAAGCTTTATATATATATATATATATATATTATATTATATTATATTATTATATGAAGTTGAATTTGTCATCGCGTTTTCTGTCACGATAAAAAACAAGACGAAAAAAAAAAATGTAAACAATTCATTGTATTTCTTAATGGCTCAGTTGGTTAGAGCGTCGTGTTAATTTTTGCAAATAATTAATAGAAACGGTGTTAGTTGATAAAAGGAAATATATCGTTGTGTACACAGTATCCTAATAATTTTTGAAGAGCTTTTTTTAAATAGCTTTTTATCTAGTTACTAAAAAGCACAAAATAAAAATTTAAATAAAAATAAATAAATAAATAAAGTTTTTATATTATTACTTACAAACTTTGAATAAACACCATAAAATGCAATAAACTCGCAACAATTGTTTCGGGTCGAAAAAACCACGACCCTTCATCAGGCGAACAAAGTAAGCACGAGTGCTGCAATCAAAGCTGGTGCGTTGCCGCTTTGATTGCAGCACTCGTGCTTACTTTGTTCGCCTGATGAAGGGTCGTGGTTTTTTCGACCCGAAACAATTGTTGCGAGTTTATTGCATTTTATGGTGTTTATTCAAAGTTTGTAAGTAATAATTTTTACAACGCCAGTTTTGTGATGCTTCTTTATTAAAAAAAAAAAAAAAAAAAAAAAAAAAAAAGTTTTTATAAGCTTTTTATTGAAACTGGATTTCGTTATCGCGTCTTCATGTCACGCTAATAAATATGGCACCGCAACTTTAAAGTAAATGTCAGCAGTTCTTACAGTCGCTAGTTGGCTCAGTTGGTCAGAGCGTCGTTAATGCGATGGTGGTGAGTTCCATCCCCGAAGGATCGATGTGTTAAATTTTGTAGATAATTAATAGAAAATGTGTCAAATGATAAAAGGAAATTTTTCATTGTCTACGCAGTATTCTAAGAATTTTTGAAGAGTTTTTTTAAGAAGCTTTTTTTAGATATTAAAAAGCACAAAAAAAAAAAAAGTTTTATATATATGTACATATTCTTTTAGAAGCATTTTATTGAAACTGGATTTTTATCATCTTGCCTTTGTGTCATTCTGAAGAAGAAGGCGCCTCCACTTTAATATAAATTTAAACAACCTTTTTCGTCTTCGTTAGCGCATTTGGTTAGAGCGTCATGGTGATAACGCGATGCTCGTGGGTTCGACCCTTGCAAGCCGATGTGTTGCTTTTTTGCAGATCATTAATAGAAACTATGTCAACTGATAAAAGAAAATCTTTCATTGTCAACACATTATCATAAGGAATATTTAAAGAAGCTGTTTTTTGAGTTACTAAAACGCACAAAATAAAAATTTTAATAAAAATATAAATAAAAATAACACTGAAAGCTTTTTTTATTATTATTGTGTAGCCCTAACAAGCCCAAAATAAAAATTTATTCTTGCAGAGACATGCTATAAAATCATAAAAGTGTCAACAACAAGAAAATTTTAAAGAAAAATATAGATATTTCACTTTTGCAAAAGGTGAAAAATTTTAAATATTCTAAATATTTTAAAAAGCATTCGAGAACAATGTTCCTTTTGTATAAGTATTTGTGAGATTTTTCTAGAATGTTCTATGGTTTTTCTTGACAGTTAGACTTTTGGTTAGACGTCATGCTGATAATGCAATGATCGTTGGATTCGGTCCTCGAAAGACGATATAGTACTTTTTTTCCAGATAAATAATCGAAAAAAAAAAAAAAAAAAAAAATGTCAATTGATAAAAGACAATCTTCCGTTGTCTACAAAATATCCTAAGAAATTTTAATTAGTTTTTTTTAAGAAGCCTTTTTCTTTTTGTAACTAAAAAGCACAAAATAAAATTTAAGTAAAAAATCATTTTTTAAAATTAGAAGCTTTTTATTGTGAAGCCCTAAAAAGCATAAAATAAAATTTATTCTGGCAAAGACATGCTACAAAGAAATGAAAGTTTCAACACTAAGAAAATTTTAGAGAAAAGTATAAGTACTTTCCTTTTCAAAAGATGAAAATTTTTTAATGTTCAAAATATTTTAAAAAGCTTTCGAGACATTTGAAATTTCTGGCCAAACGAACGATTATATAAAAACTAATAACTAAGAATATTGGTCTCGAAAGGTTTTTAAAATATTTTGAACATTAAAAAATTTTCATCTTTTGAAAAGGAAAGTACTTATACTTTTCTCTAAAATTTTCTTAGTGTTGAAACTTTCATTTCTTTGTAGCATGTCTTTGCCAGAATAAATTTTATTTTATGCTTTTTAGGGCTTCACAATAAAAAGCTTCTAATTTTAAAAAATGATTTTTTACTTAAATTTTATTTTAAATTCAAGAATTAAAATTACGACTCTAATATAATTTTCGAATGGAAAAAAATTGTAGTCTAAAGAAATTGACATCCTAAATATCAACCTGTAAAATGGCATTGAGTACCAACATTGAAATCAATTAATGCTTATGAAGTAATTTTTTATGTTATTTTAATTTTTATCCCATTTCACTTTTAAATGAGTAGTAATTCACTGTACAATTGTAAAGAACTTATGTAATTTTAAATGATAAGATAGTAGCTTAATATCACGTTTCAATCCATGCAAACTGTGAACTTAAAGAAAGGATATTGATAATTTTTATCAAGCACTTTTCATATTTATACATTATGATAAAAAAGAAAGCAGAAAATAAGAATTCTTTCATTGAAAGGAATTTAACACTTGATATGTACTACTAGAAGGCTTTACCCTCTTCGTTGATCACCATATTTCAATTAATGGAACAAAAGTAAAAGAAGAAGTAAATAATTTTAAAAAGTAGAAGAAGAAGAAGGAGAATTTAATTTTTATATTGATTTACAAGGAAAAACTAAAAACTTGGAAATTGTGGCCATCACAAAACTTTCTTCTGTATCATTCTTTATATATCAGCGCGACTTACTCTTTAATATTCACCAAAGTTTAATCATAGCTTCTCCCAATAAAACTTTTACATATTAAGTTTGATGCAATTTTAATCAACAGATACTTAAATAACTATAACCATATTGAAAACCACATAAGGTGAAAAAAAAGAAGCACTATCTGTCGGCTGATATACACTCAAATTAATTCCGCATTCGTTTTCATAATGGATATCTCACACATCAAGTATGATGCATATATATATGCCGTATAAGTTGAGATTTAGCCTTTCTATTTACGGGGAAAAGTAAACTGAAGCACAACAGTCACACCCGTTGGCCAATATGCACCCAAATTAAATAAGCATAGGGTTTTATACAATTTTTAGTAAAATCACACAATCAACTGTGGAAAAAAATCATATTTATTGAAATTTTAATAAAATTTCAATAAATAGTGTTTTATCTCTCTCATGTATCAAGTTTTGTGCAATTATATGCAATGCAATCTGGGATATAGCCTTTCCGTTCACGGGGGAAATTTGCAGTACAGCAGCGCCACCTTTTGGCCAATATGTACCCCAATTGAATCAGTATAATCTTTCATAGTGGGTATCTCACATATTGAGTTTTGTTTAATTATGTTCAATAGAACCTGCGATATAGCTTTCTCTTGAATGTGAGAAATCGCGGTATAACAGAGCCATCTGTTGAGTGATTTGCACCAAAAAATGATAGGCATTGATTTATCTCAAGATACAACTACATATAAATTTTTATGAAATTCTGTGAAATTTTCTGAGATACACTTGCCACAAAATTTTTACCACACACATACAGACAGATGAACAAACATACATTTTATAAAAATGGTCAAACCATGCTGTGGGCCTTTCAAAACTTGTAAATTTATTGAAAATTGGAAGTCGAAAATTTTTACGAATTCAATACTTTCATCTATTAAATATCGAAGAAAGTAATAATTTTATAGTACTTAAATGTTTCTCTAGCGAAACCTATCCCACTTCCGCTGGCTGTATTTTGCTGCCTAATCACTTCAGGCAGTTGACGTTGCTGTAGGCGGACATTTTTTAGCAATACGTTGTGCCGCTTATCTTGTACTCGCTTTGGGTTTTAACTCGATATCTTTTTACTTTCTGAACATACATATGTACGGAAAGTATTGCAATCATATAAAAATTCTCACTTTGAGATTTTGGTTTTTCCTATACGTTTTGAGGTCACCTGAGTTCATTTTAACTATTTTTACGATGATGTATGTGTGTGCGTACACGGGAGTGAACACAATAGCGTTTAAACGCTTTGTTTGAATGAGCTGAAAGTTGGTACGTATGTTATAGGTCACTATAACACGAACCCTATTTGATTTTGGTAAATCTAGGACTTATAGTTTTTTTTTTTTTTTTTTACAGGGACACAAATAAAAATTCTTAATCACTATGGCCTATAGGCCCAAATGTTTTAAAGCGCGATAGCGTCTAATTGCCCCATTCGTCTGAGCCGAAAATTTATATACCGTCGCACAAACAGTACAGATTTTAGTGATTCTAACACTTATAGTTTTTTACAGGGACACTAAGAAAAATTCTTTATCATTACGGTCTATGGGCGCAATATTTTAAAAATGCGATAGCGTCTAAACTTCTTGTCGAATAAACTGAAAACTTATACACATATTACAGGTCATCGTCACATAAAATGTATAAATTTTGGTGAATATAGCAATTATAGTTTTTTTTTTTTTTTTTTTTTTTTTTTTTACATGGACACAACAAAAAATTCTTTATCTTTATGGCCAATAGGTTGAAATTATTTAAAATGTGATAGCATCTAAATACCTAACCTGATTGAGCTAATAACTTCCATATATGTTGTAAGTCACCATCGCACAATCTAATTAGATTTTGATGACTCAAGCACGTCTAGATTTTACAGGGACACAAAGAAAGTTCTTTATGATTTTGGCCTATGGGCTCAAATTATTTAATGTGCAATAGCATCTAAACGTCTTTTTCAAATTAACTGAAAATTTATATACATTTTGTAGGTCCTCATCACACGAAATGTGTGAATTTTAAATATAATCTAGCACTTACAGTTTTTTTTACAGGACACAACAATTTTTTTCTTTATCATTATAGTCTTTGGGCTGAAATTATTTAAAGTACGATAGCGTGTCTAAATGCCTTATCCGATTTAGCTAAAAATTAATATACGTGTTATAGATCACTGTTGCAAGAACTCTATGGATATTGGGGAATCTAGCACTTATAAATTTTTACAGGAGCACAACTAAAATTTCTGATCATTTTGACCTATGGGCTCAAATTATTTGAAGTACAGCAGAGTTAAATTAAACAACATACTATGTGGAGAAAAATTCTGAAACATCCTATTATAATTTTCTCTTTTGTTTATTTATATATATAACGACTTTCCTTACTTTATTATATCTATACAACCGTTAATTACTGAATGTTTGGAAAGTCGAGTAGAGTCACTCCAGATTTTTAACTAAAGAGAATAATTGAATTTAAATGATCCATTCTGAATCCTTGAGTAATTTGACATCTTTTTTGTGGCTTCTGCTTTTTTGCTTATATACTGTCGAACAAAGTATGTAGGCACTCTTTAAAAATAATGCTGAAAATATGGGAAATTTTATAAAAATATTTTTTTTATAAAACGAAACCTTATCAAAAAAATGTTTTTATGAATTTGAATTTTGTAACAGGGCCTAAATTATCAATTTGAATTTTGTGAAATGGCCTAATTTATCGATTTGAATTTTGTGAATGGGCCCATTTTATGGATTTGAATTTTGTGAAGGGGCCCTTTTGATGATGTGGAAGGGGCAACAAAGGGGCTTCAATCTGTGCCTGAATCGACTACTGAATAGTGCTTATGTTCGTGTTCAGGGACATATAAAATAAATTTGATACATTGCGGTTTTGGACTTGTTGGATATTTTCTAAAGTGTCTCGAAGTTTTTAATAGAAAATATTACAAATAAATAAATAAATAAATACTGGCCATTTTTGTGATGAATTGAAATGGATATTGCATATGCGTAATTAAAGACTTGGCGAGAAACGTCCGAGTTACTTCGGTGCCAAGTTTCAAATTTTGCCAAAAGAGTCCGATACTAAAGTTGTTCCATAGAAAAAAAAAAAAAAAAAAAAGGTGTTAACAGTTTTATGATATCTCCTCTCCCCCAAAAAATGTCTTAATAGAATCCCAAATTATAACTATTTAAAATTAAGGAGAGAACATAATAGAACTTAATAAGTTACACATAAAATATCAACAAAATAGAAAAATTTTGTTTTATTGCAGAAAAGAAAAGTACTTAATTAAATTAAAATTTCCAGCTAATGCGAAATATTTGTATGAAAATATTTATTTACACGCAAATTCCTGATAAAAAGTGTACCAATTTTCATAGAGTAGAAGCTTTTTTATTTCTAATTTTTATTATTATTCACGCTAAATTAAAAATACTTTATTTCATTTCCGGAAAAAATAAATAAATAAATAAAATAAACTTGCATTTTATTTGTTTATTTTGGCATCAAATATTTCCTTCTTTTTAGTCATTTTAAAGTTAAAATTGAATTTTTATTTAATATCTTTTGATCCAATTATCCGGTTGAATAAAAAATTACGGCATTAACTAGATTTTGTCCTGATTAATAAGTATACCACTTTTCATAGAGGTCAGTTGAACGGTGTAGTTTTGTATAGCGAACTAAAAATCCAGAGCTTTATATATATAGAAGATATATAACATATGTACTTTAAAAATAACAATAATACCATTGAGTTTAAAAAAAGCAAATTTCATTCGGTGATAATGTAATTCAAAATATGTCAAAAACATTCATTCAAAATATGTCATAAAAATGTATATGTGAATTATTTACCATACCATAGAGATAATAATATATCAGAGTACTTTACTTTTAACATAAAAAAAAAAAAACATAAAAAATAATGGCAAAAGAAATATATTGCTTTCTTCCTGAATAAAATACATGGATTTGACAATAATGCTTAAAATAGTATAAGGCATTTAAAAAAGACATCCTGAAATAATTATTTTCTGCACAATACTTCTTTATTTTTTTTTAAATAACTCTACAGAAATTTTTAAATGTGAGGATACTGTGTTAAAATTCAATAAAACGTACTGATTTATAGTTGTGAAAATACATATAAAAATATTTGAGTACGTGCAGACAAATAGACTAATCGAATATGTAAGGTTGGTACACTTATATATGATAGAAACTGACATATAGCTTTACTGTAGATGGAGAACATGTCATCATAGCAGCGTCACTTGTTGGTCTACATGCAGCCAAATTAAATCAGCATAGTTTTTCATAATAGCTATTTAACATATTAACTTTTTTGAACTGACACGCTATAGAAACTGACAGCAGCCTCTCCGTAAACGGAATAAAATGCAGCATAGCAGCACCATCTGTCGACCAATTTACAAAAAGTCGAATTAAAGTGGTTCTTGATAATGGTCATCTCCCATATCAATTTTGCTGAACTTATATACTATCGAAACTGAGATATAGCCTTCCCGTACACGAAAGTAATTGCTAGAGATTAAGAGAGACTGGACATGGCTCACCGGTTTTATTAGGATACCCCCCTTGTAAATGCCAGTTACTGCACTGCTTGCCATAACGCTGTGAGCTTCCTTATTATTCTATATCCTAATTGCAGCAGAACTATTAATTAAATTACACCATCAACAGTTAAATTGCTTTGTTTTGAAATTTATTTGAAAGATAAAACGTTTTAATTATTAATACGTATTAAATACTTTGGTTTCTACTATTGCATACTATATTTTAATATATATTTTTAAATGTATCTTTTACTTACATCATTTGATAGATTTTAAAATGAAATTTTCTTGCCATTAAACGAATAAATTTGACCGACTCATACTAAATGATGTTTTTTATTTATATTTATTTATTTATTTTTGTGTGGGGGGAGGGGGGGGGGAGGTATTAGAGTATAAAAAAGCATTTTTTTAAAAATCGTAAGTTTTTAACGGATTTCGATAAAAATTAAAAGTTGGCAAAAAATATTTAAAAAAATAAAATAGCTAAATTCGATTGAAAACAGAGATTTTAAAGAAAAAAATTTTTAGTTAAATTTAAGCCTTGTTCTATGTTAACATTTTATAATTTGTGAGCTAGCGCTTTTCCAACTACAAATTCTGTAGAAAAATATTTAATTAAATTCAAAGCCTGTGTAAAATTAGCTTTACATTTGTTACTGAAGAAGAAAAACATTCACAATATATCCTGTATTATAGAAATACACCTTCTTTATTTAAAAATTTATATGCTTCAATCCGAAATTCTTTCCGTGAATCATATATTAATTATACTATATCTCATTCTCCATGGAAAATTGAATGACAAACAAATGATGTGACTACAGCAAAAGCTGATTACTGAGTTATGTCACAGTTTTGTTAACAGTTAATTATCAAATTTGCTTTTAAACTAATTATCAAATATCAGTTGTACTGCGCTTCCCAATTAAAACCGATATCCTTGTAAAACTAATTAAAATACAAGCTTTAGAAAATTACTCCGAAAGTTGAAGTAAAACTTTTCTATCATTATCTTCCTATTATGAAATTTTGAGAAAACACAATCATAATAGATTTATCTTTTCCTCGTACAAGGATCCTGAATTCCATGTAGCTACTTTAGAATGAACTTGGAAAGGAATTTACGCTTCGATTACTTAGAAAAGAAACCTATTCTCAAAAGATATCACTACTGCTTGTATAAATTTTCTCGACTTAACATCTTGACTCCGGTTTAGATCTTTAGTATGTAAGGAAAGTGTCAAATATTAAAATTGATAATTTTACTGGTAAATATTTATTTTAATCTATTGTTGCTTTTTAAAAGGAATAAAACTTGCTTATTGCAGAAAATATGAAACTTTTGGTGATTTTGCATTGGCAGTACCAAGATTTATTATTTTCACGAAAATAAATATTTAGTGTTAAGTTTAAAACTCGAAATTTAGTTTAGTGCGAAGTACTTCAAACTTAGAACTTAGATGTCAATATATTTAAAGTTTGCTTTCTGAGGTTATATGTCTGTTTGTATGCAATAGTATATATGTCACTTTAATAAAATAACTAATGTTATAAATTAATGTTATAATTTCATAAAATAAATTGTCATAATTTTAATACTGAAAAACTTAAATATGTAATACGCAAAAAATATACATGTAGTGTTGGTCGTCTTTGACTGCGATTATATATAAAAATGAAAATTCATTTCGGCAAATCTGCATAACTTTATTTTTGAAGTTAATATATATATATACATTTCATCCTAAAGATATTTTTGAGCTTCTAGAAATCAACTGAGATTTATTATTTTCATGTTAATAAGCATTTAGTGTTAAACTTGTAACTCAAAATTAATTCGGTATGAATTGTTTTGCAGAATGAACTCTGATTTCAATACATTTAAAGTCAGTTATCTGAAGTACTATGAATCAACAAAGGTTTATTATCCTCATTAAAATGAATGCTTAGTATCTAGTATAACACTCCAAGTTTCACTTAATATGAAGCATTTTCAATCACAAACGGCGATACGTTTAAATCAGTTTTCAAAAATTCTACGTACAATTTATTTTATTTTATTTATTTATTTATTTATTTATTGATAAATGAGAAGAAAGTATTTGATTTATAAATAATTTTAGCCTCCAGTTCAATCTGAGATGTTCTCAACATGATTCGACTATTTTTAGAAAATATTGTCTGTCTCCCACCAAAATTTTGGGGAAACTGTATCTCACGAAAAAATGGATGTAATTTCACAAAACTTTATATTTGGTTAGACTTTGAAATAACATTGGTGCTCAACAAGTGGTGTTGCTATTCTGCATTTTTCCCCTTTTACAGAAAGGTTACAGCTCAGCTTTTATCGTGCTTAAATGCATAAAACTTGGTGTGTGGGGGACCATTATAAGTTATTTACCAATTTTATTCACGCACAGGAAAGATATACACCGGCTTTTATTGCGTATAAGTGCTCCATACTATACTGGAGATAACTTTAAAAATATATATATATATATATGGTGATTTAATTTGAATGTACGGTTTGATCCAACAGATGGTGATGCTAATTTGCAGTTTTCTCAGCTTAGAAGAAAGCAGAAAGCTAGATCTCTATTTTTATGATATAAAAATGTACCAAATTTTCTATTTTAGATGAATATAATAAAATATTATGCTGATTCAATTTGGGTGCAAATCGGCCAGCAGGTGGTGCTGCGGTTATTTACTTTTTGCTATTTTACAGATGGCTGTATTTAAGCACGTATTGGTTAAAACAGCACCAAACAACTCAAGAAAAAATCTTTATTTTGATGACAAGCTGTGTTGATTAAATTATTGTGCATTCGAATCAAAAAGTAGCGCAGTTGCATAAAATGATATCGAAAAAAGTTTTGTGATGGGCACAGTATGCTAAATTAAACAGAATGAATTCACATTAAATGATTCTTTCTCTCTTTTATTACTTATATCTTATAATGTTACAAATTTGTTCATTATCTATGCATCATTTTAATATTTTGTAAGATTATTTTTTTTCCTTTCTTTTCTTTCTTAAAAAAAAAATAATAATAATAATAATAATAATAGAATAAATAAATAACATTCACTCACTAATTTTCTAAATCACTTTAATTTTTTCTATATCTATATCCTGTAGTACTGGAACATGTTTCATAATTGGTTTTACCATAATAGGGATTTATTTTATGCACGTGTAAAAATACTTAATTAAATTAAATTCTTTGTTTTCCCTATCTCCGAGTTGCAACTACAGCTATATCACGGAATTCACACGGCTATATCACTCTCTGACACACAGCTATTCACAGCTGTATCACTCTCCTTTTCAAATGATACTATTCACGAGGATCTCCGAATTAAGCCTATTTATGCTCAATTTCGGAAACTTGCATTGAAATTTCACAGATCCATTCCTAATGTTGGAAATCCTCCGTTAAACTCAATCCATAGATACGACGCTAGAGTCGGTCGTGGTAAAAAACGGCCTCTGGCTATTCTAGTCAGAGAGGATGATTTTCTCCCCGTCTCTAAAAAGCGTAGGAGTATAACTTCTGGAGTCACTTAACTTTGTAATTCCATTCAAAATTCTATTTCCCCTAGATTGAACGAAATGTTCATCTAGATTTGGCTAACCCTAGTGTCAGGCTTATCTACTGCACTTTGTCAGTCGCGAGCTTTGAACTTTCTTACTAGTGAAAATATTACTTCTTTTTAATTATTTTTTTATCAAAATTTCCTAATTGCTGTGTTATTTTTTATTATTTGGCTTGTTATTTTTTAATTTTTTATTAATTTTATTGTCTTGTGGTGTAGGTTTCTGAGGTCTCCTCTCATTGGCCGATTTCCAGGCCTCTGATTGGCTCTCAGATTGAGGACAAAATCCTCTCTTTTTTAGGTGAGGATAGCGAGTTTTTTTGTAGTCTTCTGATTGATCAACGGACTTAGCTCGGAACTTAGCTTCTGGCTAGGCACCGGGATTGTTGATGATGTTCTATAATTAACTTCACATTTAACTTTCCTGAATTTTAATTAATTTTTGATAGGGGAAAAAATGTATGCCCCCCTTTTTTTATTTAATTGCGGGACTCTGAGTGATTTCCTGTGTCCCTTGGGGCGCCTTGCTCACCTCTTAATTCCTTTTCGCCGTCCAGACTGTCTTCGTCAACGCACGTAACAGCCCTTCTGTTACACTTAGGTTTTATTTCAAGGAGTTATTTTATTTATTTATTTATTTAATTTCTTTTTCTAACTCCTGGTGCTTCACTCTGAATGATCTCTGCTCACGCGGCGATTTATTCAGAGACCAAATTTAAATTTAACTGTCTTTTTTATGGAAAATTACTTTTATGTTTTTCTCATTTTTCGTTGGAGGTAAGCATTGGTTGCGACCAATTGCAGGTACTCCGAAGCTCTCACATTGACGTTGACTCTCCTTTTCATAGTTAAAATGATCCTATCTAGACCCCCTAGAACCCGTTCTGCCTATCAGATTTTGATGATAATTTGGTATATACTTTATATGGACCATGGGAAAACGATTTATGCAATAAGAAAAGAAAAAGTTTAAATTTTGACCACAAGGTGGCACTTTTCAAAGAGTCCTTATTAAATTAGTCAAACCTATGAAGAGCGTTGCAATCAGAACCAGAAAATTATTCTGCGTGCCTTTGTTATCGTTAATCATGCCCTTATAGAAGAAAGATGGAGTGTTACTGGTAAAAATCTTTTATCAGAAAGGTAGAAATAGCTTAGCTGCACGTGGTTTAAAGATATTGCAAAAAGGGCTCATGTCGAAGAATGTTTTTAAGAAGATGGTTAGGAAATTTGAAGAGATTGGAGGCGTGGGTGTGTTGCCAGAAACTAGAAGAGGGCGTGAATGAAATTCTTGAAGAAGTCTCTACTGCTGTGGTTCAAATAGCCTCCAGTTCCCGCTATTCTTCAGCAAATGCTCGATCAGTGGCAAGTGAGTTGGCGATTCCTTGGTAAACAGTACGAAAAATTCTACAGTCTCTTTCAAAATATTATCCGTATAAGATTCACATGGTGCAAATTTTGCAACCTCAGGACCATCAAACACTCTCAGAATTTGCTTGCTGGTTTTTGGTGAGAATGGATGTTGATGACGCATGGCCTTAGAAAATGCTACGGTCAGATGAGGCGCACTTTTAGATGAAGCTGTGAATAATAAAAATTGCCGCATATGGGGTGCTTCACCTTCTAGTGTCCCGCACTAACAATCACTGCATTCTGAGTATGTGACTGCATGGTGGGAATTTACTGTGGATTTTATCCTCAGACCGTTTTTCTTTCAAACTCTCACTCCTCAAGGTCCTAAAAGGTGCTCTGTCATGAGTGCACAGTTCATTAATTTCCATCGACTGCAAGTCATTCCTACTTTACAGGAACGGCAATGCTTGCAGACCACTCTCTTCATTGAAGATGGAGCATTTCCCCACATTGGGAGTGAAGTCAAAGAACTGTTTCGTACTAACTTTGGCAAGAATAGTGTAATATCCAGAGGTTTTCCGGATGCCTGGCCTCCTCGTTCACCCGGCTTAAATCCTTGTGATTTCTGGTTGTAGGGATTCCTAAAAGACCGTGTTTATAGATGAGGAATTAGAGCTTTCCCTGAATTGAAAGCTAGCATTATACGTCACGTTGTTGATGTCCCTCGGGAGTTTCTTCGCGCTACCATTAAACACGCTATAGTGCGCTTTCAACGCATAGCTGATGTCAATGGAGCACATATTGAGCACATTGTGTAACTGAATAAATTTTAATGATTCTGAAAGATTTTTTGTTCCTCTTTAAGAACCACAATTCCACCTGGTGGTCAAATTTTGAACTTTTATTATTATTATTATTATTATTATTATTATTATTATTGCAGAAATCGTTTACCCATGGTCCATATAAGGGACATAGAGGGGTCTGAATAGACTCACTTTAACCACTCTGTTATTCTTGCGGTACTAAAACATGTTTCCTAATTATTTTTACCATAATAAGGATTTGTTTTATGCACGTGTAAAAATACTTAATTAAATTAAATTCTTTATTTTTCTTATCCTCGAACTGTAACTACATTTATATCACAGTATTCACACAGCTATTCACAGCTGTATCGCTCTCATTTTTACTTTCTTCTATATTCAATAGAAGAAAGTATTGGGTTCGTAAAAATTTTCGACCTCGGGTTTTTGATGGATTTACACGTTTTGAGAGCTGTAGAACACGATTTGACTATTTTTTAGAAAATGTCTGTCTGTCTGTCTGTCTGTGTGTGTGTGACAAAATTTTGTGGCAACTGTATCTCGGGAACTACTGCACAGAATTTCATACAAATTGGTATGTAGTTGCACCTTGACATAAATTAGTGCCTATCAACTTTTGGCAAAAATTGTCTTACAGGTTGCGCTTCCATCCCGATTTTTCTAAATTTTTAACATGGTGATATAGGACAAAATTTTGTATAAATGTGCATAAAGAGAATTATTTTTTAGTAATCATTATGAAATTTACAAGAATTATTTATAATAGAGATAGTGAACTGGGAAATACATTTTGTATGTGTAGGAGCCTTGCCACCCCCTGGGGAGGAAGTCCTCCCTCGAGGGGAGTAAATTTTCAAGATGGGTATTTTTCGGAAGGTCTCGTCAATACCTTTAAAACGAATGGTTGAATTATAAATCTGTGATAATTTAAAACAAAGTTATCGATTTTTTTTTTTTTTTTTTTTTTTTTTTTTTTTTTACGAAATTTAACCAAACTTGGTATTTAGTTGGCCCCTGACATAAACTGGTGCTGATTAGATGTGGGGATCAATCGCTTAACAGGTGGCGCGGTGATCGCATTTTTTCTAAATTCTTAACATGGCAGTATAGGACAAAATTTCGTATAAATGTACATAATGAGAGTTATTCTTAATCTATGATTGTAACTTTAATATGAATTATTGATAATAGTAGTAGTTAATTAGGAAAAAAGATTGTGCACGTGGGGGCATCGCTTCCCACCCTGGGGGAAGTACCCCCAGGGGGGGGGAAGTAAATTTTCAAGATGAATATCTTTCGAAAGGTCTCGTCAATACCTTTAAAACGAATGGTTGAACTATAAATATGCGATAATTTAAAAGAAAGTTATTGATTTTTTTTTTATTTTTAACGAAAAAAAACTGAAAAAAAAATCGTATTTTTTTTTTTTTTTTTTTTTTTTTTTTTAATATTGTTTCTGAGTGAATTTGTATAGGAAAATATAGAAGAAAGTCTTGTGGTGGCCACAACATACTAGTTTTTCTATATCTACATCCTGTAGTACTGGAACGTGTTTCATAATTGTTGATACTCTAATAAAGATTTGTCTAATTGCACTTGTAGATACACATAATTAAATTAAAATCTTTATTTTCTCTATCCCCGAGTTGCAACCACAGCTATATCACGGAATATAAGATATTGTTTCCTCCTACTTTATATTGTGTGGTCTACGACAAATGGTAATGGCTATTTTATAGCAGACTGAAAACAATAGCTCCTGTAAATTTATAGCCGAAAACAAAAATGAGGAAGTGGAATTAAAAGTTATGATATACTTTTTAACCAGCTTGTCTAAAATTATAATATGCTAGTTTTTACTTTGAAAGAATATATTCAACAAATATCGACACTAAGATTTTGGCTAATGCAATTCAAAGAATTATATTTTTGAGAATAAAAGGTAAGTTTGCATTTTCAAAATCACTGCAATTTTTAAATTATGTTATAAATCTAAATAAATTTAAATTTAAAACTAGCATGTTATGGCCACACAAAACTTTCGTTTATATTTTCCTAAACAAATTCCCGCAGTGAAAATTATTATGTATTAAAATTATTTTCCATGATGAATGCAAACGATTTTCATCTCTACCGACATCCGAAGAAATGCTTTTTTTTTTTTTTTTTTTTTTGAGAAAAAAAATATATATATACAGTCGGTAACAAAAGTGTCCGAACACTAGCAAAAATTCCTATGTAAAATAAGTACACTTCATACGGTTTTGTTAAATAAATCCTTGTTGAATTCTTTTCTCAGTTAGTGTAAGAACATGATTCGATAAGGATTTATTTAACAAAACCGTATGAAGTGTACTTTTTTTACATAGGAATTTTTGCTAGTGTTCGGGCACTTTTGTTACCGACTGTATATATATAGGGAAACGGCTACAGACCAGTATAACATTACAACATTTATTAAATAAAGAAAAGGGACATTACAGAAACACTAACATATACATATTTTACGAGCGGAGAAGACCGTCTGTCTCTCACATAACAGCTCGACGTCGACTCAATAACTAAACTAACTAGCGCGCATTAGGTGCGCACGCATACAGTGAAAGGGATGATACACAGTGACGTACACACGTGATAGCTGCGTACACAGTGACATCACACAGTGAAGATGATAGCCGGGAAATATAATTTCCCATATCGGCCTTCATGACCAAGCAGGCGGCCTCGCCTGAAGGTTATTAAACAACAAAAACAAAATTAAATTATACAAAAACAAAAGAAATAAAAAAAATAAACAATATACAACACAACACTACATAATAGAATTATAGATACAGTAATAATATAGCTGCATTAATAAAAAAAAAAAAAAATTGTATACATTACCAAATGGAAAATATTGTAAATATTACACTCAAAACCTGAATCATATCGTCAAAATACTAAAATAAAATAAGATAAGATGTTAACATACATACAGACAAGTAGAAAAAAAATAGGTAGATAATTTTCACCAAAAAAAAATAAAAATCAGGTATTGAAGAATGTTCATGGGGAAAAAAAATTGTTCA
Source organism: Salticus scenicus (assembly GCA_963930645.1). NCBI lineage: Eukaryota > Metazoa > Arthropoda > Arachnida > Araneae > Salticidae > Salticus > Salticus scenicus. Next base: position 316,730,407 of record OZ005652.1, on the reverse strand, counting down.
TGAAAAAAAAAAAAAAAACAGTTCGTTAAAAGGAGAGTTCTTCTTATTCTGGCAAGTTCAAGTTCAACGTATGATTTAAAAAAAAAGTTTAATTGTGCACACGAAAATGTCCAAGGAAGAGTTCTTAAAAAAAAAATAAATAGAAAGTCTTGAAGAACTATGTCAATTAAGTTTTAAAAAAAATAAAAAGTCCTGAAGAAATATGTCAAGTAAGTGTTGCAAAAGTGTCGGTCCAAGGTTTCAGGAATTTAGCGCATGTGCTGGTCTTGAATGGGCCTTCTACGAAGTCACACTTGACGACGTCATATGTGTCGTTTGGTTTAAGTTTTGTTATTTTATATGGACCTAAAAATTTCTGTTTTAGTTTTAGGCCAGGCCCGAACTGGGTGCGTTTAACTGCGACTAAATCGTTGAGTTTGAATTTAGCAGCTGGTCGTCTTTGAAGGTTATACTGCCTGCGATTTTCTTCTTGCACTATTCGAATCTGCTTTTTCGCGTCGATACGCTGCTCCTCACGTTGCCTCTGGAATGTGTTTGTAGATTCGTCGTTGAGAAGCTCCAGGATCTTGATGTCATCTTTATTTTTCATCTTGGTACCGAATAGTAATTCAAATGGTGTCGTCTTTATGCTTCTTTGAAATGTCGAATTGAGGATTTGTTGGAGAGCAGGCACATGGGAAAACCACTTTTCGGGGTTGTCGGATGAAAGTTTGGATAACACAGCGATGATAGTAGAATTTTTATTTTCAACTTGACCATTCGATCTTGGTAAACCTGCTGTAATTGGTATGTGAGTAATATTTTGGTCGTGGCAATAGTCTTGAAATGCAGTGGAAGTGAATGCTGGACCTCGATCTGTGATAATTCTGGCGGGGTTACCGAAGATGGATCGTTGGCTTTCTAGTCGGCTGATAACTTCTGCGGCGTCTGTAGATTTTGTGGGGTACAGCCAGGTAAACTTGGAAAACGCATCAACCACAACCATAATGTGTTTGTATTTCTTGGATGTAGTAGCTAGGGGACCAAGGTGATCAACATGGTATGTGTGCAGGGGTGCATCGTCTTTATCAATTGGGTGGAGGAAACCATCTTGTTTACCTCGTTTTCTATTATAGAGTATGCACTTTATACAATTTTTGATGCAGCTTTCGATTTTGTCTTTGAGGTGAGGGATATAGAAATCTTTATTAATTAATTCTTGGGTACGGAGTGCTGCAAAATGTCCACGCTCGTGTGCTTCTTTAATTATGCTATGCTGTAAGTCTGTAGGGACGACGAGTAAATCGACACCGTTCACTGTTTTATACAGAAGGTTGTTTTTTATAATGTAATTATCATGGGGTGTGGACTGCAAAAGCGTTTTTAATGCTTGAACTTCTTCATCCGATTGTTGAGATTTCAAAAGTTTGATATGAAGGCTATCTTGGATGATGAAACATTGTGGAGCTCGACTTAGAGCGTCCACATGCGCCATGTGGGAACCTGTGCGATGCTCAATACTATAATGGAATTCTTGAAGGTACAGAGCCCATCGTGCAATGCGGGAGTTTATTTCTTTTTTATTAAGTGCCTTGACGAACGCATCACAGTCTGTGATAATTTTGAAATTTGTTCCGAGCAGGTAGATTCTAAACTTTTTGAGGGCTTCTACCACAGCCAGGACTTCAAGTTCAAAACTAGTATATTTTCTTTCGTGATCCGATGTTTTCTTCGAAAAATAAAAGACTGGATGGAATTTATTATCATGCATGTTTTTCTGCAACAGGACTGCCCCCAAGCCATCTATAGACGCGTCTGTGTGTACCTCAATAGGGGAATTTTGATTAAAAATATTGAGGACCGGTTCTTGGGAAAGTAAATATTTTAATTTTTGAAATGCGGCTCTTTGTTCATTTTGAAATTGAAAAGGGGTGTCCTTACGCAGAAGATCACTTAAGGGTTTTGCAATGGTAGAAAAATGAGGGATAAATTTCCTAAAATATCCTGTAAGGCCAAGGAATCTACGTACGTCTTTAACATTTTTCAGATCTGGGTAATTTAAAACAGCTTTAGTTTTGGAAGGGGATGGCAAAAGTTTACCATTTTGTGACCGAGGAAATCTATTTTGGTATGTAAAAATTGTCATTTGTTAAAATTTATATCGAGTCCGTACTCGCTTGCTGTTTGAAGAACAGTTTTTAGACGTTCTACGGCCTCATGTTCGTTACTCGCGGGAATTACAAGATCATCCATATAAGGGAGTACTATGCCGGCAGCAATCAAGTCTCTAAAAACGGCATTTATATATCTCATGAACACTGAAGGGCAGGAACTAAGTCCGAAAGGCATATAGCGAAATTGGAATTGACCGTTATGGGTTACAAAACTAGTGAAAGGGCGGCTCTGTTTGTTTACGGGTACATGAAAAAATCCATTACGTAGGTCTATCGTACTAAAAATTTTTGCATGTTGAAGTCGATCTAAAATATCATCAATTAGGGGGAGGGGGTAGTGATCTTTAACTAACTTACGATTGAGCTTCCTGTAATCGATGCAAACTCTGTGTTTACCATCTTTTTTTCGAACAACTACAACTTGGCTGGCATATGGGGAGGACACTGGTTCGATAATACCATTTTTAAGTCATTCAGAGACTTGTGCATCTACAATGTCTCGTTCGGTAAAGGGTAGACGTCGGGGTGAATGAAAAATAGGTGTATCGTCAGTTAAAGTGATGTTAAGCTCAATGTTCGCAGTTTTGATTTTATTAGGTTTATAGGCCGACAACAGTTTGTTAATGTCGTTACGAATATATCGTGAAACATTAGGACCAATATCAAATTTGGGATTATCGTCAGTGATCGTCATGATGAAATTTGGATCTGCGGTACACTCATTTTGTTGTGAAAAACTAGAAAAGGTAACACCGGTGGGTGAAATGCTAATGTTCGCTTGTTGGATGACGTCACATCCAATTATAAGGTCATAAAATGTGGACACGTCGGGTACAACTGAAATAGTTGCTGAAAACTCTTGATCGTCTATAGTAATAAAAGAATTAAAAGTACCGATAACATGTATACGCGCAAAGCCAAAACCAGTTAAGGATTTATTAATTTTTGACAACGGGAACCTATTTTTATCCATGCAGAATGTTTCAAAAGGGTTAACTGACTACCAGTATCAACCAAACCAGTTAATTTATTACCACTAATTTTAACCTGTTTACACATATGAGAAGCATGCGATTCATGTACAGTGTTAACTATATCTCTGGAAGGAGATCCTTCATTTGCAGCGGTTCGGCGGCAATCGGTAGACTTGTGTCCAAAAAGACCACATGCAAGGCACCTAGGACCACGAGAACGGTTAGGACAAAATTTAGATAAGTGACCGATATCGTTACAATTGAAACAACGTAATTTATTTTGAGATGCCGGACCAGTATTAAATTTGTATTCGCGAGTGAAAGCTGATTGTGTGTGACCAGTACTGCGTTTTCGACTGTCATATGTTTGTTTATAATTAACTGAATTTCGTTGATTTAAGTTTATTGCATTAAGAGCAGTTTCATAAATACGCAATTTTTCTTTAAATTCTGAAAAAGATTTTGCTCCACAGAGAAGAATTTTCTCAGAGGGGTTACCCTGTATACCTTGAATGGTGTATTGAATTACCGAAGAATCGTCAATAATAGCATTACCGCGGTTAGCAATTTCGCGCATCGCTAAAAAATATTGCGTAGCAGTTTCATTAGGACGCATTTTTCTGTTTTCTAACTGTTTATGTATTTCGATGGATGGTATGGTATCCAAAAATTCAGAAATTAACGCGGCTTTAAATGACTCGTAAGTATTAAGATTTCGTTGCGAAAATAAAAATGTTTTAGCAGAACCATTAATTAAACGTTTAGCAAAGATAAGTTTTTGTTGATCGGTAAGACTAGGAAATAAACAGAATTGTTCCTCAATGTCATTAAAGAAATTACGAATAGAATATGAATCATTTCCAGAAAAAGTTCTACATGTGCTAGCTAAATCTCGAAGGAGGAACCAGAAATGATTACTCAAATCAGACATTGCGTCTGCAGCGTCATTCGGAGAAATATTTTGAACACCCGAAGGGAAAAAAGTTTCGCTTTGGGTTTGAAAAACAGAACTATTTGGAACGATCGAAGAATGGGTTTCAACAGAATGATTATTTACACTGAGATCGTCTTCGTCTGACAAAAAACTAGTGCCTAATGTTTTCTGAAATTCAGATAAATTAGTAAGTGCATGAAAAATGTCTTTACATAAATTTTCCTTACTACCGACTGGTTCTAAATGTAGCGAATTAGCGATTGATATAAAATCGGACAAAGAAAATGATTTTAAAATTTGTTCTTGATGTTTATTAATGTCGAAATCGGCAGTAAAACCGCTAAAATTTCGCATACGTTTACGCGATTGATGGTCAAATGTTGGGTATCCTAATAGCGTGTTCAGCAATTTTATGGTATTTGTTTTAGAATATTTCAAAGAATTTGCAATTAGCGGAAGGTCGCCTAATTTAAGGGCCATTTTTAGGATGCAAGAAACATAAAATAAGAAAACCGAAGTAAATAAAAAAAAATTGTTCTTTTTTTTTTTTTTTTTTTTTTTTTAAGTAAATATTGGGGGAAAAAATGGATTAAAACCAGAACATATATATTTTTAGGAACAATAAATAAATGTTGGGGAACAGAATATCTCTTTATTCATGGAAAGCAATTAAATATGGGGGAAGAAAACTCTTTATTTATATAAAAATGAACAAACAAATAATTTTAAAGGGCGTAAAACGGCAATGAATGAATTTCAAATTTTAATTACAAATGAAAAAAAAAACTTTTCTTTATATACTATCATGCAGAGAGGAGAGAAAAAAAATGCATGCTCGTACCTGACATTAAGGGCAGTCCTATATACAGCGTAGATGGAATTATTTTATTGAGCAGGATCAGATAGATGATGAATCCGTGTCACTTTAAGAACGTCGGGCATGAAGAAAATAGCACACTGAGAAATTTCAAATCATCGGCAGGAACAAAACTTGAATCATATTGAATGAAGGATTAAGTAAGGAACGTCATGAAAATAATGATATTTCATACTGAAAAACGTAAATTTACGTCATAATAAAGAACAGCGTCCACTGGATGAAACGAAGAAGAGAAAGTATTCTTTTTAAAACGTCCGAATGTATTTCAATGAAATAAGTAAAATATCGTCCACAGATTTATTTTTTTTTTTTTTTTTTTTTTACAGCTACTTGAAAACAAACACATCTTTGAAGAACAACATTTTCACGCTACTGTTTTTGAAAAACAGAAGTAGCGACTTTTTGTTTGTAACGTTTATCTAGGGGTAGAATTTAACGGGATAGGTCGAGCCCCCAAAAATATAGGGAAACGGCTACAGACCAGTATAACATTACAACATTTATTAAATAAAGAAAAGGGACATTACAGAAACACTAACATATACATATTTTACGAGCGGAGAAGACCGTCTGTCTCTCACATAACAGCTCGACGTCGACTCAATAACTAAACTAACTAGCGCGCGTTAGGTGCGCACGCATACAGTGAAAGGGATGATACACAGTGACGTACACACGTGATAGCTGCGTACACAGTGACATCACACAGTGAAGATGATAGCCGGGAAATATAATTTCCCATATATATATAACTTTGTTTCAAATGAACATAGATTTTTAGTTCAATTATACGTTTTAAATTTATTAAAGAGTTTTTATGAACGATACCAATTTTGAAAATTTACATCCTCTGGAGCAGGGCAATTTTTATTTTATTTTATTTGCCTACCAGCGTAATTAACGTCGCTTAAAAGAAAATTATAGAATTTCAGTTAATAATTAAACATTAAAAGCCAATTATTTTCTTATTTAAACACAGAAAGCAGATTTTGGCTACATGACATTATGAAATGATAATAAAAGAAATCATTTTCATTTAAAAGTGACAAATAATTCTTTTGAAATTCACAGGTTTTATGTTTGATTTATTATTTTATTATTATTATTTCAAATTGAAAAATGTTGTTGAAAATGAAATGCATGATTATATGTTATTTCGTAAAATAAACATCGATAATATAAAACAGCCTCAAAAACAAAATTTTAAAATCTTGATAAAAACCGGTCAATTTAGTTTTAAAATAACAAATTATATTTTTTTAATATGGCAATTCACCATTCCGCTTTCTAGTTTTCTATTGTTAGAGAAAATACTAATGAAGTTGAAATATCGTACGACTTATTGTCTCTTTTGAAAAGAACGAAATTTGCTTGTATTGAGGGATTGCAGATGCATTACGTTTTTTTATTAGCAGAAAATTAATCGATTTACCGTTATTTATTCTTAAAATGTGTAAATCTAATTAACCTCGCTTTAATTGTATGTGAGAGAAAGCTATCGTTAAATGTTTAAAAATAGTAAACAAATTTGAAAATATTTATTAATAATATTCTTTTTAACATTTTCGTGCATTTCATATAGATTAAATTTGCTATTAAAATGAGGCAGGTGATCTAAAAACTAGCTCTGTTCTTTAATATAGTAAACCGATCTAAACTGGATGAATTTTTAATTTCAAGTATTCATCCGTTAATTAACTATTAAATTTTAAAATGATCATTGGCCATTAACTTTCGACTTAGACTTCCAGAAATTTTTTTCCAGATAACTTTTGGTGGATTTAACAAAAGTTTGTTGATTTCTTTTTTCTTTTTTCGAAAAAAAAAAATGTTATTATTAAGATTTTAAATTTCAAGATTTTAAAGTTTTATAAAACAAAAAGCGGAAAATAAAAAGCAAACTAAATTAATAGCTAAACAAAAAATAAGCTAAATTTTATGCTAAGATATATATAAAGGCAACACAACTACCTAAAAATTAGTCGAGAAAATTATGTTTAAAGTTCTCATTTTACAACAGATTCAATGTTTGTTTACAAATATAAACGTTTATAACTCAGCCAACACCCACTTGACAATAAATTGTCGAGCCGGTGTTGACTCAGCATGGAGTGATGGGAATTGAAAAATTCTTTCTGCCACACATTACAGCTGTTGTGCAGTGGTAATTGAAATATTGAATTTTTAGGTCAATTTTGTTAATCCTCTGCTGCCTTAAAAACAAATAAAACTCTTAGTTCGTTGTTTCTAGGAGTGTCTTGGGAAGAATATGGGTTATGTGGAAAGTGAGAGCAGTTGTTTACGGTGAAGAATTCTTAAACTAAAAACTAAAGCCTACACTGAAAAAAAAAAAAAAAAAAAAGCCTCTAACTACACTATCTATCAATAAGTAATTGGACACTTTAGAATTTAGACGTTTTGTCAAATATCTAGAAAAATTGTTCAGGAATCACCTTTAGGAATCACCTTTGGGAATATAAAAAACGTTCTATATCTCATATATTTCAGCAAAAGCTTTGTCTTGAAGGAAGAAAGGAAACTAATAAAAAATTCAACAAAAATCAAAATGTTTTGCATCACCCTGTAAAAAGAAATACTTAGCATTAAAGAAAAACTTAACATTAAAGAAATACTTATTTATTCGTTTTGGCTGTAGAATGTGATTATAAGGATCCTTTTAATTATCAGTATAAATTTTTGTGAGATTACCACATATATTCTTGAAGATTAACGGTATCTTTAAAATATTGAAAAAAAAAAAAAAAAAAAGCCACTTTTTTAATTGTAATATATAGGGTATATTTAATGATAATACTTAATTGTTTACTAATAAATTTATTAAAAAAAAAAAAAAAAAAAAAAAAAGGAACATGATAGGGATTTTTATCAATATTTATTTACAATCAGCGAGCATTCTATTACCATTGGGCATTGATTGAATCAAAATAAAAATGTGAGTAAAAGCCCTTATAGTTTAGATTTTATTTTGACTGGAACTGAAATTCTGTTAATTCTATCTCTCATAACTTTTTGAATTTACACGACATTTGTTTGGAGTTTTCATATAAGTCGCTCAACACTTTCGGCTATTAAATTATGCAAATGAAATTTTCCAAAGTTTGCGCATGCATAGTTAAAAATTTTTGAGTAAAAAGGATCATATTTCGTAAGATATTTAATATTTTTGCATTCTGATTACAGTATACTGTGTTCAATGTAAAATGCCAAGTTTCCTAAAAATAATTTTTCACTGGGTATAATACCCTACGTCTTATAATTTAAAAAGTAATAATTATTTTTGCAGTTTTTTGAAGAAACCGTTATATCTCAATGAATATATGTATACAAATGGTTAGAAAAGTCCTTATAATCTTATGTTACAGCCAAAGCACATTTCAAGCATTTCTTTTTGCAGAGTGATCCAAAGCATTTTAATTTTTGTTTAGGTTTACTATTCCCCTTTTCTTCATCAGGACAAAATTTTTACTGAAATATATGAGGTATAACATGTGCTTCATACTTCAAATATTCCAAGATGATTCCGAAAAAATATTTTTAGACATTAAAAAAAAAAAAAAAAAAAAAAAAAAAACGTCTAAATTCGAAAGTGTCCAAATACTTATTAGCAGATAGTGTAGAACGAACAAGTAGTCATTTTCTGATTCCCTAAATTATACTACAGATTTCTGAGTTATGCGCATGAGGTAAACAAAGTACCTGGATAGACGAAATAATTTGGAATTTCTAATCTACATTTTTCTAGACGTGGAACAACGTTATGAATATTATGAATCCTTTGTATTTCAAGAAATTATCGCTTGATTTTCTAGAACTGGATCATAAAACAAAATTATAGTTACTAAAACTATAGTTTCGCATCTATTTTCAGAAATTTTTAAATAAGTTTGACCACGATAACATAGGAAAATGCTCCAGAATTCTAATAAGGGTTTTTAGAACTCGCTAGCAAAAAAAAACTAGAATTTATAAGGACATGGAACTATTTTTACTAGAGCCACAATTTAGTTTCCAGATGTCAGTCACATTTTTTTTTTTTTTTTTTTCGTGTAGATTCGAAATATTTGGGAATATCGAAAAGGAACATTTCGGTAACATTTTGTAAAAAAAAAACTAGTATGTTGTGGCCACCACGAGACTTTCTTCTATATTTTCCTATACAAATTCACTCAGTAACAATAATTAAAAAAAAAAAAAAAAAAAAAAAAGAGACTTTGACAAAATTTTGGGTAAAATGTGAAATTTATTCTAAGTTTGGCAAAACACGGAAACCGTGGGACTTTGACAACATTGGGGGGAAAATGCAAAAATTTGTTTAAGTTTGTCAGAACACGGAATCCGTGGGAGTTTAATAGAATTAAGGGGAGAGACTAAAAAAAAAAAGTGGGACTTTATTAAAATTTTGGGTAAAATGTGAAAATTTGTTAAAGTTTGTCAAAACACGGAAACCGTGGGACTTTGACAAAATTAGGGGAAAAAAGCAAAAATATGTTAAAGTTTGTCAAGACACGGAAACCGTAGGACTTTGTCAAAATTAGGGGGGGAAAGCAAAAATTAGTTTAAGTTTGTCAGAACACGGAAACCGTGGGAGTTTGATAAAATTAAGGGGAGAGAGAGAAAAAAAAAAGATTATTTTCTAAGTTTTTTTCCGTAAAAAGTAAAAAAAATCGATAACTTTGTTTTAAATTATCACAGATTTATAGTTCAACCATTCGTTTTAAAGGTACTGACGAGACCTTTCGAAAGATACCCATCTTGAAAATTTTTGCCCTATATCACCCTGTTAAAAATTTAGAAAAAGCGGGATGGCAATGCAACCTGTAAGACGATTTTTACCAAAAGTTGATAGGCACTAATTTATGTCAAGGTGCAACTACATACCAATTTGTATGAAATTCTGTGCAGTAGTTCCAGAGATACAGTTGCCACAAAATTTTGTCACACACACACACAGACAGACAGACAGACATTTTCTAAAAATGGTAAAATCGTGTTCTGCAGATCTCAAAACGTGTAAATCCGTCAAAAACCCGAAATCGAAAATTTTTACGAATCCAATACTTTCTTCTATTGAAGATAGAAGAAAGTAAAAAAAAGAAAAGAAAAGAAAAGCGGTGATTACAAGAATTTCTTGTTATTCAGAAAAAAATTATGTTTATTGTACATTTATATCACATTAAGCGGGGGGATTCTTTTGTGTGAGAATCTATTGTATTCGACTCAAACAATTATGAAATTTCAGTGTCTTGTTTAGGTGTGATACAAACTTTGATCTCTTTTTTTATGATCACAATATCATGTATTATTCAGGGCAGGAAGGTTACAATTTCGCTTTAAATATTTTGCACCCATACCTGAAAGAAACAAATATTGCATTTAAAATTTTCGGTGAAATAATTTTAGTGTTAATTAGTTTAATTACAATGATCTTGCCCAGTCACCCACCGTTTTCTAGATACACCACCCTGTCCTTCAATTTCTTTCCCTGTTCGATAATTTTATGACCATGAATTTGATTTGAAGAATGAAAAATAATTAATTTAACACCTAAAATAAAATATATATATATAAATTTAAAAAAAAGTAACATTAATAACAGATTTAAAAAATATAAGATATGTAATGCATAATTTCAATGGCAAATCCCCCCCCCCCCCAAATTTTTCCCTTGTCGCAAATGTCCATGTTTTAGAATGTTCAAACTCTGCAGCCTCTAAGAAGATATTTAACGGTTAAAATAATCCTCACCCCTCCTAAAAATCAAATTTATAATCATAAAATCACGGAAAGATAATAAAAAATATGGGGGCATTCCTAAATAACATTGGGGTGGTAGGGCAAAATGAGTGTCATGTTCGGATTCAGGAGGTCATTTTACATAAGAATATGCTGAAATGGTGTCAGAGGTAATTTTCATGCCGAGTAGTGTTACATGCAAAAAAGTTTGTGAAATAATAAATTGCAAGGATGCAAATTTTTATTGATTTTTATACTACGCTATTGTAAAAAATATTATTTGCATTTGCATTTATTTATTTATTTATTTATTTTTAATAATACAAATGGTTATAGTTATTGCTAATTTTTCATAATTCATGAAATAAAAATTCTCTTTATAAAGCAATTTAAGAAGTTCTTAATAAAATATTTTCTATGACAACATATTTCATTTATTATATTTTTTTTTTTTTTCTATCTCTAATGTGCATTATAATTATTGTATCACTGGAAACGTCTGTTTTATACATCTCTAAAGCATGTCGTATTCCAAAATATGTATTTTATTTTTCTTTTATCAAACATTTTATTGAAAGATAGAATGATTTTTCTTTTTCAAGTATTCACAAAACATAACAACACAATTTCGAATATTTCATTTTGCAATTAATTTTTGGCCTTTATAAGTAAAATATGCGATTTGTAATTTTCCTCCCAATTACAGAAAATAAAAAGAAAATAAATCACGCTGATTAAAAACAGTTGTAATTTCAGTTTCATTTTAAATATAAAATATTACAAAGAACTAATTATCGCTTCAGCACCTATTTGTTCACTAACGGAAATATGTATATTTTTTTATGCTCTTTACGCTTTGAAAATAAAATCATAACAATTATACTTACTCCTCAATTTCTGTTGATAATGATCTATAGTGATTCTACATCTACGCAGAAATGATTTATGCTCTTACGTAATTTAGCATTCTCTGATATGAAATACATCTTTATCGCATAATGAAATATAAATTAAATTTTGGCTTAGCTTTTACAAAACTGCTGATGATAAAATGAACAATTCAACGCTTTTAAATAATATAAGTAACGAATATTTTCCCCATATCCTATTTTACTGCAAAGAAGGAAAATGATTTGCTTCAGTGAAACAGTAACAATTGAAAAATCTTTCTCTTTTATTTATTTATTTTATTATAATTTTCAATCAGAAAATTATACATTTGTTATACATAAGTTATTATATTTGATTAATTTCTCTTTCATTTAAATAATTCTATTACTTTATTTGCTTTTATGTAAATTGCATGATTGTTATTATATATATATATATTTTATTTTATTTTATTGAGCAAAACATGCTAATTTTCAAGAAAAATGCCTACTTATATAAAAATGAGAAATAATTTGTTTTGTTTGTGAAATAAAATAGGAGCAATGATTTATTAATGAACTATGATAATTCTATTATTTATGTCATTAATTTAATCAATTAATTATTTGTTTACTTTGTTATTGTTTAATATATATATATATATATATATATATATATATATATATATATTAATATAGTATAAAATATGTAATATAATTTGAAAAAATAAGTATTTGAACTGAAATAATAATTATATATAGCGGCAAATAATAGCGGCGTATGTAATATAAACCCAGGAAGTGCTTCAATAAGTGGTATGTTTTCCATACCACTATGCTCTAGTGTTAAGTAGTACAATTTAATACTTTATTTACCAAATACCATAGATTTAAAAGATATTACTTTCTTTTTTTCTTTTTTAACTTTTTTAGACAGAAGGTAATTATGATCATTAAAAATCGATAGCCACCAGAAATTATAGTTAAAGTTAAAAAAAAAAAAAAAATGATTTTGATGGAATTCTGGCAAAAGCAGAATTTAGTTTAGTACAGAGGACTATTAGTTTATTTATTTATTTATTTTTTCAACTTATAACATCGCTTTCAAATTATTCAGTTGTATTTTCGATATATTTTCCATTTCGATAAATGTCCAACTATCGTAAAATAAATAAATATAAATTAAAATTAAATAAAGCAATAAAATTAAATATAAGGTATAAATAAATTATTTTAAATTACCTTTCCTCTTTTTTTTTTTTTTTTTTTGTGTGTGTGTGTGTGTGTGTGTGTTCTTTTCTCTTGTTTCCTGGTTTTTTGGTTGCGTTCGTCTCTGATTGGTTTAGAGGTTGCTTCGTATTGATTGGTTGTGTTGATCCCACCCCCCCTTTGGATTTTGCCCTGATTTCAGTTCTACTTTTGCCTCGAAGGCAATAGCACGTGTTTTGCACCTGAAGAAGAAGAGCTACATGCTTTCGAAACCGATAGTGATTTCATTAATTTTATAGTGTGTGAAGAAGTTTTTATGTTTAAATATTTTAATAACATATATTATGTTTAAGATGCTTTTGTGAGTAGAAAGAATTATGCCAATTTAATTTCCTTTAGTTAAACTGCACCAACTAGAAATTTCGTCTGTAGATGATGTATTTGGATGTTTTTGTATATCCTTGCACGTGAACTTTTTATTTGATTTCAATAAAGAATTTTAGTTAGTTTTCCGATATGATAGAGATTAAGATTAAAATTTGTTCGTGCGTTGAGCTGATAAGAGACTCAATCTCTCTTTCACTCACTCACACACACACACGGGATTCAGAGTGAGAGAGAATCAGAACACCTTGCTGTAAATATATTTAAAAATGAGAGTTTGATTTAAAGTACAACGGTTTCTTTATCGTATAAAGTCTAAAAAAAGTGAAAAAATATATATTTAATTAACATTGTAAATGTGTATAAAAAATTGTAATTGTTTAAAATTATATCAACAACGCAGCTTATTTCTTTTAAAGCGTGTTTAGAAAAACCAAAATGTATCTATGTTTAATTGTGTACATTACTTTATATTTTATTTAAAAAAAACAAAATTGTGAAATGACTTTCTCTACTTCAGTAAGATCTTAAGAAATAGCTCTATCATTATTATTTTTATTATATATAATGACAAATAAAAACATTAATGAAAAATAAATACATTGTAAGTAAACATCATAATCTTAAAAAATATTTAAGAATTATTTCAGATCGAGATAATTAAGCATTTAGATCCGAAATAATTTTACTTGTTTTTACTTCTTTTTTCGTGTAAGTTTTTATTCTTAATACTTCAACATTTTTTTTTTTTTTTTTTTTTTTTTTTTTTTTTTTTTTTGGGGGGGGGGGGGGGTGAATATTATTTCTAATTATCATTATTGTTTTAAATGGTTCAAGAATTTCCGACAACTTACTTTACGAAATGAGAAATTGTAATATTTACTAGTTGCATAAATAATTAATGCATTTTAGTACTTTTAACTGAAATATTTTGAATTTTTCCCTGTTTATTTTGCAAATAAAGTTAAAAATTGTCAGGTTTATTGGCTTACCATCTATTTTTTCTTCTGATATCTAACTCTTATAAGGACATTACTCTGATTTTAAATAGGAATATATTTTAAATATAAATTATAGAATTCCCCACCCCTTTTTATTTATTTATTTTGTTTAAACAGTCACCTTTTGCCCTTCTTTTACATAAAGGCATTTAATAGATGCAAATATATCTTAATGTATTATTTCTAGTAGTTACCAAATTTTAATATAGTCCTTGCACGAGAGAATTTTCTCTCTTTCTGTGTAATTCTTTCCAAAGTCAAAATTTTAAACTGTAAAAAATGCATTAATCTATTTTATCAATATTTTAAATACACTTAGAAAACATTATGCGACTGACATTTAGAATCTAAATTGTGGCTGTAGTAAAAATAGTTCCATGTCATCCTTATAAATTCTAGTTCCCTTTGATAGCGAGTTCTAGACATCCATAATAGAATTCTAGACCGTTTCCTTATATTACGATGTGAGATGAATCTCATTTAAAAGATCTGTGTAAATAAATGCGAACACAAGGGGCAAGGTTTAGTAACTAGAATTTTGTTTTTTAACCCAATTTTAGGAAATCAACGAGAATTTCTCGCAACACAAAGAATTAATAATATTCTTAATATTGTTTCACCATCTAGAAATGTGTAGACTAGAAATTCTGGAATATTTCGTCTACCCGAGTTATTTGTTTACCATACGCATAACTCGGAAATCTATATTTCTAGTTTAGGGATATAGAAAACGGCTGCTTATTTGTTCTAGATGAAAGTGGTAGCGGAGAACGGGGCACATTGGACCTAGGGGCACAGTGGACCACCCCTATTTAAATCTATTAACCCTCTGTACCATACTGTAGACTGTAGGCAACATACCGTTCGATCGTGGTTCAAATTCAAAGAATCGGTTCTACAACGTAATCACGCACTGTAGCCTGTCGTATACACTCACAGTTGTTTTTTCGAAATTTATGAGAAATAAAAAAAAAAACCTGAAACACGTGTATTTTATTTTTTTCCAATTATTACGAAACAAATAAACACAAAAATATTAAAGGTCATGAGTTACAGAGGGTTAATATTCAACTCTTTTAGTTCATATTGATACTCTTGTATGGCAGCATGGTTGTATGCAGCCAAAAACAGCACATGGGAAATAGTAAGATAACCATTTTGAGCAGTTTATATGTTGAGCTGCTCAAAGTAATTTTTCCACATTGAGTTTTTTAAAATTTTATAAAGATTGAAATAGTGACTATAAATACTATATAGCTGTTAAAGGAAGGCAAGATATTGCTGTTTCTAAATTCCTATAAATTATTAGCATATTTATAGTCTATATATTGTTTTATTATTATTATCTGTTTTACTCTGGCATGGGGCACAGTGGACCACCTTCCAATGTGCCTAAAAGTACAAATTAGATTTAACACTTATATTTATTTTAGTTAATTTTATAGATACAAATATAATGTAAAGTATTAATATATTAAAGTAATAAATATCTTAATATTATAATAAAATAAATAAACAGAATAAATTTCTGAAAGGAATTTATTCTGAATAGTAACATAATTTCTGAATTTTTGAATAGTAACATAATCATTATTAATATCTAAATTTATTAACTATTTGAATTATATAGCATTAATAAAAGAAAAAATATATAATTTAATAAATAGTAGGAATAATTTGTTATTGTTGTTGTTTTTAGAGATCACATGTGAAAAGCAAAAGTAGCTTAATATATTTTATCCTACAAGTAAAATGTAAATTAATTATATCTCAAAAAAATTAAAAAAGTATAAAATATTTGAATAGTAGTATAATATTTATTAATATTTAGATTTTTTAAAAAAAATTATTTATATAATATTAATAAAAGAGTAAAAAACAATTATCTATTTTATCTTAATAAATTTTCTAACTGAGATTTGATTTTTTCTTTTTTTTTTTTTTTAGTTTATTTTTGGTTATTTTATTTCATCAAAATGCTTGAATAATGTTCTTTAGACTAGAATAGCACAAGAAACTAATTTTAGAGAAGAAAAAAAAAAGTAATTTATATTAATTTAATATAAACAAATGAGGCTGGTCCACTGTGCCTAGGTGATGGGGCACAGTGGTGCACTTTGTGAGTGCTCACAATTTATTTTTTTTATTCATAATGTATTGGAAATATTGTTATAAAAAATTTAAGGCATATCAAGAAGGGCTTATAGATTGTTTGCTATTTCTTTTTCAAATACATTGCTTTTCTGTTTTTTTTTGTGGAAAAAAAAAAAAAAAAATTAAGGGTGTAAAAGTGGTCCACTGTGCCCGGGTCTCCCCTATATATATATATATATATATTTTTTTTTTTTTTTCTCATTGTAAGTTACATATCTTTACTTTCTTGCAAAAATCAGATAGCTGAAATTTAATCACGAAACTAAATCTTTCGATTTTTTGGAATTATGTGGATCTTGAATAGAAACTTCGCATAAAATTTGATTTCTTTAATTTAAACGTCAATTGCATTAAAATCGTTCCTTTGTAATGTTCTGTTTTTTGCTACCTTCTTTAAAACGAAAAAATAATTAATTAAAGAAAAAAAAAAAAAAAAAAAAACTTAAGGTGATATTTTGTTGTTGTTTTTGTTGTAACAAAATAATTATTTTAAGCATTTTAAAATAGGCCTTGAACAAAATCTGATACTTTTTTTATTTTAAATTTTAAAAACTGCAGTTCTTATGTGTTTTAGTTTTAATTCTTTGAAAAATATGATAATTCAGAAGTTCTGAATCAAAACTTAAATTTATTTTAATTTTCTTATGGAATTCGAATATTTCAAATACTGAAGGTAGATCAAATCCTAAAATTTTCTAATCAAAATACTTTATTTTACACATTTGACATTTGCAATGTACATAGAAAATTATAACCTTTGAAAATTAATGCTGTATTTTAGTCATTAGTTTCTGAGAACACTTTTCTAGACAATTTAATTAATTAGTTATAAATAAATTATTCTCTTTAAAATTTATGGATAAAAGATGCATAAATATATTTAACTCTTAAATTATGAATTCGTTTCGTATACAAATTAAATAATTTTACTTTGGAAACGTTGCATTTGAAATTTAAATGTTGAGTTATTATGCCTAAAAATTAAATCAGAGCGAAAAATAATCATCTAAATAAAATATTATGAACACAACTTTAGAATTTATTTCATAAATATGCTTTATAAGTACAATGTCAACGGTAATTACAATATTGCTTCGATAAATTCCATAGATTCGTTCACATTTTTCATAATGTCATGAAAAATCCTATGAAATTAATACTTATTATACTTCCTTTGCTTAACAATAAACAATTTCACTAAGCATTCAGTAATTTTTAGTTTTAATTATCGCTTACGAATGTTCTCTATGCGTTTCTTTCTTTTACAACAATGGGTTAATTGAGTATATTAGCGTATATATTGTTCCCATAGTTCCCTACAACTTATTGTAATCAAAAGTTTGTTTAAAATTTTAAATCTATTTTAATTCCCAGAGTTTTGTACTCAGCATATTTTTTTTTTTTTTTTCTGCAGAATTAGAAATGTTCCTAAAGTCGTTAGAAAGAATAGCGTACAAGTCATTTAAGTGAAAATTAAACGATATAATAAGGAAACTGCATAATTATATGGTGGATATATGAAGTATGAGGATATAGTTTTATCTTTAATTTTCAAAACTATAAATGACAATATTTTCGATTGGTGTAGATGTTTATTAGGTTTCTTTTGGGAGGTTGATCAATGGACTCAAACATTAACGTTAATAGCTCGTATTATAGTTTTTTTTTTTTTTTTTTTTTTTTTTTTTTTGTTAAATAAATTTTCTTTTTTGTAATGAGTTATTAATTAAAGTAAGAACCCTACATGAATCTGATCAAATTTACAATGTATGATTTACCTGCATGCATTGTTATTTATATACAATTTTACACATCTCTGTCCCTAATTTTCCAAAATTATAAATAAGGTTATTCAGAATTGTTTTGGCGTATTGTTGATTTTCTTTACAAAACAGATTGTATTTATGATTTGACAAGTAATATAAATAACTCTTTTTTCTTATCATTTTTTTTTTTTTAAATGTGTGAGTTATTAATTAAATGAAGAATCATACATATATCTGATCAAATTTTCAATACAAGATTTTCTGCATGCATTATTACTTATAAACAGATTTACACATCTCCGTCCCTTTAATATTTCAAAATTATAGATAAAGGCATTTTTAATTGTTTTTGGTGATTTGTTAATTTTTTTAAATAAATTGTATTTATATATGATTTGATCATTAATATAAATAACTCATTTTACAGTTCCCCTCTTAAATTTACATTTTTGAAGTTACTTATAGTAATTAAGTTAAGAACTGTAAATGCATCTATCCTTTAATCCACAGTGGTTTTTTCAAACGATGAGCCAGGACTCACTAGTGCACCGTAGAAGACTTCCGAGTATAATCTGTGGTGTTTCAAAGAAATATGTGTCCAGGTATAAAAATAAGTTTATTCTCTTTACCATTTTATTACGGATATATTGCTCTTTTTACTTTTACTCTTACCCATATGGTATAGGGAAAGTATTGTTTTAGGATCAAATTCTTGAAATTGAATTTTTGTTATATTTGCACATTTTGAGGTTCCCTGAATCCGAAATACACGTTTTTTGGTGGTTGATTTCTGAGTGTGTCTGTTATCCTTATATATCAAGAACAAACAGTAGAAATAAGTCCAAATTCTAAATCTTTATCATAAAGGGATACTACACAAAAATTTTCATTGAAATCAAGCAAATGGCTCGTTTACAGGGATACCCAATAAAGTTCCAATGCATTAGTTCTATGGACAAAATTTCGAATAGATACATTTTAACATCTATAGGCTGCGCTAAACAAAATGAAATGAGTATTATTTTTTATGTTCATTAAAACATGTTTCGTACTAAATTTGGAGTGAAAATACTTCATCATTCATTTACAGGACTACCCAATAGAATGTGATAAACAAAGTCATCTTTTAAATTCAATTTTCAACTCTGGGTTTTTGTATAATATCGTATTTTGAGGTCTTCTGAATACAAAAGTCAAGATTTTAGCGGTTAATCAGTATGTATGCCTACTATCAATGTAACGTAAAATCAAATAAGTGCAGAAAATTCAAATTTGGTACTTTAAGGTTCATATGAGGTTGTTACTTAAAAATTTTGATCAAGATTTGGAAATTTCAAAGAGTGGTGTGTGTGAAGGTTATCTGAATAATTTGGAATAAACTTATTCCACAATAGTTTGAAATTTTCTTTCTGAATTTAGGCACTATAATTGAAAGAGAGGTTCAAGGAGGCTTTAGCTCCTTCTCACACAGAATTATATGTCAAACAAAAATGTCCTTAAACCTTTTTAACCTTGTCTTTAAAATGGGTTTGTATACACTACTGGTGATCTTACACAGCTATTTCAGTACTCAATCTAGCACTACAATTTCAACAGTGTAAGATGACAGACTTATTAGATTGGATGACAGACTTATTAGACATGCCTTATTAGATTGAGCTAAAAGTTGTTAGGAATGGTATGGGTCACCATTGCACTTATACGAACTGCAGATTTTTAAGAATCTAACACTTTTTTTTTTTTTTTTTTTTTTTTAACAGGGACACAAAGAAAATTTCATCATTATGGCCTATGGATTAAAATTATGATAGTATCTAAACACCATATCCGATAGATCTAAAAATTAATGAGTAGGTTATAGGTCACCGTCGTACAATTTTCTATAGATTTTGATGAGTTTAGAACTTATAGTTTTTTTTTTTTACTGGGACGCCAAGAAAAAGCCTCATCGTGGCCAATTGACTCCAAATATTTGAAGTGCAAGACAGTTTAAATTCTATATTCGATTAAGATATAAATTGGTCGGAATATTATGGGTTATTATCTCTAGAACCGTACAGATTTACGTGAGTGTGAAACTGATAGATTTTTTACAGGTATAGACAGTAGAATTTTTATACGTTGCAGTCTGTGAGTTCAAATGATTTAAAGTTCGCTTTAGTAATGTTAAATTGTTTAAAATTTATTGTTAAATAATATTATAGTTATAAAAAATTAAAGAACACACTTTTATAGAAATGTGAACTAAAAAGCACAAAATATCTCTTTTAGTATTAAAATGCAGGGTAAGAGAAAATCGTGTGAGTGGCACACCATAATATTTACATACATTTAAATCTTTAATTAAAATAACTTAGAGTTAGACAAAAACCATTTTTTTAAATCTCCCCTGACTAGGATCGAACGCTGGACCTTTAGGTTCGTAGCGCGGAACTGTACCTCAACGCCACATCGTTCCCGTAGGGAAAGTATTTTTTTATAATATAAATTTTTTGCTTGCTCCCAGAGCGGTTACAAACATACATGCATACAAACATTCATTCAAACATACATACAAACATACATACAGGTGAAGCTAATAAAAGCGTGTTAAAATAATAATAATAATAATAATAATAATAATAATATTTTGTATTACGAGCTCATTATTTATAGTTCATTCACAGGGGTGCACAAAATAATTTAAGTACATTATGATCCATTAATGGTCATACAACCTGGATGAAAATACTCAAACACCCTATTATGATTTTCCCGTTTGTCTTTTTAATAACTTTTCTGAATTAAATTAGTGTGAACAATCGTTAATTAGTAAACGTTCAAAAAGTCAAATGGAGTCACCAGTTTTTCTTTTTTTTTTTTTTAATGTAGATAATTTTTTAAAAAATATACACAGGAATTTTGCTGAGGTGTACGTTATAAAATTATTTGTTGCCATTTTTAATATTCTGGCAAATTTTCACTAAGTAAAATTTTGCATTTCACATATTCAAAATAAAATATATATTAAAAATTTAAAAAATCATTTTTCTAGGATGACTAATTTAACAGTTGTGAAATTTATGAAAGTGAAAACGCTGTTTAAATATATATTTTAGTTAAGGAGTTATAATTGGGATTATTTTCCTATAGAATAACTTAGGCTTTGTCTACCGGCGACGATTAGTAGAGAGTTCCCTTTAAGATACAGGTATGTGATTTTTGTAATGACGTTGTTCCTTTAAAAATAAAAACTTTCTAATTGACCACATTTGTAAAGGGATCGTATAACTAGTGAATCTGCAGATCAGGAGCCTTAACGACCTAATTTCATCGCTCATTATTCAACAGATTATTTTTATTTATTCCATATTATATATATATATATATATATATACATACATACATACATATATATATATATATATATACATATGAGATACATAAAGAGAAACGTTTCTGAGTGGGGAGCGCTCTATCTAATAGTTAAGGAATTAAACCGCTTTTCAATCTTTTTGGGACATCTTGTATTTATAAACAGGGGGCAGTGGAACTGAATGGAAAACGAAAAACATTGAGTGGTCTTCTAAAAATGTTTAAAAATGGGGGTTTTTTTTTCTTTTAATCTTATTTCTCTTAATCATTTTAAAGAAAAATTGAAATTTGAACTGGAGAGAAGATTTAGCGTTATCCGATAGAATTGCCGATAAAAAGTACCTCTTTAATACATAAAATGAACTATCAAAATTCTTTCCGTAAAACACGGACAACTTTCTGTAACTTATTTACAGAATGTCGAAAAATTCATTCAAGTATCTGGCAAAACTTTCCAAGTAAATGATCCAAGTAATAGATCCTTTACGATAAAATTTACGCACTTTCTCAACTATACAAGATTGATCTCAATTTAAATTGGTTAAAAATCTGTGAAGATATTATATTTTAATAAAATTTTTTTGTAAAAAAATAGAACCGACTCCAAAAAGGAACTACTATTCAAACAACTAAAAATGAAAGAAAATTGGGAGAAAATGGAACTGTAGATTGTGCCTAAAAGTATAAAATAATTTCCTTCGCCAAACAACCTATAACACTACAATTAATCATAACTTTTGAAGTCGGCGCAAAATTAAATAAAATTTAATTAGTTTTTAAAGGTTTGTCTTTAGATCGGTAGCAACAAATGCTGTTGTCTCGAATGATCCATTTTCACGTTTCCTTTATTATTTTATCGCTGTATACAATTGGTCCATTAGTAGCATCTACATAGAACAGTGAACATTCTTCACAATATTTATGTTTCTACGAAGTTAGATCATCCTTGATGGCTTTTGAATTTGGCGATAAAAACGTAAGGCAAAAATATACACGCAAGATGTATATTTTCGTAATATATATTGTACGATGTGTTGTGTCATATTCTTGATTACTCTCTTGATATACCTTATTAAAATAATCATGATATCCCAAAGAAATTGAATATGTTTGCCAGATAATTTTGCGATTTTTCGTTCAGCAAGGACGTCAGATACCAGCATCTTCGCCAACTTTTGCTGCTTACGAAATCTTATTTGTTTTCTTGAATCAAAGTAGTTTTCGGCTGCGTTTTGCAGGTAAAAATGTGAGACGTGTATTTTGAATAGGATTTGAGTTTTGTATTGAATAAAGGTACCAATTTTTATTTAATTTTGCGCCGACTTCAAAAGTTATGATTAATTGTAGTGTTATAGGTTGTTTGGCGAAGGAAATTATTTTATACTTTTAGGCGCAATCTACAGTTCCATTTTCTGCCAATTTTCTTTCATTTTTAGTTGTTTGAATAGTAGTTCCTTTTTGGAGTCGGTTCTATTTTTTTTACAAAAAGATTTTATTTTTCTCTTTTCAGTGAAAATTTATTTATATAGCAGAGCATCAGAAGACGTTCGACGGAAGTTTCACAAATCACAACTTCCAAGAAAAGTGACATTACTCAAAAAATGGTTTATGTCACTGAAAAATACATTAAATGCACCCAATGTGAACAAAAAAAGTTATATCTCCATCTAGAAAGTTATCTATTCGAGAGACAGTTGTGCCAGTTTTATTCTTGTAAAGTTATTTTAAAGTTGATTTTTTTCAAATGCTTCATTTTTAAATTGTGTCACTTTTCTTGCCTTTATAGGATATGACCAAAAAACTATCTATTGAACGAACATACGTTAAATTAAAAAGTCTTTAGAAAGGATGTCTAAAGAAAGGATACGGCTGTATTCGCAACCGAAAATTCTGTTAGGCATATATATTGAACTTTACAGTGAATACATGTCACCCGCTGCGCTGGAAATTGCGCAGCGTAAAGTTCAAACAAAGAGCAAAATATGCATTGCAGCTGACGGACAGAAGTTTCAACATCGATACTTACACACTGCTTTTACCAGTGTAACTGCTTGCCTTGAGCAGTTAGAGTGAGAACAGACTTATGTGAGTATCCTGTAATTTGTTTATATCTTAATGAAATTCTAATGAAACTTATTTCAGGCGAAGATCATTACGACAACAAAGAAAGTATTAAAATTAAATCATCTCTTACGAAGTTATAAGCTAACAAACTTCAACAACAACAACGAGAAACATGGTTTGTATTGAGAACTTCTTCCTTTATAAAGTCGGCTTAAAACGCCTATGCGTCAATCGATGTGACCTCATGCAATAACCATACTTTGAATTTTACGTAGCATAAATGTCACCCGCTACGCTACAACATATGCAATGTTTTTCAAATGTGCACAAAATAGGAAATTGTGAACAAACAAATGCACGTTTTAAGCGTTCTGTTTTTAGAATTAATGTCTAAACTATCTTTGCGTACTACATCGATGATGCTCTGCAGTGTTATAATTCACTTTTTTCCCCTGTCTTGAAACGTTTCAGAGATAGGATCGCTAACTCCACTCTTTTCAACCAGGTGGCGCTTTAGGTGGTTGAATCCCATAGCACATGTCCACTTTACTGTACCTACATACCACTTTTATGACTCTAGCTGCAGCTGTTCAGCAGTTAAAAGAGTCGGGACTGACTTTTTTGGGCATCCTGTATTTTCTTTTGATCGTAAAGATCTTACAATGGGACCTATTTCAGACAAAGACCTTTACAATAAAACAAAAAGTATCAAAATCGGATAATCCGTTCAGAAGTTATGAGCTAACAAACAAAAACAAAAACAAAAAAACATACGCTTTGAATTGAGAACCTCCTCCTTTTTGAAGTCTGTTAATTAGAGCATTTCTTACGAAGTTATAAGCTTACAAACACCAACAACAACACATAGCAAGAATTAAGAACACCCTCCTTTCTGAAGTTGGTTGAAAACGACTTTGCGCTAATCGACGTGACCGCTTACAGTAACAGTACTTTGAACCACGAGTATACGTGTCATCCGCTACGCTGTAAAGCGTGCAACGTAGTTCAAGTGTGCACAGTGTAGGAAATTGCGAACAAACAATTGCACGTTTTAAGCGTTCTATTTTTAGCAATATTGTCTAAAAACTGTCTTTTTGTAGTAAATCGATGATACGCTACAACTTCGTAATTAACTTTTCTCCCATCTTGAACCGTTTTTGAGATAGGAGCGCTAATGCCGCTGTTTTTCACCAGATGGCGCTTTATTTTCTTTAGATTGTAAAGATGTTATAATGGGACCTACTTCAGACCAAGATCTCTACAACAAAGCAAAAAGTATCAAGTAACCGTATTTTGAACTATATAGCGTATGTCTCACCAGCTACGCTACTACGTGAACAATGTAGCTCAAGTGTGTAAAGTGTAAGAAATTGCGAATAAAAAAAGTCACGTTTTTAGCCTTGTGCTTTTAGCATCAATGTCAAAACTATCTTTTCGTACTAAATCGATGATGCTCTGCAATTTTATAATTAACTTTTTTCCCCTGTCTTGAACCGTTTCCGAGATAGAAACGCTAGCATGAATGTCTAAACTGTCTTTTTGTACTAAATCGGTGATAATCTTCAAATTTCTAATTCACTTTTTTTCTCTAGAACCGTTTTCGAGAAAGGAACACTAACTCCACTATTTTCCACCAGGTGGCGCAGCAAGCAGTTTAACCTTGTACTGCAGGGCCACTTTACTATACTTACATACCATTTTTATCACTATAGCTGCAGCCGTTTAGCAGTTAAAAGAGTTGGGACTGATTTTTTGGGGCACCCTGTATTTTCTTTAGATCGTAAAGATATTACAATGGGACCTATTGCAGACCAAGACCTTTTCAACAAAACAAAAAGTATCAAAATCGGAGCATCCGTTCAGAAGTTATGAGCTAACAAACATAAAAAAAACATACGGTTTGAATTGAGAACCTTCCTTCTTTCTTTGAAGTCGGTTATAAATAATCTCTATAACGCGTCAGACAGGGTGCATGACAAGATTAAATATCCATTGGACTCACGTGTTAATTGTATAATTTTAAAGTTTCCTGGAAATTAAAATCTACCATTTATATATATGTATACTTATTTGTGTGTGTGTGTATGTGTGCAATTTATATAATAAATTGTGTAATTAAAAACAATACATAATAATTTATTTTAGTATTTATTTATTTTTGCACAGATGTTCAGTAGAATTATGTTTATTTTGATAAAGTAACTGGGAAAAAAAGGATGGGGAGGAGGGGGAGGGGACAAAGGAAATTAAGGACTATTTTATGCAAAATTTGAAACCTATAAATTACAGAACTCTGCATCAGCAATTTTATTATCGATGTAAATTTAAATATGTAAAACTATAACTCATTTTAAAAAAAATACATATAAACGCAATTCTGTGCAAATTAAATTTTGTTAGCAATACTATTGATATCATCAATTTCCTCCAGTCTTAGCATACCCTATACCAAAATAGCAATATTAATTTAAAAATAAAAATTGAGCATGACAGATGGATATTATTAAAATGTCAGCTGTTTTGATTCTGATGTACTATACTGGACGATAGGCAACATTACTATGCTGCAATAGGTTTTATGAAAAGGCTATGCCTCAGCTTTTATGATATATAAATGCACCAAAATTGGTATGTGATAAAATATTGTAAAAAGTTATGCTCATTCAATTTGAGTGTATATCGGACGACGGGTGACACTGCTGCTGTTTATTTTCTGAGATTTTTCAGATGGATATAGCTCACCATCTACTGGTTAAAAATGCCCTAAACTAAAATAATTATTGTGAGTAGTTTTGTTGATTAAATTACTGCATATGTTACTTAGTAAGGAGCGTTGTCATATAGAATGATATAGTTGAAAATTTTCTGTTGGCCTACTAGTTTATTTTACTGGTGGGGATTTAATTACATTTAAGAGATATTTTGGTACATTTTAATGTATCACAATATCATGGACATTAATATTGCAACAAGTATAAAAAAATGTAGTCCAATTTAAGTGTACAATATAATTAATACAATGTATTTATATAAATACATTGATAAAAGTTTTATACATAGCGAATTGCGATTAATTGAATGGTTTTATATCAAATGAAATCAATGTTATTGATATTTGTAACTAAGCTTATTGATCATTCAATTTTGTGGCAGAGAAACACTCACTTAATTTATTTGTTATTATCCTGCTTACTTTTCCGAAATACTTTTAAATGGCGATCGTTATTCCTTTCGGAATATTACTCCCTCTTGCAATTTGAATTTATTTATAAAAAAAAAAAAAAAAAAAAAAAAATGTAATTATTTGTTGCAAAGTTTTCTATAAAAATTGTTGAAGAAGCATTATCCAGAATTGCTGGCTTATTTCACTGTTAGAGAATGAGTAAAAAGCTCTGTTTGAGAAAGAGGCGCAGTTATAATTAATAGATTTTATTACATATTTTAATGCACCATATTCATTAATATTATATTAATTAACATCTCATACAAAAAAAAAAAAAAAAAGAAGAAGAAGAAGAAGGAGAAAAGTACTTGAAATTCAGTTTATGATAAAACCAATGCGCTGTATTCATATTCAATAGTTTCTTATGAAGTGAAATGAGCACTATTCAAGTTTGGAGATGGAGTTAATGTTCATTGGGTTTTAACTGAAAAATTCTACCTTAACATATCTACTATCCTCTTGTTTATCTTCCCAAAGAACATTTAATTGAAGATTTTAATATTAATTATTTTCAGAAGATTTGTTATAGTTACTTTTACATATATATATATATATATATATACTTACATAAATTTTCCTTTATTAATCCTCCAAATTCACTGTAAATGTTGTTGAGGAATGTTGGTCAAAGCTATTTCACAGTTGAAAAATATATAGTAAGAGTAATAAGAGAAAGTGACGCACTTATAATTAATAGACTTTATGATACATTTTAATGTATCTAGAAATTTACTCCATTTTAAATTAAGTATAAAGCTAATATATTGCATTTTCTTCGATAACTTCTTATGAAATTTAATAAGCACTATTCAAGTTTGTAATTAAGCTATTGATCATTCAACTTTTGAATGAAAACGCCCCATTATTTATGCGTTATCATCCTGCTTACCTTCCTAAAGAACTTTTAATTTTAGATTTTAATCTTAAATCCTTTTGGAAATTTTATTATTATTTTTTATTTTTTTACATTAAAAGTTTAATTATATAAAATTTCTTTTAAAAAAACATTTCCCGCCGAGTTCACTAGAAATGTTGTTGAGAAAACCTATTTGAGAATTGCTTGTAAGTGCAGTAAGAGAAAGTGATGCAATTATGATTAAAAGACTTTATAATATATTCTGATGCATTATATTCATTAGTATCATGTATCTAAAAATTCACTCCATTCCAAGTTCACGATAAAACTACGATGTTGCGTTTTATTCAATAGCTTCTTATGAATTGAAATGAACGCTATTCATGTTTGAAATGAAGCTATTGATCATTCGATTTTTGATAGAGAAACGCTCCCGTAACTTATCCGACAGCATCCTGCTTATCTACTCAAAGAGCTTTTACAGGAGGATTTTAATCTTCCTTTCGTATGTAACAGATTTTATGGATAAGTTAAATTCTATAAAGTGTATTTACATTGAAATCTCGATAAATGCGCCAAATTAATTCCTATGTCCAAAATGCTTTATTGGAAAGGTTTGTTATTATATTTTTTTTTTATAGAATATCCCCGCAAATACATTAGATAAAAGCTATTTTTCTTAATGATGCTAATTATCTAGAAACTTAATTAAGTAAATACTGCATAATTCTGTCACACACAAATTTTTCTTTTCATCTTCAAAATAATAGTATTTTTCATATGAGTGAGGAAGACTGAGATATAATAATAATAATAATAGTATATATATTCTGTAAAGCTTTTATTTTTAATTTCAATTTTTATTTTGGCATCATCCTTTCTTCCAGTTTGTGTTAACTGTTTTACTTGTGGTTACAATGCTTCTTTCTCGTTTTCTCTTTGGTTTCCATGCAGATTTTATTTAATCTTTGTTTTAATTTAATATTTCACTTAATTTCTAATTCTATAAGGTTCTGCTGCTTCGATCGGGGCGTGAAATGATATAAAGTGCTATGATTAGCAATATTGTTCTACGTAATTGATGCAGCTTCAACAACTTTATGAAGTACTCGCTCCCTGATGTGTATACTTCTAATTATAAGCATTTAAATCCAATTAATTCTGTGGTTAATTATTTGTTTTCTCTGTCATTAGTTTAATGGTCCTTTTTTATTATCATTCATGTCGGCGTAAGTATTTTAAGTTATTATTGTAACTCATTGGTCCTTAATCTATATCGCAACTTTTTGTGTCCGTCTTTCCTCTATGTTAAATTCAGTTCTATATTTTTGTGTGTTGTTATTGTTTTAGTTCTATTAATTACTAAATTTTAAGATTAAATTTTATTATGTTATCTATCATTTATATATATATATACATATATATATATTTATTTAATTAAATAACGTTAGCTTTTTCTTTCTTTCTTTTTTTTTTTTTTTCTTTTTTGAATCGTTAATCATTATCGCTGCATATCATTAAAGGAAAATATATTAATTTTTTTTTTCTATATTATGTAAATTTGTTATAAACACATTTGACAATTCACGAATATATACCAATTTTAAATACAATCAAGTTCATTGAACATTACTGAGGACTAGTTACAGCATATCCTATATAGATTATAACCTATATAGATTATAACAATTTATGGTGCTTCAATATTATTCTTCAATTATTTAGCTTTATCTTTATTTGGTTGCATTAAGAGCTTTATATATATATATATATATATATATATATATATATATATATTAATCTAGCTTATTATAAATATTATTATTGATTATAATATTTTGTATACTTCTATTAGATAGGTTTAAAGGAGAAGATTTATTTATCTAAATATGTATTTATATTTTCATGTTCATACATGTAATCTAAGGCAAGTTCATATATGTAGTCTAATATCTAATATGATTGGTTTTCGAAAAACGGTGAAATTTTTTATAATTGCATATTGAAGAGAGGTTTTAAATGCCCCTTTTGGCTTAATACAGCCTTTTTAATTCAGTTATAAAAATATTGTATATATGTACCAAAAATCATTCCAAGCAGTCTTCCATATTTATATTTCCATTTCATCAACGAATTCTTAATAATATAAGAATATTTAATTTTAATAATGCAAAACGAAACTTTTGTTTTTGAGAGAAATTACGCGCGTGTGTGCGTGTATGTGTTTGTGATAACAGAAGATTATTAATAAACTTAAATTTTAAGTACGATTACCTATTCTTCTACAAAGAACAAATATAATCTTTTGTATGCCGTATCGAAGTCTACAGTTTAAGTCGATTTTCGCTGTAAACTACATATTTTTTGGAAAAAGGGTGGTGGTATATAAAAAAGTGGAAATTTTAATTCAGACTACTGCAAGATAAGAAGTATTATCTATTTTTCTAAAAAATTAAAATAAAAGATTGTTCAGAAAATCTTGCCAAAAAAGGTATGTAGAGTCAATTTTCAATATACAGCAGCCAAAGAGAAATCGCTCTCTTCGAGCAGTACAGTCCATAAAAAACAATATTTAATTTCTGATAATTAAGAAAAAGAAAAAAGTGTCTCAAATATTCTACATTTCTTTATTAAAAATAATTCTAAATGTCTACCAAAAAGTTTTGCATGTCTAAAAAAAAATAAATAAATAAATAAATAAATAAAACTTTTAATTTCTGTTGTTGCCCTTGCCCACATCACTATCGTACAAATTAAAGCCAAATGACTATACCATATTAGGAAGAAAAAATATACAACTATTAATATTGAAGAAACAAATTTTAATGAATCAGTTATTTGAATTTTTTCAGCTGCTGTAAGTTTCTTTTCACACACACACACACACAAAAAAAAAAAAAAAAAAAAAAAAATCCATTTTTACGGAGTATCTTTTTTCCGTATTCCAAGTTGAACCTTAATTATTATAATTAATAATGTTGTTTCAACTTTATTTTTTCCTAAGAGCTTCAACGAGATAGCTTAAGAGGCAACCAAACTTTAGCTAAAAATGTTTTAGATAATATAAAATTTTTAAAATAAACATGAAAAGAAGATTTATATATATATATATATATATATATATATATATATATATATATAGAGAGAGAGAGAGAGAGAGAGAGAGAGAGAGAGAGAGAGAGAGAAGAAGATGATGATGAAGAATTAACTATTTCAGAGTCTATGTTCTTTCTCAGAAACTAACTAGTTCAGTTTAAAGAATTATAATTACATTTGAACATTTAAGATACTAATAACTGACAATCAATCTTCCAAATTCGGGAAATTTATCTGTAATTCCCAATTAACCATCTTCTAGACTCAAAGAGAATTAAAAAAAAAAAAAAAAAAAAAAAATCTGGTGTGAAACAACCACACGACTTCCATTACCCGCTATTACATCTATATTAATAAAATCAGAGTTTTGTCTGTAAATTTGTCGGAATCGAAAAATTTTGCGATATCTTCACGTTTCACACCCCATGAAAGCCGAAAATGACTTCAGAAAATTTTGCCTGTGTGTGTGTGTGTCTGTGTGTATGTCATCGTGCCCGAATGTCGCTTTTTTTGTCCGGGCATCACTCAAGAACGGCTGGACGGAATTCAACGACGCTTGGCAGGAATTTAGGTCTTCACCCAACTTAAAATTATATCTATCAACTTTTCGGAAATTCCCCCCCCGTTCCCCCCCTAGGGGGTAAAAGACTAAAACACGTTTGTCCGGGCATCACTCGAGAACGGCTGGACGGAATTCAACGACGCTTGGCAGGAATTTAGGTCTTCACCCAACTTAAAATTATATCTATCAACTTTTCAGAAATTCCTCCCCGTTCCCCCCTGGGGGGTAAAAGACTAAAACACGTTTGTCCGGGCATCGCTCGAGAACGGCTGGACGGAATTCTACGGCACTTGGCAGAAACTTAGGTCTTCACCCAACTTGAAATTATATCTATAGAAATTTTCAAAATTATGATTAGTGTTTAAATTGTGTGTAAAAAACACCTGCGCATGCGCCATAAATATTTTTTCACTAAAACGCTTTGAATGGAAAAATAAAATATAAAAATAAATTTTTAAGTCAAAGACTTTTTTATTCGCGTGATTCGCACTACAAATTATGAAAAGATTGAAATGAAGTGTTGCCATCTAAGTTTCATACTTTAGTTAATTTTAAAAAATCTAATTGTCGTATCGAAAAACTGTTTACACCCTAAGATTCAGAAAAATCACCACTTTCATTTGGTACTGAATTTGTAACGATAGGTCTGATACTTCTAATTTATTTTTCCCGTTTTACGTTTTTCCGTTGCCACTTAAATTTCATACTTTAGTTATTTTTTTAAAATCTAATTGTCGCATCGAAAAACTGTTAGCACCCCTGGATTCAGAAAAATCGCCCCTTTCATTTGGTATCAAATTTATAAATATAGGTCTGATATTTCTAATTTATTTTACCCTTTTTCCGTTTTTAACCCAGATTCGGTAAAAGGTTTTATATTTATATATAAGCATTTATATATTTTTTTTACTTTCCAGAAATAAAATGAAATATTTTTAAATTCACGTGAATAATAAAAATTAGAGAGAAAAATACCTACAAAAGTTGGTGATTTTTTTTTTAAATGAGGAATTTGCACGTGGATAAATGTTTTCATGGAGATATTTGGCATTAGTTTAATATTTTTATTTAATTAAGCAGTACTTTTCTTTCCTGCAGTAAAATAAAATTTTTTGTTGTTATTATGTACCTTATGGGGTTTTTTTTATGTTCTCCTCTTAATTGTAAATGATTATAATTTGGATTTTATCAAGATTTTTTATTTTTATTTTGTAAATATCAGAGAAGAGTTTTTATTTTCTTTTATTATTTTACTTTATTTTATTTATTTATTTATTTTGTGTATGGAACAGCTTTAGTATTGGATCCCTTTGGCACAATTTGAACCAAAGTAGCTTGGACGTTTCTCGCCAAGATCTTTAATTGCACAATTGAGATAGCCAATATTGCTACAATTGAGATAGCCTGTGCGTTTTGTATTTATTTATTTATAATATTTTCTATTAAAAACTTCTGTAGTCACGAAATTTGGTGCGTAAATTGTTTGTTTGCATCCGGCACTTATTGTAACTGGATTTCACAAAATTCGAAATCCCCCCCCCCTTCTCGGAGTCGAAGGGCAATAAACGGTATAACTTCAGTATAACCCCACAGCTGAATTTGGCGATTTTTCTTTGGCGCAGTTTTGAAGGATAACGATGTTGTTCTGGACTGTTTGCGATATAATATGGCAGCCTAATATGTTGTTTATTTTTGATTTATGATTTTATGTTTTATGATTTCTGATTTAGATTATGATTTATCATTTATCATATATGATTTATGATTTTTAGATTTATGATTTAGCCATAATCTCCAACAAAAAAATCGCCAAATATCGTTGTGTGGTTATACTGAAGTTGTTCCCAATAAACATGTGTAAAAACATGTCTTTCCGTTTGAATTATCTTAGAATGGCGAATTTTGGTGTGCGGATATTGATTAAGGGTACGCATTATGTACATTAGTGGGATTTTGCAAAACTTCGAACTCACCCGCTGAGGGTGGGGAAGTAAGAAGTGGGTAAGTTGTGCCGAAGACAGTGGGGACCCAGACTCCTAACATTGGTAGCGAGAAAACCTCTACCAATCACAGCGAGAACTTAGGTTATTAATAAAGATATGGCATTTTGGCAAATCATTTAAGTTTAACGTCCAGCGAAGCGGGCAAAGCCTGCTAGTGTATTATATGCATTTTTGAGAGAGAATGTGATCAGAAAACATAAAAGTGACCAAAAAAGAAAATCGTTAGAGCCGTTTTTGAGATACCAACTTTCACAAAAAATCAATTATTGAGCGGAAAACAATAATTACATACAAAAGCATATTTAAAAGTGAGTTAAAATGGCGAGTTTGAAAAAATCCGTACAACCGTTTTTAAAGGAACGCCTTTGCGATGCCTGAAATTGAGCTATTTATACAGGACGCCTATCAATTTTCATGAACTAACCAACTATATCATTCGAAAGGATATCTGATAGAGTGTTTATATAGCAAGTTTGAAGAAAATCGTTAGAGCCGTTTTTGAGATACGGACTTACGGTCCCACTTCCGGTTTCCGATGTCCCATTTCCGGTTAAACTCAATTATTGACAGGAAAACAATAATAACATACAAAAGCATATTTAAAATTGAGTTAAAATGGCGAGTTTGAAAAAAATCCGTACAACCGTTTTTAAAGGAACGCCCTTGGGAGGCCTGAAATTGAGCTATTTATACAGGACGCCTATCAATTTTCTTGAACTTACCAACTATATCATTCGAAAGGACATCTAATAGAGTGTTTATATAGCAAGTTTGAAGAAAATCGTTAGAGCCGTTTTTGAGATACGGACTTACGGTCCCACTTCCGGTTTCCGATGTCCCATTTCCGGTTAAACTCAATTATTGACAGGAAAACAATAATTACATACAAAAGCATATTTAAAATTGAGTTAAAATGGCGAGTTTGAAAAAAATCCGTACAACCGTTTTTAAAGGAACGCCCTTGGGAGGCCTGAAATTGAGCTATTTATACAGGACGCCTATCAATTTTCTTGAACTAACCAACTATATCATTTGAAAGGACATCTAATAGAGTGTTTATATAGCAAGTTTGAAGAAAATCGTTAGAGCCGTTTTTGAGATACGGACTTACGGTCCAACTTCCGGTTTCCGATGTCCCACTTCCGGTTTTTCAATTTTCACCAAAGTTTGGAAATTTCATCTGTAGGCCAGACGTATTTCAATTCTAAAGTTTCGTAGCTCTATCTTTATTAGTTTATGAGCTATAATAGCCAGAAGATTCTCCACATACATACACACACACACACACACACACACACATACATACACACTGACCAATTGCCAAAAAACCACTTTTTTGGACTCAGGGGACCTTAAAACGTGTAAATCAGGTGAAATCTCGATATCGAATTTTTGGACCGAATACAATACTTCCATTACCTACGGTAGTAGGGTAATGGAAGTAAAAATCTGGTGTGAAACAACCACACGACTTCCATTACCCACTATTACACGTATTATATGCATTTTTGAGAGATAATGTGGTCAGAAAACATAAAAGTTACCTAAAGAGAAAATCGTTAGAGCCGTTTTTGAGATACCGACTTTTACAAAAAATCAGATATTGACCGGAAAACAATAATTACATACAAAAAGATATTTAAAAAGTGAATTAATATGGCGAGTTTGAAAAAACACGTACAGCCGTTTTTAAAGGAACGTGCTTGCAAGACCTAAAATTGAGCTATTTATATAGGACGTCTATCAAGTTTCCTGAACTAGCCAACCATATCATTCGAAAGGACATCTAATAGAGTGTTTATATAGCATATTTGAGGAAAATCATTAGAGCCGTTTTTGAGACACGGACTTCCGGTCTCCGATGTCCTATTTCCGGTTTTTCAATTTTCACCAAAATTTGAAAAATTCATTTGTACATCAGACATGTCTTAATTCTGAAGTTTTGTAGTTCTATCTTTATTAGTTTCGGAGATATGATATCCAGAAGATTCCACACATACATACACACATACACTGACCAATTGCCAAAAACCACTTTTTGGACTAAGGGGACATTAAAAAGTTTAAATCAGGTGAAATCTCGATATCGAATTTTGGACCAAATACAATACTTCCATTACCTACAGTAGTAGGATAATGGAAGTTATAAGAAATTAATTCCAGTTGTTCGATTTTCCCAAATATGATTAATATATAAAATTCAATTAATAAATTACTTAATAAATTAATTATATTACTTGTATTTAGTTCCTTTTTTTTTTCTTTTCTTACATATATAATTTTTGTCTTCCATGAATATTGGACTTCAGTAAATATATTTTAGAGCTTAGTATTTTAAAAATAATATTTTATTAACCTGAAAAGAAGTATACAAACTAAAAAAAAAAAAAAAAAAAAAAAAAGACAAACAAATTTCATGGATTTTATAGTATTTATTTCTGCTTCTCAGCAAACTGGATTGCATTTAACAAGTACAGGTTCTTTCTTACAATCGTGGAGGAACATAATTTTCACAGTTTTGGAGAAATACAGTATGTTTTTTTTTTTTTTTTTTTTTTTTTTTGCTTTACAATAAAATACAACATGGATTTATACAGAAAGTGTAAAACTAGAAATGTAATTATTTATTTGTATTTATTTATTATTATTATTGTCAAGTAGTATATCATTTACACTTGTTATGACGCAATAATTCTTGAAACACTATGAAAAGTAAGGAAAACAGTGCATGTTTTTTGTAAATGAATTATATATATACTTTTTTCCCCCTAATATAACTTGCATGCCACATTACCACTATGAGAATGAGTAGTAGTACAACTGTTTTGCATACGTGCCAACCTGTACGGTATTTTAACACCAATATTTATTTGTAATAAATAATCATACGTTTAATCGAGGGAAACTATTAAAAAAGTAATTAGCAATATCTATTAGAAATTTCCGGTAGTAAAAAAACGTACAAGTTGGCAGCTATGGCTGTGTATGTGGTTTAATCCAAAATAAAGGATTTTGGATTTGAACGCACAATTTTCTCTTATTTTACATAGGTTTTGAAAAGATTGTTCTATAACAAGTATGTTTTATACCAAAATTCTTTTTTATACTTTCTTAATTAAATGTTAAGAAATACAATACCGAAAATTCATTCATTGTATTAAAATATAATAACGAAAAAGTTAATCTTACATTAAAAAAAAAAAAAAAAAAAAGTGTATTTACAAGCTAACATTAATTTAATTGTAAATAAATAAGTATTATTACCGAGATTTTTATGGACCTAATTAAAATATGCCTTTTAAAGCATAAAATCAGGTTAGCATTGCATAAATAAAATCTCGTTTGTCTCATTCTAATTTAATTTTTTTTCTATTTTCGTGAAAATAATTAGCTTAGATATAATTTCCAATAAATAAGCATAAAAAGTAGCATTTGTTTTCCAATTAAAAAAAAAAAAATAGCATTTTAATTTTTAATTTAATATAAGAATAACTTAAAATTTCCACGGAAATTATATTATATACATTTAACTAAACATTGAACGCTTAGTGTTATGTAAATCACCTGTGTAAAAAAAAAAAAAAAATAAATAAATAAATCAAATTAAATATTTCAGTTTATCAATTTTACATAAATTCAAGCAGTTAGCAGAAAAAAATTCTTTTGCTGATTAAAAAGTTTTTAATTTATGAATAGCTGAACTATAAATAATTTTTAATTTTATAATTTAAAATACGCTTTACTCTTTTATAAAGAATTTGTATAAATTATTATAAGTTTAAGTACATACTAAGTCAAAAAAGAAAAAAGAAGAAGAAAGAAAACAGTGAAAATGATTTTATCGATGCAAATAATAAAGTATTTTAATTTTAGATGCTTAAAACTTCAGCGTTTCAAACATTTAACTACAAAAAGTAGTTATTTTATTTATTTATTTATTTATTTTTTGCTAAAATTTTCTAAAGTTGTGTTGAATTGACAAATTATTGCTAATATTTTAATTCGGAAATATATTTTCTCTTTCATTTTTAAATGTGTATTGTTAACGTACTTGTGAAATAACTTGATAACTTGAAATTTGTATTTGCTATACCCGTAAAGGACTTATGCTTAGTTTTATTATCTCCATGTCCAGATTAAAAGTTTTTTATTATTAAATTAAATAACAATAAATACTATAATATATCACAAAATTCTTTTTTATAAAAATTTCCCTTGATTTTGAAGAAAAATATTTGAAATTAGACTGGATAGTATGAAATTTTAATATGTATAGAATTGTTTGTAAAATAGAAGATGAAGCAGATTTTCTTAAAAAGCTCCGAATTTATTTGAGATAAAAATAAATAGCATAGTTTTAATGAGTAATTTGATTTAAAAAAAAAAAAAAACTTATGATTTTTTTTTCTACAATTCTATCCTATTATTTTAAAAGAAAATAAACTAAATAAATAAAGTTTTGTATTTTTAGAAACTTTTTGGCAGAAATATCAGAATACTTTAATACATCTCAAACAATTTTTGCAAACCTATCGATGACTAGTTGTTTGCATATCAATAAATTCTATTTATCAATTACTATTCAGTAGATTTCTATTTTTATTGTAGGAAAGTTGTAATTCCCTCCCCCATTTTTTATGATTATATAATCAATTGAAACATTAAATTGCAGAAAACTGAAGCTCTAATTTTATTTCTACCATAAATACTTTAAAAAAGGAAATTGCTTGTTTCCACAATTAAATGTGTCTTAGAGTTACTAGGTATAAAATTATTAAGCATGTTAAATTTATATAATTGTTAAGAAAAATATATAAACACCTAATTTAATATTAATATTTATTCCTCCTAGTCTAATTCCATATATTTTTCTTTTTGAAATAAAAATGTAAAATAAATTATAATAATAATAATATATATATAATTTCTATAATACAATCTATCACTCACACTTTAGATTTTCAAATTCACACCAATTGCCTTAAAAAATTTCAAAAATGTACACAATAAATAAATTAAGAAATATTCTTGTAAATTTTTCTCGGCAGCAAACTCACAACATATCGTACTTGCTTCATGCTTTCCTTTTTTTAAAAAAAGACTGGATTAGAAAATTTTATGACACTAATATAACTTAAATATAAAACTACAAACATATATTTGATTTTTCGACAACACAAAGCAATAAATTATACTATAAAACTCAGTATTTACAATATCATGTAATTATATCTCTTACATAGATGTCATGCAAACAATATGTTGATAATGAACTGAACTCAGAGAAAACCTGCTTCTTTGAGATCAGGTATGAAAAATTAATCTGCAATATGTTCCATGAATGTCGTTTTAATATATCAATTCTAACGAGCTATTCAGAATATTTTACTTAAAATGGAAGCACCAAAATTCAACTATTATATAAACTATTACATTAATATACAAATCAGAAATGCAGGTTATTAGCTTAAAATTTATAACAATCAAAATTGAAAATGTGTTTCAAGATATTTTACGTAAGCAGAATATATTCTACAGAATTGCAATAATTAATAGCTACTTTTAATTAATTATGAATAAATATGTATATCGCAACAATTTTGAAAGATAATTTAAAAATTATTTTGTAACATGATAGAACAAAATTAATGTTTTAGTTTCAAATTTTTATGCTTTCACGTATTATACCGAAAATTAAAATTTCTCTAAATAAAATGAAAGTTTTTAATAGGAACTTATTTTCGAACAATTATTCAAATACAAATTATATTTCTATTTGCAAAATTATAAAACATTTCATAAATCTAAATAATTTTTTTTTTTTGATATTAAATATAACAATGTTAGAAACACATAAAGCTAATTAATTTCTATTGTCGATTGACATTCATTTTTATTTAAAATTGTATAGTACAGCTTATTTATTTGCTACGATTATTTAGTAAATTTACTGAGCTAATTGTCATGGAACACAAAGCAATAAGTTAGAAATGTGCTATAGTGGAGATCAATGTAAGGGAGATTCAGATTCAGTTGCAATTCACTTTACATCATTACATTGCATCTTTGTTTCGTGTGTGAGGGTACAAGACGAGTGTGCGTATTCACTTGGCATACTTTGAAGTCAAAACATTTTTCATTTACATAAAACCTTCCAGTATTTTACATTGTAACGAGTACTTGTCGAATAGCCAAGCGAAACTAGATGTCAAATGTAGATACAAATACAAATTGCTGTCATAAGACTTATTTCATTTAGATCTACAATGAAGAGCTATTTCTCTGACTGACGCGCATTTGGATATTTCATCATCAGGTGATCCAGGCCCACTTGATGCGGAAGAAACAGACTCGTGTAGGGACCGATGAGATCCGTAAGAGTCGTGAGAAGAAGCATTTGACAAGGGCGGAGAACCTAAAATGTCCGTGAATGTAGAGAGTTTGGGATCGTGAAGAATATTTCTTCGTGAGCTGTCCAAATGTGGATGTAGAGCTGGCACGTTTATAGGCAGACTTATTGGAGGTGATGCTGAATCGTTATCACTGAGATCTGTCATTGGATATTCATAATGATGTCCGTCAACACTATCAAAAAAGACAGCATTAGGCTGACAAGATGTTGTTTTCCAATGAGTGCGAAGTCCAGAAGCACTGATGTATTTTTTATTACATGTCTGGCACGTATAAGGTCTCTCGTTTGTATGTAATCTTTTATGAAGTTTTAAATGTACAAATTGAGTGAATTTAGCAGGACACAAATCACAAGCGTAAGGTTTCTGTCCACTATGAAGCCTTAAATGAGTTTTTAAATTACTTGTGCTACTGAACCTTTTCTTGCAGACATCACATTGGTGTGGCTTTTCCCCAGTATGGACCAGGTGATGTTTTTGCAAATGAGCTAATTGCGTAAAACTTTTTGAACAAACGTTGCACTTAAAAGGTCTCTCTCCAGAATGAGTCCTGAGATGCACTTTAAGATTTGAGAGTTGCCCGAAAGTCTTTCGACAAACATTGCATTCGTAATGCATTTTACCGTCTTTTTTCTTTAATGGATAGGGCAGTGAGCGGTATCCCCGTCCATGAGCTCCCGGCGACTGACTTCTCATGGAATGTAAACGCTCTGAACCAGGTGGTGAATGCATATTATTGCTTAGAAAGCTGCTTTTTGAGACATCTATCTGGCCATGATTCATCATATTCAAATGTGGATGGCCGTGTGGTAGAGGAGGAAGACTTAATTGCGCTGCATACTCAGATAGTTGAGGTGGATGAAAAGGAACTCCGTTTCTGATGGGTAAAGGAGCATGCATGCGTTCTGGTAATTGATACGGATACATATTGAAATGTCCAGGAGAAAATATTGGTGGAGCACTGCTTCCGTACAGAAAATTGTTTGTTGTATTTTGCAGATTAAATGGAATAGGAGTAGGTGAACTAGTAACATGATTTTTTTCAGTAGAATCTGGACTGTGTAGTTCATGATTTTGACTACTGGAACTTACAAATGGAATTCCATTTTTGTGCGTATAAAAGCTTTTGGGTAATTGCGAGGATGAATCAGGATCTTGTGGACTATTGCTAGAAACAATAACTCGAACAGGCTCCTTCAGAGATTCCTGATGCCGCATCAATAACTGCATTGACGCGTGATGATTTTCTCTGTATCTCAACAGATTCTCTAGGATACCTGTTGGAAATAACCTGTGATTTGATTCAAGTTCTTTTAAATTG
This sequence comes from Salticus scenicus, assembly GCA_963930645.1. Taxonomy (NCBI): domain Eukaryota; kingdom Metazoa; phylum Arthropoda; class Arachnida; order Araneae; family Salticidae; genus Salticus; species Salticus scenicus. The sequence continues at coordinate 316,689,440 of OZ005652.1, read as the reverse complement.
TGCATCTTTTCTTCATAAGACATAAAAGCAGATTCTCTTTTATTGGCACCATCATCAGAAAAACTCGGACTACTTGCGCATTTCGGACTACTAGGTTGAGGTGCGACATAATGGTTTTCTACATCGTCATCTTTTTGGCTAGAAACAACATTTTCGTCATTTTCTGGTGACTTTTCTGTAGATGACAATTTTTCATCGTCTGGTTCTTCTACGATAGTAAGTTTACCATCATAATCGATTTCTTCTGTTTTTTCTGGTGTATTAGAAGAACATTTAACACTGTAATTGATTGCTCTGGCCATTTTTATTTTAAGTTTACGGAAATCATTTCGGTGAAATAAGGATTCGGTATCGACATCTTCTTTCTCCTTTTCAGGTTCTTTTACGGGTTCATCTTCGGTGGCTTTAATTATTTTCTTAACACTGAAGTCAATAGCATAATTTTCGGAGTCACTGTCGCTGCTGTCTTCCGGTGGGGTTAGAATGTCAACTGTTTGGTGGGTTTCAAAACTTCTTTTGATGTGGGTGGTTAAGGGGCCAAAAGGCTCTGCGGGTGGTGTAAGTTGGTTGCCTAAAATTTAAATAAAAATAAAATAAGAGTGTGCTACATATATAAAAATTAATATGATAAAATCGATTATAAAATAATTTTTTCTGTAAGAAGTGTTAGTAATAAACACAGTGTTAATTATTTTTGTTATTATCATTAATAATATTCTTTATACCAATAGTAATGGTAATAATGCGCTTCCTTTATTACTTACGATATTCCTTACTTTATCATAAATTTTTTTATATAAAATTGTATTTTTTCTCAGAGAAACGCATTCGTGAAATTTTAAAAATTGACTTATTATTAATATTATTATAAAAAAAAAAAAAAAAGCCATATTTGAAAAGGATTATTTTAAATATATCATACTTATAAAAAATTTAATTTGCTTAGCATTTGGATACGATTTCATTCGTTTAATAATGGAACGGTACTGAAAGTAAAACTATTGCATAATGTAGATCAATTCAATCAAGTTTATTTCTCAGGTGGAGGTTAATTATTTTCACTATAATTTTAATTAAATCGAAAAATCTTCCTATATATATATATATATATATATATATATATATGTAAAATTCAAAAGAAATTTGAAAGGAATTAGGTTTCTGAATATTATCTGTAGTTTAATAAAAATAATCAAAATGCAATAGTTTCCCAATTATTCTTAGCCTTGAATTATATATTTTCCTACATATTTTGTCTTTAGATTTATTTTCTATAAAATTTAACAGCATTTCTAATTATGTAAATTGCAGGGATGAGATTAGTAAAAAGACAAAAAAGCTGAAACTATATGCAAAAGCAACACGTTGAAATGAAATAGTAGAATTTTGTTGTGATAACAAAATCCGCTATATTAGAGAGTAATAAATATATTTTTTAATCTTCAATCTATTTATAAAAAAAAAAAAAAAAAGAAAGAAAGAAAGAAAGAAAGAAAAAGAATAAATGATTATGCTTAATTATTCAGTCAAGTTTTATTTGATTAGCTGATGTACAATTTCTCATCAAAAAGGCAGAAAAGGCTAAGAAAACTGAAAAACTAAAGCTACAAAAAAGCTAAAGCTGAAAATCTCATCCCCAAAATTATCATTTTTTAAATCCATCGTAATTCATAATAACAGAAAAAACTAAGGAAAACGCAACCCGCGGATAAATCGTTGATAACTTATAATCGAGAGTTTACTGAAATTCCAACTTTTAACTATTAGTTATACTTCAAAGTTCAAGATGAATTAAAATAAGTAATTAAATAAATAAATAAAACTTACGAATTCCATTTTCTATTTCTATGGTGGCTTGTAGTCGATCAGCATATTCCTTGCAATACCATACTTGAAGTTCTTGGTTAGGTAGAATTGGTTTGAAGGTGTAAAAATACAATTCTCCTTTGACTTGGCATGCAACGAGATTTTGATTGGAAACATCATAAGCTGGACTAACGTACCGCATCCAGTTGGACTTATTTACATCAAAGACGTCTACGTAATAATACTCGTGCTCATTTTTATAGACCTGAAATAAAATTTTAAAAACCTTATTTAGTAAAATGATTAAGAAATTATTTAACAAATGGAAGAATAACAATATTTTCATTAAATTGTTTTCTTAAATTAAATTATAAAAAACTTACTCTCCAAAAATATTTTTTGTCAGTCACATGATTAACTTCCGAGGCATGATAACGTTCTCCATCCATAGGTCCGAATCGTGTTCCCTTTGGAATGTAATCAGTTGCCCAAATGCCTAAAGACTGAAAAGAAAATAACAAATTTTAATTCACTATTTGTGAATATATTTTTCTATATTTCGAGATAAGAAAATTTGTTAAGTAAAATTTATTTTTAATTCGTTTTACTAAGAAAACATTTTTTGAAAACTCCTAAAGCTTTTATTCTAATGTCTGGTGTATTAATTTACTAATGGCAGAGACAAGTGGAAGTATTTATTTATTTATTTATTAGTATTTAAATTAACATAGAAAATAAAATAAGAAGATTAGGCACCATTTTTCTTAATTAGTAATTTTTGTTTTGTTTAAGAGTAGAAAACAAAATTTAAAAAGAACTTAGGACATCGCTATTTGAAAAGTAAAATATGAAGCGCTCCATAAAAATAAATAAATAAATAAAAATAAAATACAATAAGAATAAATGTTGGAAGTTAATTAATAAAAAGAATATCCAATCTATTTTTATTGCCAAAAGTGTAACAAGTTACAGATATTATAAATGCCTGATATTAAAAGTTAAAATAACTATGTCGATTTTTTTAATGGAATGATTAATATATATAAATGTTGTAACAAAGTAGTAAAATTTAGAAAAAACAGATGACAAAATGCCTCAATTACCGAAATAAATTAATACGTAACTAAACCAAATAACCTGGGATATTTTTAACAAAAATGGGAAAAGCATTAACGTATAATAGTTTTAATATATATGAAGAATGTTTTTGATTATATTTATTACATTCGTGAAGGGTGTTTTTGCTCATATGTTATAAACACATTGGGCAATGAAAACAACCTGGGATATTTTTAACAAAAATATGAAAAGCATTAACGTATAGCAGTTTTAATATATATGAAGAATGTTTTTGATTATATTTATTACATTCGTGAAGGTTGTTTTTGCTCATATGTTATAACACATTGGGCAATGAAAACAACCTGGGATATTTTTAACAAATATATGAAAAGCATTAACGTATAATAGTTTTAACATATATGAAGAATGTTTTTGATTATATTTATTACATTTGTGAAGGGTGTTTTTGCTCATATGTTATAACACATTGGGCAATGAAAATAGTGTTGGAAACTTTATCGTCATTAAAATGTTTTGCTTTAACTTAATATTTTTTAGAAAAACCAGTTAAAAAGCGGAGTACAAAAATGCTAACTAGTAGTATGAAAAAAAAACAACAACCTTAGTTTGTTTTGTTGAAAAAAAACTAAAAATAACCGAAATCGAAAATCATACTCAATAAATGCAAGGAACCATTATAGTCTTCGTTTAAATATAAAGTACCAGTAATAGAACTTATTTCTCAGTATGTGTTATAATATAGTAGCAAATGTAAGATTTCAAGCGTTTACGACTATCCCTAAGAGGGGTGTAAAAAAAGTAGTTTAAAATATAAGTAAAAAATGTAGTTTAAAATATTGTGTAAGAAAGTTAATTTTCTTATTTAATTTGAAAAGCTGATCTAATCTGAATCGATCTGAAACTAATTTACTTTTGAAATTTTCCGTGAAATAATATAAAAACTATTGAAATTCTATGACATTATTAATAAAATAAAATTAATCTAAACGATATCTATATAATTATTAGCAATTTCTTTAATTAAAAATGTAGTTTAAAATATTGTACGAGAAAATAATTATTATTTTTTATTTAATTTGAAAATTTTTTAATCTGAAACTACTTTTTGAAATTTCCGTCTAATAATATAGTATATATATATACATAGATTGTAATTCTGTGAAACTATTAATAGAATAAAATTAATTTCATCAATACCTGTTTAGTTAACAGCAATATTTTTCATTTAAAAATGCAGTTTAAAATATTATGTAAGAAAATTTATTATTATTATAATTATTATTATTATTATTATTATTTAGTTTGAAATGTTTTTATGTGAAAATTATTTACTTTTGAATTTTTCCGTCAAATAAAGAAATAAAAATTTAAATTCTATAACATTAGTGATAAAATGAAATTAATTTCAACAATATCTGTCTAATTAATGGCAATGCTTTTTAATTAAAAATGTAGTTTAAAATATTGTGCAAGAAAATTGACTTTCTGCTTGATCTGAAGAGTTTTTATATGAAATTTATTTACTTTTGAATTTTTCCATCAAATAATTTAAATAAAAATCCCCAAAAAATAAATTCTAAGTAATAGCATTTCGTAATTTTCTTATTGAAGAACGTTGCAGCCTATAAAAGTTTTTCATCTGTTTCTAAACAATGATTTAGGATTAAAAAAAAAAAATAAATAAACATACAAATAGACTTAGTAACCCACTTTAGTATAAGTTAGCGTTATTTCAATTTTATCTTATGTCAGACACTTTGATAAAGTTTTGAAGGGCAAACAACAACATGGTGGAATAAAAGGGAATAGATATGCAGCGAGCCTTTAAAAGTGTATTTCAAGATTTTTTTAGATAAATTTGGTGTCAACGACATTTGTTGATTAGGACATACAGAAGAGAAAAAAGCCAAGGTTAGATAACTCAAGTCTGGTAGTCGAGGTATTGATAATTAGAAGATGATTTTTTTTTTTTTTTTTTTCAAACAATTGCGTAACAAATTTTGCATTATGCAAATCACGAGATAATCTGATTTAAACGGATGCTGGAGTTATCAGAACCGAGCTAATTAAAGGGGAAAAAAAAAAGAAAAGAAAAGAAATACCAAAGAATGGTCTGGATTTTAAAGCGATTTTATATAAAGGCTAAAAGAACATTTCATTTTTTGAATTATTTTTACAACAACAAACAAATTCATCATGTAGTGTAATTTTAGTACTATTTCAAAGTAAACTTATACGTATGATTTAATTTGTAATCATTAAAAAAAAAAAAAAAAAAAGAAAGAAAGAAAAATCGTTGTTTTTATATCTTGATTTTTACTAATGCATATTTTGCATTCTAATAGCAATCATAATAATAATATAATTTTTATCATTTATTATTGATAAACATCAGTAAAAACATATCAAAAAATTATTTGTATAAATGTAGAAAACGATTTTCTGCGAGTAGGTAAATGATGTGTAAATAATAACGTAGAAAAAGGCACACGTAAGAAGAATAAATTTAGCATACTGCTGTTTGAAAGAAAAAAAAAAAAAAAAGTATACGATCTTCAGTATAAATTTAAAACAAATAAATGTAAGAAAAAAATTCTAAAAGCACACTTGCTTGTGGCAAAATTTCTATATAATAAGCAAATGAGCACTTTAACACTTTTTTTTTTTTTTACTTTAATAAGTAATTTGAATATAAAAATGCCTTAAAAAAATTAGCTGTTTTTTCGCATTTAAAATTCTAAAAACGAAGTTAATAGTTAGAAAATAAGGTTAGAAAATAAGTACATAAGGTCGGACACATTACATCCCATCGTTGCTAGCAGTCAAACTCTATGTTATTCTATTGGGAAATCTGTAATCAGAATTATTCATTACCTAATGTATTTTTCAAAATTCCGTTTCCCCATAAAAAAAAAAAGTGTGCAATCATTTAAGTAATACTTTTTTTTTTCTTTTCCTTCAGAAATTGACGTTTTTTAATAGTTTGTTATACTTCATTTTGAAGCTATAAATTGTGAAAAATGCACTTATTCCATTTTTCGCATTTTACAGCATCAAAGTGATATATAATATAAATAATAATAAATAATTAATGGTGTACAAGTTTTTACGGTTATGAACTATGAATGTGAAAACGGAATTTAAAAAATTATACATTTGATAATCAGTATAGGCCTGATAAAAATTTCTCTGTAGAAGAATAACATGATATTTGGCTGCGAGGATGAGGAAATCGTAAAAGCATAGAGAAGGTCTTTATTCCGTTAATCAGTTCTCTAATATTTTAAAGTTCAAAGAAAAAACTAGAGGAGACAAAAGCTTCTGAAACATCTGAAATGGTTGTGTGGTTAGAAAAATTAAATAAAAATCATGTACCCTAGGTACGTGGAGATAAGGACTATTTTAACACTTGTACATGGGATATTTATAATTATAACATAAAGAATTTCATAGGTTTAAATAACTTCTTTAGCAATTCAAATTAGGTGGACGGTCAACATTATAAATCTCTTTTGTAAATTAACGTGAAACAACTAAAAAATATTGTGTACATATGGCTTAAAAATAGCAATATTAAGTATGATAGAACTTTTCCAAAATTATTTAAATAAAGAAGAAAAAAAATGTAAAATACAAAATTAAATTTTTTTTTTCATGTTTTTGAAAATGTTGCAGTTTTGGTAATTTTAATTTCTCTTTTTAATTTTACACTATTAATGCTAAAATACGATTTTGAACATGTTTGTGTATTACTTTGTGCAGCCTAATAAATCCCCCCCCCCCTTGTGCTTCTTATAAATTAACTTTGTACAAGTTAATTTATAAGGAATATTTTTATCATTGAATGGAAATTTCAGATTCTTCAAAACTTAAAATTCAATTTTAAAGTCTAAATGAAAACAGAAACACAAATCTATATTTGAATATCTGTTTTCATTATAATTTTTATAAAATTTAGTCTAAAATTAGCAAGAGTGAAAAATTTAAAATTTTTTTCCAGAACAATTAAAATTTTGAATGTTACATTTGAATTTTAAATATTTCTGATATTTCGATGTACATGTGTGCGAACTTTGTTAATTTTAAGACAGTCATTTTTAAAAGCACTTTATGATGCCCACGTCCTCATCACTTGAACGGCCACCTGTAATGTGTGGAAGGCTAGGTTTCCCTCGAGTTATCTCGGGATAGCCGATGAAGTGGCAAACCTGTGACTGCTATGTGATATAGATCTTTCTGTTAGGGAATTGGACGGCATTTGTAATAAACAAAAATAAAGTTAAATGGTCGAAATTTTTGATTGAGTATATATCATCCTATTATGATTTTTTTTTTTTTTTTTTCTTTTTTTAAAAAAAAATCAGACAACAACGATCAATCATTCTTGATCATGTAACACAAACTTAGTAAGTCGGCCAGAGTACTCGTAATTAGTCCTGCAGCGTTAGGGTATCCGTGGGTCTACTTGCAAATAAAATTTTCTTTGAAGATTTCTTTACGCTACTTTTTATATGAATCTAACCTTTTGAATGCAGAGATTGGATGGCATTCGCTCTTTCTCTAATAGCATTTTTAAAACAACTTGACTCATAACAGGAGTTTACTTACAATTACACAAATAATTTGTCTTTCAATGTATATACGCTTCTTCGTTTTGCTTTTTTTTTTTTTTTTATACAGTTAAATTTTTTGAAACAGCGGATTTTTTTTTAAGTTTTGAATTTGCAATATAACAAAATGTAACTATAACAAATAGTGTAATAAATATATTATAAATATACAAATAATAATAATAATAATAATATATTTACATTGAAGTTTTGTTAATAATTAGATATATGTAATTATAATTTTTTATGTAATATTTAATTGTGATAGGATTTCAATTCAGTGTCTTATAACATAAAACAGTCGCGGGTCGGGTTGCAGGTCAAAAGATACAGGTTCGAGTTGGGTTGCAGATCAAGTATCATTTTGTGTGTCGGGACGCGGGTCAAGTTTACCCTACCCGCGCAGGATTCTTCTCGTAACTAGACCTGACCGACGTAATAATCACATGATGGTAAAATATAAAGGGAGGATACAATAAAGAATTTAAAACCTTCCCCGTTTCCTGTAGGCAAATCTCATGATATTCTATGGTATAATTTGTTTAAAAAATTACTTTTTACCTTTTCATTTATTTATTTTTAAATCCCCTTTTCCCATTCAGCAATCGTTCAACTTGCCGCCCCCCCCCTTTTTTTTCAAAAATTTAATTTAAACATTTTTTCAATTTAATTTTATTACTAGAGAGTATAAAAAATGCATTTCGTTTATTTTTCGCATTTTTAAATGCAAAAATAAAATATTAAAAACATGAAAAAAATAAATAAATAAAACCAATTTTTAAAAGACGAGCACAAATTTAATGAATGTGAATTTTTAGAATGTTATTAGTAAATGTATAATTTTGTTAACAAATTTTCCGATAGCATAAAATAGGCTGCGAATGCCGTCGACGACAGGTAGAGACTTTCTTTAATACAAACATAACCGTGGTCCTACTTTAATCTTTACAATTACAATTATACAGTTATGATGCATTCTCTAAGAAATGATGCAGTGAAATTCAACTAATAACTAGTTATAATTTGATTATATATATTAATTGTTAAATGTAACCTAAAGTTCAAATAATAAACCGTTTTCAAATATTGCATATTGTCTCCAGAAAAGTGTAGAAAAATTAAATAAAGTATTAATTATCTAAACAGAATATATTGAATTAACTTCTTTGAATTTAGATGAATTGGGGAATATTTAAAATACTTTGTATACATTTCATAGAATACAAAAATATACAATAAGAAAAAGTTATATATAAATAAGATTTTTATGGCTCGATTATCATAAATTCCAGTGTACTGATTAATGTAAATGATTAATCTATGTTTTTATATACAAAGTATGCGATTCAATTTACAGCATAAATTATGATAAAAAATTTTTGAGTTTTTGAAATAGTACAAAAGAAATATAAAAACCATATTGATCGAATGCTGAAATACCCCCTAATTATAAATCAAAAATTTCTTCTTCTTCTTCTTTTTTTTTTCTTCTCATTTTTAAGAAACAAACTATTATGCCCTATGATATTTTTTTATTACGAACTGAAATTACGATTAAATTAAGTTTAAAATTCTAAAATATAATTTTCAAACAATTTAATAGTTACAAGGTACAGTGAATCAGTAAATAAATCAGTACGTAAACAAAAGTGACGATAGTATAGTGTTTATGTATTTCTTCCCAAGTTTATACATTTGTACAGTGGGCTGTAATGTATTTCAATTCCTTTGTGTTTCCCTATAGGAAAATTATAAATAGTAAGCACGCCCTTTCTAGTAATGATCATGCTGTAACCAAATTCTAATATAGATAAGATTCATCCTATTTTAAATAATTTTATTCCTTTCAGGCAAATAAGGTTTCATAGGACACAACCCTACAAACACATTTCTTTCCAGGACATTTATACGACATCTTGAGGATGAAATAGACATCTTTAGGATGTAATTTGGGGGAAAAGAATATCTTTAGAATGAACTGTGGATAAGTGTGTTTGTAGGGAATATGTGTATATTTTTATTTATTTTTTCTGTAAACTGCCTATAAGTGCTAAGTACCCCATTTCTTTTCAAATGACCAAACCTTACTAAGGAAAACAAACATATGTAAGTTTTGTTATGCTTTAGATTATTTGATGATAATAAAAAGCGCTTCAAATAATGTGAGTTCATAGTCCATGATGTATAAGAATTCTTCTTTGTTTTCCTGGAAAAGAACTGTAAGTTCTGTACTCTTGAAAATCTACAAATTTCGCACGACAATGTCCTACAAAATGCTAATTAAATTTCTGCTTAATCGAAAGCAGCGTTTAAATGTTTACCATGTTTAACCACACACGTAACTGTAACCATACAATAAAATAGTAATTACGAATTCAGTGTATCTCTAAGCGTATATAGATATACCAAAATCTCTCCCTCACATTTTGACTTATGATTAAAATATTTTTCTTGCGTAATATAAGTTCGGAAAATAAAAAGTATTAAGATAACCTGTTACATTATCAGTACCCTCGTACGAGCTTTAATGGGACCCCTTAACAACCATTGATACATACGAGTCTGAATTAATAAACGGTATTCGAACACGAGATGATTGGGTGGAATGTAACGCTGTTATCAGTACAGAAACTTTCTTCCTCAGTTTGCACACATGCCGTAAATACCCGGCCTTGAACTTGAAAAAAAGTTAAGATGTTTTTTTCCTCATTTAATGATATTAGTGATTTAGATAGAGGGAGTGCATGCATGTGTAGCGTCCATGATGAAATTGTAGAATTTAGTTATATCCGGATAATATGCATCGATTTACATCTAATAATTATAACTTTTTAAAAATTAGCTAGGCAAATTCAAAAGCTTTTATTGAAATTTAGAAAGGATTAATTAAATTAAGGTCTTTAGCTTCAAATAGACATGTTTAAGTAAGCATTAAGTTAAATAAATGTTTCTAATATTAGTTACATATGTTTAAAACTTCTAATGAAATTTACATTTTAATAAAATCAGACTATCAAGTCAAATAAAAATTTTTAATATTAGTTCCGCATGTTAAAAAATTTCATTGAAACTTATAAATTTAGACTTTAAAAAAATATAAATAAATAAATAAATAAATAAATAATACTAAAAATTCTTTTTAATATTAGTTTTTTGCATATTGAACATGCGCTATCATTTACTGAATACGAATGTTCTCTCTTACATTATATAATAAAATATGAATAAATAAAATAAATAAATAGTAATTTTTAAATTGAGAGAAAATTAATTGAAATTTCGTCATTTGAAATTGAAATTTGTAATTTTGATTCAAATTACTTGTAAATTTAAAAATTTTATAATTAAGTTTCCCAAACAATCGCAAACAACACTGTTAGAGAATCTCGATCATGAGATAATAAATCTTATTGCAAAAAGAAGGTTAAAAAAGCTATAATCTTTAATAGCATTATTAATTTTTTATGGTTTATGTGCAGTTTCATAAATAAAATAAATGTGTTTTAAAGAACGCACGCAAAGCCATTTAAAAATGCGTCTTAAAAATCCGAAGACACCTATTTATTATTTAATTTGAACTATTTTTTCATTTCAGTGTTTCTTAAACGAATTAGTCTGTAACTAGTTTTTACTATTGTAAAACAGAAAAAAAAAAATTGATTATATATGCCATTTTTTTCTGTTTTTAAAAATTGAACATTTTAAAATATAAAATAAGTTTCTAATACTTTTATACAAAACTAAAACTATTAGATATTACTGCATTTGAAACTCTTTTTATTATTATTTTTTTTTCTTCCTTCTGTGAAATACATTATTAAAAATTTCAACAGAAAAATTACTAGTAATCATTTATCTTTAAAATGACAGAGAAAAGTAAACAGAGATGTTAAACAAATTATTTTATATATGAATTTCAGTAATTAATATTATTTAAATAATTATTAACGGGAATATACATATAAGTGATTTCTAATACTTTTTTTGAAATAAAATCATTCAATTTAAATTTTCATTTAGAAATTAAATCATTTAAAAATAAAAATACAGAATAAAGATTGAGAATCTTTATTATTTTATTTTATCTGGGTGCTATTGTAATTTTTCAGAGTGTTCATTTTTATTGTAAATTTCAATAAATTTACAGAAATTTTTTACAGCGTACTGATTTACGAAAAAAAAATAAACTATTCTTAGGAGCAGAAAATACCTAATCTCACCAATAGCCAAGGCTCATGTTATTTTATGGGAAAATTTGTTTTTAAATTACCCATTACCTCAATTATTATTATTATTATTATTTTAATTCCGTTTTCACATTCAGAAAACCCACAACCGTTGAATTAGTACCCGTTTTTTAAAGTTTTCGTTAATTTTTAATATTTTATTTTTGAGTTTAAAAAAAAAAAAAAAAAAAAAAACAGTTAAATGCATTTTTTTTTTTTTTCCCCATTTTGTAGCTAGAAAATAAAATATTAAAAATGTGAAAAATCATTTTTGTGAAAACGAGTACTAATTTAACGACTGTGAATTTCCTGAATGTAGAAACTGCATTTAAGATTAGGTAATGAGTAATTGTAGAAACACATTTCCCCATAAAATAACATGAGCTTTGGCTGTGAGATTAGGTATTGTCCACTCCTAAGAATCAAACAGCAGCGAGTTTTCTACAGTGATGTTTAACCTATGAGCATATGATAGATACGTAATTTAAAAATACCTCACGAGAAAATCAAAATTTTCAATTTCGAATTTTTATACAACCTTGCTGCAGCTTGTCTTTTTTTACTGTCTTTCAAAAAAAAAATTTTTTTTTCCAAATATAGATTTACATATCTTTTTTAAGCGATAAAGTTTTATTCAGAGCTTTGAAGTTTTACAGAGAACTTTATTGCTTAAAAATGTATATTATTATATATTTTAGAAATAATTTTTTAAAGGCTGTAAATGAAGACAAGCTTTAGGAATGATGCATAAAAAAAAAAACAGAGATTAAAAATGTTGATTTTCTCATGAGATATTTCTAAATTCGAGCGTATCACGAAGAAGATCGTATCGATTCTAAGCCCATTAGGGTAGAAAATTCGCTGTTAACTGGACCAGACCTTCTTAAAAATAACTATACATAAATAAATAAATAACTTCTATCGCACTCTCACATCTTCTTCCCAAGTTTAATTCATTAAACACTTGCACATCTGCCAAACAGTACAACTTTGGACCAGAAATAATTTTTAAAGGAATATTTTTTTTTTTTTTTTTTTTTTTTTTTTTTTTTTGCAGCTGTTTTTATAATTAAATGGGGTAAAAAATAAAATAAAATAAAATAAAATAAAAATAAAAAATAACTAGAAGAAGTTGTTTAAAAAAAATCGTAATATTTGGCAGTTGTAACACAGAAAATGATTTTATTTTAACGTTTAAAGAGAATTGCAAAACTTACCCCTTCACTATTCAGTCTAAGAGTTAAATTTCTAGGCAGGGAAGCCTCGGCTCTGCTCCGTGAATCGTCTTTCTCCACATGTTGGTCTGGCACACGGTAGATGGCAAGCTGGTCAAACTCATCCTCTCGGATGTCTTCCAGGTTCCAGCACCCATCGTCCATTATAAGTTCCTGAAAATGTAATTTGGAGATGTAATTAATGCAAGTTCATTTTAAAACGGTTTTTATATTTTTTCTTCCTGAAAACTGTTTTGATGACGTAAATTTTTATAGAAATAAAATTCACATTAAAAATTGATAAGAAGAGAGAAAGAAATAAAAAAGAAGGAAGACGTTCAAGTTTACATGATATTGTGATGAATAAATAATAAATTTTTCAAACAACAATTATTTTGGGGTTGTAATAATTAAGCACGAGCCTTTATCTTCTTTTTCAATTTATGGTGTTTGCTTATAAAGTTTTTATGCATAATTATTCAAAACGATTGTGGTTTATTATATAGCAATATATTACTTTGTGAGGTTAATCAGTTGTTTCAAATTACTTTTTAAATGTACAATAGTTTGGAATAACTTTCGGAAGAAATGCATAAGTAAATCGTTTAAGTTGTGAAAGATATTACTGAAGAAAAAATAAAACAAATCATAGTTGATTCGATCAAACTTTTTTCAAGTTATTAAGATAGTCCACATACATTGAACAAAACAATACATCAGTTCTCTAAAAGTATTATAATGATGCTTTTCTTTGAAACAAACAAACGCGTGCGTACAAATATGATGATATGTTAAGTACTTTTTTAAAGACATCTAGCACTTAACGGGATGCAATATCGTATTAAATGGATATTTTTTGCTAATTTTCTTATTTAATAAAATTTAGTAAATTGCTGCTCCGCTTATGCTTAAAATTCTCATGTACTTTTAAATATAATCAAATTATTATTATTATTATTATTATTATTATTATTTTTTTTTTTATATACGGTTGCAAATAATCTCGGCTTAAAATCACGTAAAAAATAAAAATAATGTATTCGTTTAAAAAAGCAATTATCACGATAAACTGCATTTTTTTTTTTTTTTTTTCTGTGGAATCTAGAACACAGGTCCCAATGGAGCTTATCACGAAAGCAAACATTTTTAAAGGGATAACGGATAGGAGCAATAATGTCATGTTTACCTCATGACTTGTCGGCGAAGAGGAGACTACTAGCATCCCTCACTTACTCTGTACGACTTCCTGTAAAACCGAGAAAAGGAAAAATTTTTATCACTCCCCGGAATATTGTGTGAAGTTTTAACCACTAGGGGTCGCTGCGAAATGATGATAAAATTCCATCATCTTCGGATTCACCTGAAGACCTATAACATGACGTCACTCACACACAGGGGCGGGATGTTACGTGACGTTCGTGGGAGGAGTCATCGATGACTTTACCTGAAGATTGTTATGTGACGTCAGGATGATCTTAAACCATAGAAAAGATGCGGGTGGGAGTAATTTGTAAATGATGGAGGGTGGAGTTGGATGCTTGGAGAGAAGGGGTTTTGAGGGGTGAAGTTTACATTATGGAACTTGGTTGGGTTGGGTTGTAGGAAAACCGAAGGGAAGCACGCTTCCAGAACATGGAGAGAAGGATGCTGAGAAGAGAGACAGATCACCTACACATTCAATTTATTTTTTTAAAGGCTTTTTTTTTTTTTTTTTTTTTGCTTTTCGTTAATTTAAATGAAATATTTTCCTTATGGGAAAAAATTATGCTTTCAAATTATTATAAAAAATGTATATAAAAATAATATTTAATAAGAAATAATAACACATTAAAACTAAAAGTTGTTAAATGAAAACAATGCCAACTTATCAGACATTATAGTTAAATTAATGACACACATAGATTTTTATGAATTCAATTCGACAACAACACGGTATACATCGAGACTTTACAGTTCACCAAAACGCAAATGATAAAAAAGAAAGAAAGAAACTGTCTTTAATATAGAAATACATTTTTTCATTGTTGTCCTGACAAAAATAAAATAAAATAAAATACTTTTTTTTTTTTTTTTACTTTTATTTATTGTAAACATAAATTTTTAAAAACGCAAATAGATGGCGGTAATGGTGTAGATATTAAAACCAGCTGACTGCACGGTGTGGAGTGGGAGTCTAGGCCTGGGTAGAGTGTTCTCCATGGAAGTCTTTCTATGGGGTCCTAGACTGCATTTATGCAACTTACGGAGTAAACCATGGAAAACTTCGAAAAGCTATGCAAATGAGCGCGACTTAGGCTCGAACCCAGCCCTTTCTGAATCAGAAACAGGATACGACTTCCCATACAGCACAGAATGTTTCAGTTATGTTGCAAAAACCTTACAAACTTTCAAAAACGTAACACATTTTAATATGCTCTCTGATACCTTTCTGAAACATTCTCCCATTCCTATGTTTACTCTGTTATGTGATTAAAACGTTTCTGTTACGTATCTGAATTTTTTGTTACGATCGCGGACATTTCTACGTTTATGAAAGTAATCGGAAAGCTAACTGAGCGTTTCTGTAATATTTAAAATGTTTCCCTGTTATATGACTGTTACATTTCTGAAACATTTTGTGCTGTTAGGGTTCCAATTCCCAAGAATATTGATTTTAAATAATCTTTTCCAGCATATCTAGCTCTAATTTAATCGATATATAATATTTAATTGAACCAAATGTGTAATTTCGCATTAACTTCGAAAATCTTAAACAAAAGAAAATAGGATTAATAAATATTCAGACTTACCTACTATTCAGGGTGGTTCCATAAAGGAAATTAATTTATCTTTGAAAATCCCATTTATGGATGTTATCCCAGACACACCAATCTAATAAGTATTCACGAACAAAAATATATGGAAGATAACTGCCATTTTTATTTGAGCTTTTAGACTCAACTGATATGAATATCTAGGAAGCAAAATTATAAGTGGCAGTTTCTAATTGTTCAAAGGCCAATGTCAATTTTTCAAGGACAGTCATAAAGAACATAGATGAGTTAAACTTAGATGAATTTGATTTTAATCACTATGATATAACGAACTTCCTACTTAATGTGATATACAAAATGTTTTCTAAAGTAGCGTTAAAATTCTGGAGCCTGGCAAAGATATAAGACATGCATTAATATTTAACATAGTTTTGATATATATATATATATATATATATTGGATGACATTTCTCGTAAAATTTGCGTAGAATTAAAAAAAAAAAAAAAAAAAAAAAAAAGAAGAAGAAGAAAGAAAGAAAAGAAAAGAAAGAAAGAAAAAAGAAAAGAAAATCTCATCTTTTTTCTTAACATATCACTGTGTATTACAGAAAAGGGGGAATTTCCCATAGTAAAAGTTAACGTAAGACAAAATATCTACTGAATAGATCATACTTACCTTACTTAAAATTATAGAAGAAAAAGGGCCTCAAGGCAATTTACGGCGTGAAGAGAAGGCAGGTCGGCATCATGAAGAACAGAGCTCAAGAGAAGTTGCGGATGGCATCAAATGCATAACTATAGAAAATAAGAAATCCATACATATAAAACACGTTTTTTTTTTTTTTTTTAACAGAATATTATGCAGTAAACAATACATTATAAATTGACACATTTTTCCCTTATTGAAAAAAAAAAAAAAAAAAAAAAAAAAAGCAAATAAAATCTAATATAAAATAATGGGTTAGTTTTTTTATGTATGCATGTGAGTGTACATCTAATTTATAATCAATGAATTTAGCGAAATAATTTTGATAAAAATAAGTAAATAATAATAATGATAATAATAATGATGATGACTATACATAATTAAAATAATTGTGCTTTTCTGCCAAGTTCTGCACAATTTTAAAACGGGTATTTTTCGGTGCTGAGATTTTTTCTGAAATCACGTTATAAGTAAGTATAATGCTCGCTATTGGTCAATCGTCTCGAAGCCCAGTACATCAATGGTTGCTATACACATGCATACACATTTCTCTTCCATATATGTATTATGATTCAATGTTTCTGCGTGTAATTATATATATATATATATATATATATATATATTTGGAAATATTTTTAACCTTAAAATAGTTTAAACATAACACTAAAAAAGAAGGAATTAATCATTGAAAGTACATTTTGATGACATTCAATAATAATAATAACAAATTAAAGTGGTTTTTGTTTATTTTTAACTACATGAAAAACGGTTTAGTCATGTGCCTAAATTATAGAAGGAAAAAAAAATCTCAATGAATTTTACATATAGTTTTTGCAAAATTGCAGTAGGATTATACATAGTGAAAAAATCGGATTAATTTATTGGAATTCTCTCGGTCATAAATCCTACCTCTCTTTCCAGTTGTAAAAAACAGTAGTTCATATTTTTTTTTTTTTTTTTTTTTTTTTTTTTGTAACAGTAAGTATGTAATTAATAAGATGATTTTATTAAATGTTATTTATTTATTAAAATCAATTCCATTTTTTTTTTTTTTTTTTTTTTTTATGATTAAGTTAGAAAGAAATTTAAAATAATTATAATGATTGCACTTTGAAAATTTGAAAATTCTAATTCTGTTTATTTGGTTTTTCCAACTAAAAACTGCATTTAAATAATCGGTTATTAGAGTTGCTTTATTAATTTTTTCATATTCAATAGATTTTGACCAAATGCTTTAAATTACTACTTCTCTATTAATTAACACTATTCCACTAATAAAGTAAGCATTAAGACATTTATTAATATTAATTTTCTTCTTTTTCTTTCTTCTTTTTACGTTGGCTTGTGTCACAATTTTCTTAATATTGAGAAACACCTTTATTTTTTAAATAATAAGAAAGCACGACAGAACTGGCGTTTTAAAGTAATAATTACAGAACTGTGAATAAACATCATAAAATGCAACAAACTTGCATTACGCTTTGACTGCAGCACTCGTGCCTACTTTGTTCGCCTGACGAAGGGTCGTGTGTTCTTTCGACCCGAAACAAATGTTGCAAGTTTATTGCATTTTATGGTGTTTATTCAAAGTTCTGTAATTATTACCTTCATTTTTTCTCGATTTTATTTGCTTATATATATATATATATATATATATATATATATATATATATTTCATTGTGCTTTAATGATATAATTATAAATTATTTTTAATGGGAATTTTTTCCAGTTTTTCTTTGATGGAGTATTCCGATATTTTAAAAGTTCTTTATCATGATGTAATATGCATGCTAAGTTTTTTTTTTAATTTGTATGTTTATCATTAGTCAGATAACAGTGAAATTTTAAATAACGATTAAAAAAAAAAAAAAAAAGTGTTTCCTTAAATGGGCTTTTTTTTTTTTTTTTTTTTTGAAAAACTCAAAACCACATTATTTTGTGTGTGTGTGTGTTGTGGTAAATAAAGCCAAGTTTGTCTCTCTTACAATAGAAAGTCGTACAAACCTGAAGCATTGTTTTAAAAAATTAGACATAGCAAGTTTTATTTATTTTTTTTAATTATTTAAAATTTTAATAATTCTACAATTCAACATTTTTATATTAAATTCAGTAAAAAAAAAAAAAAAAAAAAAAAAAAAAAAAACTACCTCTTTTTTTTTTTTTTTTTTTTGTGTGTGTGTGTGTGTGTGTGTGTGTATGTTTGTATTTTAATGTGTGAATGAATTTCAGGAAAATACATTATAGCTAATTTCTTAAAATTGTTTTTGCTTCAAAAATTCTTTAACTTCAGCGATTTTTCTTCTTAAAACAAAGCATGTGATTTTTGCACAAAAAAAGTGCTTACATCCACCAACTCCTCTGTACTAATTTAAATTACTAATTTTTTTCGCCATTTACGGTCTATACAGATCAGTTTAAAAGCATAAAAAGGGAATTAAACGGAATACAAAGTAGAACAAAGCCGCCTCCAACAAGCATAAAAAATTAGCTTTATAAAGTCAGCTGCTTGAATAGAGTCGGGGTCACGTGGTCTAAACGGAGCAAGTGCTGCCATTCAAACGAAGGTGAACTCTGCGTTATTTCCAATCCTGTAAACACTGAACGCAGCACGGAGTCTTTACAAAAGCTTTGCTCTTTAATATAATGGGTAACTGCAGAGTCGCTTCGGAGTTCCCGCTTTGATCAATTTGGACTAATATTGACTCTTCGATGTTCATGGTCGTCTGAACCGGCTGAAAAGCCAGTCTAAACATACGACGATTGAACCCTTAGCGCCGAACACCTCAACTCGACTCGACGGATCTGAAAGGAATAATGGTGGATTCCCCGAGAGAATTTATTCCATCGGTGTCAATGTTTGACAAGTTGTTATTGCTCGCCTGCTTGTATGGTGCCGAAATCGAAGATCATATCTTTAACGCTTCACTACTATGGACTTTCTCCACAAAAGAGGCGCTTGTGATTTGATTTCCAAGCTTTTGCTATTCAATGAAATTCGCAAAATTATGTCGTGAAGCGACTTCCACCCCCCTGGTCTCCCTCCTCATCTTTTCCATTTTATCACTGCCATTTCCTTTCAGAGAAAAGATTCTTTTTCAATTTCTGCAAATTTCATCGTCTCTGTATTTACACAGCGTCGCTGCATCTGTTTGCCGAATCTTTTCAAAAGCTGTTGCACACTTTCTAAATTTCAAGTAAATTAATGTATTTACCAAAATAAATAAAATTTGAAACTTTGAAAGGTAAATAGAGAGGAGTCTACATTGGTCAGGTTATCGTATGTTCATAGATTTTTGCTACGTTTTATTTCTCTTTATTCCCTCTCTCCCGTCTGCTCAGTTCCAGAAACAATAAATTCAGATTCAGTTCCGCGGGGATGAAATAATACGGCGGGTTAAAACTGAATTCTTCAGTCGATTTTCATCTTTTCGATCAATTAATTCATTTCAACACACATATTCGGATTGAATTTAATCAGAAAAGAAACTACCAGGGGGGAATTTATAAAGCTTTAAATCTGCGACATTAAATAAAACCAAACAAGAACAACAGCATATTTTCGCATTTCAGTGTTTTCCCAAAAGCGAAATAAAAATTCTGTGTTTCTAACTCGCAAAATGAAATTACATTATTTGTAAAAGGAAAATTTGATTTCATCAGATGAAATAGAATAATTGCAAAGCAGCCGGAATATATATATATATATATATATATATATATTAAATGTGAAAAAAAAAAAAAAAATGAAAAAACGTGTACGTGGTGAGAGAGAGAGCAAGCTTTAAACTTTATCGGATATCTCTTGCGGTCTCACGAAATCTATTTTAAATGTGGATTTGATTTTTAATATTTATCAAAATTTACAATGCGAGCAATAAGCTAGGGAAATTGGCTTTTCCCTTGATGTTATTTATATCAAATTTGATTTCGATTAACTATTAATACTTTAAAGTTCCCCACAAAGCATTTGGTATAGTTCATAAAGGGAAAAAAAAAGTATTTTCTAAAATATATATTATACATTATTTCTTATTCATTCATACTTATACAGTGTGGGACATGTAAGCTAGAAAGTCTAAATTAAGTATAGTAATGTTTAAATATTAATATGTGCAAAGGAAACTAAGTTGTATGAAATTATATAAAAGCTCCTACTATGAAGATAATGAAAAATAATGTATACTATACAATATATATTCGTTTCCTTATAATAGCGGGCCGCGGTAGCCCAGTCGGTAGAGCGCCGGCCTCGTAATTGGAAGATTGCGGGTTCGGTACTCGAGCTGGTCAAAGACCGTCATGTACACTAATGGTGGCTGGTGCACGTAAAATCTGTCGTGACCACAATGTCCTCCATGTTCCCATCAAAAATTATACCTGTGGGGGGTCACCGAAGCGGGAGAGCCATTCCTTCCGTGGAGGATCAAAATTGTGATGGCATATCTCCGAACTACCTCTAGGGGTGTGTCCCAGACCGTCGCAAATTGCCCATCTCCGCAGCACTAGTGCGACGTAAAACCCAACCATCCATCCACCCTTATAATAGCTTCAACTTGTCGTATGCATGAAATGTTATTTAAAACTTTACTAATCCAAAGATTATATGTTAGGTTTTTTAACTTCCTCATGCATGATTTTTCATTCAATATATATTTGTAAATTGGTTTTATGATTTAAAAATATGTGAGAATAAACACGCATTTAAAATCTATAGAAATTACATAAATTTTCTAAAAACTTAATATAGAACTCTATCTGGTATATTTGGTATTATGTTAGCACTTGTAGATATCGCTGTTATCATAAAAACAGACAAGTAACATAAAAGAAATAAACGTTTAAATAGAAATTTAACAATTAATTTTGACATCCTTGTCCATTAAATTCATTATTCTAATACAAATATATAATTTTTACACGAGTTCAAAATTTTAAATAAAAATAAATTTAACAAATTAAATTCATTAAAATTAACCCTTAAATGCCTGATTATTTTTAAATCAATTTTAAAATGTTTTATTCTTACTTCTATTAAATAAATCACGGGAAAAATTTGGGTGAGTGCAAAAGTTCTACCCGTTTCTATTACTCATAAAGAAGAGAAAATAAACGCAAAATGAACAGTGCCTGTTATTGTGCATAATCCCTATTGCTATCTATGACCTCTTGCCACCTTTCTGGTAGTAGATGAATCCTACGGTCGTAAAATTCCGGCAGTTTCGAGTAAAAAAAGTCTTGGATGGCAGTTTTCACAGCATCAAGATCATCAAAGACTTCCTGACTGAAGGAATTGTTCAACGCACGAAATAGGTGACTGTCAGTTGGTGCCAAGTCAGGATAATAGGGAGGGTAGTTAAAAACTCCCAACCAAAGCCCAGTAACTTTTGGCGAGTGATGACAGCAGTATGTGGCCTAGCGTTATCGTGATGAAGGATAACACCGCGCCAATTGATGAGACCTGGACGCTTTGCTACCAAATTTGAATGCAGCCTGTCTAACTGTAGACAGTAGAAGGCAACATTGATGGTTTGGTTGAGTGGCAGGACCTCCCAGGGAATTATTCCCTGCACATCCCACCACACACTCAATAACACCTTCTTGGGATAAAATTCAGCTTTCGAAGTCGGTGCAGGCAGATCAGTAGGGCGACACACAGACCTACGATGCTTTACGTTGCGGTACATAACCCACTTCTCATTTCCTGTCACATTTCGTGTCAAGAATGGATCATTTTTGTACCGGGAAAGCAATGAAACACAGGTGGTGATTCGGTCATCCCGTTGATTAGCTGTCAGGTTATGTGGAACCCAATGATCCAACTTTCTCGTAAAACCCAACTTAACCAGCCGTCTCTCGGCCGTTGTGAAGTGTACGTTGAAGGTCTCTACTAATTCTTGCACTGTTGAGTACTGGTTGTTCCTTACGGCTTGGTCAATATCGTCGTCTCCAACGTGTGATTGCCGTCCACTCCTAGAGCCTGATCTTGGCAGCTTCTGTCTCCTTCCCTAAATTTACGAAACCATCGACGACATGTGCTTTCGTCTATTGCATCCTCCCAATAAACTTGACAAACATTGTGGCATGCTGCGGCTGCCGTACTCTTTTTATTGAACTCGTATAACAAACAATGTCTTACATGCTGCTTCTTGCTTTCCATATTACACCCTGTGTTTTTTTTTTTTTTTTTTTCTTTTTGAGATGATTAACTTTGTGAGACACGTTGCATTTATATGAGAGGCATCCACACGTTTGATGGGCCGACTATTTGCGTCATTACAATGTCACGTGTGAAGTCAATTCCATTGCAAATTTGTACATCCAAAAACGGGTAGAACTTTTGCACTCACCCAATACTTTGAAAAATCATACTTTATTTTAACTATGGTTTACAGCTAAAAAGCAATTTGCTGGCAATTGGCAAACATAAGGTATACTTTAGAAGATAAAACTGGGTATGTTGCCGAAAGGAAACACACGGCATTTAAGGGTTAAAATCTAATTAAAATTAACAAGTTAATTTTTTTAACATCTATATTAAAATTCGGAATTTGTAAAATGAAGTTGTGCATAATAGAACGTTCGCGTATAGGTTTGTACGGAAAAGACTGAATATGTTTTAATAGGAAACTTCATCATAATATTTGCAGACTATTTTTAACTTTATACTCATATGCAATTTGCAAAAAAATATTTAAATAAATAAAAAGAAAAAAAAAAAAAAAAAAAAAAAATCAGTTTTTAGTCATATAAAATATCATACAGAACTCATAGTTCATAATTTAAGAAATAAAAAAAGAAGTTTTTTTTTTTTTTTTTTTTTCTTTTTTTTAAATCGCACTTTTAGCAGAATACTTGTTATTAAGAAAATAATGTGTAAAAAATTATTTCCATCGCGATATTATGAAATTATTTTCAGATTAACTAAATTTTAAAAGTCAAGGTCAGTCTTGACCCAGTATTTAGGTGTTTTTTATCTATGAGTAAGCTACTTTTAAATAAGTTATACTAGGGTACAAAAAAAATTGCGTTAACGGGGATATATATATTTTTTTTTCAACATCTCCACGTGCAATCGATAACAATTACATTTGTTCTTAATCGTACATTCACATCCAAGAGTGCCCTTGAAACTTTCGATAAATCTTGGACTTGATAGAAAGGGAAAAACTCGAACGTTTATACAACCCGAGATAATACGACGTTGAATGATAGCGAAGAAAAAGAACAAATATATTTTTTAAAAAAGGTTAAAAAAAAATAGCTCTATAAAAGGTGTTTCCTTGTTTGTTTACGAGTTATATATATATATTTATATATATATATTCTTTTGTACAAATTATAAAACATTTTATTATTTTAAAAGTATCGTTCAGAAAAATAATTTGGTTTGACACTCGCACAACTTACTCTTACCCAGTATTTGAATAATATAAATTACAGATTAAGGGGTAAAATAAGAAGTATTGTATATGGATATATTTTAAAAACAGTTCGAAGTATTTTCAAAAATAGTTTTGTTCGACATATACTTCTGTGTGAGAGGAACTACCGACCCCATCAACCCCCCTAAAATAATACTAAAATAATACTAAAATAGATAAATAAATAAATCAGTTATTAAATTTAAAAGTGTATTCATAATTATTCCACTCCTTGAAAATTACCAATCTTGCTCAAATTTTCCAAATGACATCCTGATTTGACCTTACAAATACAAAATTTGAATGAAAGACATACACAATTATCAACCTATAGGACTTCCATTTTCATATCCAGGGTACCTCAAAACGCTTACTTTCATATATATATATATTACGAACTCGTTGCAGCTTTCCCTGCTTTATGAAGTATGCGCCCCTTGAAAAGTATGCTTCTAATTTTAAGCATTTATATCCAATTGATTATGTGGTTTATTATCTTTTTTCTCTTTCACAAGTTTAATGGTCCTTTTTTATTATCCTTCAGGTCGGCGTAAGTATTTTAAGTTAATATGGTAACTCATTGGTTCCTTATCTATATCGCAACTTTTTGTGTCATTCTTTCCTCTATGTTAAATTCAGTTCTGTATTTTAGTGTGCTGTTATTGTTTTAGTTCTATTAATTGCTAAATTTTAAGATTAAATTTTATTACGTTATCTATTATTTATATATATATATATATATATGCGCGCGCGTGTGTGTGTGTGTGTTTTTTTTGTTGGAGAGATGAAATTGTAAAGTTTGAAAGAGCAGAATGAAGCATAATTGCAGAAAACAGGGCCGATTGTAATCACCTTGGAGTGGCTTTCATCCTGCAGTGGATTGATAAAGAGTGAAATGTCTGTAGACATTTTAAAAATTTATAAAAATTGAAGGAATTGATAGAATTGAATGCGGTTTCCGAAAAAGTTGTTCTTGTGAAAGGGGATTTTTTTCATTTTGGTAAAGAAAAAGATTGTTAAATTTTTGGTCGATAGATGGGGGCTGCACGGATGCGTAACGAGAAATATGCAAATCAGAATCCTATATATTGCACAGTTTTACGATTAGATTAACACAGCGTATTTCCTATTTTGACTCATACTCGCGCATACATGCAGTTTTAATCGCGATTCTGATTTGGCGGATAAAGCATTATTTGTGAAGATGTTTCCCCTCAGGTAAGAACCGCCGACTGAAGCTACAGTTAACGGTGTTATAACTCAAACTGTAATTTGTGGTAGTGGCGAACACATAGAATAGTATTTATATGTTTGTAAACATTTGCATGCAAAAAAATATAGTTTCTCATGGAAATGTGCAATTTGCTCTTGTACAGCGCTCTCTATCGACAAAAGTTTTATTTATTTTATTTTTCTTCTTCTTTCCCGTAAAAAAAAAAAAAAAAAAAAAAAAAAAAAAAAAACTTCCAAGAAAATAACTTTTTCGCGAACCGCGTTTTTAATTCTACCAATTGACCAATTGCTTCATTTTTTATGAATTTTCAAAATGTCTACATAGTTATGGGACACCCGGTATAACAGAGTTGACAATTTAATTTTAAACAATACTTCGCCGACCATTTAGGTAGGAGAAAGTAATCAGCATTCCTAAGAAAATTTCCTGGATTTGATACAATTTTTTAAATCACATCCATCAATTATATTCAATAGGAAAGAATGTTTTGCTTAATTTTGGATAGTTCTGTACATTCTGTACAATTATACACATAGCACAAAAAATTCTTAAGTTTAGTACAGTATGAAAAATACACAAAACAACTTGATATGCGTTTCCTGCAGTTTTTATGTATATCCGCAATTTCCCTATAATTTGGGGTAATCGTGTAAACGAATGCTAAATAAATTTTGAACAATATCCTATACTAAATATGCTTTTATGCACATAAAAACTATATATATATTCCGTTTTGCTTAGACAGTCTATAGGGGTTAAATTATACCTAATTAGATTTTTTTTATTTTTATTTTATTTTTTTAGTATGCTGAACAGTAGGATGTTCTCACAATACAACGGTTTTAATTATAAAATAAAATAAATTTATGCCTATTCTCCAATTTTCCTATCTCTTTAAAATTGAGTGCTATAACATACTGCTATATTTTGTGTTTATCATATCAGCAGTTTACATTGAATTTTATTTATTAATTTTAATATTTCATTGTATTTTCTGGCATTGGGATACTAGACACATGAAATCCTTGTTTTTTAATTTGATATTTTAATTTACAGGGATGGTTGTGAATTCATGAAAAAATACCAGAAATTTTAGCAAAAAAAAAAAAAAAAAGTTTTCGAATGAGAAGAGATCATATAATTTCCTGCAGGATGGTCCAATCCTTACATCATGAAAAATATTAATATTTTAATTAGGTTTAGCTGTCATATAGATTTGATATTTTAATCTTATTTTATGAATTCAACTATCAGAAAAACTGAAATTCTGGTACTGAAAATGGAAAAAATACCTGAAATCAGCTAAATTATCTGAACGCAACCCACCGTGTATTTTATTTTAAAATATCCTTTTCTGATAATAGCTGCTTGTTTACAAAATTAAATATGTATGTAAGTTCTCATAATCTCATATCTTGAACTTCATTTTTGAAGTACAACAAAAATAACACTGCTCTGCAAAAAAATTATTTTTTCGAGCCCTGACACCATTCCTGCTGATTATTTTATAAAATGACCTCCATTTTTCCCAATCACCCACTGTTTTCTCGGGACGCCACCCCCTCCCCAACTTTTATCACTGTTTGGTAATTTTATGGCCATAAATTGGATTTGTAGAATGGAAAAGAATTATTTTAACTCTTAAAAACAGAAAAAAATATATAATAAATAATAATAATAATTGATTAATAAAATATAATAAATGTAATTTAAAATTTCAGTAGCAAATACCCCCCCCCCCTAAATTTTTCCCTTGCTGCAAATGTTCATGTTTCAGAATTTTTCTATTCTGTAGTCCCTCAGAAGAAGCATCCTTCTCTTCCCAACAAATCAAATTTAGCCATAAAATTACAGAAAAGTGATAAAAACAGGGAAATGCCCTCAAAAAAAAAAAAAAAAAAAGAAAGAAAGAAAGTGGGTGATAGGGCAAACTGAGCGTCATATTCGGATTCAGGAGCTCATTTTGCGTAAGAACTTGCAAAAACAGTGTTGGGGCTGATTTTCATACAGAGCAGTGTAATAATTTCTTCCATATATATGTCTAATTTATTATACATTAATTGCTTATTACAAAGATCCTTTATAAAATAAGGAACTTTATTTGAAAGTTATTATTATCATTATTATTTTAATAAAAATGCATATTTTATAATGTGAACTTTTAAATCTACGAAAAATAAAAATAGATTCAAAATAAAGAAAATGGAAATGAAATAACTGAAATAAAGTAATGGAGAAGAAATAAATGATTTGAAAAATGTGACTCGAAAATAAACAACAATATTCTTTGCATCAGAAAAAAAATAAAAATAAATAAATAAATGCCGGAAGTAATTTAAGATAAACAAATAGTTGTCCATACAAATAATGATTAGACAACCTGTATGTTACAAAAACACTTATTTATTTACTTTTATATACAACCACAGAGTTATTCGATTTTTTGAAATAAAATCTTTTCTTTTTTGTTTAAGATTACTAATAAAAACAAATTCAGTCTTTCTTATGACGCATTCCTCTTTCGAGATGAAGCAAATTTTCAATTAAATCGTAACAAAACATCACAAATAAACAATCAGGAATATCATGATGCTTTTTCCCCGTGACTTCGGGCCACGACCTCGCTGAGGTCAGAAGTTCACGATTGCCTTTTTTGTCGATACTTTTTCGTCATTTTGTAATTAATCATTGTTTGAATGTAAGTAATTAAAAATCTCAGTTGGAAATCGCATAATTACAGAAAAATTTAGAAGAAGATTTTAAGTATAAAACGTTTCATCGGATATTCTTAAAATGCAACTAAAACTGGTGTTGAAAATGAAGAGGAATGAAAACTTTGTAAACTAACATCAGAACTGCCAAATTTTATCTTTCTTTTTTTCATTCCGCAGCAATCACCACCATTTCACACCACTTTCTTTGTACTGTAATTTTCTTCAACGTTTAAATGCCATTGCATAAGAAGAAAACTACTCTTCAAAAAAGTGGTATAAAAAGGCTTCTACTAAAAATTTTACGGAATAAATTTAAAAGTTGGCATCTCTGGCTGGCATCATAAATCTTAAAAAACAGGTAACAGTTGTTTCGGGTAGAAATAATTAAACACTCGAGCCGTCACCAGGCGAATAAAAATAGGACCAGGGCGGCATAAAAGCATGCACTTGTGTGTAGTTTTTCCGCCTAATGAGTGGTCCTGCTTACTTATTTCGACATGAAACAATTGTTACCTGTTTTTCAAATTTATAGTGTTAGTTTACAACGTTTGTACTCTCGTAATTATTGTTCCTCTGTTCTAAAAAGTGTCTATTCTATAGTAATAACTATCCATCGCAATTCATTAATTTTAGAATAGGATTTAATGATGTGATAGGAAAAGCACTTTAACCCTTCTTCCCTCACTCTAAAATGATTCAGTAACTAGGTTCTGGGTTCGAATCCCGATTCAGGCATGGATGTTCGTAGGGATTTATAATGTACTTTAAAATGTATTTTTCTGTCTAATTAGCTTTAATACAGTGTTGCCAGATATTGCTGCTTTTTCATTCAATAGTCACCAATAATTTACAGAAATGATATATTACATACATACACTTTAAGAAATAATATACTCAATTTTGACGATTCAGACATCCTCGGGCTTAACTTCGTTGTTTTTGACAACCATTTCGTCAAGCGATCACGTGATTTTTGAGGAAACGTGAACTCTCAAATATTTGACGAAACTGTTTACTCACAATAGCATGTGCTAGCTTTCATTACTGCCATATATATATATATATATATATATATTTTTTTTTTTTTTTTTTTTTTCCTGTGTTGTTTCGACTTTACGTTACGTTTGCCGGCCTGGTGGTTCGATCGGTAGGACCGCTGCCTTCTGGATTCCTACGTCCCGGGTTCGAATCGCGTGCGGGCATGGATGTTTGTGATATCCTATGCCTATAAAATATTGTGTGCGCTTGTTTCTGTGAATTTTTGTAAAAATATGGATCAATTTAGACAAAAATCATTGTAATTGTAGGTCTCAAAGCTGTCAAATAAATGTCCAAATGATTTTTATTTGTTTCCTCTGTTTCATTTATATTTTCATTAAATATAATTAGGATTTAATGCCTGAAGCAACGAACTTGCAAGTAAGTTTATAATTCCATAATTTGTATTTTATTCTGTATCATGAAACTAGGATGAAAAAATGTATCTTTACTTTTCACGAAATTCGTATGTTCAAACAAGTGACGAAGGTAATTTTCTCAATTTGACGAAATAAGAAGGAGAAAATATATTTTTTTTATTTTTGACGAAATTCGTATTCTCAAATAGGTAACGAAACAAATTTCGTCAATTTGATGAAAAGTTCGCTCGGAGCATATCGCTAGAAACACTTTCGTCAAAAATGAAGAAATTTTTGGGAAATTTGAGTAACCATTTCTGAGAGTGTAATAGATGATTAATCTTCGAAGTAATTAGGCAACTGTCAAATTTAAAATTTAGTGGTAGGTATTGAATAAAAAAGTCGCAAAATCTGGCAACACTCCTTTAATATACTGAAAATGAAAGTAAAGAAAAACCTCAATTGCAAACCCCTCTAAGAAGATACCGATATTGCCACGGTAGATAGAATAATTTATTCTAGTTACCGTCTGTATTACCATCAGGGGTACTAATATGACAGAATATTTTTCAATATTGAATTTTGTCATTTTTCATCTAGTATACTAAAAACACAAAATTATAATAAATAAATAAATACATTGAAAACAATCTTTAATTATACAGAAATATCATCAATTACAAACAGGTTTATTTTCGATTAAAACTGAATGTCTTTTATACATTTTTTCCCCACTGCATATGTGAATTTTATTAACGTCATTGATAATAATGAAAATAAACTTTAACTATATTTAAGAAAAAGGTTATTTATTATATTTTATTTATTAAAATATTTGGCTTATTGAAAGGGAAAATCTTTTAAAACATAACATTAAAATTTCCTTTTTCCATTTATAACTTATCATAAATCAAGAAACCTTGAAAATACATTTAAAGATGCAATAAATGCTTTTGTAAAAAAAAAAAAAAAAAAAAAAAATCCATTATGTTAAATTACTTTTTTACCAACCGACAGTTTTCGGTGAAGATAATTATGATGATTTAAGTTTTGTTTGTTTTGTTTACAACATAAAACGAAGAAGTTCGTGAAATATTCATTAAGTTGACTAATAGGATTTCAAAAAGCAGAATAATTATAGAAGAAAAAAGTAATTTTACTTATTTTAAATAAAAAAAACTTTTTTTTTTTTTTTTTTTTTTATTTTTTTTTTTCGTTTTCCAATAGGAAAGAATGGGGAGAAAAACTGAGATATGTTCAAAATTTAAGCAATTAGAGATTTGAAAAAAAGGCATTAAAAGGCTTACAATAAAAATATTTGTTTATTATTATCTAATTATGTTTACTTAACAAAATTTAATTGCTCTGTGAAAGTAAACGTAAGTCCTCAAATAAAAGGACGATTAGACTCGCCAATGTATGTTAATCTCAGGTACATCAAAGCAAATTATACTCGAAACCTACCAACATGTATAAAACATAAGTAACTGAATATGTATAGACATTCTTGCACCTTGAACTCTAGGATGGTTTTCCTTGACAATGTCTATAAGAGAACAATTTAAGAATTTAAATGACCTTTTGTCGCTTCAAAAGAAGAAATCTAGTTTTGGCGGAAAAAGTTCTGAGGTCATATATAGCTTGGAATCCTGTTACTCATTTATTGAAATGAAGAGAAGAGTTGTTTTGGTTCTTCCGGAAGAGCTAAAAAGTTAATACGTGAAGGTAAACAAGCTCGGTTTACATGTTGAGTGCATCTCTCAAAACAGAAATTTATGTTTATATTGTGCTGGTAATTACCGCATTTATTGATTTTTTTTTTTTTTTTTTTTTTTTTTAATATGGAAAATATTTATGATAGTTATAAAACTGTTAGTAAACAAACTTTCAAAGAAATTTCTTTTCATTAGAATTACAAACGTGAAAAAGAGAAAGTGTACTTTTTTTCATAATATTCCATGAACTTCTAACTCAGAACCAGGAAGTTGTATATTTCTCGGGCGTGTACAGGTTATGAAAGGTATACAGTAGAAAGAAAGAAGAATATATATTTTTTTAAAGCACATTAAAATATTCATTAAAAAGTATACCTTTATGACTTCTATCACGAAATTAAAAATATTCTTAACAGCAGATTTTATTTATGCTGTGCATCTGAACGGCAAATACCAATATACCCTTTTTAATTTAAAAGGCATTTTGGTTGCTACCGCCTGAAATGAGTTTGTAGATTATTATTTTTTTTTTTTTCCCTTCACTGAGAAAAAAAATATACCGTCTTCATCTAGAATGAATAAATGGTCATTTTCTAAATCCTTAAACTAGAAATATAGATTTCCGAGCTATGCGCATAAGGCACGCCAATAAACTGAATAGATGAAATGGTCGAGAATTTCTAGTCTACATACTTCTAGATGGTGAAACAATATTCTGAATCTTTTGTATTACGAGAAATTCTCGGTTAATTTTCTAGGGTCATAAACCAAGATTATAGCTGCTGAAACCCGCCTTTTGTATCCTCATTTATTTGGAGATATTTTCAAATAGGTTTGTCCTCGATAGTATAGGCAAACACTCAAGAATTCTAATAGAGGTCTCTAGAATTCGCTTTCGAAGGGGACTAGAAAATTTTTTATAAGAAATTTGTAAGGATGACATGGAACTATTTTTTCTAGAGCCACAATTTATATTCTAGATGTCAGTTATAGAATTTTTTCTCAGTGTATTGGCGTGCCTTATACTCATAGCTCGGAAATCTGTATTTCTAGTTTAGGGATTTAGAAAAGCACCACCTATTCGTTCTAGATGAAAGCAGTATATATATATTTTTTTCCTCAGTGTTCAACTAGCACAGCAATTTTTTTTTTTTTTTTTTTTTTTTTTTTCTAATAGATTTTTTTTTTTTTTTTGTTTTCACTGAGTCCATCTATATTCCAAACTCGGCATTACTGTCCGTCATCAGGGTATTATTTTCATGATTCTAATAAATTTTCTAATGATTATA
This sequence comes from Salticus scenicus, assembly GCA_963930645.1. NCBI lineage: Eukaryota > Metazoa > Arthropoda > Arachnida > Araneae > Salticidae > Salticus > Salticus scenicus. The sequence continues at coordinate 316,657,272 of OZ005652.1, read as the reverse complement.
AACAATAGCTGCAATGTCACCAAAATTGTAGGCTATCTATCTATCTATCTATATACAAACATAACTGCATCACTGTTTATCTATATATATATATGTATCTATGTTATAAATTTCTTAGCTATTGCTTTATAAATTTACAAAAAAGGAATATAATGAAAAAATACATTCAATGTGAAAAGCTAATAATTATAAGAATTATAGTATTAACTTAGCAACTACATATTTAAAAAATGCACGTTTATATACATAATACTACTACTACATTTCTGCCAATTGGTACAAATAATTTTGTTTTTACTCAATGGCTACTTAACATATATGAAAAATAAAACGTTTATATCAATATTTATAATTTTTTCAGATGAATAGCAAATAAAAGCAAAATATTGCCACAATTGTTAACCTATTGTAATTTAAAATGTAATATATTATGGCATATGTTGAACAAAAAAGTTAAATGTTTTAAATAAATGAAATTATTACAAATAAATTTACGTGCAATCAAAATAAAATATCAGCTATCAAAATCTTGTATTTGAGTTTAAATTTTAAAAAAAGAGGAAGGAGAGAAAATTAAAGCATCTGATAAATTAAATTACTATTCAATGTAAAGATGAAATTCTAAAATAAAGATATTTATTATTTAGAAATTTGGCAGTAATCTGTTAGACAATAAAAGAAAAATCTATAGAAAAATTTAAACATATTATTACTTGGACTTTGAACTTAATATTGATTTATGTTTAACGATTTCCTGTTTATATTATTGTTTATGAAAATATAACAGTATAAAAGAAAACTTTTAAAGCTGTTATAAATATTTACTTTTTTTCTAAACTATCATCTGTAATAAAATTTTAATAGTTTGTCGAGATGTCAAAACATTAATTTCCTTATTATCATTAAGTAAAACTATTTTTTTAAATAAGATGTTACAATTTTCTTAAATACTGGTTTATTAGTGGATCATTTATATTATTTATTTTATGATCGACTCAATTTGTTTTTAGCTTAATTTTTTTACATGATTGGAAAATAACCTCAAACTATGGTTATTTTCAAAAATTAGACTCTGAAAAAATTTTGAGAAATTTTCAATAGTTTTCTGAGTATAACAATACTTATTTTTTTATTTTTTTATTTATTTTTGTAAAATAAATATGTTTAAATTGAATTCAAATAACATTTTAAGAAAATCTTATCAAGAACATTTTATAAAAGATTTATAGTAACTGAAATCCACTTAAACGTTATTTTTTTTTATGCTCTAGAAATGCATTTATATTATTATTAAAAGCCTAAAGATAAATTGAAATAGATATGAAAGTGAATAATACTATAATTTTTTTTCTACAAAAGAATGCTTTGAGACAGACATTAAAAGAATTCTATTGATGCGCATATCCTATTGGATTTAATGCACCATAATTCATCATTTATATTCGTTGAAGCACTTATGGTTTAAGTAGTCTATAAAAAATACATGATATCCGAAAAATATGTAGACACATATATTAAGATAAAATTTATTTTTTCTATTTTTTTTATTGGGAAAATTCTGGAATAATTCTTAAAGTGAAAGTAACATGCAGTTTTATTTTATTATTATTTCCTCCCCCCCCCCACCCTGTTCTCCATAATCTTCGAGAGAATTTCTAATTAGATCTTTAGCATCACTAAAATCTGATGACCTCCCTTGTCATTTTCTGAGGAATCTAAGGAGCGAAGGTCAGTAAAAGTATTGGAGAAATTTATGAGCACAGCGAGCTTGTTAGTCAGTAACTCTCGCTTTATGCTAAGTTTGTCCTTGGTCTACTTTCGCTATCTTCAATTCACTTTTAACATTGAAAATGAACGTGGATTGTTTGGCAAATGAGATGTATCATGAAAATCGCGGATACTACGCATGCGTTGCCAGTGGTATATTTTCTTACCAAATAATTACTTATGAAAAACTTTTTATAAGATATTTCAAAGGATGATCCAGGTAAAAATTGGGGCCTTTAGTTGCACTTCACAAAATTCCAAGCGCCACCAGTGATCGAAAGTTTATGCTCCAGAAATTGGCAGACAGGAAGCGCTGAGTTCGATCCCAGGTCAACTTCGACGACGTAGTCATTTGGACTTTTCAATGTTTCTTCCACCTCCCGCCCCCCTTTTCCCCCCTATAAATTTGCGTAAATACGGTATAGAACCACTTAGAAAAATCCTCACAGATGGCATATTACCATTGCTAAGACCCTTTTGTTATTAATTGGCCTTAACTCTAATACAAACACTACTACAAAATTCCACTTCACAAAATTCAAACCCATAAATTGGGCTCCTTCACGAAGTTCCTTTTATAAAAAGGGTCTTTTTATAAAAAAATTTCTATGTTTTCAACATTATTTAAAACGACTTTTAATACTTGATACGATGAAACACTATTAACTTGATATAATAATATTAACTTGATAAAAAGAATAATTGCTAAAATAGAGCTTTACGATTTTTTTCTTCTTTTTTATGAAAATATTTTGCTTTTTACTAAAATGGGCTACTAAAATTAAAACCTGAATTGATCCCTTATTAATAGTCTTTCTTTTTTCCTGTTTTGTCTAATTCCCATCCTACCCTTCTTTTCAACAACATGGACACATTAAGGGGGCGAAATAACTATCCTCGCCAGCAGCCAAACCCCATGTTATTCTAAAGGGAATTTAGTTTATAAAATTATTTATTACCTAATGTATTTTTTTTTTAAATATCTTTTTACATAAAAAAATATGAGTAGAGTGAAGCGGGATAAATGTAAACACGGCTTATAACTCAACTGATATGCTAAATCTGGATCTAATAGTCATTACATTTGTTTGTTTAATTCTTTCTTTGTTATATTTAGCCTTAGAAAACTAAATTAAATATGAAACAGTCATAGTTTTAGAAGTCTGAAAAATTGCTTACATTTCCTTCTCTAAGAGAATGACCCACTCAATATTCAAAGCTTCGCCATAGCTGTACTTGCGAGATAAACGCCACATTTTTTGGTTCGAAAATTAAGTTTTGTAAGTAAATTTTGATTACAGTATAGCATCGTTTATATATATATCTGTACTGATAAGTATAAAGGATTTAAGTCCATATTCTTGATTTTTCAGGAGACGAAAAATACAGTTAAACTAACTAAAAACTAATCAGCAGAATCGATTAGGAAAAAGAGGTTATGTTGGTTTATACGCTTTATACCATTCCGTGATTGTCAAAGACTAAATACCATGGATTTAAATCCTTTATACCAATCGATAGACAATTTTTTTCTGAGTCTGTCTATGTACTTAACTCAAAATCGACATTTTTGGACTTAAATCCTTTATACTTATCAGTACAGATATATATTATATATATATATATATATATATATATATATATATATATATATATATACTATATATTTCGACCTATACACACACACAAACATCTCTAGAATTAAGATATGAATATTACATATATAAATCAATTGAAATGTTATAAATAAAATGAGCCAAACTATATAATTCTTGTTTTTTCAATCTGAGACAAACGCGTTGTCACTTTTCTCAGTGGACCATTTAGAATAAAGTAGGATGACATCCTGTTTCATATTACAGGATGGAAATATAGTTTCAATTTATTAAAAGTGAAATGAAGAATTTAATTATGTATAATTATATATACATAAGATTTTTTTTTTTTTAATAATTAAAATCAACAAAGTAAAATGATACATCACTCATAAAATATTATACTTTCATCCATTTAAAGGGAAAGTGATGTTGAAACTAATAAAATCTATAGCAGATAAATTTTGGTTTTGGTTTACAATTTTTTCATGATTATTAATATTATTATATAAAATAAGCATCTGCTAAACTGTCTACAGATTTGTTTGCTGGGTGTTAAATAACAAGATATTATTATAATACACATTACATACACCGAAAACGTCTACTGTTAACGCAAGGCCAATGTAGAAACATGCTTTGAATTTTACAACCGAATAATCTTCGAAAGTGATATACTGGGCATGTTCGCGCAGTTGTAACTTATGGGAAAAATAAAAGTTTTTCCTTTCTCTTTCTTTTCTTTTCCTCCCCCCTCCCCTTTTTTTTTTATTTTATATATATTTTATTTTTTTGACAGACATTTTTTTTTCTTTTTTAAAATCGTCGCCCTTGAATATATCTCACTTCTTTCCACCTCCAACCTTCGGCATATTTTTTATAAAAATTTTAAGTAGGCTATATATTTTCTCAAGGACATAAGACTTGATTGTTGTTTTTACTTTTTAAGAGGTTTACTGTAGTACAGTTTTAAATTCCTCAGATAATAATAACAATATTAATAATAAGTCTTATTTGTATTTAGTTGTTTACAAGAAACTATATATTGCTAACATCGGTATATAGATAATTATTTTGGGCTTTCTTTGATGACGTTTAAAGAAACAAATGGAATGAATAAAAACTCAGCAAATTTTGCTATTGACTTAAAGCATTTTTTAAGTCATTCATTCTTTTCCTCATATTTGCCCTATATATGATATTAGAACACCCACCCCCATAACATAAAGGTGGTGAAAAAAAAAAAATTAACCCCCTACATTTCCCCACCTTGGCTTGTAAGTTCATCCGTTATAGGAGGGGTGGGGGTCAAAGCAGACGGTAGTAGGCAGGTGTTATATTTTTTTACGCAAATCACAGCTGCAGTCTGCCGGAAGGTTTGCGGTTTTAACCCGCCTCTGTCCATAGGCACGTGCCGATGAGTAAATTGCAAGAGCTCAGCTTATTACTGCAGTGGCGCAGGCGAGATCTTCATTCGGTAGTGGTTTTACAACAAACTCTTGAAAATCATTAAAAAAATAAAAAGAATATAGATTTTGAATAAATTCTGTATAAATGGTAAGTAAAATCACTGTAAAGAAAAAGCCCATATTAAAATACGAAACTTGCTAAAGGAATAATTTTCTATAAAAAAAAAAAATTAAAAAAAAAACATGAAGAAAATGAAAAACATAAGTAAAAATAAAAAACAAAAAAATTGCTGTTTTAAGCTTATATCAACCCATATAATTCATACAGTAAGGCTCGTATTGCTATTTTTCAGTAAATTGTTGTAATTTTCAGTACTTTATATTGGAGTATCACTACTAAGCTCGGTGTTTTACTGCTACTGCGTTAGTACATTTCTGAGTTTTTACAGTGTATAAACGAGTTAATTTTATATAATAATTCATGAATATATTTTTTTTTACTTTTACATTTCATATATAAACGGATTACACATTTCTATTGTTGAATATAACTAGCTTTTTTTTTTTTTTTTAATATATAGACGAATATTTTGATTTTTAGTAAAATTAGAACTATTGTTAATTGTAACTGGAATTTATTTGATGGAAATGCCTCATGGAGTAAATAGTCCAGATTAAAACAAACTCAATTAACACGCAAACATACAAAAAAAGAAAAGAAAAGAGAGAGAGAGAGAGTGATGTTGCTTAGTACACACATAAGATATTAAAATGAGAATATTTTAAAAATTACATTTTGTATATATAATCAAGAGATATACAAATAAATGAAACTTATTAATAAAATTACCATTTTCTTGAAACATAATAGAAAAAGGCCATTCTTTTAGACACACACACACACACACACACAAAAAAAAAAAAAAAAAAAAAAAAAAAGAAGAAGAAGAAGAAGAAGAAGACATAAATATGAAACTGGAAAATGTAATTAAAAGTATATACATAAAATAATTTTAAATTTATTAATTATTAATTTTTTTTTTAACTTTTTTATAATTCAATTTAGTTCCTTCCTTCTCATATAATTCAAAGTTTTTAATCTAACTTATTATTTAATATTTAATATAAATTATAATTATTTAATCTCACGTTTATTTCCTTGGGGTAATAGTGAGATTGATAATCATAACAATAATAGTTGAAGTGACTATTGTAAATTTTGTGCAAGGGTAATTTAAGAAAGAAGAAAATTTTTTGAAAATAAAACATGAAGTTGTTCTGTATACTGATTATTTTTAAGTAAACATTTTTGTGATTTCAAAACTTTTTTTTTTTTTTTTTCGTTAAAAACTTTTTATGATATTACGATACGATTTATTCATTGTTTAATGTAGAATCTTTAGGAAGTGTAAATAATTCAGAGCGGATAATACCAAATCTCTCCGACAAACATAGCCGATGTTATTCTGTGGCAAAATTTGTTTCCATAATTACTCATTACCTAGCGTATTTATTGAAATTCTATTTTCCTATTCAAGAAATTCCTAATCGTTAAATAAGTACTCATTTTCCGAAATTTGATTTTTTTAAACTTTTAGTACTTCATAAAAAAGCCAAATTAAAGAAAAGAAAAGAAAAAGAAAAATGCACTTATGGAAAATTCGCATTTTTAACACTTTGAGCACCACGCAAATTCTTATAATCCATTAAAATTCCATAATGATTCTTCCTGTAATAAATAAAAATTAAGCAAATTTTTAATAAATTTTCAATCATGAAATGTAATATTTTTAGTTTTATATCCTATTTTATATCCGCCACCGATGGTTGACGCGGCTTTATATCATATTTGACACTGTCAGCCACCGATGGCTGACAGGGCGCTCAACGTTTTAATTTTTTATTGGTACTGCTTTTACTTTCGGGGTAAAACTTGCACTGAAATATTTGAAGTATAACATGTTCTGCACACTCCTAAAGTTTCAAGATGATTCCTTCAGTACTTCGAGATATATGACAAAATGTCTAGAATCTAGAATGGCTGACATGGCGCTCAACGTGTTAAATTCAAAATAAAAATATAAAATTTTTAAAAATCAGTTTCTCGAAAAAGAGTATGTATTTAACAATTGTAAATTTTCTGAATGTGAAAACAGGAAAAAAAATAATACATTAGGTGATGAGTAATTCTGGTAACAAATTTTCCCATAGAATAACATGAGCCACGGCTGTCTGAAAGATTAGGTATTGTTCGCTCGTAACTTTTTAACATAATTCTTGAAGAGGTAACAACTGAAATAAAAGAAATGCGATAAAAGCTTTTTAAGATTGTACAATATCTATCTTCGTTGAAAGGCAGAGACCGTGTTATTTTTTGAGAAAACTTGTGTATAGAGTTACTCATTTCTAGATTTTTTTTTTTTTTTTTTTTTTTTTTTAATTTTTTTTTTGCATACAAAAAATTCGCAATCGTTAAATCCCCCTCCCCCCAAGAAGAAGAAGAAGAAAAAAAAAAAAAAAAAAACACTTGATTTTTTTTTTTTTTTATTATTATTATTATTCTGATTATTTCATTTTTAAGCTAAAAAGAATGTGAAAAGCGCATTTAGTTCGTTTTTATCACTTCATAGCTTAAAAAATTAAAAAAAGCAATTTTTATTAATCAAATATAAATTAAAATTTTGTAAGTTTTCTAAATATGAAAATTAAATTTCGAAAAATATATTATAAAACAAATTAACGATTAGATAATTATAAAAAAATTTCCCGCAGGGTAACATGGGCTTTGGCTGTCGGCGAAGATGGATACTGTGTAGCCTATGTACCTCTTAAGCCTGTAGTAAAAACAATTCCCGTTAGACGGCACTACGACGCCGTTGAAAGAAAAAAAGAAGAACTTATATATTTTGTTTTATATTTTGACAACAGACAATAAAAGTTTTAGTTTAGATCTAATGCTTCGACTGCGTTTGAAGGAAGAATTTTTCAATTTCTCAGTATGAGTGTAAATTATTAGATACGGAACTATATTCCTTAAGCATTTTTTTTCTGTAAATATTGTATAAATTGTATATAGAGTTTTTAATTTCACTATGAATATTAAATTTGAAGAAAAAGATCGCATCGTTCTATTTTTTTCATTCTCTTGCTTCAGAGCAATCCGGCATTTTAATTTATTCCTTTTGTTTCTAAGTTTTGAAATTCACTGAACCGTGAATTATTTATCAAGCCTATACAATGCAGATTTGGTATGGCACAGATGGTTGCTTAAAATTCCTACACGAAATTAGAATCGAACATTACATTTTTATTATTTACAAGTGAAGTACGAATAAATAAAATTCTCCTTGAAACCAAACTAATATTAAAATAAAATTAATGACGTGGGGGGATGTACAAATTTAGTGTTTCTGAGGCTTCTTTATCAAAATATGACCAGGAAAGTTCATTTGTTTCTATCCAAACAAGCAAAAAACTGCCTTTTGTTGCAGTGACATGTAGAGCCGCAGTAAAATGTTTGGTGGACAATTAAAAAATTTTAATAGATTATTTCTAACACGATGTTACTTCAATCTTAAACAAGATTTTAATAAAGAAGATTGTGATCATTTTTTGTTTTCATACATAGAAATTCTTCTTTTTATTAATATTATTTTTTTCAATTTATAAAAATAGTTATTATTAAAAAGAAACTTAATTTATAGCTTTAAGAATGAAGCTTTAGAAATATGTGAGGAAACTGAATAAACATTTTCCATAATTCTCTAAAAATTAAAAATCAAAAATAAAACTACTATGTCACTGATAAAAAATATCAGATATTTAAAACATTTTCAGCTTTTAATTTGTGAAATAAAATTCCACATCAGACGCGTGCCTATCTACAAGTGTACTATTTTTTTGTCGACAGGTGGCAGGCTTTGTTATCATTATAAACCAGCGGGGAGATAACCCACAACTTCTATTAAAAAGTAATAAAGCTGACTTTCGCCGACAACAAAAGGTTTGTGAAAAAAAAAGAGAAAAAAAAAGTGATACATAAGCTTTAGAAAACACCTGAACGTTGAAAAGGGTGCATTTATTTTATTTTTTCCTTCGTTTTGAAAGTCTTTCCTTTTCTTTTTAGAGAGAAAAAAAAATCATCAATACTACTGACCTTATTACAATTAAATATAATCTTGGCACACTTTTCTAGTTCTGTAGCTTTTCACTTATATTAGTCACCTGCTTGTCAGAAGACATCTTTCAGTTTAGGTCAGGCAGGCAATTGAATGCATAGTTATATAATTTCTACAGATGTTTCCGATTGTCCTAATTTAATGTTTCATAGTTTTGAGCGCGCTCTGTATAACTTTCATTATGTAAGAAAAAAAGGGAAATGCTTACTTTCAAAAAATTTTTACCCCCCCCCACACACACACTTTGATTTATTGTTCTTCTCAATTCATTTATAGAAAAACGAAATGTTATTTAAGTTTTAATTAATCATTCTAAAAATATTAAGCAGTTCTGACAAAAGTGTAAATGCATAGAGTTTGCTTTCAGATAAATATAATTTAGATATTTTGTTTTACTTTGTGCAAAATTGTAATCTCTCTCTTTTTTTTTTTTTTTTTTGTTATTGCAATTCTATTTTCAGCCTTTTTATTTAAATACGGCACTATTTTCCCACTGTACGTGTGATTATCAATTCCGTTTCATTCAATATGCATAATAAATGTTAGGAAAATTTATTATATTAATAGAAAGAGATATTTCCATTTTGTGTGATCAATTGAAGAATCAGGTAAGACTTTTCAAATTGTTTTATGTGAAGTTATTTACCGAAAACGAAAATGATACAGTCTTTGATGTTATTTTTAATTTTCATGTTAAAATGCTACTTTTAATTAGTAAATTTGTTATTATTGTAACACTACAATTATTATTATTATTAATTATTTTTTTAATAGTTTATATTTTTAACAACATCGCTATTTTAAACTGAAATATCTTGAGCCGATATTTTTAATAAAATTTCTTCTGGAAAATATACTCAAGTTTATATTCACAAAATTATTCGAATTATACCTTACCTTCAGTCAATTAAAAAATATATATATAAATAAAATAAATAAAAATATAGGAATGTGAACTGTGTAATCATTTTTTTTTTTTTTTTAATTTAGGCATAAATATATAATCCATTGTTCAAAAAAATTAATAAATATTGAAAATATTACAAAATATGGTGTTCTAAAACAGGGCTAGCCAATCCGCAGCCCAGAGGCCGCATGTGGCCCGCCGTGTAAGTTTCTGCGGCCCACGACATAATTCAGGAAATTTCCAGTTTGATATCTTTGGTTAAAACATCTAAAATTAATAAATTGTTTCTGACATTTTTAATGAAAATACCGATTAAGGTAGCTAAAAAAATAAATTGATGTTAATAAAATATTATTAGATCAATAACTGATTCAATAACTTATGAATATAAAATCAAATGTTTTTGACTGTTTTATACTTATTTTATGAATAAAAATGTATTTAATAAACATACTTTTCTGTTTTAAATCCTTACGAGCCTTATTGATCCTTATTGATCAATAACTGATCAATAACTTATGAATATAAAATCAAATGTTTTTGACTGTTTTATACTTATTTTATGAATAAAAATGTATTTAATAAACATACTTTTCTGTTTTAAATCCTTACGAGCCTACCGGAAAAAAGAATTCCTACATGCATATGGTTCATTGCATTTATACAATGTGGCCCGCCAAGATTTTTCGGTTGGACAGGCCTGTTCTAAAGAATAATTCAATTCCATATGTTTTCATAAAATCTAATTTATTTATTTTGAATAAAATACTATTGAAAAAAAAAAAAAAAAAAAAAAAATAGGAGAACGAGAAAAATAAATTATGAATATCAGGTAAATTTGTAAGAAAGCAAAATATTTATGTTTTAAGTAAGAAAATGAAAACCGTTTTCTAGTCGTATGTCAATAATGTGTTTCCTTACTCTATTTTACAATGATGGATAAAATAATGCTAAAAAAACAACATAACCAACAATCATTATAGAATAATAAAAAAAAAAAATGTACTCGAAGAAGTACCTCTGAAATATTTGTAACAAAATTTGTTAATGATGTAAACTTCTAAATTTCTAAAAGAGTTTTCAAGAAAATTTATCTTGTCATGCAAAGAAAATTACTTAGATTCACTATTTATAAATGTTTTTACTTTTTTTCTGAACCATTTTTCAATTATTTATCATTTTTGTTTCCGCAAGAAAAATTCTAATAAATATCTGGAGAAACAAGCATAAAGATAGAAAAAAAAAAAAAAAAAAAAAAAAAAAAAAAGAAGTTCTTCCAATTCTGTTATGATCAATCGAGCAATCAAAAAAGACTTGGCAGGTTGTTCTGCATCAAGTTAATAAGCGAAAACGTACATTATTATTAAATAAATAGGAAATCTTGAGCTTTTACCGTCGATATTTCCTAATTTATCTTTTAAAGTGATCAATTATTCTATCTGAACAACATCTAATGATGAAGTTCTGTTATAACTAAGAGATTTGTTAAATCGCTTGTACTTTTGTTTAATATTACATACAAATGTTGGCAACAGAAAGTAATGATGATAAGAAGTAATGCCAATAATGTGCACTTAACGTAAAAACATGATTCGTTTTTACTTTTTCACTATAGCTTGAAATTTCTCTAAATGGTTCAGAGATTCAATTTAATTGAAAATAAATTAAAGTTTAACTTTAAATTGATTACAGTCATGTGCATAAATACATACACATTTATATATATATATATATATATATATATATATATATATATATATATATATATATATATATGTGTGTGTGTGTGTGTGTGCGTATAATTTTCATTAGCCGAGCATTTGGTTCAAAGAGTTTTAAAATAGCTTATACAAAATATAGGGTAAGTGCACCAGTGATTGACACTTTTAGAGCAATCTCTGATGTTTTTAATGTTCTAGTCATCAGAAAATATTTTTAGAAATCTTAAGTTAGTACATATGGTATGAAAGACATTCAGAACCACATATATGTATACATATATATACATTTGATGGCAATTATTTTTTTTATGAATTTTTATTTGACACCCACTCAATATTCCAGTAATTGACACTGCCATTTTTTTCTTTTATCAGTAATTGGCACAGTATGTTCCAGTGTTTGACACTGCTAGTTATTCATTTTACCAGTTATTAGCACCCTATGCTCCAGTGTTTGACATAAAATGTTAAAATTCTTATATGTAAAATATATGATTTTATTATTTTTATTATTTATTAATTATTTCGGGACAGATGTCAATTACTGGAGCATGCCAATCACTGGAGAACATACCCTATATATATATATATATATATATATATATATATATATATATATATATATTGTTGCTGTTGTTCCCATGAAATACCATTTAAAAGAAATTTGTAATTTAATTTATATATTTAAAATTTCATATTTCTAATATTTTTTTTTTTAATATTTTCCAATAAAATTAGCATAAAAGTAATTAAAAACATTTGAATTGTCATATGACAGAATTTTTTTTTTATCTGCAGCGCCCTACCGATATACCGTTATCTACACATTTCTTGCTAGTAACGATTATCCAGCAACCGTAATACCCTTGTTACAGAACAAACTTTACAGACAAGTAGATTATTTAATGTAAGGATACGTGTAATATTCACGTGGAGGTGACGCTTTGATTATTTAAGTAACACACAGATGCAAAATGAAAAAAAAAGAGAAATTAAATTGAATGCTAGCACGTAAAAATAAATTAACATTTAGCTTTAATTTGATCTTGCCCATATGCATAATTTTATGCACATTTATATGAATGCATATTTCATTTTTATTTATGTATTTATTTATTTTAACTTGCGATTGGTTTCTGATTTTTAAAATAGTTATTTTTTATAAAATTTTTGCTGAAATGAATTAAAAGAAATTTACAATTCATTTTCCATATTTAAACTTAATAATATTAATTTATTTATTTTAAATATTTAGAAAGGATTTTAATTTAAAATTAATAAATCAAATTTTTAATTAATGCTAAAATTTTCATTTGCGGAATTTTGTCCGTACAGCATTTGCTATCTATTTCCTGCTAATAATAATTATCCAGCAACTGTAATATCCGTGTTACATAACAAACTTTATAGGAAGGTAAAGCATCTATGTAGGAATTTCCCCATTAAATTATTTGTGTAACACAAACATAGTTTATCATTTAATTATTTAACTAAAACAGGAGAGAAATGAAAAAAAAAATAATAATTAATTTATTAAGCATTAATTTTACTTATTTAATTTAATAATAAAATTTAAAAATAAATCAATTTTCACTTTTAAATTTATCACAACCGTATGCACATTTATACATAATTATATTATATGCGTGCATATTTAATTTTATTAAATATTCGTTTTGTTTCAGAAATTTAAAATAGGTAGTTGTAGTTATCAATAAATTTTTGTTGAAATGAATTAAAAGAAATTTGACATCATTCACTATATTTAAAGCTTCATAATGTCAATAATTTATTTTAAGTATTTTTTTAAATATATTAGCTGAAAATTTAAAAAATCAAACTTTTAAATTAGAGATAGAATATTTATCTGCAGACTTTATCGAGATTTATCCATTTCTCATTAATAATGTTTATCCAGCAACTGTAATATCCTTGCTATAGAACAAACTTTACAGGTAAGTAAAGCATTTACGCTAAAATCTTCCTAGTATAATTAATGTAACGATAAAAGAAATAAAATTAAAATAATATTATCGAATAATTCATTTAAAATTAAATTAATATCTAGCTTTAAATTTGCCATATTCTGCATATGTATAGATTTTTACGCATTTTTTTGCTCACGTGTTTAATTTTTCTAAATATTTACTTGTTTTCAGAAGTTTAAAACGGTTATTATTATTATTATTTTGTTGTTGTTGTTGTTGTTGTTGAAATAATAAAAAGAAACTTACAATTCTTTTTCTGTCTTTATAGTTTTATAATTATAATTAGCTTTTAAAAAATATTTATTAAGCACGTTAGCTTAAAACTAAAAAAACAAACTTTTAAATTAATGTTTGAAATTTTATATGCGGCACTTTATCCATATAACGTTATCTACCCATTTCCTGCAACTATAATACCTTTGCTACAGAACAAACTTTACAGGCAAGTAAAGCATTTACGGTCTATTATTAAAATGATATAGAGATAAAATGCAACAAGAAGTCAAATTAAAATAAATGCTATAAAGTACATGTAGCATAACGATAAAAATATATAATATATGATTTATAGATATATTTTAAAATAAAAATTACAAATTAATATAACCGTAAACTAGATAGAAATAAAATATGTTTAAAAATGTAGATATTTTTTAATTAATATTAAATATTTTACAATTGATTAAAAAAAAGTAATTTTAAAATTTAATTTAATTATTTCATTTTTTATTTATTTTATTTTTTAGCTTTTTTATATTTATTAGAAGAAAGTACTGGATTGGTAAAAATTTTCGACCTCGGGTTTTCCATAGATTAAAACGTTTTGAGAGTTCTAGAACACGATTTGATCACTTTTAAAAACTGTCTGCATGTCTGTCTGTGTGTGAGACAAAATTTTGTAGCAGTTATATCTCAGGAACTATTGCCCAGAATTTCATAAAGTTTGATATATCGTTGCACTTTGACTTAAATTAGTGCCTGTCAACTTTAGGTGAAAATCGTCTAGCAGGTAGCGTTGCCATCACGCATTTTCTAAATTTTTAACATGGCGGTAGAGGACAAAATTCATATAAATGTACATAAAGAGAATTACCTTTTAATAATCTTTATGAAATTAAAAAGAATTATTTATAATACTGAAAATAAACTCGGATTTTTTTTTTCTTTTTTTTCACATGTAGGAATATTGCTTCCCCGGCAAATTTTTACTATGGGTATTTTTCAAAAGAGCTCGCCAATATCTCTAAAACAAATGGTTAAATCATCATCGAGCTGTGATAATTTAAAACAAAGTTATCGATTATTTTCATTTTTTTTTTTTTAATATTTCTATTGAATGAAAATTGCCTGTATTCATCTTGGAAGATAATATTTAATAAATAACAATAAGTTGAGTTAATTATTTGTACTGGGCTAATTTGTATAGGAAAACATAGAAGAAGCCATGTGGTGGTCACAACATACTAGTTTCATTTGGCGTTTTAGTGTTTATTTTATAATATCTTATACATACCGACATATAAATATAATTTACATCAATAATTCTCCAATAAAGGAAAATAAATAAACGTAATATATTATAAAAGATGTATATACAGTGTTGTAAGTATGTATGCACGTGAATTTTTGTTCTTTATTCCCTTTCTTGTTTATCTATATTACAAAAAATAAATTATTAAAACCAATTGTATTCTAAACATTTTCTGTTGATATTTCATTTATGATTATTTTAATGCATGGCCAATTCACCGAAACAGAAATTTTCTGTGTTGTAACATTTTTTCCAACAAAGAAATTAATAAATCTGTTATTTTTCAATAAAAAAGTACTAAAAACTACAATATAGTATAAAATATGTGTGAATAAACAGTATTGTACGCATTTACGTACTTAGATTTTTTGTTTTTTATTTGCTTTCTTATTTATATATATGAATGAGATATAAAATAAACTATGTAATAAAATTAGTCTATTAGCATGATCTTTGTTTTCATTACTATAATGTATTCATCGAAGCTTTTTCTTTTTTTTTTTCAGATTTATATCTAATTTCTAACATTTTCGCCAAGTAAGAGATAAATTCAACAAACTGCAATCCAGGATGCTTACCTGTCAGCCGATTTTTCACAATATCATTCCATCAAGTGTTTCACTGAAAAATCTCGATTCTAACCCACCCACTTTGCGGAGAAAACCACATGCGTTCTAGTACCGACGCTGGTATAAGTTTCATTTCGATTTCACCCTAGGGCATGAAATAATGACGTCCTACAAAAGGAGTAAAAGCTACGTTGCGAGTTATCTATTGTAAAACATAACCCAGTGAACCAAAAGTTCAACTTTTCAATGAACTACATCCACAAAATTTGATAAAAGTATTTGAAATATGGAAATACCTAAATAGAGTGTTCCACAATACTCAGCTGAGTCGCCGATCTGGTAGATTTTATTTTTAAAGAAATACAAAGTTTAAAAAAAGAAAAAAAAAACTGATATAAAAATAAAAGTAAAATGTAAATTATCGTTTCTTCTCTTTCTTTTTTTATCGATATTAAAAAAAAAAAAAAAAAAAAAAAAAAAAAAAAAAAACTAAAACTTTCTGGACAAGAAATAATTCCTTTACTGATTTTTAAGTTTTTCTAATATGAAGAAACTAAATATTAATAAACGAAAGCATCTTCTTTTCCCCCTTTTCTTGTAAACAAAAATGTGCATATAAACGTTAGTAGGTATTTTAGATTTATACAAGTAACTTACAAATTTTACAGATTACATTTATATAAATATATATATATGTTATAACTTAACAGAAATAAGAAAACGATACATACATTGAATTTTATAAAATGATATACGATATGAATATATCAAAAATAGCTGTTCCGAAAAATTCAGCTAAATCATTACTCAGATCAATTTTATTTTTAAAGGAATACAAAAGAGTGTAAAAAAAAAGTATTAAAATAATAATAATAATAATAATAACAAAATCAAATTTATTGCCCTCCCCTCCCCTACCTCTTTTTTTTAATCGATATTGCTAAAATAAAACGTAGAACTTGTTCTGAGCAAATAATCAAGAAATTTTTCTATTACTGTTTTTTAAATTCTTCTTCTACGACGATGCTAAAAATTAATAAACGAAAGTATTTCTTTATATTTATTTGTAAAGAAGAATGTGTATATAAACTTGAGGATGCTTTTTAATAGACATGAAAAAAATATTTATATTTTCTTTTTGAGAGAAATAAAAAACCAATTAATAAATTATTTATTTACTTTCCTGTAAAAATTTACTTTTAAATAAGAAATTTAAAAAAATAAAATAAAAAGCGGGAAAAAGTATTTCTCACATTACAAGAATAAAATTTTGCTGTAAAATTTCACTTTTGAAAACGAACCACTAACATAAAAAACGCTATACATCAGTACGTGTAATTATCAATAACGTTATAAATATTTTGTTCAATGCATTTTTTTTTTTTTTTTTTTAAACATACATGCAGGTGAAATGTTATTTGAACCAGAAATATCAAAGTACTAATAAATATATATATTTTTAATTTCCTTTATTAGAACTAAATATATATCTTAATTATTTTATGCTAACTATTAGATATATGCTATGATATTGCTACAAATTCCACTAATATGAGGAATTTTTAGAGATGAGATTAAGTTTAAAATCTTATATCAATATATATATACATATATATATGTATATATAAGAAGAAAAAAAGGAAAGAAAAGAATAGAAAGAAAAAGAAAAGATTCATAATAATAGAAACTTGCTTATCAATCTAATTAATACTCTCTTTCATTTTCCATCATTATTGTGTTACTCATAAATGGCTTGCATGTCGCGAAAACAACAATAATCTCTATTGTTATTCACAAATAAGAATGCACAAAATTCATTTGCTGATTAAAAACGCAATGAAATCGTCATTCAAAATTTCGATTCGTTAAAAAGTCACATAATGAATGTAAAGGGATTATTCGATAATGAGAAAAAAATTTTTTTTGATAAATAACATAAAAAAAAAAAGCTTCCAATTTTCGCTCAAGAACAAAATATTTTTCATTCTCTGCGCATGGCAAGGAGTTCACAAAAGAAGTCCCGCCATTACTTCCTAATGACAATGCTTCAAGAGGTACATATACACAAACAAACGAAAATATTTCAATTTGAATCATTAAAATACTTATTACGTTGGAATTCTGAAATTAAGTTAAAGTGATCCTTGAAATATATGAATTCTCCGTCCCGCAATTTTTGTAACCACAAAGGAAGAAAAGTCCCTTTGTTCTCTTTCTTCTTCCAATACGACGTAAGACTTCTTCAAGTTCTTTTACATTTCACATTACTAAAAAGAAAAAATCTTTGATTAGCATTCAAAAAAAAAAAAAAAAAAAAAAAAAAAAAAAAATCCCCGAGACACACAGTTTTTTTTTTTTTTAATCAAGACGAATAAAAAGTTATGAACATTTTTTTTTTTTTTTTTTTTTAAACACAAAGAGATGCTTTGTTAAAAAAAATAAATAAGTCATCTTGTTTTTATCAAAAACTTCGGCCATGCGAGAAATTAACAACAATAGGCAGGGCTAAAAAAGAAAATAAGAAGAAGAAGAAAAAAAAATCCCCATCCCACGGGAGTTTTCTTTGATGTATTATGATTTGAAATTTCGAAAATAAATTTCGAGAATGTTTTGTCGGAGATAACAACAAAGAAAGCTTCGAATTTTTTAAGAGGCATCCTCAAGCAAAAGCCATCGGAAATTTAGTTTTAAGAAACAATAACAATGGTTCCTTCTAAAAGCCTGATCCGTTTTTATTTCGAATTATACTTGCTAGACGAACGTTCGAAGATGGCATATCTCGGGAAATTTGTTTTGTGTTCACAAACCGAGAGAATGAAATAACTAGAATTATAGAAGGAAATAAAACGCTGAAGTACCTTCATACAAAGAACGTACCTCAGCTTGTTAGACAGTATAATAAAATTTTGTGGCTATAATTAATATTATGTAAGGTAAAAAAAAAAAAAAAAAGAATATGTTTTGTGGTACAAACATAATCTAAAAATTTCTTTTTTTATTGATTTTTTTTTTTAAATTTTTTTTTTATGCCAAACGCATGTTTGGAGGAGTAGGTTTTATTTATTTATTTATTTTTATTTATGTTCTAAAGGAAAAGAGATTTAAAAAACTTGTGCTCAAACCTTCTCTAAGAAATATGTATTAATATATGAACGTAAGGAAAATATTTCGATTTATTTTATTTTTTATTTTAGTGCGTAAAACATTTCTTATTATTTTATAAATAATCAATTTAAGGATCCTAAATTTAACTTATTAATTTCATTGAAAATATCAGCAAAAAATGTAGTAGTAATAAATTGGAATCTATTTTCTAGAAATTTTTATGGCTTCATCCACAATGCTTATTTTTACCCCCTCCTTCTGCTAATATGGCGAAGTGTTTTAAATTTATGAATAATGCTTGAATTTTTACAGCGTGCTTACGTAATAACAAAAACCGAAATCTGTCTCATACGTATTTTGGTAGTTTCGTACACAATGACTATTTCTTTCGTTATAAATATGGGAAAGCGTTTCATAATTTATGAACGATGCACGATTTTTACTGCATGTGCTCGTAATTTAGCAAAATCAAAATTTGTTTCCTACAGATGTTGTTAGTATTTCTCACCTAGAATGACTGTTTCTTTCTTTGCAAATATGAGAAAGTGTTTCATAATAAATGAATGGCGCACCATTTTACGTTCTCCTATGTATTTTGCCTGCAATGGCTATTTCTTTCCCTGCAAATATGAGAAAAAGTTTCAAAATTTATGGTATATAGTTAAATTAAAAAAAAAAAAAAAATCAATAAGTCAAGATAAGTTGTTTCAAAAACCAAAAGGTAATTGTTTCAACAATTAACGTCTTCACAGGTAATTTTAATTTGATGAAATTTTATGCTTATTGGTCTATGTGGTTTCAGTGGTCTTAAAAATGTTGCTCGCCTTTTACTACGTATTAAAAATTATTAATATATGTATATATATATATATTTTTTTTTTTACTCCACACCTGTAAATATACATAATTAAATTCTTCCTTTCAACTTTCCATAACTCTATATTTTTCTTTCTTTCTTTTCTTTTCCGTTTTTTTTTTTTTTTTTTTTTTTTTTTTTTAACTTTGTGTATTCATAGGTGCCAAATCTCCCCTTTTTTAAGGGAGACGAAATTCCGGATTTTTTTTTTTTTTTTTTTTCATAACTGTTTTCAATTTATTTAATCGCCGAAAATATATGTGACATATTTCTTTTAAACATTGTGATGATAAATCTGAAAAAAAAAAAAAAAAAATAGAACGATTGGTAGCTTATTTATAGTAGTAATTTATCTTTTACAATTTATTATTATTATTTTAATAACTGTTTTCAATTTATTTAATCGCCGAAAATATATGTGACATATTCCTTTTAAACATTGTGATGATAAATCTGAAAAAATTAGAAAGATTGGTAGCTATGCATATTTATCTTTTACACCTGTAAATATATAATTAAATTAAATTCTTCCTTTCTTCTTTTCCTAAATATATTTTATTTCATTATTTATTTATTTATTATTATTATTATTACTATCATTTACTCTATGCGTATTAATTTTTTCCCCATCTTTATCTTTTACACATGTAAATACACAGAGTTAAATTAAATTCTTCATCTCTACTTTCCATAACTCTTTTTTTTTTTTTTTTTTTTTATGCATATTTATATGTGCCAAGTATCCCGTTTTTCAAGGGAGACTTAATACCGTATTTTTTTACATTGTATTTTTATTTTTTAATAACTGTTTTCATCTTATTTAATCGTCGAAAATGCATATGACATATTATTAAAAAAAAAAAATGATGATAAATCTGATTAAAAAATCAGGAAAGTTGACAGCTTCAGCTACGCGTATTTATGTTGTAAATATATATAATTAAATTAAATTCTTCCTTTCTACTTTTCATGAATCTTTTTTTTTTAATTTTTATTTATTTATTTACTTTTTATTCTGTGCGTGTATATATATATATATATATATATTGTGGGCTGTCATTTTTTAACTTTTCGGATATCGTGAAATTCAATTTGAAAGTTTTCAATACTATGCGGCTTTTGAAATTTATGGTGTCTTCTTACAAAATTTGTAATTCTTTATAAATTAGTATCAGTATTTTGAGGAATTTTTTTTTACACTAAACTATAATATTTTTAGTCGTTAGTATTAAATAACAATGCTTTGATCATAATACTCCAAAATAAAAGAAGATGAAACTGGAAATAATTAAATATATATATATGAAAGAAAAGTTACTTCGATCTGAATAAAAATAAAGACTATTTAAGAAGTTCTGTCATACTAAACAACTTTAGATTGTTATTTCTACTCATTCACATGATTAATGAAATTTAAGCTTTATGTAAACAGAGGCCAGATTTATTTCATCCCCAATACAAAATATATGCTAACTAACACATGTGCTCAATCAGGCATTAATGAAAAAGTTGAATTTTATACGGTGTTTATGCACTTTAACTTTGGCGACTACAAATTTCGCCAGCAGATTTACTCTCCTATTTCCTAACCCCCAACATACCGCCTAAGGCCTGCGACGGCGCGTGCGGCTTTACTCCTTTCTGCACCAATGAGCGCACAGGTGATATTGGACGTCACGTATTGTGCAACGCACGGATTGTCGGACAAGAGGGATGCGATGTTACATACTGCAGCAAGTGCTTCACTTGCACTTGTAGATCATTCCAGTGGCAATTTTAAAGATCTCATAAAAAATTACCTCAGTGAAAACGGAGAGTGGCTAGAGTGGTGTGAAATAAGTCGAAAGAATTAATAAACCAATTTCGTATATTTTCTCTCGATATTTCAGGGCAGATACTTTTTTCTTTCGATACTTAACAATAACGGGAAAAATTGATAAATTTGTTTTGAGCGTTGCATTTTATTTTTGGATAATAGATGCTGGCAACCTTATCTAATTGCTGCATTGTGGGCTCTATAAAAATATGAAAATTTTCTTTCTTCTTTTCGAAAAATAATTGGGAAACAAAAATAGTTTATCGTGGGTTAGAATTTTTCGTGGAAAGTTTTTCAATCACTAAGGCTCATATTGTAATATCATCGATCTTTTTTTCTATTTCTTTTTTTCCCGACCGCCTTACAGTGTTTCAACAATGCTTGAATAGTTCGTGTCTTCTAAATTAAAACAATCGATAGAAAAATTATATTTTTAGAACAAGATATTTTCTTTTCAATTTTTTAAATATAGAAAAAGGTTTTAAAATAAGTTTTGTAAATATTTTTTTGAATTACTCTAATTTTCTACTGTAGTTTTTGCGCAAAATTAAGTCATGAATAAATAAATAATGAATAAATTTATTGTTTTTAAATCAAAACTGTTATTAAACCTTTTCGGAAAAAAGGAAAGAGGTTGTATACAAAAAGGTTTTTTCCTCTATTACCTCCACCACTCCTAAATGTTAGAATAGTTATGTCTATGTGGCAAGTGGTGTGTAACAGGAGTTAATAAAAACGTGAATGTGAACAAACTAATGTAAATTTAGCATTCGTTTGTTGACTTTTGTAAATGTATAAATATCTAAAATTAAAATTCGAACATTTGCGCCAGTTCTGTTCTAATAGTATGCTTGTTTAATAGAGCTTTTACTTCAAAGAAAACCATAACGAGATTAATGCTAATTATACCTTGGAAAATATTTATTATATGACCAAAAAAAAAAAAAAAAAAAAATGGAAGATAGATATTTAATCAGTTTATGCCATAACTTTTTTTACAAAGTTTATTTTACAAATAAATTATAAACATTTGCTGCTTTTTTTTTTCAATCGGATTATATCACCTATAAATAAAACTAAATACATTCAAAGATTAGTTATTTAAAATAAATTTAGCTTATAGATTTTCTCCTCCCTAAAAAAAAAAAAAAAAATCTGAGTCACAGTTGTTAAATTTGTAGCTTTCTTTAATCTTAATACTATACATGTTTCTTTTGATTAATTCTCATGAAAATATTACATTTCTGTTCTGTATACTTTGATTATAAAAAAAAATCTGTGTTTGTTCACTGATTACCGATAGTAAACAGTGTTTAATGAGTGTAGCATTTTATTATTGTTGTGTTTTGTTTTACTTTTTATTATTCGATGCAGAATTCACATGATTTCATTATCTATCTATTTATTTAAACGGTAATGTTTTTTTTTTTTTCTTTTTAAATACAATTTGCTGCATTATTTTTATTTAATACTTACTGCTACAAGGTAAATATATTAACTGAGGATCCCATTTCCGTAGATTCATATTACCTGACAAGAAGTTTTATTCATTCATTCCTTAAAAAAATAAATAAATAAATAAAATAAAAGTTTTTAATTTCACTAGAAATAACCCACACACACACAAAAAAAAAGGGGGGGGGGGATTGATATAGATTGATGTACAGTAAAGTATCGTTTATACGTTTTTCAAGGGACAGACATAAAAGGACGCATAAAAGAAAAGACGTATAATCGAAATTTTAATAAGAACACTTTGATTACTACAAATATAATGCACTTATATAATGCACTTAAGCAAAATTTATATGAAAATACTAATTAATAAAGTTTCTTAAGTTACTTAACGTATATTATACTTTTTTAAAGACAATAATTAAATAAAAAATAAATAAATAAAAAAGATTAATTGTAAAAAGTGAGAAAAATCGTTCCATTAATGCATGACTGGGTACTAATTACATATATCATATATTGAGTATTATGTTACATTTCTTAAGAATTATATGAACATATTTTGAATATTAATTATATATATTGCATATCTTTAATAATAAGCATAAGATTTATGTCCATACAGACAGTTATGTAATAACATTAAAAATCTTTATTAGTATTAAAATCTTTATTAGTATATTTGCTGCTTTTCTATTAGTATTAAAAATTCTACTATGAATTTAATTGATTCTTTGATTAGTATTCTTCGATCTTTCCTATGTTCCTCCATTTAATATGTGTTCTATGAAAAAATCCGTCTTATTTAAAATAATGACAGGTCGAGAAGTTTTGCGAATTTTAGTAAAGTGGAAAAGACGTATAACCGATATTAGCGACGTATAAACGAAGAATTTTTGTATTACAATGAATAGGAATGAATTGGGACTTCACTAAAAGGACGTATAAATGTAAAAGACGTATAAACGAGAGACGTATAAACGGTGCTTTATTTCGATTTCGAAATCTGCAATACAAAGTAATCGATCTATTTCGAAACAAAGTAATCTATTTCGATTTACAAATTTAAGGGATGAAAACAAATTTTAGGATAAAATAAAAGCAAAAATAACCCAATCTGCCAAAAAAAAAAAAAAAAAAAAAAAAAAAAAACCTAGCATTTTAATCTAAAACAGCGTAATAGTGCGCGCATTATAAATAAGTAGATTATTATTGTTGTTGTTTTATCTCCGAACCATGTATAGTTAAAATTATTCACTTATTGCGATTTTTTCCCCCCTTCAATGCAAATATTACATAATTTGCGAGCATATAAAATTACTTCATTAGACCAGCTGCGTATTCACGCATTCAAATGCGTGCTCATAAATCCGACTTGACCGTTTGAAAAGTGTAAGTTCATTCGAACAAGATCTTCTCATACCATCTAACAGAGAAGCAACTTGCACTATCACTTCAGGAAAATCAAAAGTGAAAACACACATACCTGGCATAACAAGTGCCTGCTATAATATCCCCCCCCCCCTCCTTTCTAAACATCATTGGAATTACATCACAAAACGAGAAGTGAAAGAAAAGAACCTGCCATGAGACAACATACAGAAGTAGCGCAAGTCCGGTCGTTGAACCTCTGTTCCCGTTGTAGGGCCTCACTGTTGTGGAAGTTTGGCCTTAACCTTGGTCGGGGTATTACGGAAGAAGAGGTGTTGGCTGTTGAAAGTTGTTTCGTTGCTAGTAAAAGTAGTAGTGAATGGCAGCGAATTAAGCTGAGAGAGAGAGTTATTGGCTTCTAATTATAGGAGAAATTTTATCCGTTGAGTTGAGTAAACTTACGCTTCATATGAATATATTCTTTGAGTTGACTTAAGTTAAAGGATTATATCTAGCGCTTATGAGCCGAACGAAGATGCTAAACTAAATAAAATGAAAATTATTAGATATTTTGATAATAAATTAAATATATATTCTTTTATAATGGTTTTGAAGATATACGTTAGCTATTAAATAATGATAGTAATTATTAATAAATTTGTTAACTAATTATTAGTTAATTGCTTAAGTATTTCGGCCATTAATCATTTGAAAGCTGTAAATTAAATACCTTAACAGATTATTAATACGAAAACTGCAAATAAACTATGCCGAATAATTATTGATTATTAGAACTTTTTTCCATTTTAGTCAAAACATATACAGTGAAACCTCTCAAGTTGGACACCTCTATAAGTTGGACACCCATCTAAGTTGGACGCTTTTTCTCGGAACGGAATGTATCCATTAACATTATGTCTAACCCCTATAAGTTGGACACCTCTCTAAGTTGGACACTTTTTCTTGGAACCGTAGGTGTACAACTTAGAGAGCTTTTACTGTATTAATTTAGTAAGAAGTAAATTGATTACTCATAGTTTTCTATCATTTTGCGCTATTTTAAAGTGAAATGGAAAAAAAATAAATTCTTTAAATTCTTGTGATAAAAATAACAATTTAAAAGATGAATAGTATTAGAATCTTTGTGATACAAAGTTTTGATTAAAAGTGATAATACAATAAAACCTCTCTAAGTTGGACACCTACGGTTCCAAGAAAAAGTGTCCAACTTAGAGAGGTGTCCAACTTATAGGGGTTAGACATAATGTTAATGGATACATTCCGTTCCGAGAAAAAGCGTCAACTTAGACGGGTGTCCAACTTATAGAGGTGTCCAATTTGAGAGGTTTCACTGTATATTGTAATTGAAGATCAAAATAAAACAAATTCAATAAAAAAAAAAAAAAAAAAAAAGAATTACTATCATCATTTAAACAATGTTTAATGATTCAGTATGCAAACTATTAGATTCTTCTAAAGTGATAATTTGGAAGTATTACAGGTATAGAACACATCAATATTTTAACTAAAAAATTGTTTTAAATCGATATTATTTAATATAAATATATCGATATCAATGTGATAAACAAAATATGAGTACTAAATATAATTCTTAACACAATTTTATTAGATTTAATAAAACACAAACCCTAATGGAATAAATAAGCGCAAGAGAAGTAAAATCACTGTCCTTAAATATCTCGATATTTTGAAGTATTTTAAAGTTTGCCAAAAATAGGTATCATTGATGATTATTAAAAATACTCCCCCCCCCCTTCTTAAATAATAAAAATAATAAGTAATTTGAAAGGCTTTAAAAGCATTTGAAAATAAAAAGAATAAAAGTAAAACCTTTTTTAACTTATCCTTATTTTATTTATGTGTAAATCGTTGAATAAATCATATATCACTCTTAACTTATTAGAAACAGAAAAACATTAAAAACTACTTAAGCATATATCATTGAAATATGAGTGCAGTAGGGAAAAAAAAAAAAAAAAAAAAGAGGTAGAAAAAAGAAAGAAAGAAGGAATGGATGGATGAATGAGTGGAAACGAAAAAAAGAAGAAGAAAAAACTTTTCCTTTCAGAATTTTTTCCCACTGCACCACCCTCGGGTTTAAAGGGGTCATCGAACTTCAGGGGCATTCTCAAGGGGGTAAGGTAAGGAAAAAAAAAAAAGGGGGGGGGGGGGTAAGACTAGCAGGTGGTTTTCATTTGGCGGTCAGTTGCGTCTCAGATGTTTATGTCGGACATTAGAAAGGTGGTTCAAAGGAAAAATTCAAACTGTGAAAAAAAAAAAAAAAATACGGGTTCAAGTTATTAAATAAATAAATAAATCTGTTTTTGTTTTTTCCAAAATTTATTAGCATCTCTTAAAAAAAATGGATACCCCCCCCCCTCCCCCTTTCATTAAATGATTGTTTATTCAATAAGCTTTTAAATTTTTTTTGTTTTAAAATAAGAATTGCTAATTATTTTATGGGGCATATTTAAAATTGAACGTATTTTATCATAATAAAATATGCATTAAAAAAAATTAAGAATCAGAAGTTTATAAATGAGTAATCAGTTAATTCAGATTGCTTTGGGAATAAAATTTGTCTCTCTCTCTCTCCCTCTCTTTTGTCCATCTCTTTCTGTTAATTTTTATTCTTATAATTTTCAACTTCTGTATAAAATATAAATATTAATAATCAGTTGAATAATATCTAGTTTTATTCAGTAGCTTTATCTTTACTTAAATTCTGGATATATTAAAATTGTAAGAAATAAACTTATGTTTTTGTTTTAAAATATTGTCATAACAATTTTATTAACCATCCAGGGAAAAAAAAAAAAAAAATCAGAAATGAAGAAATGAAGAAACACCGACCATTTCTTTTAATGTTTATTTATTTATTCATTTATCATGTTAATAAACAAATGCCACCCCAAAAATACAAACGAAAAATGTATGAAATTGAAATAATGCCGTATGCATTTTATTTTATTTTTATTTATTTTATCTTTAAGGGTGGGTGGGTATTTTTTAATTTACTTACTGAAGTATACTCTCATTCTTTTTTAAGTATAACTCAAAATCATTAACGGTATTAGTTAACTATACCTATACTGATTCATACGAATATACATTTATAATATATTTTAATATTTATTTTTCTACACAAAAGAATAATTATGTCAAATATGAAAAAAAAAAAAAAAAAAAAAAAAAAAAAAAAAAGGCGTTATACTGACACAAAAGGTAGGGAAACTTTTCCCGAACATTATATATATATATATATATATATATGAAAATTTATTTATTTATTTTCAATCAACAATTTTGTGTAATCACCCATCTTGTAGACCGCATGGCATAAATAAGTTTTTAAGATTTCCGTCTGAATTTTGAAAATTTTATTAGAGAGAAAAAAAAAAAAAATATATCAATTTCTAATAAGCATATGGCATTAAAGTAAAGATTTCCTGTCAAAGACAGAGTTTTAATCATTTAAATTCTTCTCCTAGTCTCAAAATAAATAAATAAATGGGAAATCTGTCTCTATTTTATTTATTTATTTTAATAAAATTATCTATCTTTCATAATTGTGACAATAGTTGTGATTTTTACCGCTTTCTTTATCGATATCCTAAAAGATCTAATAAAACTCTTAGTGGCTTCTATTACATAAACAAGTATCCCTACCTAACGTAAAGGGTAAACGTTTATTTTATTTTTTCCTTATTTATTCCCCCTTTTCTATTATATATGTCTACCCAGTCATCCGCGGCTGAGAGAGAGCGGGAGAGGGATGTTTAAAGGGTGATTCCGATTTTATTTTTTTCCCACGTTTTCCGATGACCACAACTTTCTCAAAGACTTGTTTACTGTTTACGGTCTAAAGTCACTGAACTTGATATTAGAAGATGAAAAGTTTCCAAGATGTTACTGGATATTTAGAAAAGAAGAAACAAGATTTTAGCACAGGTTTTTTTTTTTTTTTTTTTTTTTTTTTTTTTTTTCATTTACATTTAATGAAATAATATCTCTTGAACTAATTTTGTTATTACACGTTAATCATGCATTTGAAAAATGGAGTTCATGTTTAGGCATTAGTTTTCCTAAATAATTATAAATTTGAGCATGGCAATCGAAGTATCCGATAGTTAACTTAGTAATAGAACTAATCGAGTTTTTAAAATATTTAGAATGTAGAAATTAAATTTTAATATTGTTTTTTATTAACATTTTATGAAACAATACCTTTGGAGTTAATTTGAGTTTTCCGCGTTATTTAAGCACTCACAAAATAAAATTCATATTTAGGATTTAATTTTTATCAAATATTCATAAATTAAAAAATTTCTTTTGAAGTAATCCATAATGCTGTCGGTAACAAAAGTATCCGAACACTAACAAAAATTTCTATTTAAAAAAAGTAGAGTTAATGTTTTGTTAAATAAATCCTTGTCGAATCACGTTCTTAGACTGACTAAGAACATGATTCGACAAGGATTTATTAAACAAAGCAGCATTAACTCTACTTTTTTTATATAGAAATTTTTGCTAGTGTTCGGATACTTTTGTTACCGACTGTACGGATCTTTTCGAAGTAATCAATAATCGAGTCACCCTGTATTTTAGATAATCCAGATCAAGATGTTAATTTCGATTGTTGTTAAGCTGCAACTTTCTTCCATACACTTGACAACATAAAAATGATCTATTAAGGGCAAATAGCACTGAAATAATAGAAACTATGCAGCAGAAAAAAAAAAAAAAAACATATCAACTATATTTTTTTATGTATAAAAAATGTCTATGAAAATATTTTTATTCGTGTTTAGTTATACACTCATAACGTACTTTTTAGTTTATATAAAATAATGAAATCTAAGCAGTTCGCTTTACAGTATTTTAATCTAAGCAAAATCACCTCTGATTTGAGAAACATATATCGTTTCGCCTTTAAAGTAAGTTAAGTCAAAAGTTTAATAATTTTAAAATTTTAGCAGCCTGGATAGTTACGTATACTATCAATTTCTTCTCTGAGAAGGTTGAGGTTGGTTGGATTTTACGTCGTACTGGTGCTACGCTATGGGCAATATGTTCTAAGAAACAAGAATTTCTATAAAACTTTATCAGATACCAATTTTACAGTAAATTTACACATCTTATGTCCTTCTACAATATAAAAGCTATTATCTTGTCTTACCATTTTCCTCAGCATTGTGCAGCCTCTAGTGTAAACATATTTTGATTGTTTTGAAGGCAAATATTTAATTAATAGTGATATAAAAATAGCTTTTAGGAAACATTATTATTATTATTTACCAAAACTAGGCGTTTTAATTATAATAATAAAAATAAAAGTATCACGAAATATCTAAAGTACAAAAACAAACAATTATTTCATTCCGAATAAATAAATAAATTAACTAAAAACAAATGTGCTAAAAAATGTGTCATATGAATTTAGATATTGATAATTGCTAAACATCTTTAAGCTTTTTAGAGACAAAATACGTTTTTAATTATATTTCAGATGTGATCAGTTGCAAGATATTTGTAAATAATGTATTACAGTACTTTTTTAGCAGTTTCATAGCATGAAACAAGGTTATTTTGAACATTACACTATAGAGTCTAATCGTAAAGAGTACGTGGTTTTTCATATCACAAATATAACTAAAAAATATTATATTAAAATCAAATAATAATAATTTTTAACTAGTAGCATTATAAAAAAATATTGTCTAAACATTATAATTTAAGCAGAAAATTAAACACAGTATTGTAATCAGACATACTGCAAGAATTTTTTTCCTAGGAGTGAAAATACTCCTTGATCTTTTTTGAAGGAATGAATTTGACGTTATTAGGAGTAAAAAAAAAAAAAAAAAAAAAAAAGTGGAAGAGAAAAAAGTTGATCTTTCATGAATTCATGCTAAATTTTATTTATTTCTTAATAAGTTTAAAAATAAAATATATGCATATGAACTCACGTTATAAGTTTCAGTTATGAGTTCAAGTTATATTATATGGACTAGTCAATTGTAACAATATTCTTTCAGCATAATTTGTGCAATATAATATCAGAACTCAGAATATGAACATAATGTGACTCAGTTTATAGATTGCAATGAACATTGAAAGGTGATAAGGCCATACATGAATCTGAGAAATTCCATTATTGATGTAAATGTTTACAGTTTTACTCTAAATAATTTTAAATATGAAAACTTTTTATCCATTGCAATAGAAGATATTAATTGATTAAAAAAAAAAAGTATGCAGAGCATTGAATTGTAAAAAGAATGTAAACTTTTTCAGACACACTTAACATAATACACTAAATTTAACCTAAAAATACAAGGCGTAAAAAATACTCATAGTTAAAATTTTAAGGAGTATTTTTAGATTTTAATGCGTAAAGTACGCTTGTGGAGGAGTTAAAAATATCTATGGTTGTAATTGCTCTTAATTTAAACTTTGATAATATCTTATGCTACAATAATATCAATTCTAAATAATAGATACTTCCCAAAAGAAAATATCGTCTGGAGTAATATAACATGACTTCCACCACTTAGCTTCAAACAATTGAATACCTTAAACACAAAAAGTATACTGTCCAGCTAACAATACGATTAAATCACAACGTCAAATACGTTATTAGTTTTTAGGGATATTTGGGATATCTTCGGAACATGTGCTGCCAAACTACACCCCACAAATTTTTACGCTTGAACAAAAAATATATTACTTACTCTCTCATAGATAAAGATGTTATAGAGAGAGGAAAATATGGAGCGAAACTCGTGGACAATTCTATTGAAAATTGCATCAAAGGAAGCGTTAAAAGCGATTTCCACCCTGATTTTTTTTTTTTTTTTTTTTTTTTTTTTTTTAAGCGGAGGGGACACGATATACTTTTTGTTTTTTATTCCTAAGAAGAAGTGAAGCGAAATGGAAATATTTTGCTAAGTTTTAATATTTCATTTCATCCAAGAGAAAAAGATTAATTCAAATACGCTACTTTCAACTTAAAAATAAAGGAAATAGATGCAGCGCAGGTGCACATGTATTAAACATCAGGGAATGTTTAAAATCTGTAATATTACTTTTATTTAAAAAGTGCCAAAAATTATTATTGTTTATTTATTGAAACAGCAGTTTGGTGTAATAAGATGTATAGTACACTGATAAAAAATTCTGTAAATTTCATGTAAATATTTATCCAGAGTCTCTGTAAATTTACAGTAATTCTTAGTTAAAAGTGAATAATCGAGATTCTCAATCTTTAGCTGTATTTTTACCAAATTTTATTATTTAATTTTTAAATTAAAATTAAAAATGACTGTTTCTACTTTAGAAAAAGCATTCCAAGTCCGAAATATATTCTCACCAATAATTAATTAAATCAATATTAGTTATTAAAATGAATGTATAAAATAAGTTTTTTAACATCTCTGTTTTTCTTTCTCTGTAATTTTACGTAAGACTTAAGATAATAGATTAAACAGAGTTTTCTGTTGAAATTTTTAACAGTGTGTAGTTTTGATATAATAAAATATTGAATGTCCATTATGCATAGGAAAATAATAGGTAGATTTCATGCATATACGTTTGACATTAGTAAATCTTTTATATTGTGTACATATAATTGTGTGTCTATGAATATTGTATCAATTTTCAATATATAGCTTGTTTTTGAAATTCAGTTTTATAAGATTACATAAATGTTAAGAAAACGAAACTGAGCTACATATTTTGAACTAATTTTTTTAAATAATTGATCATTCTCTGTTAAGCCTAAATTAAATGAAATATTTTTTGAAGTAATGGAAAATAACAGTCTCAATATTCAATATTACTACTAATAATAAAACATTAAATATATATATATATATATATATATATATATATATATATATATTGAATTTCATAAAAATACAAGAGTATAGATATAAATATTATGTATAAGAAATTTGAATAAAATAATATTATGAATTCAACCAATTATTTTAAACTATCGCAGAAAATAATAATAATAATTTCACTATTGTATGATTATTTTATAAGTTGCTATTCCATTACAAACATAAAATAAATAATTATTTGAAGACGTACATTTGAAAATAATTTTAACAATAATTTTATTACATAATAATTTGCATGTATGGGCCAAAATATATGTACTCATGATAAAAAATGTATTTTTAAGGGCTACATTTTTGGTAAAATATATATAAAACTATTTTCTGATCATCGCTTTTAACAAAAAATGCTGTTTCAGAATTTTTTACAATTAAATAATTTTTTTTAGTTAAAAAGGCGGGAAATAACATACTTAAAAATCAGAATAAAATGTGTGAAACCAGGTCAAACTTCAATATTTATATTTGATAAAACGGAATCCCTGAAAACCCGAAAATTTTTGCGGAAGTGTTACGCAAAAGTTCACGGTCGCTTCCTCCTTATGTTCCCCGTTCATAAAAAAAATGTTTAAGAATAGAAACGTGACAAAAAATTTTACGTAAGACCTACTATTTCCTTAACTTCCCCATTCATAACCTCTTCGATTGCTTGATCAAAATGCATTAGCATATGAGGGAGATTCCCTCACCTGCCATGAGAGTGAGATATGGGAAAAAACGAAGTCGTATAAATTACGGAACAAATTTTATATGCATTGCATATATTCATATCTATATTTTTTTCTAAAAACAGTGAGTTATTTTAAATAATTATTGTATGATTATTAGGAATATTCGTATGCAATATACTGAGCTATGCGCTTTAAATAGTTTAGAAGCAATGAATGGGGGAGGGGGGGGGGATTAAACTTCCAGTACCAATATGCTATTTTTTATTTATTTATTTATTATTTAATATATTCCGGTGTTAATCTACTAATAAAAAAATTACTCGAATGCTGCTTTAAAAAAAATTACCTACTTTATAAAAGAATTAATTTACTGTATTTAGCTGGTTATGTTAGTTGAAGTTGTGCGGATAAAGACCGATTGGCGCTAGGGTTCTTGGCGCCCTTTAAGGTCCTTTGCGGGAGGTCTTTCTGAGGGGTTCTAGCTACTTGAGTTTAGGAGAATACCAAGAAAAATTCTAAAGGGTTAGGCCGACGAGTGTGACATCTGATTGAACCCGGCACCCTCCGTTTTACAGTTTTTTTTTTTTTTTTCTTTTTCCCTCACAGCAGAGTGTCTCGACCTCTGGTGGGACCTCATCTGGCAATGTTGTGTTTAAATCATTTTTTATTATTATTATTTATTTATTTATTTTTTTAATTCGAATGTTAGCCTTTTCTTTCTTTGTGTTTTGGCATATCGCCAATTGCTTTAACATATCGCTAACATCAATTTTCCAAGTTTAAAAATTTGCTTAGATTCTGTTACCTTACTTAAAACGCAAACATTTAAAACATAATTTTTATTTAAATATAATTAGCTAAATTTTGCTATGCATTTGATATTTTAGTGTGTTTTATTTAAATGTCTTAGTTAAAAAGGTGAATTCTCTTTAGAATGATTCGCATCAATAAAGGCCTCGATAGTGTATTGCGAAATGAAATCTATGAATTTTCGCTGCATAGTAGCTATCTGCCTTATACAATATATCAAACTGAATTCAATAGAATATTAAAGCTATATAGGTTCATATTTATTCCTATGAATATGGCATATATTTATTCCATATTTATTCCTATTTACAGTAAAAAATAAATAAGTTAATAAAAATAATTCTGAACAATTGGAGGAAATTATTCTGACACGTTAAGTATGATATTAAAGAGATATTGTTCATATGAATGAAAATGCATCATTCTAGATAGGACATGTTGATTCTTTAAATATTTGAGAATTTTATGTGGATAAGTTGTTATGACTTAATCTATCTCCCCTTTAAATGTATTACTATTTTTTGCTTGATTTTCTGGATGCAAAACAAATTCTGAATCAATAGTATTTTTTTTAACAAAGAATATTATAATTTTGTAACAGAAATAATAATAATAATAATAATAATAAATTTAATAAGTTACTTTAACTGGCTATTATACCTAAAAAAATATTATAAACATAATTCCACAGCACTGTTGCATAAGGTAAATTTTTATAGATATACAAATTAAAGATTTACATCATTTTTATTAATTATTAATCATTTTTGTTAATATATTTCTAACACAGAGTTATTTCCTGTGAGTACAAATGAAAAATACGGATATGCATCCTTATTGTAGAAGTCATATTTTCAGCACATTTTAAATTTTAATTTGATCACGTACTCAGGGTTCCCACTCTTAAAAGAAAAAAAAATTCAAGGACTTTTCAAGTACTTTTCAAGGCCTATTTGAAATTTTTCAAGGACTAGGGAAAAATCACAGAACGCTAGGCATATACACAAAACTTTAGTAACTACTTTGATTAGTAATATTTTTTTAATAATTAAAATAACTTTGCCTGTTTTCACAATACACTTTTGATGGATTGACCAAATTAACTTTTACAAGAGTCAAAAAACGATTAGTTTAAGATTTGAATCATTAAGATTATTCCAAAGTTTTTAGGTTTGAGTCCTGGTCTGATCACTTTCTGCTCAAAATTAATGACCAGTCCATCAAACGGGTATGAGACTGGCAAAAAAAACAAATAAGTTGAAACTATATGCAAAAGCAAGACAATGAAATAAGATTTTTATGACAAAATCATTATATTAGACAATGGCGCGCGCATGTGGAGATGGAGATAGTTTAGCCTTGACAGAGTTCACGCTAAGCTCGTCTATTGGAGTGGAAAATTCAAGGATTTTCAAGGACTTTGCACAAAATTCAAGTACTTTCAAGGGCCCTTGAAAAAGAAAATGAAATTCAAGTACTTCTTAAGGACTTTCAAGGACAGTGGGAACCCTGTTTTCTTCATACTTCACTACAATCTGAAAATCCCGTACTTTTAAAGTGAGTATTTTAGATTTTTCTTTTTTCTTTTTTTTTTTTTTTTTTGTAATTCTATTTTAAAAACGTAATCATTATATTTTCGACTTTCTATATGATGTTATTGATAATCTTTTAAGAAGAAGCATTTAAGCATTTTTCACAGTTTATATTCTTAAATCAAAGTATTTTGGATTTACAACGCCAGATATCTTTTATATCCTTATAATTACTCGCATATAATTTCAAGCATTGCAGATTCGAAAGTTATAATTGCAGCATTTATCTAAATTCTGTCTATAGGTGATTTTTTTTTTTTTTTTTTTTTTTTTTTGAACATCTTTACCATAATAAATTCCTCCACCTTAAAAGTAAGTATTATAAAATTAATTTCATTAACAATTTTTGTTTGATTTTTTTTCCCTTCTAACATCTAATTTTACAAATGCGATTATTTGTATATTTAATTTACCGTAATGCTACTGAAAATCTGTTAAGTGGAAGCATTTTTAACAGTCAATATTTGTACATTTTAAAATCAAAATATACACTGTTAAAAAAATGCAATTTTGTTGCCAGTAATTCTCTGTTAAAATTAGAGAATTCTGTGAAAGTTACAGAAAAATACGTTTCGTCAACGTAATTTTTCGTAATTTACGACTTTTTTCTGAAATTACAGAGAATTCTGTAACTTTCACAGAAAATTTCTGGTAACAAAATTGCATTTTTTTTTTTTTTTTTTTTTTTTTTTTTAACAGAGTACGAGATTTACAACAACATATTCATTGAACTGTTATTATAAATTCTGCTATCCTATTTCACTCATTTATAAATCGAATATTTTTGTATAAACAGAAGTTAATTACATATTAAACTAAAAAGGAATTACAGGTTACATTACTAAAAGTCAATGATACACTAAATTAAAAGAATTACAGGTTGTTAAGTTATCTGTAGTTTAATCAGTCTATTAACAGGCATCGAGTTTCTCAAAATAGATTTAAATGATAATTTCATTTATTCGCTACTTAATTTGAAGAACCGACGCCCTACTCAATAGTTATCAAATATCGCTTCCGTACAATGAAAAAAAGCGAAGGTCACGCCTAGTTCATGCAACGTGTAAAAAACACAGCTTATACAAAAGCTATCCAACAAAAGGTGACCCGGGTTGGCCGCGGCTACGGTCGGCTGCCCGCGTCGCATGCCGTAAGGGCACCGATACCCCGCGGCAGCAGAGGGACGCGATTCGCCGGCAAATATGTGTCACTGCCGACGGATGAATCGGAGAAAGGTACTCCGCTCAGGTAACGGTCAGGGCCGGCTGAGTTAAACTGGGAA
This sequence comes from Salticus scenicus, assembly GCA_963930645.1. Taxonomy (NCBI): domain Eukaryota; kingdom Metazoa; phylum Arthropoda; class Arachnida; order Araneae; family Salticidae; genus Salticus; species Salticus scenicus. The sequence goes on along the minus strand of OZ005652.1, from coordinate 316,620,724 downwards.
GCTGCGTTTCAGGGGCAGTGATACAAAATCAAGGTTTTTCTTCTCACGCATTATGTAATGTGAAGCAGCAACTTTTAGGGTGAAAAGAGGAAGTATTTCAGTAACAGTATTAGTGATGATAATTTTTGTTGATAAAGTTAGGAAGTAACTATTTTCTGCTTTTTGCGTTGCTTTAAATATACCCTTTGTAAACATATAATTTCAAAATAGAATTTAATAAAAATTAGATAGAAAAAAAAAAAAAAAAAAAAAAAGATGCACTTCGTGGCAAAGATACAAAATCGACATTTTTCTTCGCGGATTGTTTGTGGTGAAGCGACATATTTTTTAGGATTTAAGAAATTTTTTTTAAACTCTGTTGAGATGAACTGGGAAGCTGCATTTCAGGGGCAATAATATAAATTTGAGGTTTCTCTTCTTATGCATTACAAGCAGTATTTTTATTAGGATGAAAAGAAGAAGTATTTAAAGAACGGCATTATTTGCTTTTTCATTTTATTTTATTTTGTAACGTAAAGGAAAAAAAAAAAAAAAAAAAAAAAAAAACTTTTTCGGCTTTTTTTTTTCTTCTTAATATTGCATTTGCATCTACGTATAACTTTAAAATAGAATTTAATAAACTCTAGATGGGGGGGGGGGGAGTTTAAAGTTAAACTTGGTAGAGTTGAAGTACTGTAGGATAAAAAGAGAAAGAATTTTAGTAACAATATTTTTTATTGATAAAGTTAAGTAAATAATTTGCTTTTTTTCGCATTTGTTTAAAACTGACAGTTATTGGAATATATAATTTTAAAACTGAATTTAACAAAAATTAGACAGAAGAGTTTAAAAAATTTATAGCGTTTAAAATAAATAAATAAGTAAATAAAAGTAGCACTTAATATCGAAACTAAATTTGGTAGTTAAAAAGACAAAGGAAAAAAAAAAAAAAAAAAAAAAACTCTAGTTTACAATATATTAGACTTATAAAACTTATTACAAAATAAACCAAAAAAAAAAAAAAAAAAAAAGATTTCAAAGTCCATTGAAGAATTTAACATTAAAGAAGTTCGTTATTTTAAATAAAGAATGCCTCACACGAAAAATTGTAGGATAATCTTAAATCCATTCCTTACATTAATGCATCTGTGAAACATTTTTCAAAAAACCATCATTATTGTAATTACATAAAGAATTTTTTTTTCTTTTTCCCCTTCAAATAAATATATTTCAAATATGCTATTTATTCGCTTACAGTTAATTATTTTTCAATTAAATTTATTTATACAATTACCTGTATTGTTAAAGGGTCTGTTATCTACTTATTATATAATAAAATATAAAAAGCTGCTGTATTAAATATTTAGTTAATAAAAAAGCGTTTATTATTAACATAATAATAATAATAATAATAATAATACTTATACTTAAATTTTATCGAAAACATCCTAAAAAAAAGAGATAAATTTTAACTTGCTTTGCGTATTATACAAATGTTACTATAAAGAAAATCGTACGATATAATATATGATATGAACAGTAATATACGAATAACAGTGTAATATACAGTGTTAGTAAGTAATATATAATACTGATAGTATTATACAGACAGGGCCGGTGACAGGGGGGGGCACAGGGGACAACTGCCCAGGGGCCCGGGTGTTGGGGGGGGGCCGGAACAAACGGAACAGAAGTGACAAAAATTTAAATTTTAAAATATGAAGTTTCACATTTTTTTTCTTCACAATTTTCCACAGTTCTAAAAACATGAGAAAAGGAATAACAAATTTAGATAAAAACTGCTTAGCAGTCCTAAATACTAGCGGTGATAATGGGCCCGCTGCGCGATGCGGCGGGATTTAGGACCTAAGGGCTAGGGGAGCTCAACAGGGAAGCGATATTTTTATCTGATGCATTATAATTTCTTTTTTTTTTAGAAAAGTCCTTTCAAACACTTTACGCGGGGGGGGGGGGGCGGCTAAGTACTGCCACTGGAAGTAGACGCAGGAAGGGACAAATAGACTAGTAGATGTCGAATAATAAGGAAGCCTCATTTCCTTTTCTTTAATCGTTTCTTTAACGCATTTCGCATTTGGAAAAACCATTAGTATCAATTACTCAAAATTGAGGGGGTAAACTGCTAGTAAAATTTCGCAATCAATAAAAAAAAAAAATACTTTTAAAGAAATCATTATGGGAAGGAACAAAGCCAAAGCATTCCGAGTGGAATAAGAAAAATATTTCGCATGTGCCCGACTTCCTTCGAAAGTTTCAAAACAACATGTTACACCTCATATGTCCAACCTGATGTATTCAAAGAAATGTGTAATTGGGATGGTATTTTTGGTGTTTGGGAATAAGGCCGATTGACTGGACTGAGTCCAAGGCCTGAAGGGAAATGCCTTCTGTGGAGTTTTTTTCTAAGAAGTCTTAGCCTGTATTTATGCAAGTTGCGTAGAAAACTACGAAAACTCCGAACGGATAGGTCGACGAGTGCGACCTAGGATCGAACCCAGCACTAGAGGTCTGCACGGGCCGAAATTTTGAGGACCAGGCCCGTTCGAAAACTTTGCTTACCCGGCCCGGCCCGGTATGAAATCGAAAAAATCGGCCCGGGCCCGGCCCGGCCCATTTGTTTTTTCCCAGTACATGGCCCGGACAAAAAACGATAATATCAGGCCCGGCCTGATTCAAAAATATGTAAAGTAAAAAAAATAAATAAAAAAAAGCCTGCTTTTCTATGAAAAAGATTTTTAATATGTGTTTTGCAGCGGTTTTATATAGCCAGTAATAGAATGTTCTTTAACAAAACTGCTGAACTTTTACAAGGTAATTATATATAAACAGAAATTCTTTATTACAGACGTAAAGAAGGCACAAAGACAGAGAGAAAGTCAAATCGAAAATATTAGCATTCTAATCCAACCATATTCAATAGAAAAGTTGCTTTTGCACATGCTAAAAATAATGCTACTTTCATCCAGTGCACTGGAGTAAAGAAAAAGGAGCTTTCGCGAGAAAGTTACAGTGGAAGGATTTTTATTGTCTTCATACCACCTAAACTCTACAGACATATAGGACGCAAACCTTATGCACAGTAACGTACCTAATTTCTTTTGTTTGTACATGTGCGAAAATTAGTAGTGACATGCATACTATTTTGATTAGAAAACCATATAATATTACTTTAAATAAAATATATTAATTTCGAGACATGCTAAAAATATTTGCGGAAAATCAAATTGCGAACAGACAGACTGATAGACAATAAAATTGAAGTTAGATATTTTTTAACAAAATAAAATTTTATGTGACATACCAGCCTGTAAGATTGTGTAAAATAATATTTTATCACTTTCCTTTTTCATTGATTAACGAGGAAATTAAAAGAAGATTCGGGCCGACACGGCCCGGAAAAAAAATTGTCCAGGCCCGGCCCGGCCCGGCCCGAGAGCAGATTGAAAAATTCGGCCCGTGCAGACCTCTACCCAGCACCTCATGCTTACCACCTGTGAGTGCAGAACCGCTCGGCCGCCGGTGGGCTTCTAATTGGGATGAGAGCGACCAAATCAGTGCAAAAGAACTATAACTGGCCGGATATTGATAAAAAGTTAAATAGAAGCAATGCAAGATAAAGATATACTAAAAATGCAGAATTGTTGAGAAAGTATGAAGTAAAAATCACAAATAAAAAATAAAAATAAAACACTGAATTCCATTTACAAAATTTTAGAGGAAAGTGTAAAGGAGCGGGAATTGTACAGTGACCACTTTTTCTTTTTACACATATGCAAGATGACAAGACATTAATAATAACTATAATAAAAATAATGATAGAAATTCACTAGTTTAATTAAAAATATGCCTAGAATGTATACAAATAGGATTTTATTTTTAGACAAAACTTAACTTGAAATTTTTAATTTAATTGAGAAATAAAATAAACTGATAAATATATATAATCTGGAGCAATAGGAGGGAATATTGCACAGGACGGGAGGATTTTTCATAAGTTTTCTGAAAAGTATATATATCTTTTTTTTTTTTTTTTTTTTTTTTTAGAGATTATTACGACACATATCATTTATATATATATATATATATATATAATATTTATTTGTAAAAGAAAAGAAAAAAAAAGTTTGTTATAAAATATATTTTGAATATCCCTCCTCGCAGCTTTTTATTTATTTTTTTCCCGTTATATTCGAATGTTGATATATGATTGTATAAAATATATTTTTCTAGCAAATTAAGAACCTTATAAAAACAAAACGAATGATTTTTTTTTTTTTTCTTTTAAATATTCATCAATCGCAATAAAAATAGCTAAGTACACAAATATTAACGTATCTTAAAAATCACAGAAAAAACTAGAATTTCTATATAGTTCAGCAACTCCTTTTTTTTTTTCACTACATATTAGTTTAATAACAAATATTCCAATTTGTAGAGTTGCATGAAAGATACACCCGTAACAATATGGTATTGTGTTTGAAAAATGTATATACACCTTCATTTAATTCTTTCAATCAGATTTAAAAAAAAAAAAAAAAAAAAAGTGATAAGGTACATGTTTATAATTATTCATACTTCTAAATAGTGTATCATTATCTAGTTCTAGTATTAGTTATTTGCAAGCACAAGAAATTAAATATATGTTTAGTTTAGTTTAACAATCACGATTCTCTGAGTTGTGTAGAAAATAATAAAAAATCTCTCTTTTCTTTTCTTTCTTTTTTTTAAATAAATTTTCATGTATCTATACTTTGAGATTAAAAGTAAATCATATGTAAAACTTGCACAATAAATTAATAAAAAAAATGTATATGGCTCCTGTCAGTAGCCGAGATGTTCTCCTCTAGAAGCTGGTAGAGAGGATATGTCGGGTTCAAACCTAGATTTGGTTCATCGGACTAGACATTCAGGTTTTCCTGGGTTTTTTTTTCTAAATTCGCATGAATACCATTTCTTTAAACGTTTAAATTTCAGAAAATGATCTAATTAAAATATTATTGATATAGTACATTTTAAATTATTCTTTAACGTTTTCCTTTTTTTTTTTTTTTTTTTTTTTTTTCAAATGTTTTAATTAAAGAAAGTTTTTATATACTGTGCTGTATCTATTTAAAATTTCAATCAGTTCATTCCTAAAATCAGATAAATCAAATACAATCACTGAAGGTTCATGTCAGTTATTCATTACTGTAACTCCGAAGCAAAAACGGGGTTTAGAATCATTAAACTCTTATCTTTTACGCAGATCAAAGGTGTCGTGAGTTGTGTTCCTGCTAAAAATGTTTGGTCAAGTGAAAGGAAGAATCTGTCTTGTTTAAGTGACATGGGAAACATTTTCACACATCGAAACTTGAAAAAGTAATCACTGCTCATCGTTAGCCACCTAGTCAGTATTCATCTAAAAAAGGAACAGATGAGGGGGGGGGGTCTGCATCTCATTTGGTGCTTTGCTTTGCTTATTTCCCAAGCAGTGCAATCTCATCTGTGCAATGTCCATTGGCTGTTATCAGTGGGAATGGTAGTAAAAACTATGTATTACTAAAAATCTCATTTAGGAACGCAAACGCTAAACATTGCTGTTAAGTTTTTACATTCAGATTCAGTTTGTAGATTTTAGTGAAAAGAAGAAAATTTATCAATTACAGTATATGTTTATTAATACAGTATACAGTAGAAAAAATCATACATATATTCCTGTTGTGGCCTTTTTATAATGCCTTGTCAAGATCTGGCTTGAGAGAATTTCCTCTGTGATTTTAAAGTAAGTTCATTTAAGATTATTTTAATTTTTGTTATAGTCTTTTAATATTTTAACAAAATTTCATCACACTGTATCATATATCATATTTATTGGCGTATAAATCAATTGGTGTATAGGTCGTAAATCGATGAGTAATTCCAATCTTAGGGGAGGGGGGAAAGTTGGATTTAAGCTAGATCAGCCCACAGACTTTTTTTTTTTAGAAAAAATACTTTTTTAAATAAAAGACTGATTATGCCTTTACTTTTGCTTGTTTAAAAAATTAATATTTTAAATCTTATTAAACACAGAAAAAAAAAGAGACTGAAAAGAAATTATCAGAAAACTTTCAGCCTTACTGTCGGCAGCAAAATTATTTGAGCGCTAGCAATAATTCCTGTGTAAAAAAGTACACTTAATACTGCTTTGTTAAAGAAATCCTTGTCAAGTCATGTTTTTAGTCAGTCTAAGAATATAATTCCACAACGATTTATTTAATAAAACAGTATTAAATGTACTTTTTTCATATAAGAATTATTGCTATCGCTCGAATAATTTTGCTGCCAATAGTATATACTTTTATGAATCTACTCAGCCCACTCGGTAATTATTAATGTTCACTTCATTCAAAAGTTAATTTTTAAAATATTTAATTATAGACCAAACAAATTTTCAGGGGATAGCTTATTAAATAAATAAGGCTCAAGGTTGTCAAAAAGAAATCCAGAATTTCTAAAAGAAATTTTTAGCTAAAATATCATTTTTCAAATATATTACATTTATATTTCAATCATGATATCTTTATTTTAAAATTTTATATTTAACTTTAAAGTACAATAGGTAATGCATATATCAATCAGTGATTGATCACACAAGTCTTCTTTTGTAAATTAATATATTGAGAATGAAATGCAAAGTAATTGTATGTTTTTGTCATGAATGAATGAATCAGCCTTCTTATTTAATCAAATTTCATCGTATAAATGTATAGTACGATAATGCACTACTTACTGTATCACTTTATTTTATTGGAGCTATTTGAAATACCGCAGTACACAAAAATTTAAACTATTTTTCGATTAAAATTTAATAAGTGATTATGTGTGTGTGTGGGGGGGGGGGGGGCTAACTTTTGTTTGCCCAGGGGCCCGTAATTCCTGTCACCGGCCCTGTATACAGATGTAATTTAAATTATCATGCATGTGATTTTGTATAAAATGAAGGTTCCTTTAAAATTTATTATTTTAAATTAAATACAATTTAAATTAATATTAAAATTTGCTTTTAGATTATTATTTATTTATTATTATTATCATGTCTGTATTATGTATTGAATCTACTCGATTTTTATAAAGAGGAGCATCGTATATATACGCCTGATCTGTATGATTAGTTGAAAGAGCTAAAATGTTAACAGCAGGAATTTAATTGTTTAACTATTATAGTAAATAATTCTTATTTATTTATTTATTTATAAAATAAGTATTAAAAAAAGCTTGAATTTAAAATATTTACTTGAATATCAACGGAATATTAAGAAATTTTAATTAATTAATTAAATTTTAATTAATTAAATTTTAAATAATAAATTTTAATGTAAATTATTAAAAAAAAAAAAAAAACATTATTTAAAATAGATACAGAGCTGTAAATTCTTTATGAATGAAAAATGTTCACAACTGTTGCAATACTCATGTTAAAATTTTCACGGTTAAAATAAAATAAAACTCCTCAATTTAAATTTCATTCGCGGTATTATAATTATTGCTTATTTATTTATTTACTCTATTTTTTACATAACAAAATAAGAAACATAAAAATTTTAAAACGCAAAATTTGATATTCATATTTTTTATGTTTGAACTTGCTAATTTTTAATTGACAGTGACACCTCATTAATAAAACAAATTGTCAAACAATTCCAATAATAATAATAATAATAATAATAATTGATATTTTGCTATTGTATATTGAAATTTTGAATATTCCGAAAAGAAAAATTGGTTAATGAAAAATACTGGAGATTATATTAAATTCACATAGGGGAAGGAAAAAAAAAAAAAAAAGATAACATTTTAAGCCTATTTTTTAATTTTATTCATATTAATGTAAATTATGCTAAACAATAAAAGCGTATAAATAAATTATATATAAAAAACTGTTATATAATTAGTAAGTTCAAACTTACAATAATCTTTTAACATGACTGTTTAGAATGGCGTTCATTGAACTAAATGGTATTTCACTCGGAATTAACTAATAAAACTTCCGATCTAATTTTTTAGTGGTTTTCAACAGTTCAAAGACCCGATAGAATTGTCCGAAAACTTACTCATAAAACCAAATCTTTATTCGAAAGTGAGTCTTCATAACAAGAAGTCGCTGCAACATTTTTAACCTCGTTTTCAATGCATCCTGGTGTTAGAAGAGTTTAGGAGAAATACGGAGTGGAGAACCAGGATTTCCTCTATGAGGGGTTGCGCAAATGGGTGAAATGGAATTTCATATAATTGTTGGATATTAAAATTTTTATGCAGGATCATATTGGTTTTGATGTATAGAATTAAAGAAAAAATTCAAGGAAATAATACGGTACGAAATTATTTATGATGCCACTAAGTCGTACAAAGGCTAAAACATAATTATTTATGGGATTTAATAATAAATTAGTATGATGCCATACAAATTCATCCACAAGTAAAAAAAAAAAGTAGTCTAAAAACAAAAATAAATGTATATAGGCTCTAAAGAAGAAAGGCCATATACTTTGAAATTTTCTAATAACTAAATAAATATTAATATTATATTGTAAGTTTAATAAAATAAATTTAAAGCGCTGTTTAAATTTTTCTAGATTAGTCAAATGCATTTTATTTTTCTTACGGCACGAAACTTCTTTAAAAATCGGAAAGCAACGATAATACAAGAATTTTCAAAGATAAATCTCGTCTTTATTTTTAAGGTCCAGCTTATATCTAATGTTAATGAACTACATTTTTAAATTTTTAATAATATATGAGAAATAAAAATTAGTCTCAGAGAATCCATATTTTAGAATTAAATTATGTGCTTATATTTGTTTATTAAATTAGTACAACACTAAGCGCGAGCCTTACGCTAGGAAAAGTTTTATGCCTTCTTTTAAAATGCAAATTTCCTTATACTGTTTAAAAAAAAGTTTAATGGATAAAAAGCTCATATATATTTTCTACACTGAAAACACAATTCAACAATATTATTTACAGTGATTATTGTTAATTGGAATTAATAGTTTTTTTTTTTTTTTTTTTTTTTTTTTTTTTTTTTTTTGTGTGGGTGTGTGTGTGTGAGAGAGAGAGAAAGGATATAAATATTATTTAATGATAACTTAATTACTTAGCTAACAATTTTTATTTCCATGCCATCTAAAATAAATAATTACATAAATAAAATGGAGCATTATATCTAAACCGGAAGCTCAGAATGCGTGTCCATTTACAACTTAAAGAATTTTCTAAATTTGTTGTGGAATTTAAAAGTTATTCTTCGAAAGAAACTTTAAAAACACTATTTTGTTTCGCCGTTGTATGTTTCTTTGGTGAATTATTTGACTGACTATTCTTCGTTCTCATTCTTTTCTTTTACTATAAAAGGATTATATATATATATATATATATATATATAATTTTAAAAAAATAATCATTTTTCTCAGATTAAATAATTAATTTCTGATTTATAAGGATAAGATTGAATCCCGTGTAAATCATGTAAAAGTAATATGTTAGAAAAAATAATTAAAATTATTTGTATATCTGAATAATAAGCTTCAAGGATAAATTAAAACTACAAGAATCTATTATAATAATTCAGGTAAAAATAGATTAAAAATTTAAACTAACCAAACAATACGTTAAAAATATATTGTTTATTGTTTTAAAGAAAGGAGAAATGATTTTACTTATGCGAAACAATTAAAACTTTAAAAATAAGATAAACTTTTAAACAATGCATACTTAACTATTATCCAAATAATACGATTATTTTACAATTTCTCCCAATGTAAAACGCGGCTCAAAAAGAAATTGTTGAACTTCGTTTCCCCAAGAGAAGACGGTGACATTGAAAATATTACGATACGTTGCAAAATAAAAATTTCGAATTTTGTCAAATTTTGTTCTTCTTTATATGTTTATATTAGTGTTATTATATCACATAATAGCTTACTATGATGCGATGACAAATATTTAATTTTAAGGGTGGCTATTCTTTGCATATGTTATCAACGTGTATATTGTTACATATTTATATTAAAGTTAAATTGATAGCACTAATTTTTATTGATTTTATATTTTATTATATTTAATAAGTTTAATATTATAAGTTAAGATTTTTTTTTTCTTGGCGAATTTTTAAGAGCAAATATATTTGAAACATATCTTCAATAATAATGATAATTTTAAATTCAATTATTATTATTATATTATTCAGATTTGGATATTTATAATTACTTTTTACAGAAAAAACAAATTAGATATTTTAACATATTGATCAAATTACAAGTTTCTCCAATGTGTTCATAAAAAAAAAAAAAAAAAAAAAGTAAGATTAAATTGTGTTCATATCTCATATGTTACGCTAAAAAATAAATACAAACACTATTATTTGTTATATGACAAGTATGGTTTCGAATGTTCTTAAGTTATCAATTTAGAATAAATTTCCCTTCCATTATTTAGTATTATTATTACATAAATTAACGTTTAGATTTTTCGCAAATAAATTAAAATAATAACAATAATGTTCCTTTTAGTGACAAATAAATTATTTTTAATTTTAATTTAATTTTAAGTAATATGCTAAGCTGTGGCAAATATAATAACACTAAATTTAGAATTTAAAAACATTCAGTATTTATTTACTTACTTATGTTTTTTATGGTTCACTGCTTGTATTAAATAAATAAATAGTAATTTTTAACTCTTCTTCATTTTTCACTCTTAATTCAGTTTCGCAATTTTACCAGAGGGCGCTTTTGCTATGCAATGTAGAGTTAAATTTTTATTTGAAAATGGAGAAAACTTTACAAATAATGCATAAATTATAGTTTTTTCAAATTTAATTGATTTAGCGTAACGATTCAAAATTTATAGTAAGATATTTTCTTAAACACCTTTATTATTATTATTATTATTCTAGAATTTTAACCACGATTTTTTTTCTATAACAGTGCCTGAAATTACATATTGCCTTATTATTTACTTTTCTTGTAAATTGATAAATAATTTTTTTTTTTTTTTTTTTAATGTGAAAGACTATTTTATTTATTTATTTTCATAAATAAAATTAATAGATAAAATAAATAAACTTACCAAAGCATTGAACCTCTTGTAAAATTTGCACTTTGATTATTATCACAGACAGTTCAGGGAATGTTCCAGTGTATCCAATAGTTTCTTTTTAAAATTAGCTGGCAACAATAAAATAATAAATAATATTTAAATATGGCACAACAATTAAATCAATCAGGAAGAAATTTTGATTATAATTTTTTTTCCCTTATGATCCCATTCACAAATGTAGGAGGAATAATTGCAGAGATCTTATTGCCAATATATTTTTAAAGTCACGTGAGTGAAGGTTTAATAAAATCTCACTACGACCTTCTCTCCTGTGCACACCTGTTCATCTACTGAAGAAGTTTCTGAACTCAGAAAAAGCTTTCGAATTCGGGGGTTGACAGTGAACTCATGCATCCAATGGCAAGCACGGAAAATACCCGCGAAGTTTTTGAGTATCTGCGCATGACAACACGCGCAGGACGTCATGAGGGTGAGAGAGAGATTCTTTTTTATAGCGGAACTTGTTCGGCAGACGACCGCGTGTTGACTGTTCCGTTATGTACGATTTTTTTATTGTATGTTCTTTACGTTATAGTAGCGTGAGTAGCCGTGATTTGTAATTTAGAAGTGAATAAGAGAAAGGGCTTTTTAAAAAATAACTTCCTTTGAAAGGCGGACTGTGTTGAAGATAAATTAATAAAGCTTTTTAAACTGATGAACTCCAGTTTAAAACTCGATTTCATTTGGTTTATTTTTTTCTTTTAATTTTAATGCCATTTAATTTGTTTACCAAATAATTTCTCTTAATATTAAAATTTCGTTATTTTCACTAAAATAGAGAAAACAGCGATTTGTATAATTTTTGTTTTTTAATGGGGAAATATTCAAGAATTAATTAGAAGACATTTTACGTTTCTTTAATTTTTCTTTTCTTTTTTAAAGATAAATAGACACGTTTAATTATATATATATATATATATATATATATATTCTTTTTTTACAGATGATTTAAATTCATATATGTAGGGATTTTATTCTGGTCCAACATTGGCACAATTCTTTGCAAATAATAATTTTTCCTTTACTTAAATATGCAGAATTATTATAAAAGATTGCTATATGAAAATAAAGGGAGAAAAGCTGCGACAGACTGCGACCCTTAATTTATAACATTCTCAGGTACCTTATTTAAAGAATAAACAAATAAATAAAAGGTGAGGGAGGGGGGATTTATAGTTCTGATAGGCAAGCATTATGTTCTAGACCCTGCCATAAACGATTAAAGTAAAAAAAAAAAAAAAAAGTGTTGGTATACATTGCTTAAAAATTATCATTTTCATTCAATTAATTTTTGTAAAGAGTATTATCTTAAAAATAAAACGAACTATTTTTCTCTCTCTTTCTTTTTTAGTTATTAATTCAGTACCCTCCCATCGCCTTTTATTTCCCAGCGTACCAGCATAACATTTGAAGAAATTTCTACACATAATTGATTTTAATGTTTGTTTTTACTAAGTTTCAACAATATTATTTATTTTAAAATAAATATATCTCGAATATTTGCATCAGATTAAAATCCAATGTTTTAAAATTATGTAAAACCGTAGTAAATTCCAAATAAAATAAAAACAGCAATATATTAATAATGATGAAATTACAATATTGGCCAAAAAAAACTTTAAAAAAAAAAAAATTTAAAATTTTAAATATAATAGATCAAGTTAATGAAAAACAAAACTATAGAATTAAATAAATTAAATAACTTTACATAATTTCTCGAAAAAAAAAAAAGTTTTAGAAAGCTCTTTAAGTAAGTAATAAAGAAGAAATTGTATAGCCTAGAAAAAGCCACCCCTTCCTTTTTGTTTTGAGGGTGAGAGGGGGCAAAGAGTATATAAAGAGTATGTCATGTTATTAGTTTTTTTATACGTTGCATAAGAAATTGTAAATTTGAAAAAGTAATGAAAATCAATAACAGAAATAAAATTATAGTTTAAAACCTATGTGAAAAATACAATTTTGATTATTTTTTTGTGATATCCGATGAGGAGCTCGGAAACAGATTTTTAACTAGTAATTATTATTGAGAATTAGAAAAAAACTAAAAAATTTAAAACACACCACACTGAAAAAAAAAAAAAAAAAAAGAGGAAAGAAAGAAAGAGAGAAAATTATGTAACTGATATCTATCCAGAAAATAAATTGTGGCACTAGTAAAGATAGCTCCTTTTCAATTTTATAAATTCTAGTTCTCTTTGCTACCGAGTTCTAGGAACCTTTATTGGAATTCAAGAGCATTTTTTCATAATACCGTGAATAAAATTATTTAAAAATTTCTGCAAACAAATGTACTGTTCTTTAGTAGTACACTGAAGTTACAAAAGTCATGGGATAGCAATATGCAAATATACAGATGGCAGTAGCATCGCGTAGAACAGGTATAAATGCGCAGTGCTTTCGCAGGGCTTTCATTTGTGTTCAAGTTATTCATGTGAAGAGGTTTTGACGTGATTATGACCGCACGACGGGAATTAACAGACTTTGAACGCGGAATGTTAGTTGGAGCTAGACGCATGGGTCATGCCATTTCGGATATCGTTAGGGAATTCAACATTCCCAGGTCCACTGTGTCAAGAGTGTGCCGAGAGTACCGAATTTCAGGCATAACATTCCACCATGGACAGCGCAGTGGTCGACCGCCTGCACTTAACGACCGAGACCGGTGACGTCTGCGAAGAGTTGTAAATGCTAACAGACAAACAACACTGCGTCAAATAACCGCAGAAATCAATGTGGGACGTACGAGGGACGTGTCCGGTAGGACTGTGCGGCGAAATTTGTCTTCCTTGGGCTATGCCCGCAGAAGACCGACTCGAGTGCCTTTACTGACAGCACGACATCGCTTTCAGCGACTCTCGTGGGCACGTGAGCATATCGGTTGGTCCCTAGATGAATGGGAAACCGTGGCCTGGTCCGATGAGTCACGATTTCAGTTGGTAAGAGCTGATGGTAGGGTTCGAGTGTGGCGCAGACCCGACGAAGCCATGGACCCAAATTGTCAACAAGGCACTGTTCAAGCTGGTGGTGGCAGCATAATGGTGTGGGCTGTTTTTACATGGCATGGACTTGGTCCTCTGGTGCGACTGAACCGAACATTGACTGGAAATGGTTATGTTCAGCTACTTGGAGATCACTTGCAGCCATTCATGGACTTCATGTACCCAAACAACGATGGGATTTTTATGGATGACAATGCACCATGTCACCGGGCCACAACTGTTCGCGATTAGTTTGAAGAACATTCTGGACAATTCCAGCGAATGATCTGGCCACCTAGATCGCCCGACATGAATCCCATCGAGCATTTATGGGACATCATCGAGAGGTGTGTTCGTGCCCAAAATCCTGCACCATCAACACTTTCACAATTATGGACGTCTATAGAGACAGCATGGCTCAATATTCCTGCAGAAGACTTCCAACGACTTGTTGAGTCCATGCCACGTCGAGTTGCTGCACTTCGCCGGGCGAAAGGAGGACCGACACGATATTAAGAGGTATCCCATGACTTTTGTCACTTCAGTGTAGAAACCAACGTGACATTGGCTAGTAACATTGTTATCAAGTTGCGTTCAAATCTAAGATTTAAAAGAATTTAAATTTTAAATAAAAAAGTAGAATTTTTATCAGATTCGTAAAAATGTCTAGCATTATTTTATTTTATTTATTTATATATATTATTTTTTACAATTAATTTTTTAAATATTTTAAAGATATGCGAAATACAGAAGTGATCATATAGAAAATTATTAATATTAAAAATTCAATAAAGATACATATGTGGAGTGGGGTGGTGGTAAAAAAAATACGTCCTGGCAAATTACATTTTGATCATGAACAGCCTTGCAATAGCTAGTAACACAATTCTTTTTAGCGTTACATTTCTCATACTCGCCAAATTAAAAGTTTCAGGGACAACTTGGTTGCAATTCTGTGATGTATATGTACATTAAATTTTTTGAATAGGCTACTATAAAAATTCACTTCAAGCAGTTATTAATAAATGTATACTTTCGCCAAGTTAAATTATGTGAATTAACAAGATAAGCATATTTTTGTACAATTCTTTGAGGCAAAATTTGCGACAAATAAGCGCTGAAGATTACATTTATATGAAAGATAAAAGGAAGCCGATTTAATACCATCTGTATTCTCAAAATAAAAGGAAAGTAAAAAAATGCCATAACTGTTCATGGGCACTTCGAATTTAAATTACTTGGCGAAAGTATGTGAAGGTCTGTTGCATTGAAAACAGATTACATATGTATGAGGGGAAAAGTAATACATAAAAATTTACGAAAAATTATGAAGGATTGTGTGTTAATTTAGGTTATTATTTATGGGTTAAAATGGCCATTTCATTGCGTTTAAAGCGGCTTTTTAAGATTGTAAAATTTAATTTACAAATTATATATATATATATATAATCCTTTTGATAATAAAAGAAAAGAATGAGAACGAAGAATAGTCAGTCAAATAATTCACCAAAGAAACATACACAGGCCATATATATATATATATATATAAGAGAAAGAAAACTAATTTTATAATATATAATAATTAACATTACATGGCCAAAGTTAATTTAACGAATAATTAAACGGCCATTGTATGTTGCTAGTAGATAGACCATGAAAAGGTTAAGCTGTAATATCCTTGAGAAACTTCTACTTGTCACTTTAAAAGGTTAATCATTGAATCCTTTTATTTTCCACTAAAATAGAGCCTTCTTGTACAAGCCTTTATTGCCTATCTCTTTTTTCCTACAAATTTCGTACAATTTTAAAACATATAACCAAATTAGTAGCAGTATTTGGAGAAAAAATTACGAAAGCATTTCTGTGTTCACCGGCACAGAAATTTGTCGATTTTTCAGTTTCACTCAGAATTTCGTACTAGGTAGCAGTGTAGAATTTACGATATGTAAAGACATTTTCCTTTCGGTACAAAGCGTACCAATACACACACACGCACACACATATATATGTATATAAATATATATATATATATATATATTTTTTTTTTTTTTTTTTTTTTTTTTTTTGAGAAATGCTTAGATCGAATTCTGGAAAATCTTCAAATATTTTCCTATGTTACTTAAACAAATTCTTGATTTTAAAATCTTTGTTTTTAAAAATTAATTATAAAATAAGAAAATGATGCTATGTTTTAAAACAAATGCGGTAAAATGTAGTCATTCTGCTACCCATTTTACTTCTTATGAATTGAAATTTAAAAAATTGACTTTGATTCACGTTATATTTATCATATATTTATCATATATCACATATATTTATCATATTTTATCTGAAAAATATTATGTTTTAAAAAAAAAAAAAAATTTTATGCACATCAAAATTCAATTAGAATCTACAATACCCTCAGCAAAAACGCTAGAGGCGATTCGACAATAGTCATATTTTCTCTAACAATGGGTAACAACGACGGCAACGAAAATGTACAAAATAAATAACAAGCGTCTAGCTGCCGTTAGCGGATAGAAAATGGCTGGGTAAAATTGTCAAACTGTCACCTTAAAAACTGTCATCTTCAAGAATATCATCTTAAAGATTGCCACATTAAAGATTAACAATTGGAACAAAAGTAATAATTGACATTCAAAAGAAAGTATCAGACTCACCTTTTCAATCCCACCTCTAATTTTAAATTCTCGCCTCCCATGACGCTGGTCTCGTGGTTTTTCACAAAAACTTGATACAATATTTTACACAATGTAAATGTATAAAACTCAATTAGAAGCATTTATTTTAGAAAGTTTCACAAAAGGATAAGAAAAGCCGAACTTAAGCAAAAGATTTTTGTGTACACCAGAAGATGATTCTTCACCTTTTCGGTGTCGTCTAAGGTGCCATGACAGGCGCCAGTCTGGAATTATGTGTAAAGAAATTTTCACTTTTCAACAAAGCGCACTGCTTTCGGCAACTAGCTTAGAATACAAAGACTAAAAGCAGGAATCATTTTCCAGAGATTTTCCCCGGTTTAAAAATATATAATTTAAAAACTCAGTATTTTTATGTTAAAAGGACACCAGTTAGCGACACTAACAAGAAAAGTTGTGGGGGAAAATAAAATAAAATAAAATAAAATAAATAAATAAATAAAGTTAAAATGGCAACCATAGTTTTAGTTTACTTAATAATCATATTAAAAAAAATTAATAATACCATTTTTAATTCACAATAATCATATATAAAATTATATTATTACTACTATTGTTTAAGTATGGGAAGTTTTTCACTAAAATAATGAATTAAACAATATCACTACAGTGTAAGTAAATTCCGCCAAAGATTAACCCTCCAGTAACTGATTACAAGTGAAAAGCGTGTTCTGCCACATAATATATTTAAGAATTATCCCTATAGCTATGTAAATTCCGCCGCATTTTCTAGAATAGAGGAGAGGGGGGGGGGGGGCAGGGGTATAATAATTCTCTTCCTGCTTTGCCCAGACTTGGGAATGAGAGATTTTTAAATGAAATCTAGAGAGATTATAACTGTTCTTCTCTTTAATATAGATGCGTAAATGAATTTTGAATAAATGATAACTTTAATAAAATTATATTAAAATTCGTCATTGTCGTCTGTATACTGTTGGTGTACCGTTAAATGTAAAAACATTTAATAAAATAAGTAAAATGCTGTTAAAAGTATTTATAGCACCGCTGCTGACAGGATGCGAGAAAAGAGGGGATTTTTTCAAGTGAATATACCTACAAAATATTAGTACGCATTGCGGTGCATACGCGTAACCAAATGGACGAGCAATTGGATAGTTCAAGTATTATCATTTATTAATTTATAGTGTAACTCTAATGATTAGATTAATTTATTTATTAACTAGCAGGATTTGCCCGCTTCTCTGGTCACTATATTTAAATGAATTTAAAAAAGAATCAATATTTTTTATACCGTTCTACAAATTAAAACTAAAAAGAAAATACATTCAGGCTTTCGCTGACTTCGGCAGAGACTGCTTCACCGCAACGTCCTGGTACTGGATAATTTAATTTAATTTATAGAAATGTCAATAATACAGAAAAAACTGCATTAGTCATTTTCTTTTTGATAGTAATAAGCAAAACGGAAAACGTATAATATTTTACATGGAGATATTTTGCATAATTAGATCAATTAAGAAAAATGTTTTTCCTTTTTTTCCCACTCGCATTACAAAAATATTTAAAATAAAATTGAGAAAAATTGTGCAAAAACATTGAAACAGCTTGGACCTCTTGGCGGAATTTGAAATTTGGCACTGAAGTAGCTCGGACGTTTCTCGCCAAAATGTTTACTAATGCATTTGCGATACCCATATCAACTCATCGCCGAAATGACAACAAAATTATAAATAATTATAAGATAAAAAAAAAAAAAAAAAAAAAAAAAAAAAAACTTTTTTTATACCATGTTTTTAAATTTTCCGTTGAATCTTATAGCTATAGAACTACATTAGCACTTTATCAATGTGTAAAAAAATTTTTAAGTGATAATGACGTAAATTTATCTGAGATGTGTAATTTAATATTTTACAATTTTTTAATGTTCACGTTTAATTAAAATTTATTTTTATGTAAAAAAAATAAAATAAATAAATAAATAAATAAAATAAATAAATAAAAAAATCTGGAGTGACTCCACTCGACTTTCCGAACATTGAGTAATTAACAGTTTTTTAGATAAAGTAAAGAAAGAGGAGTCGTTAAACAAACAAAAGAGAGAAAACCATAATAAAGTGTTTGAGTATTTTTCTCCATATACTACACGATGTTTTACTTAACGCTACCGAACTTTGAGCCCATAGATCATAATGATAAAGAATTTTTCGCTGTGTCCCTGTAAAAAACCTATAAATGCTAGATTCACCAAAATGCTTATAGTTAGTGCAACAGTGATTTATAATATTCATATAAATTTTCAGCTCAATTGAATAAGGCGTTTAGATGCTATCGCAGTTTTAAAAATTTGGTCCCATAGGCCATAATGATAAAGAATTTTTCTTTGTGTCCCTGTAAAAAAACTATAAGTGCTAGATTCTCCAAAATCTATACAGATTGAGTATTTGTAACCTGTAATATGTGTATAAATTTTTTGCTCAATTGAATAAGGCGTTTAGATACTATCGCACTTTTAAGATTTTGGTCCCATAGGCCATAATGATAAAGAATTTTTCTTTGTGTCCCTGTAAAAAAACTATTAGTGCTAGATTCACCAAAATCTATAGGGTTCGTACTATGGTGACTTACAATATACGTACCAAATTTCAGCTTATTCGAACGAAGCGTTTAGACGCTAGCGTGTTCACTCACAGACATACACACATACATACACACATACATACACACATACATACACACACACATACATACATCATCGCAAAAATAGTGAAAACAGACTCATTGGACCTCGAAACATATAGTAACATCAAAATCTCAAATTCGGATTTTTGACATGATTACAATACTTTCCTCACTATAGTGTTCGGAAAGTAAAAAGAAATAAAGAAATAAAGTCATATTCATTTTTATTATTAATTAATTTTTTTTTTTTTTTTTTTTTTTTTTTTTTGGGGGGGGGGGGGCAACTATTAAATTATAACTAATATTTATTTTCACATTTTAATTAATTAAAAGAAAACTTTTAAATGCAATATCTTTAATAACTTGATATAAATAGTGTTCACACAAAAAATGAACAATTTTTAGAGTTCTTTTAAAAAGAATAACATCTAATGCAGTATCTTTAAAAAAAAAAAAAAAAAAAAAAAAAAAAATCAGTTTTTACTAAAAAAATATGGCCAACTTTCATCACCAAAGTAGTTAAATCTAGATCATTCAAAAATAGGAGTGGTCCACCCGAATGTGTTCTCGACAAACTCTTTGCTTTATTTATATAAATAAGTAATTTGTTAGTTTTAAATCTTAGTAAATAATTTTGAATTTATACAGATTTTTTTTTTTTCTTTTTGAATAGTTTATTAATAGAAACGCATGCTTTCATTTTTCTGTCATACATATAGTCCAGTAAATAAAGGGGGGAAATGGCCAATGTCAGAACAAATTTGTATAAAATTGGATTTTTTTCCACTTGATAGATCATCAGGAAAGGCATATTTTTTTTCAAGAGTCTCCACTTCTCTCCGCCCTCCCCCAGCCCTCTAAATGCTAAAATATGAAGATTATCAGAAAATTGCTTGCAAATCAAAACGTAATTGCTTTTGAAATTTAATTTTTTTTTTTTTTTTATTATTATTGCTGAATATATTTACAGTTTTGAAATCAAACTTTTCTCTAAAACTAAATTTTGTGTCAGTAAAAAATTGAAATCTTAAAAATGTTATTATTTTTTTTCACTGTGTAGTTCTTGAATTTTCTCCCCTGTCATACAAAATATGAAAAATATAAAACAGTGTTTATCCTTAAGAACTTCGTAATGTTATACACTTTAAAATTAGATTAAACTTAATAAGGTTCTGGGAAAGGGAAAAAGCCGGAAAGGCATTCAAGTTGCTACACACGGAAAATATCTCGCAGTTCAGATCCAACATTTTATAATTTAGGTAAATGAAAGGGGGGGGGGGGGAAAGCGTTGCCAGAACAAATTCGGATAAGGTTGGATTTTCCCCAGTTGATAGATCCTGATGAAAGGCACATTTTCTCAAACGACTTCATTGCCCCCCCCCTACCCTCAAGCATTAAAATATGAAAACTTAGAGAAAATTGCTTATGTACATCAAAAATTAACTGCTTCAGCAGTTTGACAGTTTTATACTGTTATTATTGATGAATATATTTACTATAATTTTCTTAATTGTAACTTTTCTCTGAAATTAGTATTTGTGCCAGTATATATATATATATTAGTTTCTTAGATTTAAAACTTAAACTTGAAGGTAGTAAAATTTATACTGATCTGTATGACAAAAGACAAGTTTTTTGTTTCTAAGTAAATTTATTTACACATTTTATTTCTTGTCTTCATATTTCTGTTTACAGAAATATCATTCTCAATCACCTCTTTCGTATACATAATCTTTGTTCATATAGGTTTAAAAACAAAAATATCTCTCACATAATTAATGGTGCTACAAAAATGGGTTATCCCAAGACATTTATTTATTCAATTGTGTATCATTAAGGGTCTCTGTATAACACACATTAAAAAAAAAAAAATGGTGGATGGGTGGGCAGATGTTTGATTAAGGAGGTTGGGTGGGTTTGCTGTTGAATTTAAAAAAAAAAAAAAAAAAAAAAAAAAGGATTACTGCAAGTTACATTCTTCTTATTTTTTCTGGTTGATATTATGAAATTTGAACTCTTTTATCGTTAAATTTAATTGTGTGCATTTGACCACTAGTGGCTTCCCTTGTTTGGTTTGAACAATCAATCCAATTTAACATCACATTTAAAATAATAACTTTTATTATTTGACTGCCTTGTATTGCTTATCCTTACATGTGTGCTTTTTAGAATTATTGCTTGTGATTATGTTTTTTTTTACAACTTAACTTTTAATTCCTCTTAGTACTTTGAATTTAAGTTTAATTAATTTAGGTTTAATAAATTAAGTTCAACTATTAGTTTAATTATTTTGGGTTTAACATTAACATGATCCACTAAACATCACTCTAATTATTTGATTGGTGCCACTTATTCTCTTAATCATGCAGTTATAATTTCTTAAATACACTCCTTATCGCATTGGTTTTATTAACCTGAAATATTTAACTGACTTATTGTTTATCTAGCTAAACTCTAGATGGCGCTTGCTCACTGCTGACTTATGTCAACGGTTTTTTTATTCTTGTTTTACGTACAATTTAAATTAACATTTATCTAGATTAAACTTTAATTAACTTTAAAATATTTTTGATTATCTCAATAAATAATTACTCTGTGTATTTTATCGTTATTAAAATGCTCTGTCGTTCTTTCTTTGTCGATTAATCGATGATTGCAAAGCTTTTATTTTTAATTTCATTTTTTGTTGGCATCATCGTATTCTCCAGTTTGTGTTAAATGTTTTACATGTGGCTACTATGCTTTTTTCTAGTTTTCTCTCTGGTTTCCATGAGGATTTTATTAAATAATTGATTTAGTTTAATATTTCATTTAATTTCTCATTCTATATGGTTTTGCTGCTACGATCGGGGCTGAAGCGATATAAATTGCTATGATTAGCTATATCGTTTTACGAAATCGTTGCAGTTTTCAAAGCTTTATTAAGTACATGCCCCCTGAAGCGTATTTTACTTCTTTTTTTAAGCATTTTTATCCCATTATTTCTGTGGTTATTTATTCGTTTTCTCTGTCATTGAGTTTAATGGTCCTTTTTTTTTTTTATTATCATCCATGTCGGCGTAAGTAATTCAAGTTATTTTTGTCTCTTATTGGTTCTTAATCTAAATCGTAACAATGTTGTGTCAGTCTTTCCTCTACGTTAAAATCAGTTCTATATTTTTGTGTGTTGGTTTTGTTTTGTGTCTATTAATTGCTAAATTTTAAGATTAACTTTTATTACGATATCTATCACTTATATATATAGTATATATAAAAGAAATCTCCAAAAATATTATTATTATTATTATTATTATTCATTACGTAGTTTTTGACATTTCTGCCCTCTCATAAATAATTATGAAAAATATGAAATAGTGTTTTACCTTAAAAATTTGGTAATTTTATGATATAAAATTTAATAGAATTCTGTGAAAAGTAAAAATCTAGAAAAGCATTAAATTTGATACATGCGGAAAAATCGCCACTTTAATTTAGCAAGTAAAAGATCGTTTTTGAATAAAATTCATATAAAGTTTAAAACGTTTCTGGTTGAGAGGTACTGTGAAGCAATATATTATTCCTAAATTCCTCTAAGCTACTCCTCATTCTTTGAACAGAGAATATATATAGTGACATTTAAATAATTACTTTAGAATTATCTAAAATTTTTAGAGTTTCCTTCTTTCATTTCTTTTTTTATCAAGATTTTTTTTTTTTTTTCTTTTTTTTTTACGACTTTTCCTTTTTTAGAAGCTTTTTATATGAAATTGACTTTGTCATCGTGTCTTCGTGTCATGCTAGTGAACAAGGCACCTTCATTTTAAAGTAAATATAAGCCATTCTGTTTGTCGCTCCTTGGTTTAGTTGGTTAGAGCGTCACGTTAATAACGCGGTGGTCGAGAGTTCGGTCCCCGGAAGGTACGGTGTGTTAATTTTTGCTCATAATTAGTAAAAAAGGTGTCAATTGATACAAGAAAAGTTTTCGTTGCTTACACAGTATCCTAAGAATTTTCTGAGGAGTTTTTTACGAAACTTTTTTTTTTAGATATTAAAAATCACAAAATATTTTTGATCGTAAAAAAAAGCACAAAAAAAGCACAAAAAAAAAAAAAAAAAAAAAAGTTTTAAGTGAAAAATACGTACATAAATATTTTTTTTAGAAATTTCTTATTTTTGAAATTGGATTTTGTCGTCGCATCTTCGTGTCATGCTGAAAAAACAAAGCATTTTCCCTTTAAAGTAAATATAAGGAATTTTTGCATCTTTCAAACGCTCATTTGTAATGTAACGCATCATGTTGATAACGCAATGGTGGTTGGTGGGTTCGGTCTTCAAAGGCCGACGTGTTACTTTTTTTGAAGATAATTAATAAAAAAGGCGTCATTTGTTAAAAACAAAACCTTTCGTGGCCTACACAGTATCCTAAGAAATTTTGATTAGTTTTTTTTTAAGGAGCTATTTTTTTAGTAACAAAGAAAAAAAAAAGAAAAAACGCTGGAAACATTTTGTTGTGGAGTCTTAAAAAGCATAAAATAAAATTTTATTCTTCCAGAGACATGTTATAAAAAATAAAAGTTCCAACAATAAGAAAATTTTTAAGAAGAATGCAAATATTTCACTTTTACACGAGATGAAAATTCTTAAATATTCAAAGTATTTCGAAAAGCATTCAAGAACAATATTTTTTTTGCATTCCTTAGAATTTTCTAGTATGTTCTATGACTTTTTTTGACTGTTTTTTGACTTTTGGTTAGAATGTCATGCTGATAACGTGTTGGTCGTGAGTTTAATCCTCGAAGGCCGACGTGCTTTTTTTTTTTTTTTTTTTTTTTTTTTTTTTCAGATAATTAAAAAAATATGTCAGTATCTAAAAGAAAATCTTTATTTGTCTACACAGTATCCTAAGAAATTTCGATTAGAATTTACAAAGCTTTATTTATAACTAAAGAGCACTAAATAAAAATTTAAGTAAAAAATCATTTTTTAAGATTAGAAGCTTTTTATTGTGAAGCCCTAAAAAGCATAAAATAAAAAATTATTGAGGTAAAGACATGCTATAAAGAAATGAAAGTTTTAACGCTAATAAAATATTTTAGAGAAAAACATAGATATTTTCCTTTTGCAAGAGATGAAAATTTCTAAATATTCAAAATATTTTAAAAAGCTTTCGAGACCTTTGAAATTTATGGCTCAACGAATAATTATACAAAAAGCTAATAACTATTTTCAAAGTTAGCGCTTTTTTTTTTTGTCGCTTCTTAGCTCAATTGAATAAGAGCGTCATGTTGATAACGCGATGGTTGTAAGTTCGATCCTCGATGTGTTACTTTATTGCAGACAATCAATAGGAAAGATGTCAAATGATAAAATAAAGATCTTTCGTTGTCTACACACTATCCTAAAAATTTTTGATTAATTTTTTAAGAAGCTTTTTTTAGTTACTAAAACGCACAAGATAAAAATGTAATAATAATAATAATAATAATAATAATAATAATAATAATAATAAAACGCTGAAAGTTTTTATTGTGTATAGCTTAAAAAGCATTTTAAAAAAGCATTAAAAAATATTCTTGCAAGGACGTGCTATAAAAAAATAAATAAAAGTTTCAACAATAAGAAAATTGTTGAAACAAAAATATAAATATTTAAAAAATATATAAATATTTCACTTTGCAAGAGATGAAAAATTTTAAATATTCAAAATACTTTAAAAATCATTCGAGGACAATATTCTTTTTGTATAAGTGTTTGTTGAAAATTTTTAGCATGTTCTATGACTTTTCTTTACTGTTCTTTGATTTTTGGTTTGAGCGTGTCGTGGGTGGGATTCTTCAAGGGCCGATGTGTTAATTTTTGCAGATAATTTACAGAAACGGTGTCAATTGATAAAAGAAAATCTTCCAAAGTCTACACTGTATCCGTTAAATAAATTTTTTTATAACTAAAAAGCAGAAAATTAAAATTTAAGTAAAAAAACATTTTTTAACATTAGATGCTTTTTATTGCGGAGCCCTGAAAAGCATAAAATAAAAATTTATTCTTGAAAAGACATGCTATAAATAAATGAAAGTTTCAACACTAAAAAAATTTTAGAGAAAAATATAGATGTTTCACTTTTGCCAGAGATGAAAATTTTTAAATATTCAAAATATTTTAAAAAGCTTTCGAGACCTTTGAAATTTATGGCTTAACAAATATTTATGTAGAAACCAATGACTAAGAGTATTGGTCTCGATAGCTTTTTAAAATATTTTGAATATTTAAAAATTTTCATCTCTGGCAAAAGTAAAATATCTATATTTTTCTCTAAAATTTTCTTAGTGTTGAAACTTTCATTTATTTATAGCATGGTTTTGCAAGAATAAATTTTTATTTTATGCATTTCAGGGCTCCCCAATAAAAAGCTTCCAATGTTAAAAAATGTTTTTTTACTTATATTTTTATTTTCTTTTAATTTGACGTAATTCAATTATATATATATATATATATATATATATATATATGCGTATAACTTTTTCTATTTATTTATCAATAAACTGATTTAAAAAAAAAAAAAAAAGAAGAAAGTTTATTGTAAACAGTGCCAGACAAAATAAGCATTGAGGTACTACTGGACATCACGTGTAGTTTAATGACTGAAACTGAATAACATTTTTGTCTTTTATACAGTTAGCATTGTTTATAAATTTAGCCAATATTTAGAACTCATTCTTAGTATGTTTCAGCTCCATTTTTTTCCTATTGTGATTTGTATTTTTTATATTTATGATACAGTGAAAGCATATTTCAGTCGCTTTTGATCACTTTTGAACAAAATTAAAAAGTCTTCCCGACATCGGTTCTTCTATCCGTGCTGTTATTTTTCTAAATATTTTTAAAATTCCTTGAAACTGATGTACTATATATTATTCAGGTTGACTATGGCATATGTGCCCTATTAGAAATGGTTTCTATAGCACTGCCGATTTGTTAACAAAGACTCAACAGAGACTAAAAAAAAATTCAAAACCATTCTGTCTAAAAGAGGTGTTTCTTTATAGCCTATTTTAATAATTTTATACTGCACAAAACATAACGTAATTAAAGTGCATTAAACATAGGTCCAAAAGCGTATTTTCTACAGAGTATGGTATAATTAGCTTTAAGATTTACAAGGCCATACAATTAGAGTTTTTAAGTGGAAACTGATCCAAGTGTTTTGTTTGTGTTTATAGCAGTTTTTAATTTTGTTAAAAAGTTTTTTTTGACTTCGATCTATCTCTCTGTTTGTCTATCTGTTCTTCTGATTTCTAAATTCCATACATATTTCTAGAATGCCTTGAATTTGATTTACGTAATTCAAGTTCACTATGCCTTTCTCTTCATTGAAAAGAATTTGAATAACGCTGCTGGTTGGTGTATAGGGATTTAAAAAAAAATCTCCACTGTACTATGTAAATATAGTCTGTCCAAAATAGTGACAGTATGTGTCATGAAGGTAGGTTGTATGAAAAAAATACTTGGTTACTTATGATATGCAAGTCAAATTTACGTATTTTCATAGTAATCAACAACAGAGCTTATTGGTTATTTTCCCTAAACTTTGTCTTAGCAAATAACCTCCCACTCATGGGCAATAAGTGACACGCAGATATCAGTTTAGATCGTTATTTTTCAAACTTTTAATGAATTTTTAAAATTTGTGTAGATTTTTTCTTTAAATCAAAAAGTTGTGTTGAAAGATCGTGAGAGATAAATATAAAATTGAGATACAGCAATAAAATTCATCATAAAAAAATACGTTAACACTCAAATTCTATCCGAGACATTGCTAGCAAGTCAATTTTTACTTTCCGAACATGCATATGTAAGGAAAGTATTGTAATCATGACAAAAATTTGACTTTGAGATTCGGTGTCTCTTTTCGTTTTGAGGTTACCTGAGTCCGTTTTTGCTATTTTTACGGTGATGTATGTATGTGTGTGTGTATGTGTGTGAGTGAACTCAATAGCGTCTAAACACTTTGTTCAAATGAGCTGAATGGTACGTACGTTATAAGTCACCGTAGCACGAAATCTATTGTTTTTGGGAACCAAGTATTTATACTTTTTTTTTTTTTACAGAAAAACAAAGAAAAATTCTTTATCATTATGGCTTATAAGTTCAAAATCTTTAATGTGCGATAGTGTGTAAACGCCTTATTCGAATGAACTGAAAATTTATGCACATGTTATAAGTCACCGTCGCACGAACTGTATAGGTTTTGGTAAATCAAGCCCTTATAATTCTTTTACAGGGACACAACGAAAGATTCTTTAACATTGCAGCTCAAATTATTTAAAGTGCGATAGTGTCTAAACTTCTTGTTCGATTGATCTGAAAATTTATATTCATGTTATATGTTACCGTTGCCCGAACAGTATAGATTTTGGTGAATCTGGCATTTATAGATTTTTACAGAAACACAACGAAATGTTGGTTATAACATATGGTCTAAATTATTTGAAATGCAATAGAATTAAATTAAACAGCATATTGTATGGGGAAAAATACTGAAACATCTTATTATAATTTTCTCTTTTGTCTTTTTAAAGACTTCATCTCTTACTCATTTATTTTAACAGCCATTAATTACTTAATGTTCAGAAAGTCGAGTGGACTCACTCCAGATTTTTTAATTTATACAATACATAATATAGAGATCCGTTTTTGACAAAAAGTAAATGAAAGTCAAAAATTAGAAGGAATAATTTTAAAATATTTATGTTACTTTAACCTTTCAATGAATGCCCCTGGACATATTTTATGATAAATGCAATATTTTTAGTTCTCCATCATACTATAGGTATGGGGAACTTAGGTAATCGTAGAAATTTTTAGTTCCCCATCATACTACTATAGGTATGGGGGAACTTAGGTAATCATGGAAATTTTCGACCTCGGTTTTTTTGGCTTTTTTACACATTTTCAGGCGTGAGGAATCAGAAAATAACAAAATTTTTAAGGTGTCCGTCTGTAGGGTGTCTGTTTGTTAGACCGTTAGTCAGTTTCTTAGTCTGTGTACACGATATCTCAAGAAAAAACAGTCGCAGAGAGGTCAGATCAGTTTTAAAATATTACTTTTGACACTGGCAAGAACCCTATTCATTTGTAACATTCGAATTAAAAAACTTCGTGAGTTATTATAAATTTACGACTTTCTTAAAATGGAAGAACAGGGCAAAATTTCACTTAAACGTCCATTAAATAGAAATTTTTGTTGTAAAAATGTCAGAACAATTTTAAAATATCAATTTGGATGCCGGAATGAACACCATTAATTACAAACATGCTACTTTGGAAATTTCGTAAGTTATTGGAAATTTACGAATTTCTTATCATGGCAGAATAGGGCGAAATTTCATATAAACGTCAATCTTGAGGGATATTTTCATCGTAAAGATGTCAGACCACTTTCGAAGTATTATTTAGAATACCAGTATGAATATCATAGACTATGAATTTTCCAATTTAAAATATTCGTAAGTTATTTGGAATTTACGATTTACTTAACATGTCAGAATAAGGCAAAATTGAGCATAAACGTTCATTTTCATGGTCATAAATATATCAGACAACTTCAAAATAACATTTATGATACTTGTTCCAACATCATTGAAATGTTGTAATAGGAAAATTTCGTAAATTATTATTAATTTAAGATATTATCAACATAGCAAAATCACATAAATATGCTTTTTGAGGATTGTTGCATTGGAAATAGTAGCATGAAAGCTAAACTACGAAACTGACCCTAATAAAATAAATTAATAGATTAGAATAAGATAAATATATCGAAGTGAACGGTGGACAGCTTATTAAGCAGGGATTTTATTCTGTTACTGTGTCAAGAGTTTGGTTAAATTTACTTCTCTTAACATGATTATAATATGTCTTGCACTAGAAATTTATGAGAACATATGTATGATGGGGTAGTGAGCAGAGTCCACCTATGCCAACTAGTTTACGCCAGTTTGAGAAATAAAGGATTTCG
The DNA here is from genome assembly GCA_963930645.1 of Salticus scenicus. Taxonomy (NCBI): domain Eukaryota; kingdom Metazoa; phylum Arthropoda; class Arachnida; order Araneae; family Salticidae; genus Salticus; species Salticus scenicus. The sequence goes on along the minus strand of OZ005652.1, from coordinate 316,591,295 downwards.
CTTAACTAATTACAACATCTTACTTTATTTCGTTGGCTTTTATAAGTCACATATTTATGAAAAACTACTATGTGGTATATAACGTTTTCAAAATTTCGTAGTAGAGATCTCGTCTTTAATGCAAAATGAATAGTATGTTGAATTACAATCAATAATTGCAATGTATATGTGTCTTAACTATTTCACTCAATCTTTTTATTTTTTGAATATACTATTTAACGAAAGTATTGTAATCATGATTTGTGAAATGAATTTTGTATCTCACATAACTCAAAAACGAATGGTCGTAGAATGTTGCTATTTTATATTTGGGACTATCATGATGTCTTGTACACTTTCTTCATTGATCTTGACACGAGCTCCCTTTTTAGAGTTCTCTACGATTTTACACAACTTTTTGTGATGTATGCAGTGCCTGATTTAAGGCAGGGCATTCAGGGCATGTGCCCTGGGTCCGAAAACTGAGGGGGCCTCCAAGAAATTCCATCATACATTAAAAAAAAAAATTAGTTAAAACGAAAAATTTCCAAATTTTGCTACAATGATCGTTGTTTTTTTGTTAATGGATAAAGGTATTACTACGCTGTTTTATAAATCAGCGGTATGATCTTTCAAGGAAACTATTAGCTCATCGAAAAAATTGCAATATTTTCATTAAACGCATACTATCGATACTAAACGCATACAACTGCATACTATCGATACTGCATTCCAAATTCTTACTAAGGCTAACTAAATCCGAGCACGCACCGCAGCGCAGACACATGGGCTCAATGTACAGTCGGTAACAAAAGTCTCCGATCACTAGCAAAAATTCCTATATAAAAAAGGTACACTTAATACTCTTTTGTTAAATAAATCCTTGTCGAATCCTGTTCTTAGTTAGCCTAAAAACAATATTTTACAAGGATTTATTTAACAAAACTATATTAAGTGTACCTTTTTTACGTAGGAATTTTTGCTAGTATTCGGAGACTTTTGTTACCGACTGTACGTTGATCCGATAGGCAACCATCGGATCTAGTTAAGCCTTACTACGCTTACCAATAAAATGAAAAGTGAAGTGAAGTGAAGAGAATTTTTAGACTCGTGAATCAAAAATATGAAGTTTGTTTTATTTGTTGTAATATTAAAGTACGTGGAAAAGGGGCCCATTGAACATGAATGCCCTGGGCGTCCATGGGAGTAAATCGGTCCCTGGATGTATGTACAGTCGGTAACAAAAGTGTCCGAACACTAGCAAAAATTCCCATGTAAAAAAAGTACACATAATAGAGTTTTGTTAAATAAATCCTTGTCGAATCTTGTTCACAGTCTGACAAAGAACAGGATTCGACAAGGATTTATTTAACAAAACTGTATTAAGTGTACTGTTTTTACATAGGAATTTTTGCTAGTGTTCGGAGACTTTTGTTACCGACTGTATGTGTGTGAGTGAGTACGATAGCGTCTAAACGCTTTGTTCGAATGATCTGAAAGTTGATACGTATGTTATAAGTCCCCATAGCTCGAACTGTATAGATTTTGGTGAATCTATCACTTATAATTTTATTAGATGGACACGAAGAATAATTCTTTGTCATTTTAGCCTATATGGGCTAAAAACATTTAAAATGCGATAGCGTCTAAACGTCGTATTCGATTGAGCTGAAAATTAATATTCATGTTATAGGTCCCTGTAACACGAACTGATGAATCTATCGCTTACAGATTTTTACAGGGACGCAGCGAAAGATTCTTTATCATTATGACCTAAAGGCTCAAATTATTTGAAGTCCAAGATTTCATACTTCTCTTACTTTAAATAATTTAAACAACCACTAGTTACTTAATGTTTGGAAAGTCGATTAAAATCACTCCAGGTTTTCTTTTTTTTTTTTTTTTTTTTTTTTTTTTTTTTAAGTTTGTTTTGAAATTTGAAGAAAAGACTGCATTTCTTAGAAACAGACAATATTACATTTATTCAGGCTTTTTCATTTTCTTTCGTTATTTTTCACAAGCCACATGTTTATCAAAATCTATTTTATGAACATGAAAAATAGCAAAATCTTTCATTTTTATGTATGATAATAAGTAGACCCCCCCCCCTCCCCTCAAATAAAGATTCTGGTTGCGCCATTAGATTTAATAAGAGAACTTGTACTTTCATTGCGTTTAAAATCGACAAAAATACCTAATGACAAACCAAGCTTGTATGATTATTAAGTAGAGGTACTATTTTCTCACGTTGTTTCACCGGAAGTTGTCTTCTTTCTGGTGGTGTCAAGGCTGATTGTTTGTACTGACAGTAGCCAAAGTTGCGAAGGAGATGAGTCCCTTTGCGTTTATTATTCATTTATTTATTTTTTATTTATTGTGGAATAATTGGAAGGCAGGTGGAGCCGTTTTTCGAAAGTCAAATGAAAGTTTGTTGCTCAGAGAAAGTTTTGTGTGAGTAAAATAATGAGCGGTCTTTTCGTTATAAAGGTCACAATAACATTATATATTTTTCTCAAGGCAAACAGACGTTCTGTAATCCTTAATGAATATATGTACGCACGTACGCGCACATGAGCACATATAATATACACTTACACTAATATATAGCTCTCTGAGCATGAATTTCTTCTATAGTAAACTCTCGCTGCCGTTGCAGTAGGGACCAGCTGCTTGGTTAAAGGGTTGACAAACAAGATATTCTACATTACGGAAGAATAGATTACAAAGTTATTTTCACGGTTAAAGTTAATTGTGTGGATTTTTGTTAAAACTTTTTTGTGTTATAAGTAATTTATTGAAATTAAATTTTTATTGTTGTTCATTAATAAAATATGCCCAGAATATGAAAGAAAGTAAATATTACACGTTACACTGTACACATATAAATCATATATAACATATGACAAAAAGTTTTTCGAGAGAAGCGTCAACAGCGAGTCGGCATGTGATTTGTTGAACAAGTTTTTTTTTTTTTTTTTTTTTTTTTCCCTATCATCCAGATTTGAGAATTTTTTTAATGGACTTAAAACACTGTGGACTGTGCTTGAAGCAATATTTTAAATTAAGGATTATTGTCGAAATACAACTTTATGTATAAATTTATTGTTGCAGAAATTCAATTTCAAAATGCTTGAATATTTCTATCAAACCTGGATTTGGTTAAAAAAAAAAAATCTGTTACAAGCATGTGCTGTAACTAAAATTTTACCATTGACGTTTTTCTTTATATATAGTCTCTCTGACATGTGCCAAATTTGGACGTAGTTCTTTGGAAGTTCCGTAAAATTTTAGATTGAAAGAATTACGCCTGACCATAAGAAAAAGTACTGCGTATGATAATAAAATAATAGTAGTAATAATAATAATAAACTATATGAAAATTGAGATTTAGTGCATCAGCTACAGACAGAATGAAAAGGTTAATGTAGATTCATTAGGTAATTTAAATGAAGATTCACTGATTACCTACATGCCTACTATTCAATTCTACTTACATAGTTTTTATTAGCACAGTTCGTTGGCACATGCCATATATTACATCTATATTTGCTTAGATTTATTAGTTTTATTCACAAAATTAACTAATGTTGTCACTGATATTCTAATACGGCAGGTGACTGCAAATAGCTATATTTGTTAGTTTGATGTGTTTTTCGGTGGATAAGTGTGATTTGAATCCGAAACACTAAAAAATAATTTTATGCAATAATATGCTTGTTATATTACAAATATAAGTACTGCTATTAGAATGTTCCGGGTGTTTAAATAAATAACTTTTCGTAATAAGTCAAATGGATAAAAGTTTAATGCATTTTAGTATACACTAAAAGAGGGCAACTTTGTATCACTATTAAATTTTGATTGTATGTATGTCCGGCTATCTCCCCACGAAACACTAAACTCAGAATCACACGAAGGTACTAAAAAGTGCGAAACAACCCAAGGATTCTAAATCGAACCACTTAAAATAAATTATTTCAATTAGTTAAAAAGATATCAACTAAAACCCAAAAAAAGTATAAAATAAGCGACATACAATACTGTTAAAAATATGTCTGCCTACAGCAACGTCAACTGCTTGTAGCGGTCGGGGCAACAAAATAGAACAAGTGGCAGAGACACCTTAAACTCGAAAATTATGTGTATTCTCCCTAAATGAGCAATTTCAATGGATTTTTTTTTTTTTCAGTTTTTATTTATAAACTTCTTTTAAAATAGTTCTTCTTCTTCTTCTTCTTTTTTACTTTCTCTTACCCATAAGGTAGAGAAAGTATTGTTTTTGGGTCAAATTTTCGAACGCGAGATTTTGTTATATTTACACGTTTTGAGGTCCCCTGAATACGAAAATCATGTTTTTAGCAAATGGTCTGTGTGTATGTCTGTGTGTCTGTATGCCTGTGTGTGTGTCTGTATGTCTGTGTGTGTGTGTGTCTGTTATCAGCATATCTCAAGAACAAATTATGGCAGAAAGTTCAAACTTGGTATTCTAAATGTGTGTGATATAGGGACGCTACAGTAAGCTTTTCGTTAAGATCAAGCAAATGGTTCGTGTACAGGGACAATCAAGAGAATTCTAATACATTACGTCTATGGGGGAAATTGCAGGAAAGTAGAGTTTAACGTCTATAGACTGCACTAAACCAAATGAAACGAATATATATTTTTTGTAATGGAGATAGTTAACTGGGAAAAAAAAATTGTGTATGTAGGAGCCTCGCCTCCCCCCCTGGGGGGGAAGTCCCCCCTCGAGGGGAGTAAATTTTCATGATGGATATCTTTCAAAAGAGCTCGCCAATACCTTTAAAACGAATGGTTGAACCATCGATCTGCGATAATTTAAAGCAAAGTTATCGATTTTTTTTTTTTTTTTTTTTTTTTTAATATTTAGAATAAAATGGACTTTTTTTGGACATTTGGTGTTATACTACTTCTCTAATATGGAAATCGTCTGCCTTATCATAAAAGACAATTTTTTAAATAATAATTTTAATAAATTATTTTGTAAAAAGAGAGTGTGAGGGGGGCGGTAGCCCCCCTCACACAGAACTAATTATCATACAAAACTCTTCAGAAGCCTAATATGAATTGTTTAACATAGGTTTACATAACACTACTCGTTATCAACAGTACTCAAGCTGTATTTATAGTATTAAATTTCAGGGTAAGAGAAAGTCGTGTGAGTGACACACCAGATTATTCCTTTTCTTTTAAGAATTTATTTAAATATAAGGACCAGAGAAGTGTCCCAAGCCTGCTAGTTTTTTATTATTTTATGTCGGAGAAAAAAAGAAAAGAATGAAGCAGGGATGCAGCACAGTATTTTCATTAAGTGAAAAGTTAGGTATGAAGAAAAAACTATGCATTGTATCATTGCATGTTGTTTAATTTTCATAAAAAGTTAAGCAGGTAGAATTACTATGTTTCTTAATATAAATTCCGGAATTAGTAATGAATAAAAGGGTGGTATTTGAATAATTATCACAACATTAACACAATGTATATTTAAACTTAAAACCTTCTTCCAACACCATAAAGGTAATGTAAGCACTAACGGTTTCGAAAAGTCGTAGCCTTCCTTTTTCAGGTACAAAAAACACTTGCTACTACCTTGGAGGCAAAAGCAAGACTATCTTCCTTTTGCCTCCAAGGTAGTAAGTAGCACGACAGACCAAAAGATGCTTTTTAAATGCAACATATTTTAAATATGGATTTGGTATCATATACAGTACGAGAATAAATTTGTTAAAAACATGACATCTGGCCTTGTCGTAAATTTTGTAAAAAATAAGTTTTTAAACTTAACAGCTTTTTTGCTGATTAGAACTGATTTTTGAGAGGGCGAGAATAAAGAAGAGGAAATCAAAGGCTAGAAGTTAGCAACCTTTAAAAAATAAGTTGTATAACTATGCTTTTTCCATAATAAGCTACTAGAACGTTAACCCCACCCTCCCCCCTCAAAGAAACTCCCCCGACGTCTTGCAACGGTGACCGATTTTCTTAATTCTTCGCACCCCGCCACCTACAAGACACCCGTAATCCAGTCATGTCACCGTTCGCGTGCAGAAGACACCTGGTAAACAAAAACCCAAAACTGTTTTTTTAAATGCCAAATATGGTTGTTCCATGTTAGTTACAAAATGTTACTGCATTTTTTTTTTACCGACAGTCGCCGATTTTCGCATATAATTGGTTCCTGAAAATGAGTGCGCAATCTCAATGTTCGTAAGTATAAAGAGATGTTCAACATAATTAAAAAATAAATATTTATTATTAATTACCTATTTTATCTCTGTAACGAATAACGAGCCGCATTTAAGCACTTTCCAGTGTTTTCTTTATACACTTGTGAAAATTTAAAAGAATATTATCCTTTACTTTCCCTATATTACATTATTTATTTACTTTTTAAGAATTCTAAAACATGTAATGTTTTTCTTAATTGCCCTATGTACTTTAGATCCCACATTCTTTATTGGAATCTCGTTCTTCCATGATAGTGAAAAAAAAAAACGTCAAGTTGCATAAAGGCTTCTTTTAAGATATATATTTTCAAAGTCTTGACGATTTTATCATCCTTTTCTTTCTCATGTCCATTGCGTATTTTATTTAATTATTATTGCTCAGATAAGTATTCATTTGACTGTGGTACAGACTGAAATTCAACGAATTCATTAAAATCTTTATTGTTTACGTCCAAGTTCAATTCATTTGCAAGGCTAACTGTTTCATCTGTATCTGTGATAATGTACGGTGTTGTTTCTCCAAATTTTACAGCATAGTTTTGAACATAAAATTGCGTTTCAGAATAGGTACCATTTACGGGATAGATTCCAAACTTTTTTTGTCTTGTGCCAGAAAAAAGCCATCTATCCAAACAACTAACGAAACATTTTTAGAGTGATATATAAAAGGACAGAGTTTGATCACAACAATATTATTCCTCCCAAAATGTGTGTTTAGTTATTTATGCATCCTCATCCTCGTCATTATTATTTATTATTATTATTGTTATTGCTATTCTATAATTTTGGAAAATTGAGTTTATTGACCTTTATAGATTGCAGTCTTTCTCTTCCTGTTTTGATAATTTTTTTTTTTCAAATGCCGCATTCTTTAACTTAAAATTTGATATCATAAACAACGTGACATTAAATAATACTTGGAGTTTTTTAACATTGCCGTTTTTTTGTTAATTAGCTCTGATATTTTTGAGGACGAGAATAAAGAAGAGGAAATCACGGACCAGAAGTTATCAAACTTTAAAAAATAGGTTGTATAACGGTGCTTTTCCATAATAAGCCACCAGAACGTTACCCTCCCCCTCCCAAGAAACTCCCCCAACGTCTTACAACTTTGACCGATTTTCTTAATTCTTTACTCCCCGCCACCTACAAAATTATAGACACCCGTAATTCAGGTACAAACCGTGCCGTTCGCGTGCGGGCACCTGGTAACCCAGTACGAGGACAAAAGCACCGTCCTCCTTGTCTTGTATCAACAAAGGGATAGATCCCTTGATTCTCCTACGCTCATTCATGTCCACGCGCATATGTTATTAACCATCAAAGACATCTACGGCATTATCGTCGATCTGGAGCACCTATGGTTTCTTTTGTACTCTTAGCGGATCTTGAGTAAACTCTAGGGAGGATGGTATTTAGGGCACAGAGCATACGGAGATATTTTGTCCATGAATAAAAAATATATTTTAACACATTTGAGTTCCGTCTTCGTCTTACATACCCGGAAGCATACTGCGGTGGGGATATTATGTAATATTTTCGGGGTAGTTTCCGGTGGTGGGGTATGCTCAGGAATGCAGAATTAGGTATGTAAGAAAAATAGATCACGTGAGGTAATACATCAGTATCGGACGGAGAAGTTTCCGCTGAAAATTATACACAGGGACAAGGCTTCCTCCATATAGAGAATTTCGTCAAAGAGTTGGATGGATATGTAAGTAGGAATCTTATCCGAAAAAAGATTACAAATTCTAAAATTTAAGAAACTGCTCTTTGACACACTGTGCGAAAGTTTTCTGAATTTAACAATATTATGACAAAAAGTCGTTCCGTAATAATGAATGTAACATTTATGATAACTTAAGGCTATTATTTGAGCTATAATTTAAAAACATATTGAAATTTTTTTCGTCCGTTATATGTTGTATTACGTTCAGAAATCATAAAAAATATCATTAAATATCGTTAGTTAAGAGTGGATTGCAAGCTTTGTACTAGTAACGCTGCCGAAGGCGGCAGTAATCCAAAACAGTTGGCTAAAAGTATTAAAAAAATGCATTGTCACTCTGTTCTGAGCAATCCTGAAAGTTTCAAATTTCTAGCTAGTCGGGAAGTTAGTTAAAAATCGATTGCAAGATTTGTACAAGATATATATAGGAGAGTGTGAACTAATAGTAGGAATTGAATTAATGGTTGCGAATTTTTTGTATGTGAAAACGAAATGTAACAAAGTATAATAGGTGATGAGTAATTCTATAAACAGATTTCCCCATGGAATAAAATGAGTTTTGGCGGTCGAAAAGGATAGGTATTGTATGCTCTACCTCTTCCTTCTCACTTTCGTCAAAATCACAAAATTAAAGTTTCACTCTATTTTCTCGTGCCGTTCCCGTGACATTTCCCGGCTGAAGCTTTTTAAAAATGACGTTTACCAAAATCATTAAACACTAAATACGATCCATATCCCATAATTGAAAAATTTTTTCGTCTTATTTTACATACCAGGTGCTAGCAGCAGGTTAATGAATTTATAATGCGAGGTAGTTGGTTTATCCTTATCTAAATAATATATAACTATTATGTATTTTTACTTTCCGAACCTACATATGTAAGGAAAGTATTGCAATCATGACAAAAATTTGACTTTGAGATTTTAGTGCATCTGTACGCTTTGAAATCCCTTAAATTCTTTTTTTTTTTTTTTTCCGACGATGAACGTATGTGTGTGAGTGAACACGATAGCATCTAAACTCTTTGTTCGAATGAGTTGAAGGTTGGCCCGTATGTTATAGGTCATTGTGACACGAACTCTATTGATTTTGGTGAATTTTTGCAAGCACTTATTTTTTACAGGGACACAAAGAAATTTTTTTTATCATTATGGCCTATGAGTTGAAATTGTTTAAAGTGCGATAGCGTCTAAACACCTTAATCGAATAAACTGAAATTTTATATACACGTTAAAGGTCACAGTCGTACGATCTGTATAAAATTTGGTGAATATAACATTTATAGGTTTCTTTTTAGGGACCGAAAGAAAAATTCTTTAAAGTGCAATAGCGTCTAAATTCTAAATGCCTTATTCGATTGAGCTTTAAATTTCTATACATGTTATAGGTAACCGTCGCACTAACTGTATAGATTTTGGTGAATCTAACACTTAAATTTTTTACAATGAAACAATGGAATTATATATATATATATATATATATATATTAAATAATTATGACATATGTGCGGGCTCAAATTATTTCAAGTGCAGTAGAGTTAAATTTAACAACAGGCAATGTATGTATTTGTATGTGATAAATTGAAACAGACAAATAATTCTGCGAAAATATTTTTTGTGATAAAACAAACAAAATTAACGAAAGTTTCTTTTATGAATATGATAGATGAATATATATATGCTATAAAAAACAGTAATTATAAACAAGAAAATGTAAATACATTTAAAAGGGAAAAATACTCTAATGTTTAGGGGAAAATACTCAAGCATCCTATTATAATTTTCTTTTTTGTTTATTGAACGATTTCTCTTATTTTAATTTATTTAAATAACCAATAATTACTTAATGTTCGAAAGCTCGAGTGAAGTCACTCGAGATTTTTTTATTTTTTTATTATTAAATAAAATGTGGCATTTTTATGGCAGTTTTCTAGATATGAATGCCATGATTAACGGGTTAAAGTTTTTTGTTTCATTATGTTCTGAACATTGTAAATGTAAGCGATTGAATACAATAAATATTCTAATTTGCAAATAGAGATTACTGCACCAATTGGAACACTGTTTTTATATAAATAAATGTATAGTCGTAAAAAAATAAGAAAGAAAATGTAGGGGAGGCTAGTTGTAACTAGGGTAAGAAGTAACACGCATTTTATGCAATAATTTATAACATTTTTGATCAGATATTTTAATAAGCATGATCTTTATAACGTGCCTTATTACGTAAGCATACTTTGTACTCTGCAAAAAAGGTTAATGATAGGTTCAGTACACGTGCTACGTCTGATCCAGTTAGTGGAAAAAATTATATTTTTAAGAAATGTTTATAGCTATTTATTTTGTCCATGTGTTAAGTTATAAAATGCATGTTTAATTTTTTTGTATGAATCGTTATATATTTTTAAATAAACAAACAAAATGTTTAAAATCATACGATGGGACAAGTTTAAACAGAATTTTGGGGCAATTTGTACTAAGTTACAACTTGCACCTTGTGTCTTCCTTCATGTAATTGAGTGGATTCAAAGCAAGCGGTCTGCGCCCTATAAATGCTGATACTTTTCAAGATTCCAGCTTTAAACCTTTGCATGTCATTGGCTGCCCGGATTCTGATGTAGAAAAAACAGAAAAACGAATTCAACTCAAATTGATGATAATGGTCATTGGGTTTTGGGAAGCACATACTGTAACAATCGCTGCCGAAATTGAATATAAACGTTCTTGAGGTTATAAACCAGATGGACAGTGAAATATCTTCTGATTCGATTCCAAGACCACCAGGCACTCAAAATAATTGTAATAATAAAGAAAAAATCATTTTTCAAATGATTTTTCAGAAGAATGGGCACAAAGCTTAATTTGCAAACTGTGGGCACATGTTAAATATGGGAAAGGGAACAATATACCATTTGTTTGTAATAACTGCAGTTCTGACTAAGACTGACTTTCATGGTGATTAGTTATTTAATTTTTCTTTACTTTACTATAATCTACCTGATATAATTTATTGTTACTATATCGTGAAGGTATAATGTAATATTAATTATTAATTGTCTTTTGTTATCAAATTAATAAATGATTGATAACAAAAAACATTTTGAAACATTATCGTTTTTATTGTTATTATTATTTCCCTCATACATTTTATAATTTGCTCCACGTGTGTCACAATTTGCCCCAGATTCAGGGCAAATTCTAACAGACAAATAATTCTGAAAAAATACTTTTTGAGCTAAAACAAACAAAGTTAACGAATGGTTCTTTTATGAATATGATAGATGAATATATATAATAACAGAAGACTTGGCGTTGGAATATTAAAACCCGAATAAACTACTACGTCAGAAACGCCAAAGAAAAATATTTCAGATGCATACAGCTGTTTCGATAGCCTTAAGCGTACCGTCTTCAGGGCAAAAAGAATTCTGAATCAGGAGAAGTGATCGTATATAAAGGAGAGGGACCGAATTTAGTTCAACCAATAGGATTACGGGAAAGGTGAGGAGTGTGGCCAATAGGAAATTAAGAATGTTAGCTATGTAAACAGTAGAAAAATTAAGAAAATGTAGACTGAATGTAAAATTTCCAACAATCAGACAAATAGGTAACAGAATTTCCCTATTTGTCTGATTGTTGGAAATTTTACATTCTAAATTCGGTCCCTCTCCTATATATACGAGCACTTCTCCTGATTCAGAATTCTTTTTACACTTAAGACTATATGCTTATTAAGGCTACCGAAACAGCTGTATGCATCTCAAATATTTTTCTTTGGCGTTTCTGACGTAGTAGTTTATTCGGGTTTTAAGATGAATATATATGCTATGAAAAACAGTAATTATAAACAAGAAAATGTAAATTTAGTTTTCTAAAAACTGTTTTAACTAGCCCGCAGCTTCCCTACTGTGCTTTTTGAAAGAAACAGTTACATCTCAACACCCCCCCCCCCCGATAAATAAATAAATAAAATTAATTAATTAATTAATTAAAAAAATAATAATAAATAAAAAGTAAATTGCACTCATAAATAAATAAAATCACAGTAAACGCTGTATCATTTTAAACTACGTTGTTAAAAGTTTAGCATATCGATTGGTAATCGCAATAGATGTATTAAAAGAAACATGTTAATAAATTAAACTGTAAAAATTTCGTAGTAATTTTGAAAGCTGATTATTTCGCAGCAAATCTTTCATTTTTTGTGTCTGTTTGTTCAATTATATAATATTTTTGTGAGTGAATGCCGAAATCCGGGATTGTTTCACTGCTGATTCTCAAAAATTATGTTTTATCCTAACTAATTACTCCACGCGTTTTCTTCACAGCCGATCGTTAAAATCCCCAATATTTTTACCACTAATTACCAAAGAATTGGTTTTTTAAAGTTTATCCTCAAAATTTCCAATTAGTATTTAGTAAAAACATCAGTTAAAATTTCCGCTTTTGTGAAGTCTATTAGACGTAACATGCAATTTTTTTTTTCTCTAAGGCTATTGTTTAAATGAGCATTTCTCCCCCCCCCCCCCCCCCCCAATTTGAATGGAATCTGTTTTTTTTTGAGTCGCTGATTTTTGCGAACTCATATTTGAATCCATTCTTATTTTAGGTATGTTCTGGCACAATAAAAACTGATGGATATTATCACTCACCAAAGTATCCCAATATAATTACATATAATGTTTAACGATTACTTAAAACAAACAAACAAAAAAATCCTTATAAGATAAAGCTAAATTTTTATATCATTTGTGTGCTGAATGTGATAAATGTTTCGATACATTAAAATAAAATGTTTTCCGGACAAGCTTTTCATAAATTTCCTGTCTCACATCAGAAAATTTTTTGAATTACGAATTTGAAATATTTAAGGTTCGGTTCTGAAATACTCATTTGCATTCAAAACTTCAGCACGTGATTTTGGTAATAAAAAATGTGTAAACTTATTCAAGGTTGAAAAGGTGAATAACTTAAAGTTGTATTGGTATTGCAATTTATTATTATTATTATTATTATTATTTTATTTTATCTTCGCTTTTCCTGATTCACTGTTTACACAATGATGATAGTGATATTTTTTAGAATCATTTATCAGCTTTCTCATACATTTTTGTATTTTGATATGCATACTTTAATTATTATTTTTAAACAAATTTTATTATAATTATTTGCATTTTTTATTAACCTTTTAATGACGATGCAACATTCGTTAATCTCTATCTTTTGTTGTTTGTAGGTAATTATTACAAATACATAAGTTCGTTGAAATTTTTGATGAAAAAGATGCGTTTTTCATCAGTTGTACACATATTTCGATTTTAATCTTTTAGTAATTTATGAAAAGGTTTAATGAAAATAAAGTTGCGCATGTTCTTTCATTATATCTTGGATTAGTATTTTAAGAAAATATTGTAAAGAAAACAATGATACACATACACACACAAACACAAACACGAACACACACAATTATCAACAATAATTTTGTCAAAATTTTTGATTTATATATATGGCCTCTAATTCTCACTCACAAGGAGAGGTCACGACATGGAAAATTCAGATCGGGACGAAATTGCGCAGGATTGTAGTATACTATGAGGGTAACAACATATTAAAGCAGTAGGACCCACTATCCACAAAATTTCGAGAAAAAAGCATTTAAAGTTTCAGTAATCTTTAAATACAAGTTATTTCGTAAGCGAGTATGCACCTCAGTGGCGTGATCCTAAAGCTCGAGCCTCCCACCCAGATGACTTGGGTTCGAGGCTACCTGCGGGACTACTTTTTTTTTTTTTTTTCTTCTTTAACTTTTTATGTAATCTTAACTTTTTATTTATTTTACTTTATTTTACAACTCAATTCAAAATTTGAAAATTTTAATAAAAAATTATTCAATTTTCTTGAGTATAAAATAACTTTTTCTATTTTTAATATTTATAACTTAAAAATACAATAAATTTATATAAATTAAAAAAAAAAAATTAGTTTTATTTTAACTTTAAAATAAGGTAAAACTAAAGAAACTGTTTTTAATTATTTATCTAAATATTTTATTTCATTTAGGTATATTTAATTTAATTTAAAAATTTGTCTGTTTTTCTTTATGTTTCTTATTTAGGGTTTTGCAAAACTAAACTTTATTTCTTAAGTTATAGAAATTTATTGTATTTTTAAGTTATAAATATTAAAAATAGAAAAAGTAATTTTATACTCAAGAAAATTAAATAAATTTTTATTAAAATTTTCAAATTTTGAATTGAATTGTAAAATAAAGTAAAATGAATAAAAAGTTAAAATTACATAAAAAGTTGAAAAAAAAAAAAATAGAGTAGTCCCGCAGGTAGCCTCGAACTCGAACCCAAGTCATCTGGGTGGGAGACTCGCACTTTAGGATCACGCCACTGAGGCGCTTACTTGCTTACGAAATAACTTGTATTTAAAGATTACTGAAACTTTAAATGCTTTTTTCTCGAAATTTTGTGGATAGTGGGTCCTACTGCTTTAATATGTTGTTACCCTCATAGTATTCTGCGCAATTTCGTCCCGATCTGAATTTTCCATCTCGTGACCCCTCCTTGTCAGTTAAAAATGAATCAAAATTAATTCTTTAATGAGAGTATTTGAATAAAAATAGTTCAAACATTTTATAAAAAGGTTCAATTTGTTTTTTAGTTAAACATCGCTAATTAATACTATAAAAATAGATTATTAATATGATTATATATATTAAGAATTATCATTAGATATTTTAAAAAAATTTTGATTGGTATATATCTTTAAATCTCATTTTAGCTAAAAATAAATCACAATTAATCGTTCTATGGGATTATTTCAATAAAAATATTTCAAACATTTCAGTGAACATTACGTAGAGAGTTACATTATGTTCTTTAATTACATTGATGATTGAGAATAGATTGCAATAATAATAATAATATAATAATAATAATAATAATAATAATTAAAAATTGTGAGTTAGTCATCTTGAAAAAAATTTTAATTTGTGTACGTGGCATTTTATTCTCACTCAGCTAAAAATGAATCACAATTAATCGTTCAATGAGAACGAGTATTTAAATAAAAATATTTCAAACATTTCAATGAACATTTTATGCAGAGATGTTATATGTTCTTTAATAACATCGCTAATTAATATTATGAGGACATAGATTGCAAAAATAAATAAATAAATAAGATGTATCATCACTAGTTATCTCGAAAAAATTCTTGGTTGATATAGTATTATGTCCTGTAATTCTTAGCTAAAAATAAGTCACAATAAGTACACCAGGTGTGTACTGAATCTAGATAGCGTGCGTAGGTGATTTAAAGTACTAGATTTATATTATATTTCTGTATAGGAACGCGTGGTATATACCTTTTTGTTACGATAGTAGGTTACCAGGTGTGGTACCGCACGCGCACGGCACGATTTTGAACCTGAAATATCTACTAAAAAATATTGTAGGTGGGGAGGGTGTATAGTTAGAGCGGGAAGAAAAAATCGGTCATAGGCCCCTCGATTCTACCTGTTTGTGTTTCAGGAGTATGTTATAGATTATAAGTTTGGCTATTATGTAAGAGTGCTAAATTTTCTTATAAGAATCCGCTCCCATTTAATAGCTAGCGTAAAGGTGATTTCTCTTTCTCTCTCTCCTTCTTTTCATGGCTGGAAAAAAACTGAGGTAGTATCGAAGCATACAAACTGACATGCTGAGTAGCAGAAGTTGCAACTATGAAAAGAATGTGAAATAGAACTCGAACGAAAGATAAAAAATGCTAAAAAAATGTCAATGACTGTTAAAATATAAATTATGATCTTTATAAGATTGATGAATAAAATAGCAACTTCGACTATTACAGTTTTATGATAGAAAAGGATTTTCGGGAGTTATTACTCTATAGTCACTTTTTACACTTTCTATCATTAGAAAAGGATTTACGACTTAAAGTGGATTCTGAATCACTGCAAAAATCTGTATCGGTACCAGGATTCAGGCTTTTTTTAACAAGAGCGAAAAGTAACTATATCTCGATTCGAACCTGGAACCTCAGTATTAATTAAGATAGTAGCTCCGATCATTATAGATTTATGATAGAATGATCGAATTCATTTTAAAAAGATACTATCATCGTATTGGAGTTATCACTCTATACTCGTTTTTTGAACATTAGGTCTCATTAGACAAAGATTTAT